>CM062867.1:13211956-14411956 GCA_031772225.1 Eubasilissa splendida
GCAAACAATTTTTTCAGCTAAATTAGTGCCTAAAAATAAATTTTCCCGAGCAATTATTCATTACGCTACGTCATTAAAACCGCTGACAAAAACCAGGGTGAATATGAGGTTCCAGGCCGATGTTGTTTTTTAATAACTAGGAAATGAAATATAATTTTTAAATTTGTTTTTTATTTATCAATTATTTGGTTTATTACAATTATGTATAAAATATGACATCGGCCAAGTGGCCGCCACATTTCTTAGACTTCGCGTATTATTTCAGCAATTTTATGTAGAATATTATCCCGTAGCATCGGAATTATTGTTAACTTATAGGCGTAGACCTTTCCTTTCAAGTACCTCCACAAAAAATAGTCGGGAGCCGTCAAATTAGGTGATCGAGGAGGCCAGTCGATATCACCACTTTTTGGTATTACGCGGCCGAGAAAAATTTCAAGCGGAACTCGGGCTGTGTGTATGGTGGCACCGTCCTATTGAAATCTCACATGTTGTAGACTCAATCAACTTAATTCGTCCACCAAGAAGTTTTCCAACATGTGACGATAGCGTTAATAGTTACAGCATTGCCATTATTATTTAGATAAAATATTTTAATAACTTTAACACGTTATTGAGGCGTTAGACGCTCCATAATAAATTGTAATCAACTATTCATTACGAATATTAAATATGAATTAACAAATATCAGCCAAACCAAAATGGCGCTTAAACAAAATCGGCCAGGAACATAATATTCACCCTGTATTATATGAAACGAGATCAATTTTGTTATCACTATTAACTGTGTAGTATTTAATATTATTTTATAAACTACCCATATTTATAATACAAATTAAATTAATCAACTGGAAAAATCTACTTACTGAAAAAAAAATTTTGTTGCTTTAGTTAGTTTATCAGGATGTTATCCTAACCTATAATTAACACCTGAACGTTGAAAGTTCGAGAGTTTTAAGTGACGTGTACATGTCTGTATAGGTATACACAATAACATAATATGTAAATCGTAGAATTTAAAACCGCAGCGGTGACCGTGAACTTTGCCGTTATAATTCTACACGTTCCCCATCTTCAAAGTAAAATCGCAAAATGTTAATAATTTAAAGAAAGTAGATGTGTATTATATCGCATAAATTAGTTTTAAATAAACGATGAATTTTGGCAAAAATTATACTTAAAACGAAAACGGCACTCATCAAGGCTAATTTTTTTTTTTTTTTTAAATAAAACCGGAGTCGTATTTCGTATTGTTCAAAAATTCAAAAGTAGACACAAATAAGATTAGATTTATACATGTGCCATACAACGAATCACACTGTTGACGTATGTCAACTGTATTCATCAAATATTAGCCTTTTTCACTGTCCTAAATTTTACTCTTTATATTTTATATAATACCTTTCAATTCGCACTTGTTTATGATAAAATTAATACTTACTATAATATTATATCTTCATTAATACAATATATTATTCCAGGTGTTTCGTTTTCTTAACCATAGAGTATATTAGTTTAAGCATGCAGGTAAGAAATATAAAAAGGTGTAGGGTGAATATTATGTTCCAGGTCGATGTTTTTTTTGAATAACTTAAAAATATCATATGATTTTTAAATTTAATTTTTATTTATCAATTATTTAATTTATTACAATTATGCATATATTGCCCAAATAGCCAAGTGGCCGCTTCTGGCTGCGGCACAAATGCGTGCACGCTTTGCAATTTTCATTTCGAATATTGTCCTGTAACATCGGAATTGTTATTGGCTCACTGGCGAAGACCTTTCCTTTCAAACACTCTTAACAGAAAATAGCCGGAAGCCGTCAAATCAGGCGATCGAGGAGAGGCCAGTGGATATCACCACTTTTTGACATTATGCGGCCGGGAAAAAAAAAATTGGTGACTGAATATTCCCAATGGGCGAGCACTAGAAACCAAACCTCTAACATTTAAATCACGCTTACCAATCACAGTCACAGTTTACATCATCACTATTATTTTTGACGGCCCCTGTACACGGATAAAATTTTCGTCTCGATACAGTCTCTGAGACAGGTATTTTTCGTAGTCCATCGTGCAAACACCAAGTATCAGAAGTTCAAGCATCTCCACTTGTCGCGCGCCTCACTTCACACTTGTCGTACATCAAACCGTTAAATTATTGGGGTGCCGTTCATACGTTGGGTGAATTTGACAAATTACATAAGAATAAACATGTGTAATTTAATACCTTCTGTTTGTCAAAATTTTTAGAATAAATAATCTATACGTGACGTTCTTACGCACGTTTTTTCAATCTCAAGCGGTGGTCTTCAGATAAAAATCTCAACGCACGTACAAATCTCTGAGACTTGTCTCATTCCGTGGACAGGGGCCACAAGTTTATATTTTCGTCACGGGAAAATACTGGTATCATTATATATTACGTAATATGCTCTAAAGATAATAAATATAAAGTTCGCTTTACATATTTTTGTCATTTCGACCGAAAACTAGATAGCGAATTTATTAAAAAATACTCGATTAAATGTCGGCCATCTGCACGGTTTAAACTGAAATAACTATATTACTAAAAACAATTTGATGGACAAACACTAGAAATATATTTTACTGTAAAATTGTGTCTATGGAGTGCAACCAAATTTACAATCTGGTTCGAGCGTATATATTTAAATGCAAAATGTTTTAAAAGTAAAAATGGCATTATACATTTTTTTTTAAACATGTAGTGCTATACTGACTTGAAGATAGGTAATATATAATTGATTTTCCGAATGTTGAGTAACTCGTCAATTTTCCATTTTAGACCCATGTCACTTTTGATGAAGGTAGATAAACTAGTGTTGTGGTAACACGCAAGATGAAAGGCGAGAAAATTGGAGAACATTTTCAAATTAAGTTTTTTTTTCAATCGTGTGATATATCAGACGTTAAACACTAGAACATATTTAATAATTTAGACAGGACTTTTACACTAATGTAAAAATAATAAATTGTAAATTATTTGTCATGATTAAGACAATACGGGAAAATACTCTGTCTGATTCGATTGTTAAAGGGCGAGAAATAAGGATTAAACCCCTTGTAACGGGAAAATACAAAGATAAATTTATGAACCGGCACTAGAAATTGGAACTTTCAGAATAAAAATTAACAATGAGCTCTATAATTTAATTGAGCAAGAAACGGTCGAAAGATTGTGTAAGTCCTTAAGACTGCGAAGAGCTGGCCATGTTGAAAGAATGCCAGATGACAGGACACCAAAGATCATGACCAAGTGGATACCAAGCGACCTAGAGGCAGGCCAAGGAACAGGGGGACTAACTGTGTGGAAGAAGATTGGAACACGATGGGGGAGTCCAGGAACTGGAAAATAATGTCCAAGAATATTATTATTAGAAAGACCGCGACCATTAAATTCGTTTTCATTATGCCAGAACGGATCCGATAGAATATGAATTGTCTCGAATATGAAAAATCATCATTTTCATTCGTCTCTTTCTATCAAAATCTTTCTCTCCGGCAAGATTTATGTAAAAAAAAACACGTCATTTAATATTTAGATGATATTAAAAATAAATTAACTATTATTAGGAGAACATATTCTTATTGTGAAGTTGTAATTATTCAAAAAATAGGTCTGTGATATTTTAAATACTAATTAAATGTATTCATTAGAAAGATATACATATAAAATCAATTTTATAGAAAAATATTATTATTGCGCCACTGGGATTCGAACCTGGATCTCTTTCCAAACCGGGGAATGTGCATTATCCAACTATGCTACAGCGACATTATTTTTGACGACAATTTTTCGAACCTATATACACTTTAATAATAATGGAACGATAGATGTATTCATTTGAAAAGTGTAACATATAGGTTCGAAAATTTGTTGTCAAAAATAATGTCGCTGTAGCATAGTTGGATAATGCACCTTCCCCGGTTTGGAAGAGATCCAGGTTCGAATCCCGGTGGCGCAACAATATTTTTCGATAAAATTGATTTTATACGTATATCTTTCTAATTAATACATTTAATTAGTATTTAAATTAACCATTATTCTCGCCTTGAAAGATTGAAATGTGCATAGAATATCTCGAAATTTAAACTGAAAAAATGAGAGACCAACACACTAAGCGTGAATTATAACTAAAGCGCCCTTGATGTGAAAATTTTTACGAAAATGGCGCTATATAAATTATCCAATGTTAATGCAAAACCATATCTATGCATGATGACTCCAGAAATAAACGCCCAAGAAAATCTGGAGAAAGAATCGAATTGGCTCTAGAAGCATTCGAAGGGAATCCGAAAATATCGACTCGTAGAGGGTACCTAACTTGTTATATATTTTACAAAATTGTGATTTGAAAATGTCATGCCTTTTATCTTGCATATTAACCATAAATACTCGTCCGTTCACATTCGTCGTCAGTGATATGAATCTGGAAAGGAAATGTATACATTATACGAAATATCAATTAACTTACCTACGCAAATTTGCACCAGAAATACATAGCATTTAAAAAAAAAAAGATCAAATATTACTAAAACAGATATTTACTTTTGAGACACCTGTACATATTATATAATGCGTTAAATCAGAATTGATAATAAATTAGAATTCAGCGGTAAATATATTTAGATTTATGTGTAATCTATGAGTCAGTTTATAAGTATTCTGGTAGAAGAGGGATAAAGAACATTTTGCGACGAAATATATTAACCGAGCAAATATTGAGAACAAAATTAAAAATGAAAATAATTTATTTTTTCTCTTATTGATATTAATAAAGAAATAATAGAATATTTCTTCGGCTGGTATCCCAGTAAAATTTATCATAAAAACTCAGAAAATATCCTAACATTCATGCATATACATTTCCACTTTTATCTTGTGTTTTATTTTCTTCTTTACCTACCGGTACCAGATGTCTTCAAAATTCACGTGCTAAGAAAGCGCGCTGTCATCCATATGTCATCCTGTTATTCCTCTAATGGACTGGGATATCAAATCTTCACGTATGTATGTAGTGAGTACAACAATTATTAATACCGCAAGGTAAAGAAAAAAATATATATATACTCGAATAACTACACTGCAATATTGAAAAACTTTAATGACTTTAAACAGAAAATATATTTTAATGTTATTGTAATAATTTTTTAAATCCACACTGGAATAATATCGGAATAATTCCAGATATCTTAAAATACTTTTTTCCATTTTGAATTGAGCTCCAAATTTTTTAGCTACACCATTACATATCGACCTTTACCAACAAATATCAGGGACGAGAGATCAAAATCTTTGAGATTTGACGGTAAAGGACGGCATCTATTAGTTGATTATTTTACTCTTATAAAATACTGTGTACAATGAATAGTTCGCTCTGCGCTTGTTTTTATGCACTTTCGAGACAAGCATCCGTTTATACACGCCATAGTAATTCAACATGACGAAAGAATACAAGTCTAACCTATGAGTATACACGATAAGTGCAAGTGAGAATATGACCCTATGTATTCCTTAGACCTGGACTCATGTGAAATGGAATTGTGGACACTCGCTAAAATAATGTAGATCTAAGGACTACGATACTATAGGGGCACTAATGTGTTTGATTCCAATGTGAAAGGAAATAGAAATCCTTAAAACAATAAAACCTTGGAAATTACACTATTTTGGTCGTATAATGGGACATCTAGAAAAATATTTATAAAAATCCTCCATCTAATCATTGCAAAACTGTTAGCATTAAGTCCCAGTCTTCGTTTGTCTATGGAAAGTTATCCAAAGTTATCTGACATATGTCATTGCGGCATCTCTGTTTTCATATTTCTAGGACTTGTATCATCTCCTGTTAGTTGATTAAATATATATATATATCCAGATATATTTTGCCTCGTGAGCTCATGGATGATTCGGTAGATAACTATACTCACATCAATTCTAAAATATTTTATGTCGAAGAGAATATTCCTAGCGGATTAAAAAAAGACGATCCAGAAAGTCTAAGAATTCATTCAGAGTACAATTCTCAACAGACCGTGCATTGTTTCTGCACGGCTTCGTGTACTGAAAAAGAACTCTGTAAATGTTTGTTGAGTCGAGAAAATAATTATATAAAATGCGATTTGGAACTTGTGGCAACTGATTCCACATTAAATGTAGATAAAACGATAATAGAATGTAACAGTCTATGTTCCTGCAGAATCGACTGCAGTAACAGACTTGTTCAACTTGGTCCAAGAAAGCATTTATCAGTGTTGGAATGTCCTATGAATATTAAAATTGAAGGTAGGTTACCAGCTATACCTACTGTCCACGTAATTTAGACTCTCGATTATCCGGGGTCGCATTATCCAGGTTGCAGATTGACCGGAGCAGTGAAAAAATCTGAGAACAAAATGTAAAAATAATTTTTCATTTGAATACATAAGTAATTATTTGCAAAATATTATTTGAGCATGCTTAGATTCGGTGTTTACTTTTGATGCAAGCGGGCAAGTGCGTCAAACGTCAAATTGTAAACTTACATTGGTCATGCAAAATTGTTAATTTATTATTGACACATAAGTTGAAACTCCACCAAAAAAAATTCAGTAATATTTTATAGAATAATATGCAATGAATAAAATAAAATATAGTGTTTTTATTTTGCACAAAACAAAACACCAACTGAACTTCAAATAAAATTCAAACAATGTTCAAAAAGACCTAAACAAAATACAATTATCTATATAAGAGGTGAGGTGGAGCGAACTAGAAAAACGTATTATATGCAGGGTGTCTGTGTCCGTGTCATGTAACAAGTTTTATTTTATTTTTTATTGTCATGTTTTAAATCCTCTTATATTTTCACATCACATGTAAATATGAAACTGGAATTTTTGTATAGAAAATACACATTTATTGTATGAAAATGAAACAAAATATTTTATTTGAAGTATTGCCCATCGCTAGCTATACATTTTTCCTGTCTCTCTGACAATTTGTGGATGACACGCCAAAAAAACTGTTGCTCTTTTGAGGCGAACCAAATCGAGCCATTTTCGTAAGAAGTGAAGCGCTGCTCAGCAAGTGCGTGTCCCATCGACGCAAATAAGTAGTATTCGGACAGAGCCAAGTCTAGTGAGTAAGCCACATGCAAAAGTATTTCTCAACTAAACGCCTCAATCGTTTCCTTGCCCGGTTGATTGATCATTTGTCGTTGGTAGCATTCAGTACTAATGGTTTCGCCAGGTTTTAGCAGTTCATAATAGATCACACCCTTCAGATCCCACCAAACAGAGCGTTGCCTTCCGCCCATAGCGATTTGGTCTTACAGTTGATGTCAATGGTTCGCCTGGAGTTACCCATGATCTTTTACACTTAGGATTACTCACCGTAAGCTTCTAGAAGCATTCAATGCGATTTTGCAGCAGTTTTCTTCAAATGGTAACAGAAAATCAATGCTGTCCGCTAATCATAGTTCTAGGCACAAAATTCGACATGTTCAACGCTATTAAAAACTATGCTGTTGCATGAAACTTGTGAGTTGAAAATCTTTGTCAGATGTCAAAACAAGAAAATGGCGCCAATGATGCGGTTTGACGGCAACTACATTGACAGCTAGGGCCACTTACGGGCAAATTCCGGTTTCATATTTACATACCTAGTATGTTGCTGTGTTTAATTTTAAACCCTAGTATGAAGCAGTTAAGTATTGTAAATCTTTTTTGTAAATTTCCATCTGGAACTACGTTCCAAAATTTAAAAAAGAACTTGGCTCCGTCCTTCTATTTAAATACTAAACGATAGTGTAGCTAAAAAAACTACATTAAAAAATGTGCTTACTTTGAAAAAAAGCGCCGACTAACATGTACTTTGAGCAATATACTTAGTAAAATTATTTTTACTAACAAATTTTGAACTTATTTTCATATTTTTCAAGGACATGAACATCTGACGACTGGAGCCGGTAAAGGTTTTGGCCTTTTTACCAAACAATCTATACGTAGAGGTGGTTTTGTTTGTGAATATGCTGGTGAGATACTCACAAAAACAGAAGCTATTGAAAGGACCATGCACAATCAAGAGAAAAATCTGATGAATTATATAATTTGCGTCAACGAACACGCTGGCACTAATAAGTCGCAAGTGTTCATCGACCCCAGTCAGTTTGGAAACATCGGCAGATACATGAATCACAGTTGTTGTCCAAACTGCGTGATGATACCCGTGAGAGTGGATAATCCCGTACCAAAATTATGCTTATTTGCATTGCAAAATATTGAACCTGGCGCCGAGTTAACATTCGACTACGGCCCTAAAGTGAAGGATGTTAATTTCATTCCGAATTTTGATACAAGACAAAGAATAAAATGCTTTTGCGGGAACAAGTGTTGTAAAAAGTGGTTACCTTACGATGAATTTGAAACCTCAAAAAATATTGAAGCAAAACTTACATAATTAAATTAAATTGTAAAAATTCTTTGAATAAGACAAAAAATTAAATAGGCTTATTACTAAGCCCATGAGGAAAAAATCATAAAATTAATAAATTATCTTTGTACATAATTTTTATTTTATACTCTCACTTAACTTCTTTGAACACTCCATCAGTCAGAGAGGGAAACCACATTTCTGAATATGAATGAGAAGCAATATTAATATGTATACAGGGCTTATGCAAATGATATTGTAAGACCAGATATTGGAGGACAAACCTATTTTAAGTCAAATTTTAACAATAAATGAGTGTGCACGAGCCATATAAAAGCGGAATACCCACAGACTAGTAAATGAATAGACATGATGTGAAGTGTATAATGTGAGGGTGAAGGACGGCGCTGTTCCCTCTCACCAGCTAGTCAGTGATGAACACAAGATCCACAGGTTCTTCACCTCAGAAATGCATACCCACCTTAGTTTGTCACATTCTACCTTCATCCTAAACTGGGAAAAATGTATTAATAATACCTGGAAGAGATAATTGAAAGGGTGTTCTTCGTTATATAGTGGAATCTAATCATAAAAAAACTTAGAGTCAAATACAATTTACTTTAACAAATCCTAATTTCATTGGATTGGGCACGAGTTTGACGTTCTTCAATGCAGGCTGGTGACAACAAGATCAAAATGTTACAACAGACAGCATAACCTCCAATCCATGCTCGTCCGTGCACTATGACCCATCATCGTGGTTTGTTCTCAGCATCCAAGCCAACGCAATAAGATTTGTATAAAATAAGATGTAATGTAGCCCGTAGTGGTAATGAAACCAAAACCGAAGCAGTGAATGTAACCAAATGGAAATGTCTTGTTTCCTGTAAAGATTATTCACCATGCGATTAGATTAACAAATTATAGTAAATTATGCACTAGTGATTGAATAACAAAAGTATTTACCCTTTGGTTACGTTGGATGCTCAAAGTTACATCTTAGATCTGTTGGCCGCAGCAGTGAACCGCGTAATTTTGACAGCTCTGAGCGATGAATTGAAAAAGAACCATAGATGATGACCATTTTTATAATCTTAAAAACAGATCGCAATACCAACTTGGGGGCATTATTCGTGATTACGAGGTACTTGGTATTAAAACAAGTGACAGGGCAATTTCGAATGTGACATCAGTTTGCAATGTCACACTATATATAAGAGAGGGATTTGGAACATTATTTGCGGAGCGAGGAGCATTCTACACACATGCAACAAAACAAAAATCTAATAGTTTACAACACATTTATGCAACAGTAAAAATATTTACTTTTCAAAAATGAAATCTTTGTGTAAAGATAAATTTTTTACATTAATACATATTACATTACGGCAGTTTTTTACACTTTCCAGAAAAGAAGTAAAACATGTTGAATTGCAAGATATTACACACTTAATAAATTATAGTGTACACGTTTCTAAGAGTTTTACATGCCCTGATAAGTGAAAAACGGCTGTTTAATAGGAAAAAAAAATACAATACAGTAACATTCCATAAACCTTTACGAATGACTTAAGTATAACTTCATAAGAAACTGCAATATTTATTATTATTTTATAAAATAGACATTTAGCATTATCAACTATAAAATTATGAAAAATATATGAGATAAAATAAATTTAGAAAAACTGAAACACATTTCAAATAAAAATATATCTTGTGATGGGGTTTAATTTGGATCTGCAGGGGGCGGGAGTGTTGAAGATGAATACTGTTCTGTGGCATTCCGATGTTGAAGACTGAGGGTAATGTCTGAGTTGTCATTATGACTGTACACGCGGCATCTACTACTGTATATAAATACATACTGTCAAATATGCAGCTGCGCAAAGCCGCAAACGCATTCATACACTAGCTCTCAGAATTATCATTTTTGTGATTTTGGAGATTTATTACATAGGTGTGAATTTACATTAAGTTTTACATAACTCAGTGTGTTATACGGAAGTCTGATCAGAGAGATATAATCAATCTGTTACAGTAATGATGAACAACGCTTCTGAAGAAAGTGGAAAAAGGATGACGTGGAAAAAGTGGTTTCAATTCCTAGTTTTCACATAATCAAAACACGCTGGTGGAGCGGTGATTTTTATTTTTATTCAAACTTTTATTAATTTGTTAAAAAATAAATAAATTGATTGCTGTTGCAAAAACTGCTGCTGAACACATAAAAAATCATATTGTAAATTAAACATTGGAATTGTTCACAAATATACAAATAAAGTTACTTCAAATTTATGGTGTGGAGACTAATAACACAAAATAATTTATTTGCGATAGTGGACAATAATATTTATAAATAATTAAGTTTATATTTAAATCACACACACACACACACCTTACTATTTAAAACACAGCTCTGGTATAAATATTCTGTTACACTTCAGTTATTGACTATAATTAAATGAGGAAATTTATAATTCTGTATGATGAGCGGCACGATTAGCGCCTAGGTTGTCAGGATGAATGAACAATCCCTCTTTGGCCTTCCACTCGGTGAATGCACTGAACAGGGACGTTACACCGACAACCTCGCCCTGGCCGTCGATGGGCCGCCCAAAATTTCTACCAGACGCGGCGAGATATCTAAAAAAAAAATAAAAAGAGGTGAACATCAAAGGTATTGTCAATGTTGAACAATAAAGAACGCACAGTAAACGATTGTATCAGCAAGATGTACAAATACAGTCAATTCCGCTTAATTAGGACACATCGGGACCAAGATGTTTGGCCCAATTAACCGAAGCGAACCCCCCCCCTAAACCCCCTTAGCAACGCCTCTGTATTCACGCGATACATATACATACTTACACATCGAACACTGAAGGGAGTCTAAATTTAGAAACAGGTCCCCTTCACACTTATACATCAATATGTCTACATTGGGAACTTCCTTCCGTATTGGTGAGCCACATCTAACAAATCCTCTACAGTTGATACTTTACATACAAGGGATCGATATCTCTCCACATTAAAAATGTATTTTAAATCACCTTTCTGATTGAGTTTACAATAAATGATTAGAACATTATTATACTACACACATGTACAGAATGTATATGAGTATGATTTCCATGTTACTTTCTTATCTTATCACACGTTATATGAAACTGAGGACTTTGTGTGGATCTGTAACTGGTTTAACAAATAGATCTTTAATAAAAAAATGGGCGTTACCCATAATCTTCATTATTTTAATCAGTCAATTTATAGTATCAACAGTCAATAGATTTCATTAGGAACTGTGCATTTAATTACTGAAAATGTTAGAATAGCATTACACTGGCGTAGTACACAAAATTTATAACAAATTTAGAAAAAAATCTATATATCGAAAGAATAGTCATAACTGGAAATTGAACGCGGAACTTTCTAAAGCTGGTAGACAGTTTCACTGATTACGTCGTCAAATATGTGCATTGTCACTAGATTAAGCTGTAGTTAAAAATGACATGCTCATTTGGTCTAGCGGTAAGACGCTTACCTTGCGACGAAGTGATCAAGAAATTATTCTACATAACATAAGCTTGGCGCTGTTGGCAAAACAGTAAGGATGTTAATGTGATATATATATTTTTTTAATATTAAATTGCAACTAATCAGTAGACAAGCTTGTTTAACATTAACACCAACATACTTTAATGATGATAATTTGAGATGATTGGCTATAAGTTTTCATATTTGTTTTAAGAAAAATCTATTTATCTGTGTGAGATTAGAAGTTCTGAATTATTATCAAAGATTACAAATACACATATCCTCCCCTTTGTAATGTATCATTGTCCACAGTGGTACCGCCACTGTTTCAAGAAAGGATTCTCAATAATGAATACTATTTCATCTTTACTATCTACTATTCTCTTTTGTATACGACTGAAAAGGAATCATTTAAAATATAAATGTATCTACTCACACATCGGTATCCACGTGTCTAAGATGGATGTAACTATCTCTCTTCCAGAAGTCGTGGTTGCAGACAATCTGCCAATGGTCTCCCGTATCCCCCAGCCCTTTGTCATCGCCGTAGCAGGAGATTTCCTGCATTTTAGACAGCGGTGACGTGAAGTGATGCGAGTGTAGGTTCTTACGTGTCGCCACGTGTTGCAACCTCAATATGCTGCCACATTTGATTGGATCTCTGTAAAATGTTGTAAGGCAAAAATCAAAAAATGTCTGGGGTACCAAGGAGAGAAAAGATCATTTATTTTCCTTTAAAAATTGGATTTTTAAATAGGGCATGGATAATGTAATCTATTACAGAAAAACAAACCCTATTTTTCTTTTAAGTTATTTGTTTCCCTACAAACCCAGACAGCTCACACACTTTCTCATGAGCATCATCATCAACGGTGCAACAGCCCAGTATGAACCATGCCCTCCTCAAAACACTACTCCCACTCCCATCTCTTTTCCGCTGTCCTTCTCCAGTGTACATGATAATGCGTGAATCCTGTGTAACGCTGTCTAACCACCGTTACTTCGGTCTTCCAACACTCTTCTGCCAATGGATTTTGCTGCAAGCGCTTTTTGCAGTGTCTAAATCCACCAACTCTGTTGTCATTCATTCTCGACTCTAAATATCCTTCTTAGAATCTAACGTTCAAAGCCCATAATGAATTTTCATCTTTCTTACTGATTATCCAACATTCAGATCCATACGTTAGAACCAGCTCCAGGTGTCTTACAGATTCATATCTTCGTTTTTCAGATCAGAAAGTAGGTCTTCAGCAACCCTCTAATTATATTAATTACTGCACAAAATAAAGTATTCTTGCACAACAAAATTTTAACTATATTTTTTTGCATGCAAATCTAGAATGATGGAGACGGTTTTGAACATATCCATAAAAAAACAATAGATATAATGCGGGGCTGTGCGGATGAAGCTTACGAAGTTTACAATGTACTGGTTTGCAAACTTTGCATACTTTCGGCTGCAAAAGTAACATAATTTCATAAAAATTTTCGAGTATTTTTTTATGTGTCCTCCTTTATATATAGATTCATTGAAATCGACCTGCACATACACTTTTTCCAAAAAAAGAGGTCACCCCCCTGATAATTTATTTAAATGCAATGATGTATGGCTTTCATTACATTGAAAAGAGAATTAAACAAGTGTGCATATTTACTACAAATTAAGATAATATATATTTTAATTCAGTATGCAATTGGAATAGGAACATCGCTAAAATGTAAGCAATTAAATGGAACAATCAGCATAAAATATAAATTGTAAAATTAAAACACCTACCCTCTTTTGCAATGTTTTCCTGTTTCAGGCATGACCTGCCAGTGGCTGTTCACATCTTCCTGAATTTCTATCGCCGTCACAGACTGTTGTCCCGATCCCGTTCCGTACTTGATGTCGTGCGAGTGCAATCTCAGGGGCAGGTCTTTATTGATTAATTTCAAAATAGAACCGCATGTTACAAACTCTGTTGTGTGCCCTGTAATAGATATAAAAAAAAATTAAAATATGTCTCAGGCACATGTATTACATCATCCTTGAATATAACATTCACCTTGCTCTACCTCACATACAGATAAAAAGTTTTATGAATTTTATTTCAAATTCAAATGGTGTTCTTTCGTTTTGTTTGATTATTTATTTCTTGTAATATACACAATAAGAAACCAAATGGCCGCAACAACATCCTCATATACACCACCTGTGAACCTGCTATAAAATATATTTATGTTTTGTAACACATATTACTCGGCAGCCTCCGAAAAAACATATTCTAAATTTAATTGAATAATAAAAGATAATTTTCAGTATGCATCTGTTTCAGGTTTTTTCAGAAAGAGAAGCGAGATTTTATAGGGAGTACTGGGAGTATTTTGAAATTTTTTAAACAATTAAGATACTAACAAAGTATTTATTATTAAAAATTACATATAAAGAATATGATATCAGTATTTCATTTCAAATTTATACTTAATTTCTACACAAAATGTCATTTTCATTGACTTTTCAATTGACCTTTTATTTCGTAAACATCTTTGTAGAAACGTAAAAAAATAAAAAAATTTATGAAACTTTCACAAACCGATTCATTATTTTGCCATGCATTATCAGTAGATAATAATAGAGGATATTAATATTTTGAATAACGAAAAATCACTTATTGGCCACGTAATTGAAATGTATGTATTATGACAGCCAATAGAAAATTAGCACGTGAATGTCGATACATATAAGAAAATTATAAATGAAAAAATTATTTTTTTTAAATTCTACTGTCCTTACTTGATTATTTAAACTTGCGAAAGATTACTTACCATCTGTTACACTAATAATTACACTATAAATAATTAAATTTAATAATTGAGACGCAAAGACGACAGACGTCAAACCGGCGGCGGCCATATTTATTTAATTCATAAACAAAAAACAATATGCAAAGACTGTGCCAAGTACGTGGATGTTGATAATTATACTCTATGGAGGTGGAGAAATGTGTACAATATTAAGGTGCGTATCTACAGACCCCGATCTCTCGTCTCTAATGGCACGATCGCAGCGCTAAAGTTTCTCGAGTCATTAATAAAGCCATTAAATAACATTAAGAACTGGGGAAAAAAACTAAAAGTCGGACAAAACAGGAATCGTTGGATTAATCTTTTAAAACAGATTTTTACATAATGGAGCTAATGAGAACGTGATATCACGCGATTCTTTATGTTTCTTTTCGGGCTCCGATTAGAACTGTTTAATATTTTTATTTTTATCTTGTTTTTATTAATACATAAATGGACAACTTATTTTTAAAGGAAAAAGTAAAAATGCATTTTCGACTGAAAACATGGTAATTTTCTTATTTCTCTATAAAATATGTGTGGGTTTGTATCAAAATAAATGATTTGCTATGCGGTATTTCGCTCTACGGCCAATTTTCCAGGTCTCAGTCAGGAGTCTCGGGCTAAGTCTACATTAGATGTAATAGTAATCATGTGGTAACGAATAACGACACGCACTCATGTATACCTACGATTAACTTTTCTCACTTCCCATATTGTAAATAACAAGTTTCATATTATGATTCTTATTATCTGTATGGAGTAGGCAAGCTACTATTATCAATTTGGGCATAAATTGAAAACAATAAATTCATAAATGTGTTTTTTTCCAGGCGAAACCTACTAAAACAAAAAAATTAAACTCGCGGCTGCTATAAAACTCGACTGGATTTATAATCGCTCAAATACCGTTGCTTTACGGTGAGCCTATCAATATCATTAATATTATCAACATGCTCTTCAAAACTATCGTCTGGCATGTTAATATCCTCAATAACTTTTAAATAAACGTGGAAAATATTTTTAATAAACAAATTTGGGATGCTATCAATCAGTTATATCTCTTCTTTATCTTAAAAAGTAAAATTTTAATGATAGGAGGCTCCCTTTAATTTACGATAACTTACATGGGGGGCCCTTTAAGTCGACCTATGAATTGAAAATTCATAGTAAATTTTATGTAAAGTATAACTTTAAGGCTGGAGCCTAACTACTCCAATGCAGCCAATGCGGTGCATTGGGGCTTACATTGGATAGGAGACCAAAATCTCAGCGCTCAACAATATTCTTAATTTTTTTCCCAATGCTAATTTGAACTAATTAACTTGTTTAATCCACCACAGCAAGAAATATATAATATCATAAATATATAATTTTATTTTACATACGTAAAGACACTATCAATGTATACAGCAACATCCCATTAATATTTTTCGACGCGAGGATTTTTTTTCAGTCGCGAGTGTATATAAATGTCTAAAAACACACAATTATTTTGTTCATTAAATTGTTAATATTGTTAGAGATAAGAGAGATCATTTATGTTCCTTTCATTTAATGGATTAAACAGCGAAGTACTTAATATTATAATTCTTGCTTAAAATACATATGTACGGGGGGGTTCATTGCAACGGTGGTCTTGCCGGCCCACACGCGCCGAGCGAAACCGTCGACTCGCTTAATTTCATAATACACGAGCACCTTCTACATCTCTTCATTCTATTCGTAATATCTGTCTTCCTTGTTTTATCATACTGTCACAATAAACATCAACACGCCAATCATCACTCCTTTCATTTAATTACTGACCTAACCCCCAAATATATACTTACTGATTATGTTTATATAAAATATATTATATCTGATTATATCTTCTAATAAAATAAAATAAATTTTAAAAAATACATCTATATTTTTAAATTTCCTTTGATTTGTCACAATATAAAGTGCTTGTGGTTACGAAAAACGCCTAATGATCTTATTGATCGGGGGTTCGAGTCTCGTTCCAGGAGACCATCAAGTTAGTCTAATTTTCATACCACAAGTGTTTAGCTTAGTTTGAAAATAGCAAAAATATTGATGTAACACGTATCTCTAATTAAAAAAATAATGATTAAAAATTTATTGCTTTTAATAATGGAATAACAGATGTATCAATTTGAAAGAGCTATAGCATATAAATTCAAAATTTTGCCATCAACCTACTCAGTTGATGAGGTGAAACTGAATAAAGCATTTCCCCGGATAAGAAAAGGTCCAGGTTCGAATCCCGGTAGTAACTAAAATATTTTTTCAATAAATTGATATTTTTCTATGTGTATTTCTAGTAGATTAATTTAATTTGTATAGTTTAAAAATACTTTTATATTTTTCATGAAAGCGGAAATATTATATGAGATAAGAGACTATTTTTTCTTACTATTTAATGTATAAACCACGAAAAATTAGTATTAGTATATTTTATATACAATACTACCAAAATCAACTAAATTAGCATCAAATATAAATGTGTACAAAAAAGAGGTTTTAAAATGACTTACAAACTTTCAAAATAATTAAACAATTATGCATTCGATATCTTTCTTACTTCCAATCTGATCAATTTCTTAATATTAAAAAAATATATTAATTAGTTTATTGTGTTACTATAGATTTTGATTTTGTTTTATATAAATGTCGATAGTCACCCTTAATTCAAGAACTTCCTTATTTGGGGGTATACAACTCTATTGTTGTATATTAACTTATATTTGTATTCATATCAACAGTTCTAAATAAATAAAATAAAAAAGTTTATTTAGGGGGGCCTTTTTTCCATTCTGCATTGGGGCCCAATTTTTGTAATTTCGCCACTGACGTCATACCTTTATTATACGTGATCTTTGAGCACCTTTGAGCGACTCTGAATTGGAATTACTTTTTTATGATACCTTGAACAAAAACTACGGTTACTCAGTTGTCCCTGTCGTCCCGCCTCATCCTTTCAGGTCATAATAATCATAGATAAGAGACAAGTGAGTATCACCCTATTCAACTCAGCGTTTCTTATCTTCCTTTATCTATGGAATATTTGTTATTTCGTTCAGGGGGTGCGAACATTCATACTAACAAACGTAGCACTACTTTTTTGTTTGTTATATTGGTTGGCCTGCCCAAAAGTGGTGATCATAGATAAGATTATAGAATATATATTATGACGATATTTAAGTTTGTTTCTATTATCTATGACCATAACCGTAAATAATCCATACGTATAACGACTTTTGACGTTACTTCTTACTTTCAAATTTTATCATGTTTCGAAGACAAAAGTGCTGTGTACCTTGTTATTTGAGTATAAAATCAATATGTGACACTGGTTTCTCAGATATGAATATACTTAAAGAGTGAATTTGTAAAATATCCAACCTAGAGATGCTATTCAAATTCTCAAAATTGCACGCGGCGTACATCAACAAACGTAAGTTTTCATCTATATTCATTCCAGGATCAGGAAGTCCTTCTGAAGTCGCATTACCTTCGCAGACACTTTGAAGCCTACCACTTATAACTTTCATAAATTTTTATCTCGTATTTTTGTAGAGATGCATAATGCTATAAATAAGTTCTCAGGTATTTCACGGTAGCTATAGCCGTCTTTACATCACAAAAATTTATTTATCCGATTAATTTATCAAACTTTAAATTATATGAAATGTGGTACATTGGTAGCTTATAGCAGAATTTTTTTATCAGAATAGTTTGCATTAAAAGTCTTCACTTAATAAGCTTAGCCTAATATTAGAATAAAAAGATATATGTACTTGACATTTTGAATCCTCATTTCCCAACTTACAAATATAATTTATTTTTCAGAGATAGCACAAGGAGACATTAGCCAAGCTGAATTTTGTATTGACACTGAGTGAGTGTGGTGAGTACTAGTTCCCTTGCCTCATAGACACCCTCGGTCGACCTGTTCATTATATCACAAGATTAATTATAATGACAAGTCACACAAGACTGATGTAATTAAATTTTATAGCATTATATTTTTGCTTCCTTTTTTTTTTTTTACTATGTTTAACAACACTTAGAAATCGTGTGTGCTTTGCGTTGTTTTTTAGAGGTGGAACCAGAATTAGTGGGCAGTGAGGGAGGCAGCGAGCGCTTGGTCCTGTTATTGTGTGCACTCCACCTGTTAGGAGCTGGGAGCCTGGCTGCCAAGCAGCACCTCCTCGCCAGGACCCTGCATTCTTCTAGTTAAGAATGGTAAGCCCATTTTGTCATGATTATTTTTCAGTCATATATGTTTGTTACTGTAATTCAAATAAATATTTGTTGCTATCCATAAGACAAGTATTTTATATGTCATTGAAAATATATTACGAACACTAAGTACGTAATTATATTTGTTTTCACTATTGTTCTTCATGAATAAGTACAGATCCAGAGCCTCTGTTCCAAAAAAGCCGTCCCCGCCACTGCTAACAAAATCCTCTACCATTGCGCTATTCGTATGGTAAACTCGATGTATTTAATTGCAGTTTATGTATTTAGCTACAACTTTCCCGGAGGCAGAAAAGAATTAACCAGTGTAAGGAACATGTCTTGAGTCAGAAGCAATGGGGAATCCAAGCGATTTACATATAAGCATATTGTTATATCCAACATCCAATTATTTTTCTCTAATACCTATTATCTAAAACAGATATTCATATTTTGCAGATTAAATCAAGAAGATGAAAGTCAGGTAGTCTTGTCGCCCAGATGTTAAACCGATCATGTTAAATGATGCAAAGGAGACTATGAGCCAATGTATTACTAAAGAAACAACTGTTTATACAACTAAAGTATGCAATGTAACTTAGACATGTACATTTTTTATAATTTCTTGTAAATCACTCATAATTTAATATCTATTATCCGCCCACTCCATTGCGATGAATTGTGAGGATGATGAGAGCGATGAATTAATGAATTGAGCATTGTTATTGAAGGAGACCGACAATATGTATTTATTGCTCTTCTTCAAGTTTCTAAAGTTGTGAAACATCCACCTTAAAGAATGCACCACCATCTGTTGTTGATGAAAGAAATAGGAAATTTTGAGGAATGTATAAAATATGTAAAAAAATTTCAAACATTTCTTTTGTTTTTGTACCTCAAATAACTTTTTTTAAATTTCCGGGAGTACAAAATTACAGTTTTATCAGATCGCCACATGCCTAATATATGTTATAAATTTAATATTGCTGCTCATCTTAATTATTAGTTTTAAATACAATAGAGATTCAGTAAATAATTTACAATAGATATTCAGTAAATAATTTGATTTTAAATTTAACATAAAAAATGAACATTTATACATGATGCAAAGACGTTAATCATATTTTAAATGTCGGTTAGGCTTAAATCCTTTTTCATACCCAGTCAAAAAATGGCACGTAAATTAGTTCTTAAAAATAATAAAAATAAAAATCGAGCAAGTTCATTCTTTCAGAGTAATAATTTATAATAAATTTAATGTATTCTAATGTAGAATATATTATTTTTATAGTGCAATTAAATTATCCAATCACTTTGGTACCACTTAACAAAATCTCACTTATTGTGCAGATATACTTGCTATGGAATTTGGCCATTTTTTATACATTTATGTAAAGTCATCAATAATATACTTCACATTTAAGTAATTGTTATGTTTTCAATAGGTTCGATGACAATAATTTATAATATAAGTGAATGTAATGTTTTCAGTATGGTCGGTGACTAAAATATATTATGAATAACACTGAATTTCAAATCTATCCACAAAGCGATAACCATTTTGTATTATATTAATAATTTAATATGATTATTATGCAAAGACAATTAACTATCATACGAAAAGCATTAACTATCATACAAAACCTATATAGTGTTGCAGGGATGGTCTCATATAATGTATTATTTTGTATAATCACTAAGTAAATCAATATTTTTCATTATCAATTTAATTTAACAATGTGTGCAGTACAAATTAATTGTCAGGATGATGAGATAAATATATTAATTAGCTCTTTAAGAACATTGTTAGCTAATAATATTGGTTATTGAAGAAAACTAACAATATGTATTTGTTGCTCTTCTTCAAGTTTCCAAATTTCAGAAACATCCACCTTAAATAATGCACCACCAGATATGTTGTTGATGAAAGAAATAGGAACGAACCCAGCTATATTGAAAAATGACGTATATTGAATAAAAATTCTAAATTCACTACAATCAATTTTTCATACAAAAATGAATTAATATAATTAAGTCTCCTTAATATGTATAACAAAATTATATAAATGTATCCATTGCGTTTAATATCACATTATTTTTAATTTTACCACTATTTTTTCTGATAAAAGCATTGGGTTTAGACAATTCTAAGCCAATTGCTTAATAAAAGTTTTACGGTGACTACGCTTGTTTGTTCTCCACTCTGGATATTTTTGGACCTAAAGAATATTAGCATTTAGAGCTGCAATATCGAATAATTCGAAAAGACCATCGTCTTGTAGCCACCACACAAATATTTCTTAGTCATTTTATCGCCCGTATCGTAATTTTGTTAAATAATAATTCACCACCTGCAGATTGTATGAATTGGTCAAACTTTGTTGCAACTTTTTTATCTTTGCATTACCACATTTTTATCTTGTCTTATAATTTATATTCCATTGTCAATTTTCTTTCCCTATTTTTCTGTTATTCTAGAATTTGCATATTTCGCATAATAAATATTTTAAAACAAGCTTGACATTTTTATTGTTTACCAAATTCCCATTTTCAACAATAGATGTAATTTTATATATTTTTGTTACAAAAATTTTAAAATTATTTCTATTGATTGAAAAACATTATTTTCGATAGAAAAACTATTTTTCTATCGAAAATAAAAAAAAACGATTTTTTAATTTTTTGGAAAATTAAACATTCAAAAAAAGAGCGGCAAAATCTGTGAATTAGTACCCACATTTGCATTAGATTGCGCCACTGTACCTTGCTGTGGTACCGTTTTTTTCGTTAGAGTTGCCAATCTAAGTATATCTCTTATCTAGACCTTATAAATCTCATTACGAAGTACAAGGTTGTGATGGAGTCTAAGAAATTAGACGAAGAAAGCCTAATTGATAAAAAAGTGCAGTGGAGAAATATCACAAATGAATTCAATAAGATACATACCAAACGACCGGTAAGATGCCTTATTTCTCTCATAGTTGGATCTAATCATAATATATATTATATACAAAATGTGTGTTCATTAATATTTTATTTTAGAGTTAAAAAAAACAACAGGCATGTGTCAGAAGATGCATGGAAGAAGCGAAGGATGTTTGTCAGGACCAAGATTTTGTACTCTACCTACCCCTGAGGAAATTTGATGGTGTACGGTATGTATGGGCGGATGTATTATATTTGATTTAAAAAACAATTATTCTTTTTGAATGTTTAGAAAGAATGTTGGGTGCGCTAAACTGTGTTATAAAATAGAATTAACATTTCTAGCCTTTTAATGGCAACTTTTCACATCCAAACATTGACTCCACAGAGCAGCATGTGTACCAACCATGTAACATTTTATTAACGGGCATATCGACCCCTCCTACCCAAAGTATCAAAATTAAAATAGATATTTTATAGTTCTATAAACGAGACCACCCCTGCAGCAACACTACCGGTTTTGGGCAGATTTGAGTTATGAATGCCACAATATTGTATATCTTCTTGGGCATTAAATGATATATTAAACAAACATAAAATAAATAAAAATATTATTAGATTATCTTACCTGCAAACACTACACTGTATATCATTCAAGGTGGCTGACATTCTGTCAACATTTGTAAAAACCAATATTCAATGTTTCCTATGTATTTGATACATTTTTCAGTGGCAGTAAATTATTTTATATATTGTATTCTATTACTTTATATTGAACCTAATATATATAAAAAATTCTACCATTTAAAAATCTATCAAATACTAGAACTAAAACTGTTTTAGCAACAGTACTTTACACAGAAGTTTGTAGGTCTCAATTGCATTTTTCAATTACAAAAGTGCTTCTTGCCATCTCAATTTTAATTATAAAATCTGGGTCTCTGTCCTCCTTCAGCCGGCAGCCAAACTACTTCACCTTTTCTAGCTTCTTGACAACGATACCTTGATCAACAAGTGAACATTTGCAATCTTTTGTTAACTATGAACAATGTTTTTGATTTGATCTCGTTTAAAAATTTTAGTAAAAAGTGCAAATCTGTAATATTGCCAGGTCGGTTAGGTTAGGTCCACCTCTCATTTACTTTTTAATGCCTTTGTTTTTGCCTTGCTTTTTGAACAGGAGATAATTACCCCAAAGCGGGTTAATTTTGATGATTTTTAGGGTATCGAAAATATTTTAAATGAATGCTTCAGTTCTTTAATCATTTTGAATGAAAGAAGTACAGCACAATTCTATTTTTATTAATTCTTGACATCGAGAAAAATTTACAATATCATTTAACACAAATAGATTTTAGGTAACACCCAAAAAAGTTCCCCGATTCTTGGTCTATAGCAATGATGGCGAACCTATGACACGCCACAGCGTTTTGGGCGACACACCAGACACACATGCGAAAAAAACAATTATTAGGAGAACACATTCTTATTGTGAAGTTATAATTATTGTAGTCTATATATATATATATATAGTAATATGAATTAAATATATTAATTAGAAAGTTGTATCAATCTATCCAAAATTTAATAAAAATGAATTGATAATTCTGGTACCTGCTATCAAATTACTCAAAGATATTTGAGATTCCGTAAAAATAAGGTAGATGGCTTTTTCAAATAATGGAACGATTAAATGTATTAATATCAAAATGGTAACATATAGGTTTGAAAATATGTCACTAAAAATATTGTCGCTGTAGCATAGTTGGATAATGCACCTTCCCCGGTTTAGAAAGAGATCCAAGTTCGAATCCCCGTGGCGCAACAATAATATTTTTCGATAAAATTGATTTTATATGTATATCTTTCTAATTAGTATATTTAATTCATATTTAAAACAATTCATTGACATCAAATATTATGGGTTCCATTTTTGTGTATGTAAATTGTTTTTCTTTTGTTTCTGAATTTTTAACACGCTGAGCCCAAAAGGTTTGCCATCACAGGTCTATAGCATCTTTAAAGACAACTCTGACTAGCACGAGTTCTGACATAATGCATCTTTGTCTTATGTCTTTTAAAAGCCGAACTTCATCCGGCGTTACGCACCCAACTTTGATTAGAGCTAATTGCCATTTAATTTTCATAATTCACATTGTTAGTTTGATTTTTAAGCAGTGAGCAATGTGTACTAAGGAAATATATGCTGTGTGGATCTGGTCTTGTTTTTGGTGATCTAGATATTACATTATATGGGTTAGTTCGACTCAAACATATTTTGCTCCAAACATTGGCAGTATTTATACCAATTATTAATATTAATGTTATTTTTATAAATCTATATTGTGATCTTTACTTCAATGACATTGGAAATTATAGATCAACATCTATATAAAGTCTATGTATTTTTAATTTTTTTTAAATGAAAACATATATAGTGTGTTTGGAGTTAACGGAGGTGTGGAGGTGGAGTTAAAATGGATAAGAGGGGATGTAATGGGCGGTATTTGAATATTTATTATATTTTTATTATTAAATATTTTTAAATTTTCTAGAATGTCTTATCTTCATCCTTTGGCGCAACTATGTATAAGTTGTAAATGACTATTATCAAAT
Source organism: Eubasilissa splendida (assembly GCA_031772225.1). NCBI lineage: Eukaryota > Metazoa > Arthropoda > Insecta > Trichoptera > Phryganeidae > Eubasilissa > Eubasilissa splendida. The sequence continues at coordinate 13,236,542 of CM062867.1, forward strand.
GAATGGCCCTCCATTCTTGCGTGCTCAGCTATTTCGAAGTTTAGACTGAAGTTTTTTTTTATAGCTTTCTTGTGTTCTTTCAATTACTGTCCGAAAGTGTTTTTAATTTTAGTTGAACTATAATATTGATAATGGGAAGACGTACCCGAAAACATTATATCATTTAACTCATTGAAAAGTGTAGTGGAATAAAACAGAGTTTTGACTCAATTTACAAAATAATCATGGAATTGTACAAAGTTTTGCCAAAAACCTTTAAACAATAAATAAAATGAGTTTACTACGGAATGTACTTTTGAGATGTTAATATTTTTTTTACTATTGTAAAATAAAAAGTTACTACTGATCACACAACCGGCCTTTAGTATAGATAAAAACAACATCTTCACGATTTAAATCATAGTCAAAACATTTTAGAGAACCACGTACCAGTTGAGGAAAGCATTGGATAATATGAAGACTAAAAAGAGGAAGGAAAAGAGAGAAGCAATTGAATTACAAGAATTACAATTTGACGGAACACGACCCAGGCCGCGCGTGACTGTCAGCCTGGACGATTTAATTTCCAGTGTGGGAACAGAAATCAATAAAACTCTGAATGTGGATCCTCTCGAGTCGGCAGTGGGAGAGTCTGGTATATCTTATTACTTGTTAGGTGATAATTTAAAATTATTTTTTTCCATTAAAACTATTGACGACGTTGATTTCATCGTTTGCACAATATTCCAAGTTAAGCGTCATTGGACTGATATTGCATTTACTTGGCACATTCTCCATGCCATGCGACCAACCACCTGTATATTAATCAATCTGAAGTCGGCTTAAACAGGCATCCAGCTTTCTATTGTGATATCCCTTTAACCAGTGGCGTAGTGCTAAATAAAAAAGTACCAGGGCAGTATTTGATTTTAACCTCTCCCACAGAAAATTGAAATTGAATTAGTCGTGAGGTTAAAAATAAATGATTTTGGCCAGCAATTAATTAGCTTTTGTGAAAGCTAAAACCATTCATATGTCAAAACAACTATCGAGATATAACATGTAAATTTAGGGGTGAATGTTTATTTAAGTTTAGTTCACATATTTCATCCGTCTCCAAGTGCATGTGGTCAATGGTTGAAATAATGGAATACTGCCGCATGTGCATGTTCAAAATCAGGGTTGTTTCCAAAATACCTATTCCCCCTAAAATGAAATCAGCCAATCACAACGCTTGTTGATGACCATATGATCTAAAATCCAGTATGGCTGCCAGAAATATATATGGAAAAAAATTATTATACATTACAGAATTGTCTCTTTAAAAATGATGATGTAAAAACAAACATTTTATATATTTATTTTTAAAATATACGTTTTCATCCATAACTCAAAATCACAAAGTCATTTTAGGGGGTTTTGGAATTAGGCGCTACACATGTGTTTGAGACGTGTAACATTTATTTTTTTCATTGGGTCATCACAATTAAATCTTAAGCTCCACCAGGTGGTGACTGATAGTCCGATGTGTTAATAAAATTATATGTAATTATATTCCTTTAAAAAGTAGATTTATCATTGTGTTATTAAATTTATCTTTTCAGGAAAGTGGTACGAGGTACCATCATCGCCTTCAGCAAAAGACCAGGGTGCCGTCGAAGCCTCCCGCAGTCCGTCACCATCGTCGTCGACTTCTCCACAGTTGGAACTGAGAACAGAATCTATATCCGAGGAACCGGCAGAATCGCTCACCTCCGCAGCTGGCCACCAACGATCCGAGAGCCAGGGCCTCTCCAGGGAAGATGCGTTGAAGATGGAAGTGCTGGCCCGCACAGAGAGGTTCAAAGAACTTAGTAGGATAGATAAGGAATTTCACGAAAACAGAACCAAGCAGGACAGAGAAATTTTTCAGCAAACTTTACTGAATTTAAAAAATCGTTTAAATCAGGATAATGCAATTTTTCAACAAACAATGCGGAATTTAAAAGATTTTAATAGGAGAGCAGAAGAAAAATATCAGTATGAGAAATCTAAACGCTTGCCTAAATAACATTGAGAAATATGCAATGTTCAGAGTGTGCTCACTTCTGCGACTGAAATGAAATAGCAGCGTATCAAAGAATTTGGCAGTGAAGTTATGAATTGGAAAAAAAATACGGCCATTCTGACGCAAGTATGGTAAATCTATGTACAATAGAATGAAGAATGAACAAATTAGGACCGGATGTAGATTTGTTTGTAGCGTAATAGTGACGAGAAGGTATGATGGCAGATATCCCTGTTAAAAACTTCGGCAAGCCAAAAGCTTGCACGATAAGAGTGTGGCATTCTATTCTCTCTGCCTATCTTTTATTCGCTGCAAAATTTAATTTAAAGTAAATCTACTGTCCTGATTGGAGAATTTTTGTGGAATTTCTTGTCTGTGAAAAAGTGCTGCCATATTTTTTACTTGCACTTTGACCTAAACATCAGTTAAATAATTTGTAATTTTAAAAATATACCATTTTTATATTGACTTTGAACTCGGGAAGAGTAGTCCTTCCCATCTACAGGTGTAAATTGAACTTAATTAAGTACAGTCAATATAAAAATTATATATTTTTTCAAATTAAAATGTTACACCACAAAGCATCTGCCGAAACAATCGATGATATTAAATAATTTATAATTCATTTCTGTTGAAAATGTTTGGATACACCTGGTACCGAATCATTACACAAAAAATGCGTCTAATATTTTAATGAATATCCGATTTAGGCGTGATTTTAACCCTGCTAAAGTAATTTGCCATGCTCCAGTGATATTATATCCAAGAATGATTGACGGTCACGACCGCTTCTTATCTTCTGGACCTGGTGCAGGATTTTATTTGGTAATATATTTTACATGCAAATGTCAAACGACCACAAAATTATAAATGAAAATTATTTATGTTTTAGCAAATTTATGTTGAAATTTTATTAAAATAGGCTCCTTCGGTCGAATGCAGGAGGAGATTTAAAGTTATCAATTTTTTGCAATGATCTCGGGTGCAATTGTCATGGAGAGAAAGTAGACCTTCGACTTAGGATGTCTCTCTGACGTGCAATCGATATTAGGCTGTGACAGTCACCGAGGAGAGTTGGCGGAAATATAATTAATTACAAGATTATATATTAACAAATTTCAATCACACAAACATGAAACGGAAAAAATCCTTATATTAACTTTGGACCTACTTATATTTAATCTAATATTATCTTAAGAGACTAAATCTGCTTTATAAAATTCAGTCGTTGCTGGATGGGTTCGTTCACCATTGTTATCCACTCCTTGCTTACATTCATGGTACCCTATCGGCTCTTTGAAAGGTCTTCATTGCTGTCAATATGCTTCTGTGTTCTGCCGGTTTCCATTGTGGATCAATCGTCGTAATCTTTGATTTTGAAATTCGACCGGACCGGACCAATGAGGCAAGGTTTACAATCCCCACCCTGCCGCCTTTGGTGAGCCCACCGACGTTATCACCGTCTGGCGGTCTCATCATTTTATTATCGCAAAATAGTTGTGAAATTTCGCGAGTAAATATGATGGTTTATTTATTCTCAAAACCCTCTCTGCCCATATTCACAGCATAACCAAAACTGGGGTTACCGCGCGTTATTTATTTAAAAAACATCAGAAAATACAAGCACATACATTATTCGCAGGCGATCATCTCAATTATATCCATTCTTAATTAGTAATTGATGGCCCTTTTATGGTAGCACGGCGTCGGTGATGATGGCCATCTTGCCCTCTTACTGACGGGCGGCGTTGGCTCCTGCCATTTTTGTCTAAGGGCGAAAGTTGGCAGGTACTCCCGTATCCAACCGCTACACCATTTACCATGCAAACCTTTTCGTGACATGGGTCAGCGATCGGCTGTTAACCGTGTACTCCGCCTCGGCCGCCTGCGGTCAGCAGCATCTCCTCCCGTGGTGCCTGCTCCTTCAGCGTGGCCTTGTGTACCCGCTTAACAGCGCGCGTGAGGCTCTCCTAAACTTTGCCCATATGGGAGGCGAGTGGGGGGTTAAATGTCCACCGTCTGCTAAGTGTTTGCGTAGATCTACTAGTGTACACGCAGTTGTCCGAATGAGGCGGGTCCACGATGAAAACCGCTCGAGGTCCGGCATCGCCCCTCCAGATGTATTGGCGTGGCGGGTCACCGCTATCGTTTTGGGCCTGACTTCCATTCCTTGCTCGTCAGGCGGAGGCCGGCTCACCTCTCGTGGCCATGCTGCTTCTTCTTGCTTGAGGAATGCGGGGCCCCTGAACCACCTCCCGCCGGTTGACAAATCAGGGGGCTCTCCGTCCCGGATTCCCAAGTCCGCTGGGTTTTGGGCCGTGGATACCCATCTCCAGCCGTCGGCCCCAACCAGCTCGTCTATTTCTCCGAGCCGGTTGGCGACAAATGTAGAGTAGGACCTGGGGTCGGATCCACGCCAGGACGGTGGACGAGTTAGTCCACAAAATCGTCCTCTCAACCCTGCACACGTGTTCCGTCTTTATGACGGTGGCTAGGCGAGCCGCCATCAGAGCCGCCTGCAGCTCAAGCCGTGGTATTGAGTGGCTTGAGCGGGGCCACCTTACACTTTGCCAAGATGAAGGCTACATCCGAGCCGCCCTCTCCCGTCTCGACAAAGTAGGCGACCGTGCAGCATGCTAGCTCTGAGGCGTCGCAGAAGATGTGCAGGGTTGGTCGACTTCTCCGACTCGCTATACTCTGGCGTGGCACGGCGCACTGACTTGTGCGGAGCCGGTGCCAATCTCGCCATTTGTCCGCGTGCTCGGGGCGGATCGGGTCATCCCACCCGACCTTTGAGCGCCACATTTGTTGTAGGAGGATCTTTGACCGGATTAGTAGGCAAGCTACAAAGCCCACCGGGTCAAAGATCCGCATCACGGCGCTCAGTAGTTGTCTTTTGGTGGGGCGGTCGTCGGCCTTTAGTTCTGGCAAGTTGTTTCTTCGCTGATGATTCGCACCGGTTCCACGGCACGAAGTGACGGCGGGATGTGGTTCAGGACCACTGGGCTGTTGGAGGCCCAGTTCGCCAGATGCATGCCGCCTCGACGTAGCACCTCGGACACATTGCGGGTCATCTCGATGGCCTGCTCCGGGGTGTCCATTGCGTCGAGGTAGTCGTCCATGTAGAACTTGTCCTGGACGGCGGCAGCGGCGACTGGGAATTCCGTGGCGCTGGCGTCGGCGATCTGGTTTCTCACAAATTCGCGCCGAATACCATTGATGTCATTTGGTATGTGCGTGGTGCGGCCTCTTCCACCAAAACAGCTGTGCGCACTGATCCTGCGGTTTGATCTTTACTCGCAGGAACATTTCCCGGACGTCGGCTGCCAGAGCCACCCGTCCTTCCCGAAACCGAAAGATATTACCCAACAGTGATGATAGTAGATCCGGGCCGGTCAACAGGGCGTCATTTAGGGAGACGCCCCAGCATTTACTTGCCGCATCGAAGACAATCCTGATTTTTCCAGGTTTGTTGGGATTGAAGACGGCGAAGTGCGGCAAGTACCAACGGTGGCTCCCCAAACGGGCCACCTCATCCTCTGACAGGGAACGGGCATATCCCTCGTCGAGGTACTCAGCCATCTTCGCCCTGTAGGCGCTGGCATAGGCCGGATCTTTGTCCATTGTATTTTCGATGCTGTTTAATCAGTTGATGGCGCACTGTTGGTTGTCGGGAAGAATGGTTTCTTTTTTAGCCCAGAGTAGCCCGGTCTCCCATTGACCGTTCGGGAGGCGCCTCGTCGTGGATTCCATTACCGCGGTGGCTCGGGCCACGCTCGCGTTGATGCGGGTCGCGGTCGTGATGCCCAACGAATCCACCGCGTAATGCTCCCGCACGAGCGCCTCCAGGCGTGTGTCGGCGGCGGTACCGTTAGACGCGGCGAGTGCTAGCACGGTCGCACCGGTTGCGTGTGGGCGGTAGGTGGTGGTTCCGTGGGATGTCCACCCGAGGACCGTTCTGGACAGGACCCCTTGGCCTCGTGCCACCTTGCATTCGCGGGTCACGATTAAATGGGCGTGGTCCTGCCCGATTAGTAACTGTGGTGACACTTCAATGGCCCCGGCGTGGCCCACACACGGTTGCCCTCCCCGATGTGTTATTGTGCATTAGGAGGGCAAAGCAAGTCCGCGGACCGTGCTTGCTTGCAGCGGGTACTCGGCCCCGCCGCCGCGGATGGTCAGGTTCACTGACTGGGACCGGGCGTCCGAAGAACACATCCCGTTGGCTCCGTGGATGCGTAATTGAGGTGCACCTGCCCGCTCCGGCGGGTGGGGTGGCTCGTGATGCTGATGGACAGGCATCCGGCGTACGGCGCCACCGCGGTCACCTTGGTCAGCCAGGTGGAGAAATCCTTGACGACGATGTCCTGCGGCTGGTCGACCCTTGATAACATCCAGATACTTATGAAATGTGCCGGCAGTTTGCTGACCATCTCCGCCAGTAGCCGCGGTGACACCAGATGTTTTGCGTCGAATGCCTCGACCGTGGCGACGACATTCCTAACTGCCACTGCGTAGTCCACGATGGCTTCTGTGGGGGCGGTCTCTGTCAGCTTAGTGTAGCGCTGGATCCGATCCAGCATGTGGCTGATGGTGGTGTCAGGCCGCCCGTATCAGCGTTCCAGCATGGTTACTATTTCTGGCAGTTTGGGTCAATTAGTAGTGCCGCCGCGGTCTCACGTGCTTTCCCTTTCAGGGCGCGCTGTAGGCGCATCAGGTTCTCCGCTAGGTTCAGGTTGCAGAGCGCGGTGGATTGCTCGTATTGAGCCTTGAACGTTGGCCAGTCCAAGGCGTCGCCGCTGAACGGCGGCAGGTCCCTGGCGCTTGATTGGCACGCCATGAACGCGTTCATTGGCTGTGCGTGCACCCAGTCGCTCGTTCCGCGATGTCTGGCGGCCTCGTCTGGAGTCGCGTGGGCAGTGGCGTATGGTGCGGCGCTTGCCGCTGATCTCCAGACGGCGCGTGGTGGTGACGACCATGCTTCGGCGGCGGCGTTTGGACTGGTTGCGCCCGCGGCGCTCGGCCGGGTGAGGTCGATCGTGTTGCATGTTGCACCGGCGGCGGCTCCTTCGGGAGCGTGAGGTGCGACGGACTGGACCCCCGTGGGCCCGTCGTTAGTTCGCGCGTCCGGCTCGGGCCCCCAGGAGACCATAGTTGACATAGTCGGGCCGGTCCGTCCGGCTGCTCCGAGCATGGCTACTGGCTGTATTGGTGTTGTGGTGCTCCATATCCTCCTTGATTCGGGCGGAGCGGTCGGACCGGCCGCTCCGAGCGCCATCCGTGATGCATGCCAGGGTGCCGTAGATACAGGCGGAGCGGCCGGTCCGACCGCTCCGAGCGCCATCCGTAATGTAGGTGAAACGGTCGGTCCGACCGCTCCGAAGTCCGCTTCCTGCGTCGTCGCTGGTGCCGGGCTCCATGGCGCTGCCATCGGCTGACCCTAGATCTCCACTTGGTAGTAGGCGTCCATCCGTGCGTGTTGTAGTTCCAGGTTCAGGCGATAGTTTTCTTCCATTAGTCTGCGCTGCCTCCTTTCCAATCGGATGTTGGCCCGTAGTTGACGAACCGTGTTCTCTGTTGAAGTAGAGGAACCCCGGCGAGATCCGCGTCCATCCTCGGATCTGTTGCCGTCCGAACTCGAGCGTGATGATCCGCGCCGCGGCGGTTGATCCTCTTCCTGCCGCGGTGGATCGTCCTCGTCCCGCTCCGATCTTCGTGTGCCCGACCTCAGTCCGGATCGCAACATTTCGCTTCCGGACCACCGACGCTAGCTAGGTGACCTGAGGCAATCCGACTCCGAAGGACCAGTTGTTGCCAACCAAACAAAAAAGTGGTCGCCTCAAGTCGCTTCGCTAGGGCACGAGCGGATTCACCCGACCGAAGTCGAGATCTTCACACTCGCTCCAAACCGTCGGTGGTCACAGACTCGAAAGTCGGTACCGGACCGAGGGATCGGGCCTGAAGGCTGCTGGACGGCGAGGTTCCGAAGGATGAGGCGGGATGCGAAATGAAAAACACTTGCTAAAGGTGTATTCAGCGCACCGCAGTATGAAGATGTGTTTGAGACGAGACGTTTAACGAAAGTGAACTCCATACCGTAATTATAAATGATTTAAAGAGTGATAGGGGCAGTGCCCCCTTATCTCCGTAATCTGGAGTGTGGCGGGTGGAAAGGAATTGTCCCCGAAGAATGGGGTGCTTGCTAGGCACTGTGAGCTAAGATTTTTTTTTTTTTTCTAATTTATTAAAATTTTGGGCTTAAGCCTCTTTTCAGCCATTCTTCAGGGGACTGGAGCAGGGTTGTAGAGGAGGGAAATGGGGAAGAGATTGTCGGGGTCGGCGTCTGGGTTATAGCTACCGAGGGTGGAAATGGAGTTGTTTGGAATATCCTGGAGTTTTTTGAAGAATCTGGTAGCTAGGTCGCGAATGTGGGATTTGAGCTGGGGGGTGTTGGTATCGCGATGAATTATGGAGTTTCTCACAAACCACGGGGCTTGGAGAATGGATCTGAGGGTTTTGTTTTGGTAGACTAAGTTTTTTAACGAATTTAGCCGTGGCCCAGATGGGGCAAGCGTAAGTGAGGAGGGGGCGGAGAAGGGATTTGTAGAGAAGTATTTTGATGTTAAGTTGAATGGGGCTATATTTGTTTAGGAGGCAGTAGATGGATCCCTTAGCTTTGTTTGCTATCCTGAGTGAAGAGTTAATGTGAGCGTTCCAATTGAGTTTCCTATCCAAAGTTAAGCCGAGATATTTGCACGTTTTGTGCCATTTAATGTCAATATTATTGAGGGAGACGTGGCCTTTGGGCTGAAGGCCACGTTTGCGCTTTCGCGCGAAGAGGATGGCAGCGCTTTTGGACGGATTAATGGCGATGCGCCAAGTTTCAAACCAGCATTGGAGGGAGTCTAGATGCTGTTGAAGCCTATCGGTAATGGTGGCGGGGCTTGTGGAGTTTGTAAGGATTGCAGTGTCGTCTGCATAAAGTGCTGTGATGGAGTACCTATCAGTCTGTTTGGGCATATCGCTCGTGAATATGTTGTAAAGAAAAGGGGAGAGAATGGAGCCTTGCGGAACGCCGGCTTTCATGAATCTGGTGGTGGAGAGGGTGGTTTTATTGAGTTTAACTCTGAACGATCGATTATGAAGGAAGGATTTGAGAAGACCGTAGAGTTGGGGGTGGAGATTGTAGAATTCAAGAGTTTTGTAAAGTAAGCCGTTGTGCCACACTTTATCGAAGGCTTTAGCCACGTCGAGCAAAATGGCGCCAGTGAAGCGATGTTTTCGGAAGCCGTCGGATATAAATTCGACGACTCTCAGAAGCTGATGGTTGGTGGAGTGACGGGCTCTGAAGCCGTGCTGTTCGTCAGGGATGGCATTTTTTAGGCCTATTTGGTGAGAAGAATTCGTTCGAAAATTTTGCCTATATTAGAAAGTAGGCTGATCGGCCTGTGGTTTTCGCAGAAGAGGGGGTCTTTGCCTGGTTTGGGAAAGAGAATGATATTGGATGTTTTCCATGCTTTGGGGAAGTACTGCAAGCGAAAAGCTGTATTGATGAGGAGGGTGAGAAATATGATTCCCTTTGCGTGGAGGAGTTTGAGTGCTTTGGTTGGGACACCGTCGGGTCCTGGGGCTGTATTAGATTTTCTGGATTTGATTATTTTTTTAATTTCCTTTGGCGAGGTAAAAAATTTATTTTGAGAGCGGGGGAGGTTGATGTGATTTTCGACGTGGCTATTGATGAAATCGGTGTGTGAAGCTGAAGAGGTGTCAAGGTTAGTGTCGAATTGGAGTTCAAGGCTGTCAGCAAATGCTTCGGCCTTGTCTTCGTCTTCGTACAGTAGGCCGGAGGGGGCGTGGATCGGAGTGGTGATGGTTTTTGGGGCGCGGAGGGAATTGGCCATTTTCCAAATCGAGCCGTCTGGGTTTGAGGGAAGATAATTTAAATTGCCAAGTCTCAGAGCGGTAGGCCGAAAGTGCTTCTCTGAGCTTGGTCTGGAGGTGGTTTGCGCGAGCTTTGTCGGCGACGTTGCCATATTTTTGCCATTGGCGTCTGGCGTGATTTTTGCTCTTGATGAGAGACTGAAGATGTGAGGGGAGGGTGGTGCGGCGGGGGGCAGCGGGGGGGAGGGGTTTGGAGGCTTCGGTCATGGCTGAGCTGATTGAGTTGGCAAATGAGTCGATATGCGAGTCTAATTCGGTGGTGTCGAAGATTTTGATGGGGATGGTGAATTTATTTCGAATGACTTGTTCAAAAATAGGCCAGTCCACGAGGTTGTTGGCTGACGGAGGGGGGGGGGGTATTGTGGAAATCTAAGGTTTCAATGAAAATGGGGTTGTGGTCAGAATTAAGGTCATTCGAAGTGGAGATAGAATGTGACATGGGGAAATTTTTTAAGATTGCAATGTCAAGAATATCGGGTCTGTAGCCGATATTCGAGAAGAAAGTGGGCTTGGAGGGGGCTAAGGCTGATAGGTTGTGGGTGTCGGTGTATTTGAGAAGTTTTTTCCCGTTACTGTTCGTGGTGCGGCAATTCCAATTGGTGTTTTTACAATTAAAGTCACCAGCGAGAATGGTGGGGGTGTCGTCGCTGAGGAGGATGTCGAGTTTTCTAGATAAGAAGGCTTGGGGGGGGGGTTGTATATGCTGTTGATGCGCAGCGGGCCTGAGTGGCGGGTGTGAATGGTGATAGAGGTGGATTCTAAATGTGAGAGAGAGGAGGGGTTGGGGGAGTGGGCTATATTTCGTTTCACGAAAATAGCGGTTCCTCCACCTCTGCCTGAAAGTCTGTCGGAGCGATAGCAAACAAAGTTAGGGATATTGAAAGAGTGTGAGGGTTTGAGATGGGTTAGCAGAAGATCGAGGGAGTGACGAACTGTGAAGTCCGCCACTTCCGTTCGGTCTCCTACCATTCCGTTCGCATTCCAGGCTGCGATGTGAAGGGAGGTTGGGAAGGAAGAATTAGCCATTGCAGGATCCTAATTCAAACTGAGGAGCGAAAAGATTTTTGGAATTTCCGAAAATAAGATGGACATTGCTTCGCCGGCGGAATTGGCGGTGAAAAGACGGGGGATGGCTTCTATTATTATTTTAATGATTTCTGAGATGTTGGGGTTGAGGAACGAATTGAATATTGAAGAGAAACCGATGTTGGGTTGATGCGATTGGGGGGGGGGTGGGTGGGGGGGAGGGGGTGGTGGTGGGGGGCGGCGCGAGAGCTGACGCGTATGAAAATGTGGGCGAGGTTAGTCTTGAAGTGATCAGGGGGTGTGGCTCGGCGGCTTGAGGGCGTGGCCTGGAGAGGTTGGCGCGCGGTGGCGGGTAGAAAGGGCAACCTTTGAAGTTTGCCGGGTGGTCTCCGGAGCAGTTTGCGCAAGTGGCGGGGCCGTCTTCTCTCTGTTTGCTGCAAGTGGTGGTTAAATGGTTTGCGCCACATTTGACGCAACGAGGGTTTGCTCTGCACATGGTGGCAGAGTGGCCGAAAAGTTGGCAGCGATGGCATTGGGCTGGGGCATCTTTCTTTCTTAGTTTTTCGACCTGGACTCTCAGGTCGAAGATGGATTGTAAATTGAAAATGTCTTTGCCGTCGGGATTGTTCTCGGCTTGAACTAGTACGAGCGGGATCGGGCGGCGTTCGGGACCGGTTTTCATCCGGTTTACGGAAACAATGGGGTAGAGAGTCTCGAGTTCCTCCTGAATTTCTTCGTCGGTGATGTCGAGCGGAATTCCCCGCAGGACGGCTTTGATAGTTTTGTCCTGTTGAGGGACGAAGGAGTGGAATTGCGTAGATTCCGCTTCCAGAATGCGAGTGGCGGTTCTGAAGCTAGTGATGTCTGCTGTGTTTAGTTTGACTCCGGATTTGGTTATTGTGGCGGACGCCATTTTGACGCCGGCTTCTTTTAGTTTGGAGCGAGTGGCTCTCCAGTTGGTGGAGTCACGAAGAATGATTGGCGGAATATTGGTTTTTTTAATCTGAGCGGTTGGTGCCGGGGTGGGGAGGGATGTTTTAGCGGTGGGGGGGGGTGACGGTGGTGTGGCTTTGCGTTTTTTCAATGGCTTCGGTTGGAGCCATTCCGGATTTGAGGATGGTGGAAGATCTGGAAAATCTTTCATTGACGCGGCGGTTGACGAGGAGGGTTGCTGAGCGGTTGGTGGTGGAGTGAAGGAAGCAACTGGAGGCGGAGTGGCGGTGCGCGTAGCTGAAGCTAAATTTGACGCAAGTTTTGCGGCGCGTGGTTTGGCGGTAACTTATTGGTTTATAGTGGTGGCCAATTCAAATAGTTCGTCGGACGTAAAGTTTTTTAGGTTTTTTAACTTGGCGGCGATATTAGGATCCATGGTGGATGGCACTGAGATTGTTGGAACAGGGTTAGAGCATTTAAACTCTGGCGAAAGGGTAGGAATTGTTTTTTTTGAAGCACTGGAGGTTGGCGGTAAAAGTTTTTTAGATGGAGGCATGACAGGCCCTGAGCGGGGCTGTCGGAATGAGGGTGACAGGCCCTTGACGGGGCTGTCGCACTGGGCACACAAAAAATAAATATAAAATCAGTTCTAAAATTTTAGACTGCGATGAAGTGTCACTTAGCACAAAACGAGAAAAATTGGGCCCTTGTCAGGGCCGCCGCACGGAACACAGAAAATAAAATATTAAATGTCGTTTTAAAAATAAATAAAAATAACAGTTCTTTGTGAAAAAAGACTGGAAATAATATGTTAATAATGTCACTGTTTGCAAATAACTGCGCACAAATGTCACTGAGTAATGTTGATAGTTTGTAGAACACTTCACTTAGAGCACTGAATTTGAGAATGTAAAATCACAATAAACGAAATATCACTGCTCATGGCGGAGCGCTGTAGGAGACACGTCTGTGCGCGAGCGCAGTCGAATCGGGAATGGTGCGGCCTTGTATTTATTCAAGTTCGGTGGACGTGCGCCGTTAGCAGCGCCCGCCACCCCAAAATCCCCCACCGAGCCAATCAGGGCGCATTTACAAGCCTGACCGCGCCCTAAGTGATGCGGCGGTCGCCGCCGCCTGCCGGCCGAACAGCGCAACATCGCTTCATTTTTCGGTGGCGGGCCGACAGGCGGCAGAAATCGTTTTCCGGAGACAAATTAATATAAATATAGGTTAAAACTAACAAGGGGGGATATCACGAGTAGGGAATTCTGTAGTGAATATCGTGACCCGTGATATCCCGTAATAAGAATTATCCGGCCAGTGTTCCTTTTTGAGTTATTCTAGTTTTTCGGTAATTTCGTTGTTCTGAAAAATGGTCGTTAAATGAGTTGAGCGGAGGGCCCATTATGACGGCCCTGAAAAGGGCTTCTTAGAAAAATGTGAACACTGGCGGGATAATTTGTATGGGTGCCGTGGACTATGACATTTGTTTATTTCTACTGTGTCCACAGCACTAAATAAAACTAGATTCTAATAACATAGGCGGCGTACCGACGGGTGGGCAAAGGTTTATTGTGTTCCCAATCCCGCGGCACGCCGCGCAAAGTAAATAATAATTTATAAAACTATTAATCAATAAATAAGTAACAAATTCACATTGTGGTAATAGTCTCTGTGTGCAACATGAATTAAGTGGAAATATTCCCGTCGTTTTGTAGACATTATTATTGTTTAATGAGTATGGATAAGTTTTTAGCCGAGACAAAACTATAGTTGAATCGGTGTTGTGATGAATTATGTCTCTGACACCAGTGTAAAGGATCCTGAAATCTCTACTTCGTCTTCTAAGATCGACGTTTAACGTGCTGTCTCCTACGAACCTTAATATTAATTTGGCCAAATGATCATCTAACGGTTACGAATACCCCATGTCATGTCCGTAATAATCCTAATTCTTTTAACCCGCGTTTTCAATTATCAAATATCCAAAGTTTACAAATATCCAAATATTATAGCCGTTCAAATACCTATAGAGCAATTGTTAAAATAAATATACCGATTATCTTATAGTACGCGATTAAATAACGGAACCCTCTGATCATGCAGTACGATACCCGAACGCACTCGTTATGGCATTAATTCTACTAGTCTTCAATTTATTACCCCTAATTCTGAAATATAAGAGTGTGGAAGGAATTATATATAGGACACCAACCTTGTCGTAGATTTATCCTCGTGACTGTGGCCGCCTCGCGGCGTCGCCTAGCTGTTCATAAATTATGTGGACATGTGAAACAACATGCGACATGCTAAATGCCTCGCTTGGCAAATATGTTCCGTGATTATGATAAGTTCTCTAGACACCAGTCTGTTGCGCTCGCTCGGCTCCCCTATCCCCAGATTAAGATACCCGTACGCCTGGTGCCTATTCGCGGTAGACGACGGGTGCTTAACCCCGAGCCCTCTCACCCAACGCGTTCAAAAGGTAATGATGATGATGATGATCCAAAATTTAGATTCGGCCGGTGTCTCAGTGAACAATATCATTTGTTATGACTCATTCAAGATGCATGGCCGAGGTCCTTATATCTCCAATATGCTGCTGTTCAGTATCGGTAGGAAAATGGCCAATCCGTGGCCGCGTCCACCACTGAAGGTAATTAATTGTGATGATTGTGACATGACAGTACGATTCTCAGGAAAATTACCATCCTTTAGGTGCGTCTGAAAACATACGTCATGTGACAACGGTGTGCGATGGATAGTTTTAGTTAATCTGCAGGATGATCCTCGGTGTCTCGAACAATGCATCTCGAATAGAGCCAGGAACAAATAGTTAGGATTGTTATCACTGCATACTGGTGCGGGTGTGTGTGTGTTTGTGTAATTGTAGATCGTTTCAGGAACACTGTCTCTGGGTATTAACCTCTAGAGATCCTACTATCATCCTCCTCATACAACTGAAGTACGAGTACCACGGCGACCACACAGGAACCACCTCGATGCAACTCAGTGCGGACTAAACTGTTTATGCCAGGTTATATATCGGAAAAAGATCATGAACGGTAAACATACGTAAGGTTAGCCTGTAGCCTTGTGCACCCTACGCAGACCGATGATGTTCAATAACTCTTTCATTTTGGCTATTCCTACCAAACCAATATAACCATAGCTAGCCCGTCCACACTTCATGCCCCCGAATGACTCTGTTCAGCCTCCAAAAGCACCTTTCCTTCCAATCAAATCATCTTAGGAAAATTACAAATCACATAGGCGTTGAAAGGAGGTAGAGTGAAACATCTGGTTTCAGCTTGATATCCGAAAATATAATTATATACATAATGTAGGGATAAATATAGAGTCTTACTTGTGAGATGTGTAGTAAAGTAAAACGTTCAGTGAGTTGTTAGTACAATGTCAATAATAAAAGTCAGTATGATTTCCATACGCATGCAATAGTGCGTTTTCAAAGTAAATAAACCCACAAAGGTTCTCGGATATATTCTAACGTTTCTCCTACTGGCCGTTGCTTCGGATCAAAATGTAATTTATATAATGTACCCTACAATGCCTTCGTAGAGAGACTGTGAGTTTCCAGAGGCATATGCGTACCCGGATACATGATTATTTACATGGCCAATAGTAGTTAATGATTAGTCCTAAACAATGAGATAAATATAACTAAAACTTATAGTTTGGTGTTCCAAATAAATAAATAGGACAGTAATTAAATGAAGTGAAATATCAAATAGTCTAGCGATTACGCCAGCTCCCTTTTATGAATGGGTAATTACATGATGATCCGAATCACACTACAGTATTTGTTAGCGGTTTTAATTATGTATACGAGCATGCAAAAAGATAAACTTAGTATTTTGGCGGATCTGGTCCTCAGCGTCTGCGCCGATCCTGGTCAGCCCTCCGGAACCTGGAGTCACTACACTCGCGATTTGAATTCGAACACGACCCCGCGAACCCGGAAACCCACGCGATCACCCCTAAAACACTCGCGACGTAAATCTCGAAAAGGAAAATCCGATTTCGTATCCCTAACAACGTTTATGTATACGTCCCTTTTTCCGGTTCAAAAGCGACTCTCACACGTACAACCCCCTAACCCTCCCGAAACCGACTGTCTGGAGAAGCGTTCGCCACCCCCGCTCATACTGTTCTCCTTCCCCGCCCCGCTACTCTCGCCCCTAACCGACCCGCTCTAGAAATTTCGTAGAATTCGTATTCTTTTATCATTTTGTTATATGTGGATCATCACAGTGTAAAGAAGAACGTTGGCAATATTTAACAAAGTTTTAAATGCTCAGCACACATATTGCATTAGTTTTGATAACAAAAAAGCACCACACGACTAATCGCAGAATTGTAATCATTTTCAGGGACTTTGGATTTTCCTATTAGAAGATGTACACTAGGAACGATATTATGCATGACAATGTAGATCACGGCTGCGTAACCGTGTTCTGAAGCATCTGAAAACCCGACTAAGGAACATGGAGTATTTTCAGCTGTGCCATAATATCTCAATAATTGAAGATTAGAAAGAAGTTTGCAATTAATTACCATTCAAATTGAATCTGAACTGACATTTCACTGTCCCAATCAATTTTTAAATGCCAAGTGATCCAATCAAGAATTACACATTTTGAAAATTTGATTGGAAAATTGTTAATTTCGTAAACAAATCGATCATTCTGTGGATTCCATTTTAAACCTAAAATATTAACTGAATTGACTTCTTTATTAAAAATCAACACTCTTCAAACTTTTTACGGCAACTACTATTTGAGAATATCCTCGAATCGTGGGCGGAACCTGGCCATCTGGCAACAATGTTCAAAATTTCCATCCGTGGCCTTTTCTGTTTCTGAACATTTCTCTTATGGCTCTGCTCGGGCTTATGATAAGAATTTGCACTCCTGTTGCATACAAGTGACTTAATAACACAACCGCCAGACAACCAACCCCAATAAAGCTTTACAACAAACTGAAAGCTACATAATAACAATAAATGTTTTCAGACACGATGACAGCTGATGTGCTTGACTCTAAACACATAAACGTTTTAGTTTTTATAAAAAAATATTTAATGACACTCGAAATTCGAAACATCCCGGATAATCGAGAGTCTATTGTATTTGGAGGCATAATCCAATTTTTTTTAAATCGTGAGTTGGGGCCACTATGAGTTTTACTCTAAAGCTGGCTTAATGTTTCATCTTGTTGTGACGGTTGCATACGCTAGTGACACCATCCATGAGGTTAAGGTGATATTAAATTATGTTGTATTCGGAGACGCCATTTATGTAATCCAATTTTCTGAAAATGAAACTCGAAATTCGAAACATCCCGGATAATCGAGAGTATTGTATTTGGAGGCATAATCCAATTTTTTTTAAATCGTGAGTTGGGGCCACTATGAGTTTTACTCTAAAGCTGGCTTAATGTTTCATTGCATTGACGGTTGCATACGCTAGTGACACCATCCATGAGGTTAAGGTGATATTAAATTATGTTGTATTCGGAGACGCCATCTATGTAATCCAATTTTCTGAATATTTTACCAAACAGGTTAGGGATGATCACAGTGGACTGTTGTGAGATGCGGTCCAGACACCAAAGGAGGCTGGACGTTCTCCACCGGCTAGTCAGGGGAGAACAAGAGATTATGTGGGCTCGTTGCAAGATTCTGACCACCCTACTCACCTCATACGCCATCTGATGATCATCATCGAACGAATGTTTGTTCGTGTATGCAGTGCGTGTGTCGGTGTGATGTGAAGGTTATTCATATCCAGTTGTATACTTATATACTCTGTCTGATTGTGAAATATTTAAGGTGGATGATTCTGAACATTGTAATCAGCAACCGAGTGTTGTTGATCTTCTTCTATTGGACCAGTCCTTAATGACTAAATTAATCTTTCATTCTCATCATCCTCACAATTTGCCCCAACAATAAGAGATTTTAATGAATTTATAAATGTAGTACACGTTGGTTTCATACTGCGTATATCGTGATTTCTAATAATGCAAAATAAATTTTCAAAACAAATTAAAACTGATATTTATTTAAAAGTTTGTTTGATAAATATTTTATTCCTTTAATTGTTCTGGTCCAATTACACACAGAAGATGGGATGGATATTTTTTTAGTAATAGCATCAAGAAACTTGACAGAATTTTAAAATTTTGACGGCTTCATTTCATGTTCAGCACATTTCAAAAATGAGGAATCAATTTCACTCATGGCTAATGATTTGAGATGAGCAGTGTAGCTACACTTTCGCTCTGTTATTTCTAATTGGAAGTTGGGTTGTTAAGATGTCAAATATTATTTTCATCAGTTGCTCGGCTAGCTCGAACAGAGCACGGATCGTCCTTCTCAATGTGGGGCAGTGGGAACCAGAGACAAATTCAAGGAAAACACTTCAATGAAAGATATTTTAGGTTATTCTATGACAGTAAACATTTATTCAATAAAATAGAATTACTAAAATCAATATGACAGTTGACAAGAATGCATGACATGAAATACATAGATAATGCAAGTAATAGGAATACACAAATGCGCAGTTCGGATAGTACGTATTCATCAATTGTATTGTCACATTGGCTGTATGCCAGGTTGCCCATCTTGCTGCATCCAAGTCCTCCGATCGTACTAAAGATTTTATTGTACTTCCTGAAATTTCTTTCTGCCATTTAATGTATTGGCAAAATTCAGCGCATGGGTATATCACATTGAATTGAATGAGTAATTTCGATTTTTCTTCAAAAATAGCTTTCAGATTAGTATCGTTCTTAAATTCGATAAATTCGTCAAAAAGCTCTGCATAATCATATCCCAATGCAGCTAAATTTGTTATAGTGGCTGTTTCTAAGTGTCAGGGATTTTCTATAAGTAACAAACAATTCTTGACACAGCGTAAATCCTGAAATCTGCTCTTAAATTCTTCAGCTAAGGCAGCTAAATAATTTAAAAACATCGTATAGTTTTCTTCAGAAACATGTGTACCATCTTGTTTAGCTTTTATTACAGTTGGAAAGTTATGCAATACTCGGTTCTCTATTTCTTCGTGGTAGATGTTTA
Source organism: Eubasilissa splendida (assembly GCA_031772225.1). Classification (NCBI taxonomy): domain Eukaryota; kingdom Metazoa; phylum Arthropoda; class Insecta; order Trichoptera; family Phryganeidae; genus Eubasilissa; species Eubasilissa splendida. The sequence continues at coordinate 13,255,573 of CM062867.1, forward strand.
ATTTCTCTTCAAAAGCAAATACTTTATTCGCCATCTGCGAAATGATTTTATTTTCGCCCTGTAAGCCACGATTGAGTTCATTAAGTTTTTCTGTGATATCACACGGAAAAGCTAAAAGACACCACCATCCATCATTATTAAGTTCGCTGTAAATTTTATTATTTTGCTGTAAAAACAAAATAATTTCATGCCTCAAAGAATAAAACCGTTCCAGAACTTTCCCTCGGCTTAGCCATCTCACCGAGGTATGTAAAAGAACGTCACTATAGGTTACCGTTCAATTCTTCCAAAAGACTTTTAAATTTCCTGTTGTTCAGTTCTTGTGCTCTAATATAATTAACTATACTTATTGCAGTCTTCATCACGGCGTCTATTTTGGCAATGGATATACGTGCTGCTAAGTTCTCTTGGTGAATGATACAGTGGAAAGATAAGAGATTTGTTAAATTATATTTCTTTTTCAATAAAGTAACAAATCCTTTTTCGGATCCGATCATTGAAGGACATCCATCCGTGCATACACAAACTAATTTTTTAATATCAATATCATTGTTTTCCAAAAATATACTGATAGTATTGAGATAGTCCGTGCCTCTTGCGATTAAATATTTATTTTGCAATATCTTCAATGCGTATAGCAAAGGTAGAATCAGAGAGCTGCATACTTTTGATCTGAGATATTATTTGATTTTTATTGCTAAATTTATCAAATAATACGTTGGAAGCAGTGAGGAAACATTCTTTCACAACCTCTGCGTCAGTAAATGGTTTCATATATTTACCAAGTATGTAATAAATTTCATACGACACTCTTGTCACGGCTGCGTCATGTGATACCGCCATTGATATAATATTTTGTTGATGTTGTAAAGACTTATTGAAGAATGTTAACTTTTCACGTCTTATTAAAGAGCCACGAAGAACAGTATCATTAAATGTTTTATGCTTCATGGTATAATGACGAAGAATGTTATATTTTTTTTAATATAACTCTCACGACAGATCAAGCATGTGGTCAAACCATGTTTATTTGCAACAACATAATATTCTTCTTCCCATATGTCTTGAAACACTCTTTTCGTCGGACATTTTTCAATTGCATTTCGAAGACACTCCCTCCATTATGGGTAATTAAATTATAACAAAACAATATTTTATAAGACAGCAAAAAATGCTATTGTAACCATGTTCCGCGCAATGTTTATTTGAAATAAAGCCACAACACTGTCACGCATTCAACTTTGGAGCTGTCAAACATTTATGTGTTGCCACAAGCAAAATTATTTGCGCGCATACTTGTCTGTCAAATGTTTGTTTTTTGGGAATAAATCTAGCGTGTGCAATAGCAACACTCTTATACCAGATCTGATGTTGACACGACAATGACAATCTTCTTTGGGTGTCACTATCTGTACGTCAAAGTCAAAATTAATCTCAAGATATACGAAATATAGAATGCCAGATTTTGTAAATCATGTCCCTGATAATAAATGTGTTTAGGGCCGCACAAAAAAGCTAGACGGGTAATAGATTGAGTATGGTTGCTCTAATGTGAGCGGCGGGAATATCCATCGCTTGCCTCGTGTCCAATACGAGGTCTTCGGATACCTTCCAGGAGGCATGTCGCAGCTTCGTCTCGGGGCAAAATGGCAATCGGCAAGGAATTGCTCAAAGGCCAGCCGCAAACCGGCGACACCCCGGGGGCGGATTTTTATACGGCGCACAAGACAAGTGAGAGTGTCTCGGGCTTATATAATATAACTTAATATAAATTTAAAACTTAGCCCCGAAATAATAATAAATGCAATACATGAACGTCCCACATGATATGCAGCCATAACAAGTATATTGTGATGTCGTTTTTTTACACGTCCACTGACTCGCTCAGGGTATAGCATGAAGTGCGTGGTTCTGATGCGCAGAATTCACCTTGTCGCCTGCCACTTACATTGGCTACCATTCTCAGGGAAAATAATAAGATTAATTTCAAGTTTTTATAATAACAAAATTTAATCAGATACGAAAACATATGAATAGTAAAGTAAAATGTAATAAGAAACCTATCACTTCAATGTGATTACATGGAAAGATTAATTAACAAATCTTGCCTTAATACATGTAAACATCTAAATCAACAAATTATTATTTTAAAGTAATAGTGAGATAAAACACTTAGATTCATTGTATGTGAAAATCTTCACCTAGGAAATTATATTACAATTTTGAATGGCCTGATGAGTTTGTCAGGTCAAATATAGCAAAAATCATATTAAATAAATGTGATCAATAAGATTAGCAAGTTATTATTATTTTGGACTTTGGTATCTTGTCTTACAGGGTACCGGGTCCGCTGGACCCCTTGCGGTAGATAACTGATCATCATTTTCATAGCGGCAGACGCGGCTGTCATGAAGTTACGAATTTGGGAGATTGACTCCAGGATTAGTTCCTTGGAGGAGATTTGATTTTGAGGAGTATCGCAGTTTAGTTGCGTGTAATTTCCGGAGACGCAGTGGGGGACGAAGGGCGGGTGTTCCGGTGGGGGCTCCGGTCGGGTCGGAACCGTTAAATTCATGAGTGGGGTGATTCTGTTCTATGTAATATAGCCGTAGGGGGGCGGTTATCTCTATAGTATTGTGGATCGTCATGGGAACGGCGGTTGTCTACTGTGGTTTGGTGGTGTTTAGTGTGAGGCACTTGACGTTGGGCGGGGTAAGCTGGGCTAATCACCGGGTAGTTCACTGATAATTCATCAGCGATACGTTGTGCTGAGATCAGGTCGAAGATGCCCCGGATAACCACTTTGAGAGGCTTGTTTTCCGGGAGTCTGTACGAGTGGAACTGGAATTTTTTATCGCTGAGTAGTTTGATTAATCGGTTGTAATCTGAAGAAAGACTTGTCTGCCTTGATAACGTGCTCGGCAATTGTTGCCGCGGTCTAACGTGATGTTGAGGATTTGTTAGTAGTCCTGTCTGTGCAGGACCACGGGCGGTATTTTAATTTTAGTCAGCCTATGTTGCTGAATATTCGCATCTCCACATTTTTGCAATGTGTTTTGTGTTTGATCTGTATTTATTTCTGGCAAAAACGATTCAAGCACTTTTTCTCTAAAATCATATAGCGACAGACTTCTTTTGTTGGAATATTTATTATATAACATGCGAGCATTTATCAAACTCATCATTAGTGTGTGAATAAAAATTTTCAAGTACCATCTAAGTGTTTTCCTTTTACAAGGATAGTAACTAAGCATTTGGTCTTGAAGATCTACACCTGACATATTGTGATTGTAATTGATAATAGCAGTCGGCTTCAAGGTAACATTGTTGCGCTTACTGGTCACTTCTTGCATTTCATTTAGAAATTCGGTGGATATATAATTAATTTCCCTTTTATCTCTCCACTTCCCTATATGGACACCATTACGATAACACAATATATTTTCACCTTTTTTAATCTTTTTAGAAATGACCTCAGATGGATTTTCTTTGCGCTTCTTGTTTAGGGTGCCAGTGCAATAAGTATCATTTTCCAATAGATAGACAGCCAAACCGTAACTGTTATAGAAATTGTCCATGTATAGTGCATGGCCGGCATTCAATTTGCCTTCTAATAATTTTTTAACAATTTTTTCTGTGTGCCCTTTGCCAGCAGTCTCATCAAACGTACCGATATAAACATGAACTTTTAAAATGGTTCCATTGGGTACGGCAAGTAAGTAAAGTTTTATCCCGTATTTGTGCCTTTTACTCTTTATGTGACGATTTGATGTTCCGAGGCACCCGTAAATACTTGTATCTTCTTACTTATCAAAACGTCAGGAAGGCTGGGTCATCCTCCTCCATTTGAACTCACGTGGAATCCCTTGCGTCCTCTGTTATAAAACAAATTCAGTTGTGAAATTATGAAGCGGAGGAGACCAAATCGTATCCCCATTCTGCTTTGTTCATGAGAAATCCTTCATGAATCAAAAGTATTGTTATCTACATGACCTCTCTGCTATTATATAAGGAAAGGATGCATCCATCCTACAATCACACAAACAAATCTCAAATCTTATAATATGGTTCAGGATAACACAGATGCCTAATATATTTGATTATTCTCAACCTTCCCTAATTCAATACGAAGTCACATCTTCGTGATTTTAGCATCGGAACAACTTCCTCGTGCTCGTCAAAACTGTCAAAAGAAAGAACGCTAACGAGAATTTTTTTCTTACGTGGTGCAGTGTTGCCAATTGGTAAATGTCAACTCCCAACATATCTCGTGCGCGGTAGGGTACCAAATATAATGTCATAATATTAATAACAGAAACATTAGTAGAAGATTGATCATACGTTAAATTTGTTCAATAATTTTTTTTAAAATGACATCCAGATCATGTGATTTTACTAAGGTTTGGCGAAATAAAAATCCAATTGGTTGATTCTATTTAGACTTAAACCCTCTTGATATGGAAACATATGTGTAGTCTGCAAATGATAGTTTTTGCAAATCATCCCGCAGATCTTCAAAACCTTCAATATAATCGGAACTACTTTTGTATTGTATTGTAGTAGATTAGGTGATATAGAAATTTCATGAAACAGTAACACACAAACTTATGGAATATGACATTGGCTAAGTTGGCTGCCTCTGGCAGCGGCACAAATGCGAACTCTTTTAACCATATTTTTCATAACATTTTCGCACACTTCGCATGTTATTTCAGCAATTTCATTTCGCACCTTTCCCACTGACCACAAGATCTCTCGTGGATGGCATTGAATGATGGATGATTCAAATGTGATTTCAAGAGCGTTCGGACCTAACCACCGTCCGATTCCTTGGTATTGAAATAAAACTCCATGCAGTTAGTTCAATGACTGTATTGATTTGTCTTCACATAGCCCGTCATAATCACGTTCCCAGTTACCATTGTATTTTGTCAATGTTTTCCTCGCTACTTTCTTCACAAGTGTTTTTCAGTACTGTAATAACATTAGGTTATACACATTTACAACCCCTTGAATTGTAATAATTCTTCTTGAGGATTTATTGCTGGGTTGGTGTAGTAATAAAATCCGCGCTTGCAACAATTTATAATTTATTGAATCGTACACAATATATTTACAATAACATCTTAACTAGGAAGATATCTTAAGACCGAGAAGTAAAGAGAGAGAGCTTCTCTCAGCTCTTCACAGCTATTTAAATGTTTAGGGTCACCCCCGCCGCGCACCCTGATCGATCATCATATCTACACTTCCTAACTTCTGTCAATTATGACACGCGCTCATCAACTAAAGGATCTCTCAAATACAAACTATCCGAATCAGAACTTTCACTCGCACTCATCTTAATAATAATTCTTTAAGTATGGGCTTAGTAAATAAAATAAAGGAAATAGATGAAACGATTTCTCAATTATATTAGTTACACACGTCCTGACCCATAAACTAACGAGGCCAGAGATGACGAGCGAGTGTGTTGCTGTCGAATGACCACGAGACCCTATTTCCCGCCCCGCCAACGACCGGCCGGACAATCTGTTTTTGCTTAACAAGTGGGACATCCTGCAAAAATTCTTTTCAGCGGTTGCACACATTGATGCAATTACAATGCACAGATCAGAAATGCAATTTAAATCAGAATTATTGTGAAAAAGCATTAATTTATTTTCTTATTCATCGTCGGTTTGTCCTCGCAATGTATTCTGTGCCAAGTGCTAACCTTGCAGTATAACATTTTTTTAGAGTAAATACAGCATTAATATGATAATTTGGAAAAACATTAGTATTATAATTTGAATGAATCGTTCTTTTGCAAAATTGTACAAAAGAATTTCAAAAGCAGCAGTGGAGGGCACATGATAAAATAATAAATCTTTTAATTTTCTTTCAACCGTTATAAAAATTATTCATTCTGAACTTTTACTATCATAATACATTATTTTTTTGTGGCCGTTTGACATGTAAACCGAAAATTATACAAACACGCCTTGAAAATTTGTAAATGACCAAAAAAGAATCCTCATTTTTATTTCTGAAGTGAAATGTATAATTATAACTTTGTTCATATTTATTATATTACGTACACACATATATTTATAGACATGTACATAGTAATAAGCTTTAAAATTGTGTAATAATGTTTATCCTTGTGGACTTTAATGTTCTGGAGGTATTTTAAAAATAAAACACTTAAAATTAATTATTTTTTATTTATTTATTTTCATTCCCAGTACAATCAAACATATGCATACACGTGTTATATGATTGTGTACTGTAAGGAATAATAAAATAATATTTGCAGAAAAGCAATCGGGTGTCGTTGATTGTTTGCTGCAAAGCCCTGCGGGCTGTTATTGTGGCCGCTTCATGCCCGATAGTCACCACTATGCAGCCAGTTTCCGCAGAATCTATATTTCAATGTGGAAATCCCTTATTATATTGTTTTAACAATGCACCATGTAGTGTAAACAAAATATAATAATATGGACAGGTAAAAAAATTAACTTAAAATCTTAAGTGAATAAGATATCTTAATCAGTGACATCTATTGCACGATGTGAAAGATTGTAAATTAATATTATTATTTTTTGCTGTGCTACCATCTAGCGGATTTCTAAAGAAAATACACTAACAATGGAGGATCCATGAAATAATATACAGTAGAACCTCTATATTCGTCATTATATATCGTATATTATATCCGTTCCTGAGGGCCTGACGAATATAGAAACACTTTTACCCATAACAAATAACTGAAATTCAATTAATTCATTCCCAGTCCCCAAAAATAGTACACAAATGAATCCAATTTTACCTTTATTGTACTGAGGAGACATGAGGAGGAAAGTTACTAATATTTAGAAGGAGACAATTTAAACATCGGGTAACTCTAATTCTGGTGGTGGTATTAGTTTGCCGATGATTCAGTAGCACTCGATTTAACAAAGAACTTGCCCAATGTTGCCTGTTTTTTAAAACCTTCATGAAGTAGTCAACCATCTTCTAATTCATTCATTCTAACTTCTGCCCATCAACTTATTTTAGTATAAGCTACCAAGTTATCGCAGTGAACAAATTATGCGCCTTTTTAACACGTACCCTGCAAATTCAACTCCCTATAGAAAATGTCAATAGTCAATGAGAAAATTGAGGAACTCAAAAATAAATCAATACAACTCATTCAACTAAATGCATGGAGTTTTATTTCAATACCAAGGAATCGGATGGTGGTTAGGTCCGAAGGTTCTTGAAATCACATTTTTATCGAGACCTAAGAATACTTGTCATACATACATCCATCATTGAATGCCATCCAAGAGACATCTTGTGATCGGCGGGGAAGGTGTTAATAAAAGAAAACGTATATAAAAATTATTTTTATGTCAAAGTAGTGACTTACAATTTATTAGTAGTAATTTATTAATACTTTATTTTATCTAACATTGATATGAAAATATTACAAGATAATTTTATTTCTTTGTATATTATTTATGAAATTCATTTGATTTAGAGAAGAGTTAATTGATTTTATGTACAATATGAGTTCTACAATTACAAATATCATTGCACAACATCCTTGAGACAAATAATGAAGTTGGCAACGCTTGGAATTTTATGACAAGGTTTAAATTCCTCTCTTGATGGGTTTCGGTGCAATGTTGACTTTGACAGGTTTGCACAAATCGATGAGAGACGTTTCTTTTCGGCCAAATCCGATCTGGTCCGGGACAGCTAAGCAAAGTGAGATCTCAATAGGACACGATTCCGTCCAGACCTGGTGAGACACTAGGACTTTGGTCAACAAACGGAGATTGGTGCCTTCCTCGGATTGGTCAGCTGGAAACAAATAACCAAATTATCAATAAATCGACAGTCATGTCTACATACAGATGTTCTACCAGAGTTTGTATACTTCATTTATTTTTGAGAGAAACAAACAGTACAATAATACTAACTGATGATAACATGATATATAAAAATAATACCAGTGAAGTTTCTTTGGAATTAAACAAGCTAAGAAATAGTACATAATAAACTTAATACAGTAAAACCGCGATATAACGAAACCCGATATAGCGAAAAATGACGTATATCGAAAAAAAAATCGAAATTTAGTCCCTAAAACCAGTTTTTCATACAAAAATGCATTTATATAACGAAATCCCGTTAATATTTATAACAAAATCATTTTTGTCCCGTACGAAAAAATGCCAATACATTTACGTAAATTTATAACGAAATAAAAAAATGTTAAAAGATGAAAATATTATTTCGCACTTACAAAGCCGCGCCGCTGCATCTGCCGTATGCGAACGGTTTAATGGCCTTTTCGGCGGTGCGCGGCGGTCTGCCGACAAGGTAGTAAAACAATTCAAACTTCTTCTTGGGTTCATAGTATCATATTTTGAAGTGGTTGCCGCCGTTACCGGTAAGTACCTTCGTAATTTATATACGACTCATTTTATAAAAATGCCGCGATTCAACTGTCAAATTTTTATTTTGAATTATTCTTTATGTTTCATGCCCAAAACTATGTTTGAAGCGGCTCTACATTTAAACACAATTAAAATATTGTTTTGTGTTTGCAATATTCTGGAATTTACAAAAATATCTTCCAATTGGTGTTGAATAGGTTCTGTTCTTAATTTAATTCCTTTGATTATCCATTTGCTTATCTGTTTTAATAACAAAACTACTAAAAATATGTAGGTATTCAGTTCCCTATGGCCTTCGTCCTCCTTTGTTTGCAGAATTTGCGATCTTTTTTGAAGCCGCGCAACATTTTTTTGCGACGGCGCGTAACATATAGTAGGATTTTTTTAAATTTATTTCGTTATATGTGGGAATTCGTTATTACGAATTTTTATTTTTTGGCCCCTTGGATTTCGTTATATCGCGGTTTTACTGTAATAGTACATTTAAATAAAATGATAAACAAAATAGTGTTTTAATACTGAACATATAAAGTCGAAAGGGTAAGGAGGAGAGGGAGATGGGATGCAATATATATTTTTAAATGCAATTTTATGGAAACATTCACTTTCTGAATGAGATTTAATGTCTAAGCGGGCACGCGAATTTAATATATTGAAAAATTTATGTTAAACATTTTCAAGTCGATCGCTGTAGGTGGAATAATGTGTGTTCCAAACTACCGATCCGAATTCAATTTGACTGTGTACAAATGAGAAATATAAAATGATAAGAGTAAAAGGTGACTGGAATGGGTTAGACGTTCTAGCAATGAATCCGAGGAGTCTATTAGCCTTAGCAATTACCGATTCTATGGTAGTTTTATCGTGAGATATGATGAGAGAGTAATAACTGTACAAATACTAATTACATTATACAATCTAAAATTGTCTTATGTTTAAAAATCAAGGAGAGATGAAAGAAAGTAGTACAGTAGACTTTTGATTATTCAGGATGGATGGTAAATAAAAATCCTGGATAATCGAATCCCGGTTGATCTAAAAATGTTCAATAATATACAAAAATCACACACTCCGCGCGCCTATTGACGTACGTGTGTATGTACTTACCAAAAAAAGGTGCACACGTGTGCATTTATGAACAGCGCAAAATATTATTGCAGGGTTGTCAAATAATTTTCATTATTTAGCACAATTATTTTCAAAGTAAAAGTCTATTCATCACCAGGTTGGCCACAAAATATACATTTTAACACTGAATAATTAAAAAAATAAGTCAACAATAAAAAATGGAATCATTTTAAAAAAATAAGAAAGTATAGGATTGTTTTTTGCCCCTTGCTGTTTTTTTGACAAATTCTACTTCGAATATTTCTCAACAAGAGTTCTGTCATCTTTCTGCTTGAGATAGTTAACCATGTTAATCATCTTGAAGACGCGTTATAATCGCCCTGCAACTATTGTATTATATGCAAGTAACAATGACAGCTTACTGGACGCAACTAATGCTTATAAAACAATAAAACGCAAAATAAAAAAAATTATGTTTTGAGACATCACTCTTCGGACACCGCAGACAGTTGACGTGCTCGACTTTAAAAACACGTGTTTAGTAGCCGTTATGAACAATGTGAAATTTCATCTTTATGTAAGTTTTTCATTTTGGTTTCACGGGAAGAACATTGATATTAATAAATCCAATCATTCCTACCATCGTCGTGTAACTTGCGAAGGTCTCCCGCCCGCGGCACTGCTACCCTGGCATGCTGGTCAGGATATTTGACCCTGACTCTGAGGGCGGCCGGGTCGCGCGCGTGCAGAATCTCGGCCTCGAGCGGCACGGCTGCAACCAGCCCGGCGGTGAACTTGATGGCCGTCTCGGTCTCTCCAGTCGGATCCAGGATGCAAGAGCTGCACATCTTTATCTGCGGAAGTATAAACACAAAGACATATTTTATTTTTATAGCCAGTGAATTATTTTCATGGAAGACAACTTACTCCATAAATCATATTTGATTGTAGCTCACTTCATAATATAATATACAAACATTCAAAGGAAATTATATTTTACTAACTACATTATGGACTAGTGATGAGCTCAAAAGCACAAACTGTGATCACTGATATTTTTGAGTCACACTCACATAAAACCAGATAGAAACTGTTAATTTTTTTCTCTACTGATAGCACTAAATTAGAAACTCACATTGATATTGGGCCTGGGAATTTGGGAAGGAGGAACGCTCTGCAGCAGGGGCAACAAACACCGAGCCACTGGCCCGGGCTTGGGCTCCACCAACAAAGATATCTGCTGGAACACTCCGATTGTGAACTGATCGGGCTCCAAACCTAAACAAATAGTCATTTTTATTACAAATATTTTGGTGCTACTATGGCAAAAGGAACTAATCATTAATCCCGATCACTACATATTCCAACATCATTTAGAATAGTTTCCCGCTATTATAACAATAGAGTAAAGTATGTGCAGTGGAAGTTAGTTATAATGCGGATTTGCGGGGGGCATATCTGACCCGCAGTATAAACGAATTGTCCAAAATAATGATTTTTACACATTTTTATAAAATATAAATAAAAATCAATTCTGTTCACATAATTCATAAATTATAACAATTCTTTCAAAATAAATATGTATTTAAATTTAATGAACGTAACATATTAAACACTTAAATTAAGAATAATCTCTGTTATCATACATTTTACAAGCGACCATCCACGATAATAAATTAATTTAGTAAAAGTTACATTCTTTATTTCTTTTAAGATCTATTTTAATTTACCTCGCCGTGCTTATATGTGATTTTACGCTGGATGCCTTAAAAAAAGACCCTCGGTAAATCCAAATGCTCCGGCTTTTACTGTACTAAAATTTCAATTTGAAATGACACGATTTTTAGTTCCCTAAAAACGTTACATTGATATGATTGTGATTGTGACATATACCACAGAGGGCAACATGTCAACATACAAAGGGTGACCAGAGGCTCTTTTTGTTAGATTGACTTGAAACTAGATACAAACAGGAACCCCCCGAAAGTTGCAGTATGTACTTATTGGGAATGTCAGTCTCAGTGTAACGTTTGTAGAGTTAGGTTTGTTCCGCTTTTAACGCGATTATTGCATGACCGAACTGAATATTTACATAAATTCATTTTCGTTTGACAATTGTTTTCGTGTGAACTCGTCAACAATTCGTTAAAATATTTTATGGACTATTTTTGTACGGCATTTTGTGTTTCTATTAACTATTGTTTGCGTGTGTTTACTGAAATCTGCGTTTACATACTAGTGTAGCGTAATTTATTATTTAAAGTACATTTCCTAATATTTTGTGAAACCTTAAAATGGCTTCAGTACGTGATAATTCCCGCAAAACTTTAACCAAAAATGACACATTGAATGAGGAAAGCAATGAAATCTCATCTGCTTCGATGATTGGAAAATAAACGATTATTTTAAGTGAACAATGTTAACGATTATATTTTGAAGTGGTTGCCGCCGTTACCGGTAAGTACTTTCGTAATTTATTACATTTTAGGGACTGCAGGCACTTTTATATTCAGCTATCTAATACACAAATTGATTGCATGTGAAGTACTTGACAAACTCGATATTGCAGAAAAGCTATTTGTCTCTTTTGAAAAGCCATTTCCAGTTAAAATACTTCAGAGAAGTGTCCTATAGACACTATAAAGTAGAGGTGCAATTGTTAAAATCAATCACAAAAAGATTTTCAAGTAATTTTGATGCTTTGTTCTGGATCCATCTTTTAAAGTAACATTACAATTTCTGTCTTCTTCACACCATTCCCATTCAAAGCCATGTGCCGCACGGCTACTATCAAAGTATTTAATAACTTGCCATGAATCAGACGACCTGAACCGCACATAATTTACATTAATATTTTAATTCGGTGAGAATTTACTGTAATCACAAAAAATGCAACACACCATATTCTGTGAGAAACTTGTCCAGATCCTCAATCTCCTGCATCAGGGCGTGACACGGCGCAAGAGCGGATTGATTGCTGCCTCGCACGATGTACACTAGCTGCAGCGCTAGGGCCCGGAGTGTCAGCTGCTTCACAGCCGACTGATCCTCGATAGTACAGCCGACAAACAGATGCTGGAGCCTAGAATGGAAGCGTTCAGTATTACAACACGTTTTCGCTAGACTTATTTCGAATCGACCCTCTATACTCTTGAACAAAAATACAAATTAATCAAATATCATCAGGGATATTTGCATCAATGTAATCATAAAGAATTGCACACGGACAAATACAAATAACCTACAAACCCCAAGAGCACATACAACATATGGTCAAAGGTACTACAAATATTTTGGACTTAAACTATTTAATAAAATGCTAAAAGATTTAAATCAATTGAATTGTCCCAAAAACATGAAACTATATATTAAAACTTGGATTTGTAATATGAGTAGAGCCAGTATTGGTGCACTCACCCAAACATATTGACTCATACTTATATTAATTATTACTACAAAGTGATCCAAAAATTAAGTCCACTTTAAAATTGTTCTTCATATACACCTATTATATAGTAATAAATGTAATTCTATCTACTAATTGTAATTCTAATTAATTATACAATTGCTTGTAAACTATGCCCGTCTCGGCACAGAATTTCTTTAGTGAGACGGGCACAGTCCAAACAGATTTTTACATTGTATTATATAGTTACAAATAAAATAAAATAATTAAATTTACATTAATTCAATCATCGAGATTATTTACATTAATTTAATCATCAAGAATGATATTATAATATATTTTTAAAAAACTCCTTGACTCGGGAGTCACGCAACTTACTTGAGACAGTTATTAATAAGAGTGGCAATATTATTCTTAATGATGAGTCCTTGCGGCGAAGCCAGAGCTGTCGGGTTGTTCCACAGTCTGTTGGAGAGTACCGAGCTCAAAAGTAACTCACTCCCCATGTACAGGGCTGTGAAGTTGGCGGCTCCGCTCACTGACGGTTCTATCTCAGCCAGTCTGTAATAAAATGTTCCCTCATCATGACACGCAATCATAACTTAATGTGTCAGTGATATTGACAGGAAGCGTGTTGCCGGCATCTAGGCCAGAAGCTAACTGACGAGCCTCACCTGTTTAGTTGGTTCTGTGCCGACTCCAGTAATGTAGCTCGTATCCTTGTTGATATCCCCGCATTATCCACGTTGGCCATAATCGTGTCGAGAAGATTCCTGGTGTTGGTAGCGATCTGAGCTTGACCCTTCAGAGAATATGAGAGGTCCATGTTGAGGCCAGAAGCGGCTGATAGTAATGTGTCGCCTAAAACGTGATGAAAAACGTTTAGGACAGGGTATATGCAAGTAATTTAAATTATGAAATCACATTTTCATTAGCAGCGAATGTGTTAAACTATTAAATTTATTCACTTTTCATTAGAATATAACTTACCTATCGGCAATGGCGGAACAAGGTGCGGCATAGTATCCCTCAAGTAAGAATAATGTTTGATGGTGTGCTCCTCAAATAGCTGCAGCATGGCACCGCAGTGCTGGGCGGCGTTTAGTACAAGAATCAGTATACAGATATCTGAAAACAATCTAGTCAAGGAAAACAGAAGAGTTGTGGTATAAAAGTCTGCTTTTGACATTAATGTTAATTAACATTTCATAACTCTTATAACTAACTGAAACTCACTGACAGTGAGAGTGACATGACAAAAATTGACAGGGAACCAAAGAGAGCATTAGAATCATGGGGATAGTTATGTGCCGAAAATGAATAAATATTTAATAAATTTTATGAAATATTAAATAAATACACACATGTCATATTTGACACATAAAAGGATACATGCTGGATCCTCTACATCTGGTTGTGGCATATCGAAGAACGGATGTATGCTTAGGAACTGTGGTACCAGCGGTAGAGTGAGTTCCGGATGTGCGGCACCTATTTTTTGCAAACAGCGGTACGTTGATTTCTTGTCCTAGAAAATAAAATAACAATGATTTGTGAGAGACGATTGCAAGCGCTTATTTAGAAGCTATCATGTGACAAAAACATTGCCAAGGCTCTGCATACAATTATTTCTATATTTGATACAATACAACTGATCAATCTTGACATGTCCACTTACCTATTGAGACAATATTCTAAAATTTTGAATTCCTTTATTACTTCAAACTTAACTTTTAAAACTTGTATTGTCTTAAATCTTTGAAAATGTCAATACCGCAGTATTATCATCATTATAACACAAAAGTATTTCACAAATTAACAAATTTTCCTGTTTATCATTATATCATGCTTGTGGTTTAGTGTGTTTACGCGCCTTGTTACTTCGATTGGCACCACTGGCTTTTCTGGTTTACAATCATGTACATGTGTGTGTGACAGTATTGCCATCTTTTTTCGGAAGCTAATAAGACGGTAACCGACAGGCGTCATTCTTATTACATCCCGTGCTTCAACCCGTCCAGTGATCCAAATAAACCACCAGTGCGCGCTTCGGTTGGTCAAAATCTAAAGAAGACAACCCAGCTAAAAGAACAACAACATCGGACCAGAAAGACAGCAAAATTAAAAGGTTAGTGCAGTTCATATATCATATGTGTGCTTTTTGTTAATCGAAAACCTGGGAACCAGCTATTAAAAGCATTTACATAAACATAGTGGTTACGATATTCGCCTAGTGATTAAGTGGTCGGGGGTTCGAGAATCGTTCCAGGAGGCCATCAAGTTTCATCAATACATGTTACATCAATATTCTTAATATTTTCAAACTAAGCTAAACGCTTGTACTATGGATATAGGAACCCCTGACCACTAGACCAGCGTCTTAACCACTACGCCGACAAGCTACACAGTTGCCGTACACCAATACAACTATAATACTCAACGTTACACACAAAACATCTGTAATTTTGTGAGATTTCCACAAAGGAGACAATAATTCAGGCAGAAGCTATGTGGAAAAATGTCTTCGACAGGGACCAAACTACAGCGATAAAGGATTAATATGAATGTTATATGTACACATTCACATTGTTATTAAATTCATACCTGGGGATATTTCTTTAGGTTGTCCAGTATTTTGTTGACGCACATTTCTAAGCAGACTTTGGAGGCCAACGTACTCGAGGCCAACATTCTGTGTAGACCTTCCCTTACATCCATGGAAAAATCCTGAATATAAAAGATTATATTATGTAATATATGAAGGAAAGATGACAGCAATATTTAAACACATATTTTTTTAATACACAATGAGGGAATTATGATATGTTGGGTTAATATATAATATTTTCAATACATCCCCGTGATTATTGACGTTTTAAAATGTCAAATCTCTCCCATTTTAATAAAAAAAAAAACAAAAAAATGTGAACTGCTACACTTTGATTTATCCAATTCTAGAGACGTTTTCCAAAAAGAGAGAGGCAAATTCTTTGTGATGAAAATATGTTTTTAGAAATATTCACAAATAAATAGAAAATAAACAATAATGTGAATCCCGATACGTCATATAAAAAATTGAATGAGTACAATCAGTACTCTCATGAGCATATGTAAAGATTTGCGTATATATATATATGTGTACAATCCACTGGGGAGGAAGGAAGGAATGAAATTTTATATTTATATATTTTTGACATTTTAAAATTGAATTTGTTAGAAAACGATTGGTTAGCATTATACTTTGTAGGTAGACATTATTTTTTAATTCAAATTTTTAGGTGGTACCGTGTGAGTACAGAATTCGTAATTGAGTCTTTTACCGGGATGTGAAATGACATATTTACATTATATTATATTGACATTTATGGATATGTATGTACTGAATAAAATATGTATCACCATGGTAGCGAGTATGTCGTATCTGTTTGGTCACATACAGGGGGAAGATATGTTAACACATTAAAAACCTACGGGAATTACATTGCAAAATAATTTCATACAAATTAATAATGTCAACTTAAATTTTGTAAAGAAACTATTTAATCTTACCGGCAGGAGGGATTAAAAATGAATGTTACAATATGTGGACCCTTCACCTCTAGCGCGCCAAGGATAGTTTCCAGCTGGTCCTCTCTCAGTATGATGTGCTGAGAAATCTTAGTCAAACTGTCGATGGCCTTCAGCCGCACATCTTCTATCTCATCGTTGAACATGTCGACGAGAAAATCCAGCGACGTGATGGCAAAAGTCGAGTTATTCAGCGACAGCTGGCATACTGATTCCACTGCCGACAGACGGACCTCTAAAAACGCGAAAAATTAATTTTAAAAATAATGCGATTTTTTTCAATTACGTTAACTAAAAGTTTGAGGGGAACGGGATAAACTACCTGTATCAGGTAAAATGACTACCTGCTACAAGAGCAGGTAGTAACTTATTCTTAGTACAAGTTTTGAAGATTGCAATTCGATTTTAAGTTATTTTTTCAAAGCTATAATGGAAGTGACAAGGGAGCATATTCGGCATATTTTACTCTATGAGTTCAATAAAGGCAACAACACAACGGCAAGTGCTAGAAATATGAATGCACTATATGGGGATCGGACAGTAAGCCAGTATCAACGGTGGTTCCAGAAATTCTGAGCCGGAAACTACAGCCCAGAAGACGAGCATCGTCCTAGAAAATTTGGTGGAACAAAATCCCATTGTAACTAGCAGAAAAGCTTGGATCTGGTCATTCAACCATTCATCGACACCTGCGTGCCATCGGAAAAGTCAGCAAATTGGGTCAATGGGTTCCTCGCAAACAGAGAGTGAACATGTGCTCTTCTTTACTGTCACGTCTCAGGAATGAAACTTTTTCGGAAACGATGCCCCACCCACCATATTCGCCGGATATTGCCCCATCTGGTTATCATTTATTTCGCAGTCTTTAAAATCATTTGGACGGAAAAAATATGAATTCTGTAGACGAGGTCAGAACAGTACTGGAAGAGTATTTCTCGCCACGGACAAGTGAATTTTGGAAGAGGGGCCTTGCAAGTCTACCAGAAAGATGAAAGAGCATTGTAGAAAATGAAGGAGAGTATATTTTAAATTAAAAAAGAACTTTGATTGTCTTAATTTTGAAAAATAAAACAAGTATAAAAATACCGCATTACTTTTTGGGATGACCTAATAAATACATATAAATAACTGATTTAAAATGAAAAAAATACTATATTTTTACAATACATTTCACGGCATGATTCATACATATTATACTTTTACAAGCTAATCCGTGGACTCTGTGTCCATATCTTCATAAACAATAAAAAATTCATCAACAATATCAAAACAAATTACACATAATGTCTTCATTTTCAGTGACACATTTGAAATTTTTATAAAGTGAAAAAAATCAACACAGAAAAAAAAGTATTTACTTTTCCATGATTATGTGATCTTGAATGCAAAGTCAATCGGTTTGAATGTAATGCATATATGTACTTACTAGTTTGTTATACTGCTTATATTTTGTATTTGCAATCTACAGCAAAATTGCGCTAGTAATTTGTCTTTCACAGGTGCAGATAATATTAACATACAATTAAAAGGAAAAAGATTATAAATTGCCAAAAGAAAAGCAAATTTTTGCCAGCTTTAGACTTCAAACAGCTGTGTCCTGCCCAGGTATCTCTTGTCACCCGGTCTCCGGTAATTAAAATATCAAATTACCGAGAAACTCATCCTCCAGACCATGAACAAAAGCTCCTGCGGCCCCACCCGCCATGAGTGACACGGCAGACTGCTGCAGCCGCTCGCAGGGTGCGTCTTGCCCCCAGCGCCGCCCGTCAGCCCACTCGCCGGAAGCCAGTAACATGGCGCCGCGCTCGTGCATCGTGTGCTTGCGCTGGAAATAAAATCAAACAGGATCATCACTCTGCACAGCCTTGCATGCAGCAGAAAACCGGGAAGAATGGAGAAGAATACCATACCCTCATATTGCTCATGAGTTTCTTGTCCAGTGTCTGGTGCAGGAACTTCTGTCCAACCTTCTGCATGCCGCCGAGTAACAAGCAAGCGAGCGCGCGCGTGCTCATGGAAAGATCATTCACTGCACCGCAAATCCTGACAAAGGCGTCATCCACCAGGCGGAGAATTGACTCACCATCGGGAAGGGTCACGGTGCTGTGAAAATATAATGCACGGGTTATAATCTCATTGCATCTGAACACCTAGATAATTGTTCTCAAATTGTAATACCATTTTTTTTAAAGAAATTATTACCATCTTTATTGGAAAATGTTGTGTTTATAGTTAATACTCCATATTTTCCAAAATGAAAGCTTAATTGCAACTGCAACTACCCTCACACCAATGCATTCAAGAAACAAATACTAAATAAACATTGACACTTCAACATGTTTCTTTAATTAATATTAGTGTTCGGTATTTATAACAGGTCCACGGATCGCTGTGTGCGGATGCTCCTTTATGTTGACTTTACATATCTATCCCCTCCCCCTATACCCTATGCCTCAGAGCACGGCTTTTCTGTGTGTTTTGTCTATGAACTTTAAACTGTCTAAAAGTGTGAATGTTGTGTCGTGTACTGGCTACACTGATCTGTTATTTGTACAGTTACTGTTGCTATTGTGTGTTTCGGTTTCTCGCGGTGACTACTAATTCACAGTGTTTTGTGCGAATCGGCGAAGAAGTTTCCTGAAGTTCAGGAGAGCTGTGACTACAGCAGAGAAAATACATGTAAGTCATGCTTCCTGGTTGGTCCTTCAGCCCTTATTATTCTGTCCCAACACCAAATACCTACCACCCTTCCTACATCCCGTTTCACCATCCCATTGTGTACACAATTAAAAAACCATTATAATATAAAAACATTACCTATAATATAAAAGTATATATATCACAACGCTTACTTTTCTGGATATTTATTTCCCAGCAGTGCGACAATGTTCAGTGCAACCTGTCGAACAGTCTCATAATCATCGGACAGCGCCGGGCACACCTGATCGTACAGGCGTGGGTCGAGGTCCAACCCCCTGTGCTGTAGAGTCAGCATTGCTTGGAAGGCCTCACACCTCACCCTCGCATCCTAGAAACAATAATAAACATAATGAAAAAATTATGCAGGTCAAAATAAATCCCAATCTCGTTAATATGTTTATTTTGCAACAAGACAAGTACGTCTCTCAATTAATATATTTATTTAAAGAAGTACAGTAAAAATAAATTGTACTGAATATATTTATTTATAAAATGACCCCATAATCTAATTATCCAGTAAGAATATTGATGTGATATTCTTACTATTATACATATATGCATCTATGTATATTTAAAAAAAATTAAGCTAAAAAAAATAACAAGACTGAGAAAGTCCACCTTGCCATTTGCTATTTTATATAAAAAAAAAAAATTGCTCAAAGTTCATCTACACTACAAGTTAGTTAAATTCAGAAAACTCATTAAAAAAATCATAATTTATTTGTGGGTGTAGCTAGTTTAAATTTATAAGCCTTAAAAAATTGTATTGAACCCTTTTTAGTTTTTAATTGATGAATTTTATAGAATCAAACACATTATATTAAAAATCACTACATTCCGATTCAAATTATAGTGAAGTTGACAACCGATTATCATTCGCGTCATTTAAGAAACAAGTCCTGCATCAAGTCAAAGATAGCAAACAGTACACAGTATATACAAGTTTATTTTAATACTTTTAGAATAAAATGTAAAAACGGCACCAATCACCGGAGGAGAGGCTTTCCGTTCTGAAAAATGAGCAGGTGGCCATTTTGAAATTAAAAAATGTATTCAATTTGGTAAATTTTGATAGAAATACTATTATTGCAAAGGGTTTCATGATGCAACTTCTGGAAAATGTTAATGCACTTTCTTTGATCACGACCAGGAGACCTCAAAATCACCATTCCTTAAAAAGTGCATCTATATTTCAAACAAACTTTTCTGAAAAATTGATCCCGTAAATATCTCAGTTAAATTCATAAATAATCTTGATCTGCCGTCGTCTTTCAAAACGGCAGCTACTCAAAAATTTCTTTTTTTTTAAGTACAAAACACACCGATTCTTGCGGCCAGCGCATTTTTTTTTTAAGTCAAGAGTGTATTAAGTAGTCAATGTAAAAACAAAGACAGTAAATATTATTACAGAAATATTTTATTAATACAAAGCTAATTTACCTGTGAATGTGCATAGTCTCCCAACAGCTTCAAGATGGCTTCCACCTCTGAAGATCTTCCAGAACCATTGTCCTTTTCCAGACTTACGGGGAACAGCTCACTAATCAGCTGCAAGCACTGGCCCTTTACCTGGTGACTCGTGTCTTTCAAGTACTCTTTAGCGACGGCAATAAGTCTCAAGTGCAACGATTCGTCCGGCAACTTGCTCCCCAGCTTTAAAATAGTGGTGATGCCTTGCGCAATCACTTTGTGGGATGACTCGTTCTTCAGCAGTGAAATCGTTTCCTCAATCATGTGGGCAACATCAGCCCCGGCGCACTCCAAACCAATGTCACAAAGCAATGATAGAATTTTAACTCTCACTGCGGATTCTTCCTCAGATTGAAAATGTTCAGAAAGCTTCTTGACCGCCTCTTCTAGATCTGATTCCTGAAACTGTAACGAATCGGAGACTCGGAGTAACAACTGAAGCGAATCATTGCTCGACTTGCACTTTTCCAATAGACCAATAAAGGCAGCTGCAGAACTTCCGATCAAAGGTTTCTTTACGAGGTGTAACTTCTTGGCTTGGGAGTGTGAGGGTTCCTGCAACAATAACGTAATAATCCATCAGATCTTCTTTTAAGGAGTACAGTGTTCTAGATGTAAGACAAATTTATATATTGAAATTCGTACAATATTTCCATTCCAACAATAACTCACCCTTAGCAATAAATCATGGTCACAACACAAGATGACAAATAAACATCTACACACCTGTTCCAAGAGCAACAACTACATTCTTTCAATGTTTTTAGTTCCGAAACTGTAAACACACTTAACACTGACTGGAAATCATTCACGTATAAAAAAATTACGCGAATATGGACTCGATACATGAATTGGGTAGAGATCAGTCAGAAACATTGCTGTACAACATTCCAGCTTAATCACAATATAACACACTAATGATTCACTTTACATTTGCAACATATTCACTACGCTTTTTTATTGTCTCAATTTATTTTTTTATATATCTCTGTCAAATCTTACTTTTTAATTTTAATTAAATAACACCGCAACAACATGGAAAAAACTGTCTATTTTAACATAGGCAGTAGTCAACAAAGTAACTGGGACAATGCTTTACATATCAGAGGTGGATACCTACGCCATCCCACACAGTCAACTAATAAGTGTACTATATATTGTACGTTCACTTCTGATGTATAAAAAATGTATGTCAAATAAATGTGCTATGTATCCATGAAGAAGAAAGGTCGACCTCAAAAATGTCTAAAATGTTATTTTAAATAACTTCGCTTCGTACATTATTTAGTATTTGCTCCTTGTAGTGACCAATACCGAAGAAGAAAAACAAGAAACATATAACGAAGTCTGCACTTTAAATGTAAATAAGTTGATTAAATACACCATTTCAAACCTACCTGAAAATTTTGACCATACTCTGCCAGAGCTCGCTTTTTCAGTAACGCTGCCATAGTTGTCAGGCTTCAACACATTTCCTAGATTTTGCAGTAAATTTCAAGTATGCTGAAGATTCCGTCGCTGACTGCTGCTAACTGCTAACGCTGGCAGTGGACAAAATCACAATGAATAAAACTACGTCGTCGCGCTTATAAACAAATGTAAAAAGCGTTTGAAGTGTCAAATTTAAGATTATGGCTGTCAAATTACGGTGACAATAAAGTCGGTTCTTCATTCGCAGTATTACAAAAGGGAGGAATACACACAATCATAAATAACTGGACAACCAAATTGATATGCCCCAGCGATAATTCGTGTCGCGAGTCGATTTAGATTCGGACAGTTAATTAATCATTAATTTAACACCAGCAAATTCTGGATGTTCTTGGGAATGCACTTCACACGGGAACCTTTTCTTCCATCATTAGAAAGCCATCATTTTTTTTCTCGGCCATTCATCGGGGAGATTTATCTCTTCCGTAATTACGAAGGTCGACCACACGCGTTACCCAATAGATTATGTTCGGGCGACAGACATAATAGCCGGGAGAGCTCCCAAAATCGAGTCAAGCGGTTGCCTTTTGTCTAAGGAGTAAATTGTTCCCAAAAACATTTCACTTGGGAACGGTTAATGACAAAACAATACATTCTCTCCAGCCGAGACATTGAGTACATCGCACAAAAGAAAAGCCATTAAGTTGCGGGCCCTATTGTCGCCCCTATGATAATTAACTTCTAGGTAATAAAGTAGCTTTTGTTGAACTCGGGCCGGAGCCCATATGCAATAGTCCACCATGAGCGGCGATTGACTATCGTGTCTTTTCTCTGTAGGGGTAAGCAGAGAGTATAGAGCAAGTACACAAGTTGATGTACTCGGATTTATATCTTCCACTTTCATGCGCCTTATGTGGTGCGTAAATCGGACTATGCCATCAGCAAATGTTCGTCCCATACGGCAAAACAATCTGAACGAGTCTCTGATCAATCGCGAATTTAGATTTAATTAAAATGAGCCGATGTAGCGGTACTTCCGCGGCAATCTACTCTCTACTAATCAGCTTGAATAATGAAGATGAAGACGGGCAAGGAGATTTCGATATAAATAAATAATAATGTAATTAAAACTGGGCAGTAGTAATAGTAGTAGTAATATATGTTTAAGTGTGTGTAATGTAAGGCTGAATAAAGAAAAGACCAGATCCCATATGTACCTAATGTTGTAGCAAAGAGAAAAATCAACGTACAAACCCCGACTTAAATCACATGACACCCAATAACGTCATGGCATTCTTATATCAAAACGATAACAAAATTAATATAAACACGTTGTCTACTCACAATATTATGTATCGAAGTATTCTTTATTGATTTAACAATCTATCTGAAAGATTATATTTTTCGTAAATTTCTTCAAAAACGAGAATTTTCATTAATTTAAAGAACCACAATAATCGTTTTAGCATTTTACAATCTGTATATATTTTTTTACATATTTTTCCAATACAATGTTTGAAAGGATCTAAAATAGAGAATATCATTTATATTTGATGCAAGACAAATTCACCTAAATGCAAGATAAAATAATTTCTGGAATTTTATATATTGTGGCCTATTGTAGTCATTGAAACAAACACACAGATCATAAAGGTCACAGGGACAAGATATATTTTGTTGAGACGATGGATTCTCGACCCTTCTAGTACAAAGGTAAAAGATAATATAAGATAAACAATTTAGATAGAGTATTGAACTGAAGAATCTAAGATCCAGAATTAATTTGTGTGTTTCAGTTTAAAAATATTTTCAGCTTAAGAATAGAGTTTGTGTTGTAGCCTATTTAATACCGAGGTTTCTCTCTCCCGTAAATTATTCAAATCTCGCTGCTAGTTAGTTTGTATTTATATATGATTTATATTCATGTTTACCCATGTTATGGCGGTTAGGTGTTTAACTATGTAAACAAAATCGCAAAGTGTATTCCATAGATAAGATTCCACCGTTTAAGCAAGTACTGACTATTGTGTGTAATTATCTTTGCATAACTAAATAAGGAAAAAACACAGAAATATGAAATGAAATGTCAAATCGGTTCACGGTTCGTCGGTACGTTATCATTATCAGTCATATGATCTCATATGATCGTGATCGACCTGATGAACTTTACTGTATCGATTAATCTCGATTTTACAAATTATGCGTAATATTAAAAATAAAAGTATGCTTGT
Source organism: Eubasilissa splendida (assembly GCA_031772225.1). NCBI lineage: Eukaryota > Metazoa > Arthropoda > Insecta > Trichoptera > Phryganeidae > Eubasilissa > Eubasilissa splendida. The sequence goes on from CM062867.1 coordinate 13,279,878, forward strand.
GTTTAATTTTGATATAAAGTGATATTCTTGGATTATAAAGTATATCGTCATGTCAATACGTACTGAGTTTTCATTGTGCGATACTTACATAACCTAAATGTTTTGTGTCAATACCAGATCATGGGATCGTGTATTCGAACTGATAAGAGTGACTTCCCATAATGCTCGGTTTAAAAAACCATAATAAATATACTTACAAAATACACGGCCGACACTACGATGGGTGTTCCTACTCTAAGTGATTTCAATTGGAGGGAATTTGCCTGCGGCTGGGGAGCCGCTTTCTTTAATATAAGCATAAGTTATCCTATGAACAAAGTCATCTTTCGACAGGTACAATAGTTTACTTAGTTATAATTTATTTCATTTTCAACATCCTATATTCTGTGTCAGGTCACCACCCTCTTGTTATACCATTGTGAAGATGTTATTTTTATTTAATTCAGTCTAAAAAGTTAGTAAATAAGTTGCTTAAGTTTTAATTACATTAGGAGCATTATATATTTTCAAAATAATCTTGCTTTTTAAGTTTTACGAAGTGTGACAATTTTATTCCTGCAACAGATTTTTTTTTAAATCGTGTGGATCCGTAGACTAGTGGCTACTATAGCCTTCAAAGTACTCTTCTTGTGCATCTATACACTGACTTAGATGACGTTTTCATTTCTAGAAGCAGGTCTGGAACTCATTTTCCGGAATACAGTAACATTCTATTGGATATCATATTAGAAAATCTTTGCCCCTTCAATACAGCTTTTAATTTTGGAAACAGAAATCACAGGGAGCTAAGTCAGACGAATAGGCAAGATGTTCTAATTAAGTAATACATTTTTTGGTTCAGAAAGTCATAGTGAGCTCACTACTCTAAATTTTGATCACACATTTTTAGGCCAAAATACACTGATATTTGTTACCTTCCCAATAGGCTAATTAACAACTGACTATCAGCATGAAATTTACGCACGTGAAACATAATACTCACGTGACTTTGATACAATAAGGTCATGGACGACTATGCGGCCATTCTGGGAGTTAAATTGTCATACCTCATAATTTTATTAGGGCGAAAGATGAAGATATGTTATTTAATCTCTTGAGAGGTTTACATGGGTGTATTCATGTCATTTCTTGTTTAACTATAACAGATATCACATAATTAGTTGTTCAAACTTCAGGTAAGTCTTCTTCATTCAATTTTGAATAGAAAATATTCTAACACTTTAAAAAAAAAAAAAAATGTCAATAGTTAACGAGATGATTGACCTCACAGTTTGCATTCTTATTCAATATTTATGTCATACGATGGCTGTATGATAAGAAGCCGTATTAGGGAAAGAAACGCATTTTAATTGGTTTTTTTTGGTCTCCTTTCAGCTCGTTAAGTTTTTATTTATTTCTCAACATACACTGGCGTGTAGTGATAAATCCATGTTTCGTCAACAGTCACCAAACGCCGCAGAAACTCTTTTGAATTTCACTTAAACATGTCCAAACAGTCTCCGAAGTTGTCATGTGATTCCATTTGTTCCTCTGATCTTCACCCAACTGTCTGCTAACACAATATCATGGATTTAGTTAACCATATACTCCATAGTCACTTCAATTGGACAGCCCGAGCGCTCTTCATCAAAAACAGATGTTCGGCCACGCTTGAATTCATTAAACCAATATCTGATGGTAGTTATCGAAGGTGCATGGTTGTTATAAATGGTATGCAACTTCACTTTGATTTCCTTACATATCTTCCCATCCAAAAAAGGCATCGAATCACTGACAGATATTGCTATTTTTCCATGGTTGCAAACAAACACAAACTTGCCCACTTTCAACAGCTATCAAAATAAAACTACTTGATAAATCTGTCTGAAATTTTGACAGGCGTCGTTCGAAAGATTGTGTTAACCTTTTAAATGCCATGAGCGCGTTAACATGCCAAACTTTGTATGTCACGCCAAGCTATAAGCGTATTAACACGCACTTGCAGGGATTAAAGTCATATTTTTAAATCATTTTGCCATCTGTGGACGACAGGTCCCAGCTTTTGATAGATAAATCAAGACCCTTAAAGCCTAATTTTACTATATGTGGTGTCTTCCATTTCAAATCGAGTTGACAATTAAAAGGTTAAACAACGGTATATAGATTTTACATCAGTGGCGCCATCGGTCGTTAAACACGGGTACTAATCATACAGCCCTCATATCTTTTGTAAAACATTGGACAATATAAATAAAATTTTCCCAATTCATCATTATCATCAATAACGGCAACTTTCTGTAGCTTCCCCCTTTACATTACCACCTTCTCTCCCATTACGGTCCCTCTACTTACTATAGCGGCTCCCTAGTGGCCGTGACTCACCACAATGTATTTTGATGTATTTATTTGTGTACACCTCTTCGAAACGTGATTTGGGGTGTTTTATAGAATAATCATTGACAAAACACCCCAAATCACATTTTGAAGAGGTGATTTTACATTTTTTAAATAATGAAATCTCCACTACGCTCTTGGCCTGTTCAAGACAATTTCACATGTATATATTGGTTCAAGTTAAATAATCTAGCACATTAACATGTAGAAAATATTAAATTATTTGAATCTTTTGTTAGATTATTTTTGTGATAATTAAATTATAAGATATTTTAATAATAAAGACCAAACAAATAAATAAAAAATCAAATCAGTACAGTTAGTACAAGAGTAGTAATATGTAAGCATCACAAAAGTGTTGTAAGAATGAAATTTTATTATATGAATTTTTGACACTTTAAAATGTAATAGGTACTTTTATTATTTTTTTAATTAAATTTTTTTGGTGGGTAATGAATTTACATAGATGTTCTTTAAATATTGGAATGTGAAAGGACGTATTTTTATCTTCAAACATTTGTAAAAAGTGTCAAAATGTAAGGTACTGAATAAAATATGTGTCACCGAGGTAACGAGTATGACGTATTTGTTTGGTGACTGTAGATTTCCTGTATCATTAGATTCTTCAAACAGTATGTTATCCGTCTTTATTAATTGTATTTTTGAGTTTTCCTTTGTACATACTCCTTACATTTGTGATAACACCTGATCGGAAGATTCTTAGCACCCCTATTCCATTGAAGGGGTGCCCGTACTCAGCGCCATTGGGTTCATCAACCATTATCATGATTGTCCTGGGAAAGTATAATGACATTGCTTTCCATATCGCAATATATCATACAAACAACTCTGCGAAAATATATGTGAATGAAAATATTGTTTAATAAAATAGATATTATTATTTTTTTTTTTAATGCAGACAGTATTCATTTTTTATAACTCCACTGTTTACAATACTGTTCTATCTTTTATCAGTCAATAATGGCCTAGATAGCCAAAATAATCATCTGATTATTTGAAAAATTTAAATATAGAACCAAAATAATCATGTTTGATTTATTGTGTTGATTAAAAGTAGATATTATTTATGTATTTTATTTCATGTAAATGTTTCAGATGCTTCATGGTGTCAAAACGACATCAGCCTTCCAGCAAATAAAGAGTGAAGGGCTATTGTGTCTGTATCGGGGTATACTGCCGCCACTATGTCAGAAGACTTTATCTATGTCCCTTATGTTCGGCGTGTACGAAGAGTGCAGAAAGCCGCTGATGGCCACCGACCTGAATCCTTACTTAGCCAAGACAATCGCGGCAATACTCGCCGGAAACGTGGAAGCGATCCTTATGCCCTTTGAAAGAATTCAAACATTATTAGTGGACCCGGCTTACAATACAAAATTTAAAAATACCAAACACATAACTTATCACATCGCTCGTAATTATGGAATCAAAGAATTCTACAGGGGACTTGTTCCCATCCTAGTCCGAAACGGACCCTCAAACGCCCTCTATTTTATAATTAGAGATGAACTGCACCAGAGGTTGCCGAGGCGAAAAGTTGTCTTATATCAAACTATTCAAGAATTCATTGCGGGTGCCTCGATCGGCGCTTTTCTAAGCACCTTGTACTATCCTCTCAATGTTATTAAGATAACCATGCAGACGAGAATCGGTGTACCGCACCAGAGTATGATTGAAGCATTTACTATTGTATATCGGGAACGGGGAAGTAAGTTAAGTAACTTTTACCACGGTGCTTCTATGAACTGCACGAGGGCTTTCCTCAGCTGGGGCATTATAACAGCAGCCTATCAATTGCTGCACGATGCTTTATATTAATGATAATATGTATATATATATATATATATATATATTTTATTGAGTATTTAAGAGTATTAAATTATACCTCCATATTTTATTCGGTACAGAATTCTTTATAGTATTTTAAATCTTTATAAATTATATTGTTGTCTATTATTATCTAATTTTTAAGGCTTGTAATGAGGAATTTCACCAAAAATATTTTAGTAAAATTAGAGTCAGTTCTCACAGACTACCAAATATATAGACATGGACTAATGCAAATTCCTTGTTTCAATATTTTCAATTTGGTACTACTTACGCAATCAAATAGCTCCGCATCTTTTTTTAAATATATGACTCGATTGGAACGAAAATTTAAACATTGACTATATAATATGCATTAATGTAAAAAATATGTCTTGTTTACACAAAGATTTAATTTTCGAAGAGTAAATGTGTTATAAACTGTCAGATTTATGTTTCTACAAAGAATATGTGTAGAATGCCCCTTGTCTCGCAGCTAATGTTTCAAACTTCTCTCCTATGTGTATTTCATGTCTATTCATTTACTGGTCTGTGTCGGTTCCAAGTATACAGACGTCTAAATTAAATTTGTACAACATTGAATGAATGATGTAAAATTCTGATCATATACATTACATAAAATTTGGTCTAAAAAGTCCCATGTATCTACCAAAATCAAATACTTGAAATGGTGTCTTGTTATTTCAAAGCTTTTTTTCCTCATTCAATGAAGAATTTCATAACCTAGAGAATTTTTCTTCAAATTTTATTCTGTAGTGACTATCATTTTGCTGAATTTTGTTTAAGTAATGTCACCTAAATCTGTCACAATAGCAGGCATTTAATTTAAATACAGGATCTTTCAATAAGGACGCTCGATTTTAAAATGTAAATAAAACAATTTGTGTGTGAGATATCCACTCATTTGAAAGTATATTTTATGGCATTAAGTGTGGAATATAATGTCGTTCAAATATCTGCCGCGGTTTAGCATGGTGGCACGTATTCGGGAGGTCCAATTTTCAATGACTTTGTCGCATAAATCTGGCAGAATTTGCTGAATGGCGTTTGTTATGTTGACTTTGAGGGTGTCAATTGTTTGCAGTTTATTCGCAAAGACTTGCGATTTAAGATAGTCCCAAAGGAAGAAGTCTAAAGGCACAATCTCAGTGGTCAGTTCGTGTCACCGCCGCACGATATAACTATGCCCTCAAATCGCTTGTGCAGAATGTCCATCATGGCATGTAGCGCCGTCCTGTTGGAACCACATGTTATCGGTATTCATATCATTCAGTTTAGGCCACAAGAAGTTACTTATCATCGATCTGTAGCGCTCGCCGTTGACGGTTATGGCAATGCCAGTTTCGTTTTGGAAGAAGTACGGACCGATGATTCCGCCAGATCAAAATCCGCACCAAACAGTGACTTTCTCGGGATCTATCTCGTATGGATTGGCATCCCCCCAAATCTGACAATTTTGCTTGTTCATATATCCATTCATCCAAAAATGGACCTCATTGCTAAAGATGATTTTTTTTGACGAAATTTGGGTCAACTTCCAACTGCTCCAGAGCCCAATCAGCGAATACACGGCGTTGTCTATGGTCGTTTACCTTAAGTTTCTGGGTTAGTTGGATTTTATACGGGTGCAGACCCAAGTCCCGATGCAAAATTTGCCACAGAAAGGCTAAGTTCTTGTGAATGACAAAAAATTGACTGCCTTGGGTTTTCCTGTACTTTCTCACGCACAGCGGCGATGTTTTCAACAGATCTTGTGTATCGGTGACTTACTGGTGTTGGCCAATTATTTACCGAACTGGCTGACTCGAATTTGGCCACCAAATGTCGAATAGTCGACTCGGCAAGACGGTTGTGGCGAGAATAAAAATCACGTATTGCGCGAAACGTTTCTCGAATGGAGCAGTAACTTTGATAATAAAATTTGATGATTTGCACACGTCGTTCAACGCTATAACCTTCCATAGTGATTTGCCGTACATTACTAAACAATTGACAACAAATTTGACAGATGTCACTTTAACAACATGGCTGCTATAACCTAACAAATTTCAAGCGTCCCTATTGAAAGACCCTATGTAATCATTTTTTCTCATATCTTAGTAATGGAGCATTTTAGACCAAATTTTTATCTAACATTTTTTGTTCAGAATATGATGCTGTACCTGTATTCAAAGTTATGCATGCTTAATTTAAAACACTCTGTATAATCTATATTTCAAAAATTATTAATGAATTCATATATTTTGAGATATTGATGTGCGATTGTCAGGAGTAATGAAGGGTGAATTTAGTTAGCATTATAAATAACAAAATCTGACAAGACATGCTTACAAATTTCCGGCTTCGTAAAAAACACAGTGGGATTCCTCATGGACAGTGTCATACATCGTTAGAATCAGTGCCAATTAATGATTTTTCATCAACAAAAATGTCTAAAGTAAGACTATGTGATTTTTTGCACATTCTCAAGAAGACAAACACATAATACTTGACCAATGCACAAATGGTGATTAATTATAAAAATTTGTTTAATTTGAATTGTTAGCCCATTGTTAATTTCATAATACATATTTTTAATAATTTTATATGATTTCGAATAAGGGAAGATTTTAGTTACAATTTCAATTTGTATAATAAATGAGATAGCATATATTGTGGAAAAATTAATCTCCTAATACAAACATCAACTCTTATACAAATGTCATCTTTATACATATTAAATTCTTTATTTTGGTGAGAAAAAATATTGAAAATGTTGTTTAATCGTCTATATAAAGCTCTATTAAAAATATATTCAATGTCCAATACAACCTAAATTGGAAAGTGAATATAAATATGTGTAACATATACTCGGGTATGATATTTATGAACTGCCATTTCAACTGCCACCACATATGTGATATGTTGTGAAGAGATTAGTTAATTGTTATTTGCTGCACCATTTGAAATATTCAGTTTTAGAATCGGAATACAAAATCAAAGTTTGGATTTGCCTTGCCTTACCATGTTCCAAAACCAAATCACCATTTGACTTGAGGTTTTTTCAATACTTCATCATTTTCTTGTTTATTCACAAGACAGTTATGAAAATGCCATCATAGTCTATCTTATTTAAATCATGAGTGCCTTGGAGTACGGCTCTATCGGGTGGACATTTATGAAGTATGTATTGTAGCTTTTCTTAATAAATTAGCATCCTTTAATGCTCAGGTTTTCAACACAACATGACAGATGGCTGGATGTTTTCACGTTGACTGATTCATTTAGTTAAATCTAATTTTTTTAACACATTTTTTGGGAAGTTGCAATTTTAGAACATAGTTCTGTGATATTTAAAACAAATTAAATCAATCAATTAGAAAAATATACAGAAAAGAAAAAAACTGGTTACCACTGGGATACGAACCTGGAACACATTTGTACAATGTTTGATTGTTTATAAAAATGTTAAATAATATGTTTTTAGACAAACAAGTGGTAAATATTATTTGTTGGGGAAAAAACAGGATATTCAGCCAGGGCGAATGATCGAGGCGATTTCCGGTAGAGTCTAACCTTAAATATATGTATTTATTTAAATATATTTTAGGTTAATTTTTACATAATTATTGATGAAAATATCAATGTGCCGTAATCTACTGCAAGGTACCTGTTCAATCTATTTATGGATCACCGGTGGCCATGTGCTCGCATGCGAATATGACATGCATAGATCGGCGATTCCTGTTCAGTATCCACCCACTACCTCCGCCCCCTATACCAGAACATGACCTTCAAACTGCCTGGTTATCGTTTACTAGTGATACGATAGGTTGTGGAATTGTTAATTAATGTCCTGCTGTATGGGGCTGATAGTGTATTGTTTGTGTGTAATCGGTTTCTCACTACCGTGCTAACCAATTAGTGCTGCACATTGTGATATTTCCCCAATGTCTGTGTAGTACCTTGTACTTCTTCACACTGTTAGAAAAATTTGAATATCTGTCGTATTAGTATACGACCAGTTGGCACAACACCCTAATTTAATTCTCATGACTATCAGCACTCACGTAAAATCATATAACTGAAAAGTACTTTGGTGACGCATGAGCGTGCATGTTTCTCAATAGTATTAATATATTCTTTAAATACATGAATCAATTTTGTTTTCTTCGGTATGTAAATTCATTTTTTTACTAATTATTCTAATCATGACATCAAATATATGAACATAGTCAACACTGTCTTGATTCTTCTTCCGTGGTGTTATGAAACTGATGACTGTGTCACTATTGAGTGCCATTTATCTCCGGACAACTCAGTTATAGCTAGGGTTGCCATAATTGCCAAGCATTGATACGATACATTTAAGTGCTAAATAAATAAAACATGAAAAAAGTTTGTCCTTTTTTAATAAAAGTCCAATTTTTGATATATTCATCTTTAAAATGTTTTATTCTTATTGTATCTATGCTTTTGATAAGTACTGCACCTTTCAAAACCATAGACAAGATGATATAAAAATAGCTTTGCCAAGAGCATAACGAAAGAGAAAAAAATCATATAGTCCGGACTTTGCACCTTCTATCATTTGTCTTGAACTTTGCAGACCCTTAATAGTAACTCCTGCCAAAACCGTTTGGATCAGATTTTCACTAACAAGGTCCCAGGAATTCTACAAGAGAGGAATCCTTCAGCTATCAGATAGGTCGTCATTCATATATAATATATTTCATTAAACCCATTTCTGAATTTACAAATTTTTAAAAAAGGTATACACATCACTATTTATGAGAAATGGCAACTGTGATTTGATAATTATTATGTTTGTTTATTTAACATCGAAATTTTCATGGTGTTGCTGAGAGGAATGTTAAATACTTGGAAAGGCAAGTTCAAAAACCCAAAGTTGTATTCTGCAAATCGGCACTTAGTGTCACACTCTTAGATCTCTGTATAGCTGCAATGGTATTTAGCTACTAACTCGGTGCAATAAATATAAGATGTTTTTATATTTTAAAATGTTAAATTATTTTAAGAGTTTCATGTTATGATTGTACTTATTGTGATACTTTTGTGTACAAATCCTTTTGTAATTTTATCAAACAGTGTGGAATGATTTGATATTATTTTACTGTTATTAGAGAACCGTCATATTTATTCTGCTTCTAATTTATTAAAATAATACATTCATATTGTTATATACATATTGATTTTTTTTTGTACAGATTTGACTAAACTATGGAATAAACAGAACCTGATATTGTTTGTGTTTTATCAATTTTAACTTTTCCTCATATTGATTAGTTTGTTCTTAATGGGAAAATGAGCATTTTAGTATGAGACTGTTCCAAATTTGTAATGAGCATAGCAAAGGAAAGGAAGGGATTTAATGAATATTGAATCTGGTTTAATTAAAAAAAAACAGAACTATGCAATAACGCAAATTTATTGGCAATCACAATTACAAAAACAATGTGACAGTGACAACATTGCAATTCAATTTTCAGAAACGGAACTTTGTTTGAATCAACCAATAACATTCATGCAATAATTTTCAGTGCGACATTTATGGCTGTCAAATAATTACAAATATAAGGATCTTATCCCAACTGTATCCGACTGACTGAAATAGGATCCGTTTTCATTATTTTTATGTAATAATGAACAGTTTTAAGACAAACTAATTTATTAAATTAATTAACCGTCTCCCCTTTACCACGTTTTGTACAGACAACTACTGTCGCTTCTCTCCGCTAACACTTATTAATTAACTTACCTTAATTCAGCTTATACATGATAATCCTTTTCGCGAGTGTTAGTATACACGCCGCGATACTGTACTCATGGAGAGGAATCTATCAATGAACCAGCAACCGAAAAGTAAGTGCCTTCCTTCCTTCATCATATTTCCACCATAAATTCTGATACCCCTTTACCACGGTACTACAGATTTACATAATATAAATAATATTTTTCTTAAACTATCAATGAAATGGCAAATCAAAAGTATAACCATCCCACAGTACCACTACATGTTGAGAATAAAGACATAAATAAAGTGAGCGCATGCACACCACGGATGTGACCTCAGCACTATTTGTTTGTAGCATCTTTTTCAGTTGGTAGATTTTGAGTACCAACCATAAAAACAAATTATTATTTTTTTACATTGATATTTTATGGTTGATAATTTAAATAATATTAATTTTAAAGATATCACATTTTATTTGTGGTGTTACGATATCTCACGATACAGGCAGTTTTGTGGTGATAAAACAAATTTAGATAAATCACCTAGAAAGATATACAGAAAGAATCTATCTATATAGTCATCACTGGGACTTCAACTCCGAAGTTACTACAGCTAGTAGACAGCTTTACTGGTTAAGCTACAATGATCCATATAGAAGATGACAAATTTCATCTGCATATGTTTTCTAAGTGAGACATCTATTTTTCACAGATAGATTTAAACAAGATCAAATCTAAGCACGTCAACAAAAGGAAAATTTAATGAAAAGATGAAAATGTAATGAGTTTATGCAAAAGTTTTTGCGTATTTTTATTACACAAATAATTGTTTTTCTTCTGACCAATGACATCTGTTTTCAAACTATTCTTAAGGGATGCAAATGTGGGATATATAATTAATCAAATAAAGCTTAAGAGGAAAATAATATATTAGCTGAAGTAGGATTAAACAAGTAATTGATCGATGGGATATTATTTTCTACTAGCTAACGGGCAACTATTTTTATCACAGATGTATGTTTTTGTATTAATATCTCCAGATTTCTAAAATAATCGTGTAAAATATCAGATTTGCATGGAACACCGTACAGGCAGTTCTTGATTCGCTATAACGAACATGACGGCAATGTTTGAAGATATGGAGAGAATTGCGAAATGAAAAGAGCCATTTTATCGGAAGTTCAACCATCTTCCTTGAGTCCTCAAAGTGACACAAATTTGAACAAATAAAAGTTGAATGTACAATATATATACATATATAATTTTGTTTTTACTATTACTACACATATCTTGTGTTCTCTTAATATTTTTTGAATTTATTTTACATTTGCTATAATAAAATGTACACATTTGATATTTAATACAATTTTTTTCATTTGTAAAAATGACCGCAAACTTATACAATTGCATTGCATATGCAAAAAAAATCATATTTAGTTGTTTTGACGCATAACAAACAAAAACATAATATAACTAACAACTTAAAGGAACGGAACTCATTTACAAATCGAGAACTGCCTGTATTCTTCAATCTGAGGGTCCCTGTATTTTTTATTTTAGTAAGCTTAACTTATTTAAAACTGGTGAGAAATGACAGCACTTTCATTTTACTTCTTTTTAAAAAAAAATAGAGATGTGTACATGGAATACATGTCACATCGATATTCTTACTATTTTCAAACTAATATAGACGCTTGTGTTATGAAAATAGGACTAACTTGCTGATCTCCCAGAACGAGGCAGCGTATTAACCCCTAGACCAACAAGCTACTCTATATTTATATCTACATAAAGTACATAAAATTGATGATTTATTTAATAAAACGTGGTTAGAAATCCTAGTACGACATGTCATAATTCGATTAATATTTTCATTTTGAAATACTGCACGATTTTGGCTCATAGTAAGTAGTGTGGCCAGAAAAAAATACGAATTTTTAATTGGAGTTTTTTGTAATTTTAAAATTTGTTTTTCGGTCTAAATTTCGTTACAAGATTTTACTGTATATTGCAAATCACGTAAAAATTATTTAACGACAAAATATATTTTATTTTCATAGATAAAGCGTTTCCGCAAAATACGCATTAAGGAATCTCCCAACCAATGTAATTGTTTGTAAATAGAATTAAAATGATTTAAACCAAAGCATTGGCAAGATAGAGTGTCTATAGGGACCTTAATATGAAATAGATTAGTTTAATATTATCTTTGCGTTTGTTATGTTGATGTGAAATTATTTATTCTATGAAGGTAGAGAATGGCAAGAAAAAAATCTGGTCGGTATGTCATTTAAAAAAAAACATTTACCTGCTTATATAATATTAGGGTGGGTACTAGGTGCCCACTACATAAGTTAAAATATTATAATAATAAAGTAAATAATACTTAAGTTTAAAATTAAATGTGTTTCAAGATGAAACAAATAGTCTATAAATTATTTATCTAGGTCAAGTAGTCAGACAATACATGCAAAAATTATAAAATAAATTTCTGTTATATAAAATTAATTGAATCTCCACTTCTAGTTAATAATACCACCTAAAAATAATAAAAAATAAAAACCTCAAATACACATTGGATGACTAAATCTATTTTGTTTTGAACATTTAACACTGCAAATAAATTATTCATTACATAACTGTATAATATTATTACAAGCACACACACATAAAAATCCAAATTGTCATTTCTTCAAATAATTTAATGTACATAAATCTTTTTGATTAAATTTATTACTTTGATCATGTATTATGTAATACAACTTAAAAGAAAATATTTTACAGCTGGGTAAATAGTATAATACTATAGCAATATATTTTTTTCTATAAATAATTACTTATTATTTTTAAAAATGTAAAATCAGTACCTACATGTAGACATGTTAACAATATGAAAATGATTTAAATTGTTTATTTTTCAAACAAAAAACCAATATTATTTCTTCTTTATTTTCGTAAAAGTGAAAATAATCAACTTTAAGAAACTATACATAATAATAAAAATGTGAAAAAATTTGAGCAACACTAAAAAATCATAATTTTTTGTCTATTTTACAAAAACTCAGATTTTTAATATTTTTTCAATATGTTCTTTATTCTGCAGATTTTTTGAAAACTAGAGAATTCCCATGCATTAGAGATTTTCAGTTGGATGGATGTAAATGAAACAACGTTATTACTCAGACTTGAGTTTATTAGCACTACTCGAGTTACTGTTCTCTCAAAACTCGAGTAGTGCTAATAAACTCAAGTAGAGTAATAACATTGTTTCATTTATATCCATCCATTATGATGAAACTCTACAAAGTTAATGCCGATTCAATTAATAGGAGATTTCCAAGTTTAATGGTTGGCTTCCCTTTCGACTTAACATATTTCTTATAGTCAAATTTGTACTTTAGGTACTAAAGTTACAACAAATTAGATATGTCACTTAAGGTGCAAAAAAACAAACCTATCTTTCGAAAAAACTATAGCAGCTACTTGGGACACAGCAGGGTTCGGGTTTGCAGATAATTACAATTCCTTTACTGTGTAAATACTGAACATTCACCAGAAAACAGTAACAATCTGGAACAAGGCAGATTGGTTATCTAAAATCGGCCCGGGAAATTTTTCGATACAACCAGTGCCCAATCCCAATTTTTAAAATCGTTTACAAATACTATTTTTCTAATTGGTAATTCCTTTAAAAGTGAATACATTATTATAAATTTAAAAATTATATTTATCTGTTTAAAAAGTTACCAGTGATAACACACTTATACTAGTAATTATCTAATTTAATATGTTTCTCTCTCTGTTGACTTTAACATAAAATCTTCTAATCTATTGTCACTAATAGCACTTTCAATCTATTTTACCCGTCTTACAAAGTCATTGCGCTCTGCACACATAAATATTTATAAAAAGAAATGGTTTGTTGCAATAAAAGTTAGTGTTTATTCGGAATCCTTCTTTAATAAACGACTAGTTTACTGTGAATTTTAATATTATCTATCGATTGCCCAGAATTAAATAGAAACAACTCAAAAATTGTTGTTTTAAGATAATTAATATTTTAATATTATTTTAAAATGTCAAATGCTGATATTTTTCTTTAAAATTTCTGTATTATCATAAATACACCACCCTTCTTAAGATTATTCGACAGACAAATTGTTGTTTTAGACCACACAAGTCTTTGCAGTTGATATTTCATAACAATTTTTGCGAGTTATTTTGCAAAATAAAAAGAATTTCTCTCGGTGTCCCGCCGGCCTTATTCGCCCCTATCTTAGAATATTGATGTACTTATTCTTAGGTCCCACAGCACGTGGATACTTCCTTATCTCGGTGTGCCCGGATAGAGTTGAGAACGGTGACGTATATCCAGGCAAAGCACATGAACCAAGCGCACACGATGGCCAGCTGGAGGGTCACCCCGGTGTTGATGAAGTCCCCGCGGCGGCGATCCAGGACGTCGGGTTGCAGGTAGTCCATGAAGTCGTATATTGCTTGGCAACTGAGCCGAGAGTGAATCGTTCTCACCTGACTCCCAGTTGCCCGAAGAGACTGTAATGACATAAACTCTTGTCAAAACAGGTCTCGAAATGAAAACTTTAATGAACCAGAATAGAATTTTATTTTTGATCAAAAAGTATACCTAAAAATAAAGTATATTACAATACTACAATATTTTTATTGAATCGAACAGGAACTGGATATATATTTGCTCCGCTCCATTATAACTCAAGTATTTTTTACATATTTTTCCTCACTTTTATAATTCGCGTCTGGCGATGCCCGGGATTCTGATTTTGTTTTGTGCAGGCCCTAAAAAGTGACCATGTATATAAAATTTGGTCGGTCCAGGAAGGGAGAGGATAAGATGAGTGTCTTTATTTTACTTAGGATCCTAGAGTGGCTTTGAACAAAATTTGAAAAGGATGGCATTTATGGCGGACTTACAATTCCATCTGATGGGGGTACGCGGAAATACGTTGGCTCGTCGCAAATCGAGTACGAGCAAGCTTGCGATAGACACCGACAGAAGGATGCGGCACTAGTGTGCGATGCGACCGGCAAACCCTGGCTTGGAGCCCAGAAATTCATTCTGCTTCCGTGGCTGGTGCACACAACAGCCTTCTCTTAAAGTATGTTCTTAATATTCCGTGAATTTTTTTGTAACTTGTAAACTTAATAACCACCTGAACTTATAACGTGTCCAAACTGCAGATAGTAATAAACCTGAACGACAAGACCCAAAGTACGATTCTTTAATTTATCACACCCTAGATGTCATTTTTCTCTACCCATGATTTCAGAATACTGGAGATTAAGAATTCTTTTTATGACTGGTCCAACCTGAGTCAGCCGGATTTTTTCTTGTAGCTTTTTTTAACAATTCCAGACCAGCCAAGGGTGTAGGGTGACCAGGCGAAAAGTATCTGTTTTGCACAGGGTCTTAAAGAGTAATTAAACAAAATTTTCTTCAGATTGTACAGAGAAGTGACATACTCGTAGATGTTAAATTTCTCTAAAGGGGAATATTTTTTGTTAATATTGGAGAACACTAAACAAAGTCCAAATATACTATATACATATTTTAAACACCACACACAACATTATATTGAATAAGAGTTGACTATATTTTATATATTCAAAAGTAATTAAACCCCAATTACCTTAATCAATTCTCCTCGATACTGGTTGCACGTTTTATAATAACCATCTGTCAATACGGCTGCAACAGCTAAACTGTAGATGGCGAACACTACTCCAAAAATCGAAGTAGGGACCCAGCAGTAGGATACTGGATCTGTATCTTTCACTTCAGCCCTGGTAGTCATTACCACCATTTGTCTCTCCCTAAAATTGTTTCGTCAGCTTTCATTAGACATTACTCTGCGCTACAAAAGTGTGAAAGGTCATTGCAGCTTACCAGAAAGCAGAAGCAAACAATAATTATGAAACAGTTAACAGACTGAAGAATCCAGGTATGATATATCCAGAACACCCGTTTTTAGGTACTGTATAACAACATATTTATGTCACGTCCGCCACAAGAGTAAATAGAATGTAAGCCATGTATCTGCCTATATAAGAACATTTTAGAAGCAGTTCTTTGAGATAGATCTAACATGTGACAACTTACTGAGTTTTAATTAACGGATTATATCCTGAAATCTTAATACACAACCTTCACTCATTTCTCCACAATCATTTTGAGTAAATTAAAATCATATGAAGATTGAAAAACCAGCTCTGAAATGACGACGCAAAAAGGAAATACAATATTTGTTCTGTATATAACACCTATAATTCCAGTGTCTTACATTTTATACAATTTCCAAGTTATACACATATATAATACAATATACGATATATTATGTATGTACATACAGTGAAACCCTGATTTTACGCATTTCCTCAATTTAAGTCAAATTATATATATATCTATTCCTTTACATTTTTTATTAAAAATTACCCGCAATATACGATACGAAAAATAAGATTCCCGCATTTTACGCACTTTCCGCGAAAAAAAATCTTTAATTACATAATTTGTGCTGACAATGCAAAAACCAAACAGAATACCACGAAATTATTTTTGTTATTATTATTGATAAATCGTTTTTTTTTTTAAATGTAATTAAAATTAGTAAAAAAAAACACCATCTTCAATATCGCTAAAACAACTCTAAAAAAAATCACGATATATAAAAATAGCCACAAATTACAAAAAAAATGTAAGGTGTAAAAGAAAACGATCGAAAATGCATCAAGAATAAGTAATATGTAGCTATAATTTATTTATAATATTTTAATTATTATATTCCAAAATAAGATCGAGAAGATATGGTTGGGGGGGGGGGGATTGACTAAAACTACCATAGAGTCGTATGTCATTGTTCTTCATTCACAGCCGCTCAACATCAAATTTTCATTCAAAAAGTTCCTTAATTTGTATCATGGCCTACGCGGAAATAAGCTGACGTAAATTTTGATATTTTCAATTTTGTTTTCGCGTATCTATTCTCTCAGAATTTTCGAATTATGTGGCGCAGAATTATATCGAATTAGGTACTTTTTTCGTATTTTTTTACTTGCAGTTTTCGAAGTAACTGATTGTCGTGTGAATTACCAAATTACCAATTACACCAAACTATCAAAGTTCCACATTTCGTCGTAACGTCGTATTTTTTCAAGAAAACAAAATTTATTTTTTTCGCATAAACTTTATTAATTTAGTCAATTACATAATTTCCATTATTTTTAATGACTTTCCCCATCTTTCTGTCAACTTTTTAATCCCATTCGAATAGAAACTTTCAGGTTTCGATGCAACCAACGCGTCTAGTGCTGTTTTCACCTCCTCCGTTGTATTAAATTTTTTTCCATTTAAATAATTTTGTAAGGATAAAAATAGGTGAAAATCAGAAGGAGCTAAATCAGGAGAATAATAAAACATCCCAATTTAGCTCACTGACCTAATTTGTTAGAATATTTGGACATCTTAATAAATACTATTATCGTTTTATATTCAGTTTGATATGGTGTGGAATCATGGACCCTGAAGGAAAGGGAGAGAAGACGAATTGATGTCTTTGAGATGTGGTGCTGGAAACACATATTACGCATACCATAGACGACGAAACGCGCGAATGTCTCCATTCTGCACGAGCTGAACGTCAAGGACGAACTCTCAACCATTTGCCTACGACGAATCTATTAATTTTTTGAGCATCTTGCGAGAAGGGAAGAAAGGAATAGGAAGAACACACTTTAAAGTGGTGATTTTAAGATCTGAAAGATGCCGAGAAAGGTGGAGGAGGCGGGAGCTCATAGAAATCATGATCCTCAGTCATGAGCGACCAACGTGAATGATTAAATTTAAAGTAGTTCCAGTAATAAAACATATTGACTATATTTATTACCCACAATTTACGCCAACTTTCCCATATTATACAACATTTTAACTAAAGAAACGTGTAAAATCAAAGTTCCACTGTATACAAATAATACAATGGATTCAATAATTAGACAAACGGGACGATAAAAATAGAACTAACGGCGAACACTACGTAAAAAAAAAAAAAATGAAGGCATCAAATTTTCTTAGAAATACAAATAAACCGTCTAAAAACTTTTAAACAATAACCCACCTCATCGCAGGATAATTCTAGTGAGGGGGCATTACTAAATATTAAAAAAAAAAAAACTTTTTAATTACCTTTGTTCAATAGTCGTAGTGTTTTCATCTTCATATTTTCCAATGCTGTTAATGCACACCCTCAATACGTGAAAAGCAGCCATAACCAGGGCTACACCGATTATTGGAATCGGTCCATAGATGACAAAACTGCACGAAGATATGTGGCCACCGGTAAAGTAGGTGAATGCTGATATGCCATAGAGAATGCAGCCACAATTATTATCAGGACAAACATCCAGGACGTACTTCCAATGGTTCCACGCGATGGCAGAGCAGATAGTTGTCATCATACCGAGCACAACGATCAAACTATAGAGCACCGACAGTCGTCTTTCGGTGGTATACCGCTCCATGATGGATTATATCTAGAAAAAAAAATTACTTTAGAAACGCAAACATATATATGTAGCGACCATAATTCAAATCTACCGCCATCTCAGTCGGCATCGACGCTAGCGACAGCGCTGCCGGATGCTGCCACAAGTCTGGCTCAATTCACCGCCAGTATCAGCGTTTCACAACGGCGATCTTGCCGGCTCGCGCTTGCCGAGCAAGACCGCCAATTCATTCCATTTCACGTACACATGTACCTTCTATATTCTTCATTCATTCTTTAATTCTCTCTGTTTTCATTGTTATTATCATACAGACAATAAACCTTCAACATACGCCAATTATACGTATTTCATTTAACCACCGTCCTAACCCCCAAATATATATACAGTAATATCGACACGTAACCAGCTACGATGTCTGACTAAAAATAAGATTCTGGAAGCGCTGGTGCAAATCCCCAGTTAGCCAGTATTTAGCCAAGACTCAAACCGCTTTATTTAACGAGACCCCGGAAATTTACCGGAACGTTAAATTACGTATTTAAATCATTTTAAGAATGTGAATAATTGGGTATTTGTTTGCGTTTGTTGTGTACTGTGGTAGACAACTTTCCTTTTTGTGATGAATCGTAAAGTCAACATTTGACAAGAAACACTGGCCATGATCGCGCACAGGCCACTATTGGCCGCGATGTGGCCACTACCAAGCCAAGCCTAATAGGCGAAGCTGGTTGCTTTCTGTCAGAAAGAGTATATTTTTAAAAATTTAAATAAAAATAACATTGATAGCAAAACTCATATCAAAATATGAAATACAATTGAAGTTAATATCCTGTTCCGAATTCGTAAAATACATTTTGGCGCGTCTTTCGAATCGGTCGCGACCCGTGTCATTGACACATTTTCCCCGTCCAAACTCCCAGCTATACTTTTCTTAATGCTCGTCTTGTTAGTGTGAATTGTGACCTTAACGTCAGCAGACGTCAACGTAACCGATATTTGTTCGATCGCGACATCGCGATAGCATTCGCGGTGTGTATTTGTCAGCTCTAGTGCACCAGCACTGTATGTGTGATCTTGTGTTTGGTGATCACGTATTGGTTGTTTGTGTGAAGTTGTGATATTGCCGTCTTCAATTGGAAGCGGAGATCTGCCCGCCGCGTGCCGTTTGTGTGATAGGCGTCATATACAAGGTAAGGCGAACAGTCCTTCCGAATCCCGGTTCCCCGAGATCACTGGTCCTTCGACTGGAACCCCTATCCCATCATCGACCCTTATCCCTTATATCCAGGTACCCCCTTTACCCCCCCCCCCCCTGCGACGATTCCGATTTACGATCGGAATCGTCGTAATCCCGGAGATCGGGCAATTCGTTCATTAGATCCTATCGGCGCAGGATTTACAGTTTTCTTTACATATCCCTTGTATTATTATTGTTATTATGCAATTAATATTATATTGTTACTATACCTAATTATTAACATGTTCATATTTTACTTTCTGCAAGAGATGTAAAGAATTTAAAATAAGTCAATGATAGATGATTAAAGACGTTAAATAAAATCTGGGACTACAGAAATGCATATTTTGCAAGAAAAAGAATTCAGTCACCAAAGTACTACTTGATATAAATTAATCAAATAATACAAGACTCCAAAACTTTAAAAAATTTCAAATTATACAAAGGTGAACTAACAATTTAATTTATTTATCAAAATAATTCAATAATAAAATTCACGTACTATAAAAAGCAAGAAAACGCGGACACTACATCCAAATCTCAAAAAATAGTTATATTTCAGACCAGTGTATTTTTTTTATTATATTATTGCTTTATTTGAGCCGTAAAACAAATGTAAATTGATAAAAAAAAAAGTTTTCTTTCTCAATACTTTATAGAGCCCTGCTCGCACAAGCAATGTACTTGAGAGTCACACAGTCCGCCCGGTACCCGCAGAAAACCAAACAACAATACATCGCGACGCAACCAGTCCGAGAAACAACACAATCGATCACTCTTTTCCCGGCCAGCTCCTCGGGCACACCTATCAACACCGCCTCCAGTGAACTTCGTGAATAGGGCTCTCGATTCTCACCGGACACAATCCGCAACGGTGACCCTAACGAGTCTATAATAACTAATAAGTGATGACCCCCCGACTTAGAAACACGCAATCAATTCACTAACCTATAACTTTTATCTAAATCCACTAATATTTAATTTATTGTCATTGTTTACAACGTTGCATTTTAAATTATTCTTTTTTTCAGTTTATTTTATTACTCAACTAATTGTGTTAATAGGATATACAATTAAATTATAATATTAAAATCATTCGTGTCTTGACGTAAGACTCCCCCGTGTGAAAACCCAGTAGATATTTTTTGGCTAATCTGAAGGAAAGTAATCTTCAAACATCATATTTTTATTACTCGTAGTTTTGACATAAAACACGAGAAAATGTAATTAATAACTTATTCATTTTACGTATCGTAGTTCATATAGTATATTGGGTATAATTTATTTGGGGGTTAGGACGGTGGTTAAATGAAATACATGTGATTGGCGCGTGTGTTGAAGTTTATTGTGACAAAAGATAAAAACAATGAAGACGGATAGAAATGAATACAGTGAATGAAGATGTAGAAAATGATGAAATGAAATGAATTGGTGGTCTTGCTCGGCTAAGGCGAGCCGGCAAGACCGCCCTTGTGAAACGCTGAAACTGGAGAGACTGTCTGGCGATGAATTGAGCCAGACTTGTGGCAGCAGCCGGTAGCGCTGTCGCTAGCATCGATGCCGACTGAGATGGCGGTAGATTTGAATCATGGTCGGTACATTTATATCATGTTAAAAATGTGAGTCGAAAATGTTCAAGCTGCATGGGCCTGATCTCAACCATGACCGAGAAAAATGCATTTTAAAAAAACTCGTACTCTTGCGATTATTTCGAATAATCTAAATATTTTATCAATTCCAAATAATACAAAAAAATAAGGGGCCATCGAACTTATTTATAATACTGCCGCATTAAGCAAGCTCGTGGAACCTTCATCTGCATGAAAAAAGATGCTCTGCAGTCACGATCTCAACCTTAGATTATTAATGAGAATGGTCAGATGATATGTGTTCTCGATTTGCATTCGAAGCATGGACACTTGCCGAAGAACTCTACGGCGCCCTCGGATGAAATTTTTCTGGGCGCTCCCATCCCTGATTTAAAAAAAACGTTTGATCTGTTGAACCATTCTCTCAGACTCCGCAGCTATAAACTCTTTTTCGTGATTCAATCCTGCACTGATGATAAGGTGGAGAGTGTTGTGTTATAAATGTCTCTCAAGTTTCGCTTCGCATGGGTAAAATATTCCAGTTTCCGAGTCTTCATTGATTTCAGTTATTATTAAGATTACAGCTGAGGTGAGCCTTTTTTAACGGCACCCCATAAGCTGTAATTGTTGTGATACTGGAGAATTAGCTGCCATTCTCCAGGGCAACACTGCAGCGGAGACGTTTGTGATGATATTTGAAGAAGCAGATGGATATTCTGGATCTATATGACGTTCGTCTTGCTTTTCTTGTATTATGTATTTTATAATACTCGTTTTTTGTTTATACTATAGCTTTTTCTCATTTTTTCAGCTTGCTCGGCGACCTTTCGAAGAAACGATAAGGCGACTTGAAGCATTTGAGATGTGGATCTACAGAAGAATGCTTAAAATAAGCTGGATGGATAGAGTTACGAATGAAGATGTTATGGTTCGGATGAATAAAGAAAAATAAGTAATTAAAACAATAAAAATCCGAAAACTTCAATATCTCGGACATGTAATGAGACATCTCATAATGCAGGGAAAGATTGCTGAAAGTCGGGGCCCTGGAAGAAGGAGAACATCGTGGCTGAAGTACCTGAGGCAATGGTTTGGTCAGTCTACTGTAGAGCTATTCCGGGCCGCAGTAAATATAGTCATGATAGCCAACGTCCGCTGAACGGATAGAGCACAAGAAGAATATTGTCCGTAACGGTACAAATTTTTTAAACACTCCTTGAACATTTTGAACTGTAATTTAGTCGGACCCATAAAATATTGTGGATTAGGTCTTTTACATCCTATATATATAGGGTGGTATGATATGTATACGTATCTGAGACATATAACGCGTTTTTTTCCCT
The DNA here is from genome assembly GCA_031772225.1 of Eubasilissa splendida. Lineage (NCBI taxonomy): Eukaryota > Metazoa > Arthropoda > Insecta > Trichoptera > Phryganeidae > Eubasilissa > Eubasilissa splendida. Next base: position 13,302,536 of record CM062867.1, read on the forward strand.
TTTCATTTCTTATGCTATCCAGGAACGGGCTCTGACCGGGTTGGTGACCTTCCACAACATCTGGATCCTTCCACGTCTAGTGACATGGCCAAAAATCTTAAAATTCGGAGCCGTATTGTTGAGGACAAAATATGTTTAATTCATACTCTATAATGGAGGCATTCGTTCTGCGGGATGTCCATAGTATGGCTAGTAATAAAGTTTTCAGAATAATACTCAGAAAAAATATATATACTAATGGTATTTATTTATAAAAACTGCCATTCGGGAAAAAGGCCAAATCTCAGAAATCGATGATGTATAGTGCGATGAAAATTTTTAATCAAATACCAGAAAACATAAGAAAGGAGGAGAAATTGAATACATTTAAAGTGATACTGACCAGATATGTAAAAGATAAGCTTTAGTAAAAAGAATAGACTTTAATCTTGTTTATATTAGAGCATATATAGGAGTGCTTACTATGAACTATGTTAAGAATTAAATAAATAAATAGATTCACTTGCGTTCCCGTTTTCTTAAAAAATGTTTCAGCATCACACACAGCTGCGTAACTACAAATATTAGGCCCCAACGCAAAATGGAAAAAAGCCCTCGATTTTTTGGTCATAAACTTCAAAAATTTGTTGTGTACCGATTATCATTATTGAGATATGATTAATATTATTTTATTCCCTATCCATAAAATAATTAAACATTAAACAAATCTTATGGATAGAGAATGAAATAATATTAATGACATCTTAATAATAATAATCGATACACAACACATTCTTGAAATGCCACGACCCAAAAATCAACATGTACATTGTACATCGATATTGTGTCTCTGTAAAAATGACGACATATTATATTTACAGCAGTATTGCATTCCATTTACTGATTACCTAATAAATAATTTGAAGTCAACTTACTCGGTCAGCGTGGTGTAACTGGTAACGCATTTCCTCGGATAGGAAAAGATCCAGGTTCGAATTCCGGTAGCAACTATTATATTTTATCGATAAATTGTTTTTTTTTCTGTATATTTTTTTAGTTGATACATTTAATTTGTATTATATTGTAAATATAATTTATATGCACATTTTTACTTTGCACGATGGTATGGTTCCTAACCTAACCTGACCCTATGTATTAGCGGGATACTGCTGTACAAGTGCCTACGCGTGTATTTTCATAATACAGATGAGAAATAATTTTCTAAATCTTATTGTTCCATTCCTTGCTGTAGTGAATTTGAAAAATTATTAGCCCACATTAAAAAATACCTAAAGTTTTGTAAAGCGCAACGTCTTGGGCCTCTGTCTAATGGCGTAGTTACGCTGCTAAAAATTGGGAAAATTAGCACTTTGACCAATACCTTTTTTTTTATTTTCGCCGATGTATAGGGGCGGATTTATGGTGCTGGGGCGCCCGTCTTGCTTCTTGCCCCCAAGAAAATAATATATTACTTATTATTTTAACTAATTCAGTAACTTATCAATAATTTAATATATAATTTATCAGCTGTCGGAATTCAGGCACCTGACTAGCCCGGACCGCATCCAATCGTGTATTTAATGACAACTTTAGAACGTGATTTAATAATAAGTAAATAAAATAATAGCAACACGGAAATAGGGACGATGTTTTAGGTTAAACTATCAATAATAACAGACCTAGATCGAGTGTACATCGAAGTCATGAATATTCGACAACAAACGAGCATAATCAGATCTGCCAGTATTTTTAGAGTTGTAACAATGTTCTAGGCATTTTTTTTGTAATTCTTTCGCTTTCTCTGTTGCTTCTGGTTTTACCTCCCTCCTCTCAGCGATTCGGGGACCCTCATATTTGCGACTTTATAAATCCACCACTGCCTAGTTATGTCGTATCAGATTTTTTGAGCTTCTCCATAGCAGACCGAAATAGAATTGGGAACAGGTCGTCTATATTCTAATTGAACCCCACCCGTGATAATTAAGATTATCCAATAATTAAGAACGTTGAAAAGAAACACATCACTAGTGCTAGTGCTTACGCTCATATTATAAAGAACATTCCTTAAAATGAAAGACAGGTAGGTGTAAAACACTTTCATCGAAGGTATTTTAAAATACAAGCCGCGTAAAAAATACCGTTATGTAGATACAACTCGCGCGCAAACTTTTATCATGAAAAGTAGGTACGGTGTTGGGCAACGAGATATCATTTTGAGATAGCGAGGACGCAAACACACCTGGCGCCGAGGTAGCACCTGATAAAATACGACACATTTTAACACAAAAAAACTGTAATAACTTTTACTCACAGTGTTGCACAAAATATGAAAACGTAACACCATAAAAGGATTTCTGTTTTTCCAACTAGAATCTACCCAGCTTCCAGTTAGCGTATCTTTGAAAACTGTTTATTATATATGTACTTGCGTGGGACTTTCACACATTTATTGTGACACGTTTGTTAGTAAAATGGGCGGATTCTGGAGTACCGCGTGCCGTTGTTTACGCGTGCTTTTGCGGACGTCCGCGCGTATTTTGTAAACAAAACTGCTGCAGCGTTGCGTGACTGGCGAAACTCCGGCGAAGATTACCCCCCTCTTTTCCTCAACCGGTCGGCCAATAGCGCCGAAGACAAGATAGGATGTCCACACAATTAAATCTGCATTTTTTAAATACATTTTTGATTAATTGGTGCGCGATATTTGTGTTGTGTTAACACTTTAATATTTATTTTGAATAACGCTAGACAAAAAAAAATGGCGTAAAACCAGAGCGAGTGACACTAAAATTACTTTACAAATTTACACTTTCAACGCATGAATCTATATAAATGTAATCTAGTTAGTATGATAAAGTACTTTAAAGGTATGATGTTAATTTTATATCGTATTGCCATTTCATTCAGTGATTTATGGGAATTATGAGTAACATTAACACATTACAAGTATGGGTTGATAGGTCCGATATAAGAGGTCCATCCAATTCCATTTTCTTAGTGTGACTAGACCATCGAATCTACTACTGCAACTGCATCAGTGGTAGTTACTTTGATACTGTTACGATCTGTGTACTTTCAATCTACAAACATATTAACATAAATAGTAAATTTGAAGGGTAAATAAGTCTAATAAACCTTTAAACATTTTACTGCTACTTAAAAAATAAATTAATACTAGACGTTGACGTTAACGCCTTATAAGTAACTAAAATTAGCAGATTCTGACAGTAATATATTTATTTTAATATTAGAAAATATAATACAATTTAGAATTATCAGTAGGATATATATATATATTTCATTTAACATTTATTTCTTCTCTATGAGAGTAGGACTCGTGTATAGAGAAGGAGTATATACGATATAATTTATGTTTCATTCAGTCTGTGTACATATTTTTTTACTTCAGATACAAATTGATAGTAGTCTGTAATTGTTCTAATTGTGATGGGAAGGTTGTTAAAAAATTTGATGCCTTGATAAATATAGTGATTTTGGGTTGCGTTATATTTTAGTTTTGGAATATTAATTTGGTCTCTAAATCTTGTAGATCGGAATTCGCTTCTAATAATAATTTTTTTGATTTTTAATTTTGAAAATTTGGATTATTGAATTTTTTTTGTATACTTTGAAATCTGTGAAAAGTTGTATACTTGGATAGTTTTTTAATAAAATCCATCCAATCATACCGTATTGCAAATGTGTACAAACGCATAATATATTATTTTCAGATTTGTAAGTGATAAGATGTTTCAGAGTCTTAAAAATATGTAGGCAATTTTCCTTATTTTGTTTGTAAGATTAGTAATATGTTCTTTCCATTTTAGTTTGTTATCTATTAAGATTCCTAGGTACTTGATACAGTCTTTTTTTTCAATTGATGAACATTGATCACAAGAGTCTTCTTGAGTACAGGCTTTGGTGTGAATTTTAATATTCATTTCAGTGTTTTCTATCCGTTGAATAACAAGTCGTAGAAAGTATGTTTTATCAGTATTAATCGATAGTAGATATCCGTCCACTTTTTTATGGTGTTAACATCCTCATTTGTAGATATATTATCGTCAATCCAAGTTTTTTCACTAACTATTAGTTCTGTATCATCTACATTAGATATTATTTTACCATGTAATTTGAGTTTAAATATATCATTAGAGTAAAAAATAAATAACAATGGTCCAAGTACCGTACCTTGTGGTATACCAAAGTCAGTGGTTTCAGATGTGCTGTTGTGTCCATTTATTTTTACATTTTGTTTTCGGTATGTCAAATAACTTAAAACATCAAGGCCAATATCTTTATGTTTATTATGTAGTTTCTTGTGTGATATGCTATTAAAGACTTTTCTTAGATCTATAAATATACCAATGTATTTGTCACTGTCATCTATGTGTTTGTTTATTATTGAGATTATTTTTGCAATAGCATCTTGTGTGCTAATTTTTTCTTTAATTACATTATAATGAAGGAAACCTCAATGGGTCCCACCTCTGTCCCGAAATGGGCTTCGATTCCACGTGCATTAATTAACAAAATCTTCAAAACTTTTTAGAATATTATAAAGTTGAGTTCGATTCGTTACGTTCCGGCAGTTAGTTAACTAATACCTTGTGGCTTTCCTTCACAGTTTACTTTTTTTTCTTTTTCTTTATTATATAGCACAATTAACGAACATATATTTATTTACAATTATAAAAAATGTGTTTCGGGTCTACGCTGTCCGCTAGTCTGCATCTCAGTCCAGAAAATCGGGTGCGTTGTTCTATCTACTGGAAACAGTACCTGGACATCTGTGTGGAGATTGTCCGTGGAAAGGACACTAGGAGAATGTGTAGATTGTATATCAACAATAACACGATAAACGTGTTGAACGTATTCTCCGATTCATTACTAAGCTATAAAAACTTTTATACGACACTTTTTCATAAAACTACGTTGGTGATAAATATTTGTTAATCTTTACGCTATTAATCTTATGTATAGTATGTATGTTATTCATCATTTAATTTTGCATTTTAGAAGGTTCAAAAGTTCACTGTTACATTTCATTTTTATGTGTATTTGATTGTCAAAGTACAATTCGGACCCATTATTTGGAGTAAGTATTATTTGTAGGCTACGGTGGAGAGTCATATTGCAACTTACGCATGTGATAAGCATATATAAGAGATTTGATGGCCACGTTTTAAAGTAACAACTGGTTTATTCTGTTTGCTTTGTCAACCTGTTTGTGTTTTGTTTTATCTTGTCCCACGTAAGGGAGTATTTTTCCTCCAACCACACCCCTCTGCTCCCCAGCAATCCTGAATTGTGTCCGTTACAGAATCGTGGCGTAATATTTGGAATAGTTTCTTTATTTGCTACATTAATGACGGACGTGTACCTAATAATTTTTAATTTTGTACCTCTCACCTGTTACGTATTGTAAGTAATAATTTATTGTATCATATCGATAATAAAGAAAATTCTTTCCGTGGGCACAGTGAGAGGTATATTTTGTCTGGTAGCTGTATATCACCGCACTGTTGCCCATGTAAAATGACGCGGTGCACAGTTGCCATTTAGAATTTTTTAAATGCCAGTCGGACGGCGAATGACAAAGACCGATATGGAAACATTAGCTCATAGAACGGTCTTGTAAGTGATATGGTCACCTCTCACTGTACGCTGTCATAAAAATATTAACGTTTGTACAATATAAAATATGAATTACAACCTCTAGTGAAGCCACTGCGTACAATCTGCTATTTAATAGTTTATCATCATAAAATATGGTTAAAATAGTGTCAAGTGATTCTCCCGGGTGTCTTATGATTTAATTATTCATTCATTTGGTCACCCGCTTCGAGCACACCTACATGCAAACACGCATACCTTGCAACTTCGTCAAAGACGAAGGTAAATAAATACGTAGCCATAACACATTATTTTACTATTTCTGCAGTGCATTATGGAACACACGTAAGTGCCGTCGTCTAGATTAAACGCGATTACTGAGGTGTTTCTTGATGGAAGATAATTTTCTTAATGACGGTAAATTGAGGGTACAGTCATACAATGTTCACCTACAGCAAACGTAATTGTTGTAATGCCGTCGTTAGATAATGGTCACTCGTAACTGTCTCATGGGCACATCTGCAAATAATAATAATGATAATAAATACATTAAAATTTGACATCTTTGTAAATTTCCAAATCATCCAAACGATTAGATTGGTAGGTACGCTATGAACGGATGTCTTCAAAAGCTATACATACTCGTATTTGCATCTCGGAAGAAATGATTTGGAAAATTTCATCGTTGACTTGTGTCAAGATTTTTATTGTAGACTGTCTAACCAACGTACCATCGCGCCATTGGCAGAGATCATAGAACGCCACATTCTGTCACCCATATCCTCGCCTCGTTTACTTTCATGCATCTTTTCATGTAAGCTTTCAAGAGATTAGCATTGACACCAGTCTTGTTGAGTAATACTAGCTTTTTATAAAGCTTTATTTTTTCGCTTTATGACGTTTGTACGCGGATGACAATTCTCTCGGAGATTGGGAGTCCAGAAAGCGCAGTAAAGGACAGTAGATACAGAGTTGAGCACGAAGCGAAGTATGAATCATTGCCACATGTATTTTGTGCGCGGAATAAATGAAAGCAAACATAATGTACCGCTTTTTACCAACATACAAAGTGTCATCCGTAGACATGTAGATTTAGAAATCTGTAGTTTCCTCACTTCGTATGGGTGGATACCTGACTGAATTACTTTTGATCTAACTTAAATGCAAGGGTAGATATACAGGGTGTAAGAAACCTAGTTCACAGTATTTTATGGGTGGATACCTGACTAAATTACTTTTGAGCTTACTTACATCAGATATAAGCATTTCAAAAAAATAACGTAATTATGCGATTATTTCAATATAATGAAATATTTTATTGATATCAAATTATATATTGAATACAAAAAATTAATAGCCATCGAATTTCGAGCGGACTCTTTAGCCAGACTATTTTTTGATGATTTAGGGCCTGAAGCAAAGATATAGTTTAATATCTAATGGATAAATATCGCAAATATCTATTTCGAAATACGTAAACTTAAACGTTAACATGATTTTGTAAAACTTTCAAACAATAATATTTTCCATAACCTCTATATTTTTCACAAAAAGTGCAGTTCTGGCTACACGAAATGGGGAGAAATTACGCCCAAGAACTTTTAAAGGTCCAAACTTGAGATTAAAACTGCTACAACAGTATATTAAATTACCTAAATACCGGAAGAATACTGTCTGCTATAATACAGTACAATACTAGTGTAGTAGGCAGGGAACCCAAATATATGCCTTACTTTGCTGAAATATTCATCCGATTATAATATGACACACTGTACTGTACTAAGAATCAAATAAATAAAATAATTATTATAACGGTGTAGAATTTCCACATATTCCTTGAATATTTTCCACTCGTAATTTAGTCAGGTATCCACCCATTGTCGACTAGATCTGTTACATCTGTATATAAAATGCAAGAATATTATATACACTTCACGAATATTATACTTCCAAGGGTTTTATCCATTAAATAGTAAAAACAAAAATTATCTCTTTTAATATACCTATATACTTTCATGAAATGTGTGTTTTAGGCATCTAAAGTAGATTCCCGATTGTCCGGAATAGATGATGAAAAAAAATCACGGATTATTGGATTTCCCATTTAATCCAAAAATATTGAAAAATAATCCAAAGTTACAAAAATCACGCACTAGTGCGCCTACTGACCGAAAGTCACGCACGTGCAAACGCAATGCCGACCGGAATTACGTATGTTGTCAAATAACTTTCACCATAAATATTTTTTACGCAATAATTATTTATTTCACTAAAAAAAGTCAACAAAAAAGAATAAGAAAGTAGAGGATTATTTTTTGACCTTGCTGGTTTTTGACGATACATTTCGAAAATTTCTCCAAGATCATTTTTTCAAGACAGTTAAGAAATGATTCCGCGGTTTAAATTTCGCGAACAGCGTTGTTGATTTTTGTAAAATATCTTCGTCATTTAATACTCAAATCCGTTACTTTGGTTTGAATTTTGAATGACGCCGATTTCATGTTGATTGCTCATCAAGATCCCGTCAATTTTCGAGACACAGATTCTTCGCGATTTTCTTAAAAATCAAGAAATTCTCCATCAGTTTAATTAAGAATAATAATTTACTGCGCTGTATTGTAAATGATTGTAAACAAGTGAACTAACCCCCATAAAGCACTAAAACCAAATAATAATAAAAATTTACCTTTCAATAAAATTCCTATTTTGTTTCCATCGATGCCCGGAATCCACTGACCGCTCGCTCGCTAGCGGCATGGGAGGGAAGGGAACGTGGAAGGCACTGAACATTAAATCGTTCAAGGTATATCATATATAAGTCCCAAACAATTCTCGTATTACATTATTTGCCATTAAAAAACATTTTCGTCTTTATGTTTTAACCTAACTAAATGTCTACAAACATAATCTCTAAGACACTTTGGGCAATAGCATGTGGCATTTAGCATATCAGCCGTGTCCTATGGTAATTCTACTTCCCACTCATTAAAATGTAGTTCTTTGTACTCATCAAATGTCTCCCATGGATCGTAAGTTTCACATTCCAAGAGTCACCGCGTTGTGTTCAGTGCTTTTTTGGTGAACATTTACTAAATTTGGTATCTCGCAAGTGTTTTTGATATTCTTTTTTTTTTTAGAGTACAGTGGTAGAGTTTAATTTGGTAAACATAAAATTTGATCCTTAAAATTAATAAGTATCCACACTTAATAAATCATAACCTTAGAACGACAAGGTATCATCTAACATTTTTATCAAAATGAATTTTTTGTATAAAAAATTAATCTCTTTATATGTCAAATTTCCAAGTAATTAGCAAGAACACAAAAGGTATATTTTAGAAATACTTGCAATTCTTTTTGGAACAACTATCGATATGAATACAAATAAAATCTGAGTTTATATAAAATCGGGAATCAGTTTTTTTTATTAATAAAATAAATAAATTAATAATTTTAAAAAAACCTTCACCCAGTTCGAATGAAGTGTTGATAATATTTCCTCATTCCAACCTACCAACTATTTTATGACAACAATGAAAAATGCACCCTTTAGCGACATTCTAATTTTTTTAAATGAAACCACACATTACTTTATACACACCCAGAGATCCTCAAATTCAATGCAGATGTGAAAATTTAATAGAAATATGTAATAACTGTATCATGATTGGGAAAGATATAAAAAATGAAATAAAAAAATTGATTTTTATCATTTTTATTTAAATATTTATAATCTTATAATTTCCACGACTATTGTTTTTTTTCCCCTTTAATTTTGGGCCTTGCGTACACATCTTCGATAAATTCCTCCTGTGAATCCAATTTTTTGAGTTTTATGACGCTGTAGCTAATATCGGCAGTTTCGTTAACGTTTTGGTCTATGACATTTTGTATAACATCTTCTTCTATCGTGTACAGCACAGGTTTAACATCTTTTTGTTCGATTATAATATTACTATTGTGATGTTCCATTTTGGTATTATGATCCGTGCGCAATTCTGTTTCCGGTTTAATATCAGGCACTTTAGGGTCGGTGTGATATTTCCTGTTATGATTCATTAAGTGGTATTTGAGGGTGAAATTCTTTTTGCATAAATCACATCTGAAATTTAAAAAGAGCAAACTACAGCGAAATCTTGATGTGTGAAAAATGTGGGAAAATCAGTGTAAATTAGGGGTAATTAATATAACATGAAAGTAAGTAGTTTTGTAATTTGAATAAGGTTATTATGATTTGTTATGCAACTACTTAAAATTTCATGTAAAACAATAACAAAATTTAAAAAATAAAACATGAGTCAATAATATACGACAGAATAACAAGGCATCATCTGACATTATGGTCAAAATTTTGACATTCATTTTCTCTATATTAAAAACATTATCCCAGTAGTTTAGGAGATAATAAGAAAACCAAGTTATATGAAATAGATGGTTAAACTGTGTCACTGATTGCAGACAAACATCTAGAAATATGTTTTGTGGAACTAGTTTTATTGCAAAAATAATTTTTTTTTTTTAAATATGTCCAAAATCAATAATGAATACTTCATTGTTCTAAATTATTAAGTGACATTTTTGTAAAAATTTCATCTCATTCCTCTGCTGAACAAATAGAAAAATTAATATTCAAAGCTTTGAAGTTCAATATATCAGTTTGAAGATACTTTGTTGTTCCAAGAGCATAAATAAGATCAGCGAGCAAGCAAATTTATTTGACAAATGCATACAAAATTATAAAACTAATTATAAAAGTACATTAATTTGAAATTTGATGTAATTAAAAATATTTCTTGACCCTAATTATCAATTTTAATAGTAATTAGTTAATTCGGGAAAAATGTTACAAAACGTAAATTTTTTACGTGTCGCATAATTACAAAAATTGCATTGAAATTTATAATCAAAATTTAAAAAAAAACAAGCAATTCCCGTGTACGAGAATTGTTGAAAACAAAATTGCCTTTTATAAAACATTGCATTTCAATTTCTATCTAGTCACTTTGAATCCACGTTAATCACACTTTATTCTATGGCTTTCTTTATTTCAAAAATAATTTTTATTTCTCCTTTCAAGATATATACGACACCTCCATGCAAAATATCGACTGCATATCTGAAGATATTACTTCCTTTTTCCTTCTGCATGAGATAATGTAATTATTTGTAATAAAAAAAATGTAATTAAAAATGAAAATGTATTCACTTACGAAAATGCTTTATGCCCCGTATGAGTGAGTTTGTGACGGTTTAGAACATAGGAGTAAGAGAATGTTTTAGGACACAGGTCACACTGGTAAGGTCTTTCTCCTCGGTGACATCTGAAACCATAAAATCAATTAAAAAATAAGAACCAAGATGTGAATTTCTAAACTTTTCAATCACATAATGTTTCACTGAACTCCAGTAACGCCTGCTGATTCATCCCATACATATTATTAGTTCAATTTGAATATAATTTTTCATACTAATAGATTGGACAATAGTTTTTTTGTGAGAACTGTCATTTTGTGTATGAATGTGTGTGTGTCAGCCATGGAAGTGTGTGGATGAGCGCCTTATAAAGGGCCGCCTCTGTGAGAAGAGCTCTCTTCCATCTCAGCTTCTTCTCTATAATAAGACTATTTCTAAAGTGTCTGTAATAGCATATTGTAATAAACGTATAATTGTTAACTGGAAATATTGAGTTTCACTTACAAGGAATCCGTACCCGAGATAACAAGACAATAATCAGAAGATAGAACACCAAGAGAATTTGTGGTGAAACAAAAGTAATAACATTTTCATAATATTAATTCTTAACATGATTCTAGTACTGATCTAAAATGCAAAACTAATATAGCCAATCACCGGCGATATTACCTTTCATGCTTGAACCGACTCCCCCAGTCAGTGAATTTTCTATCGCAATATTTACACTTGTATGGCTTGACTCCGGTGTGCGTGTTCAAGTGCTTTTTCAGTTCGTTGACTACATGAAAACCCTTTCCGCAAGTGCTGGAACATAAATATGTACTTAAATTTCACAATGCACAGTAAAACACATTGTCAATGGCTTGTTTGTTAAAGCCTAGTGACCGAGCGGTCGAATGGAACGTCCCACAAATAAAACATAATTCTATAACTGCTTTCTGTAATTATCAATTGTCTCCCTTCCTTCTTTCACATCAAGCTAAACTTTGATGTAAATGTTTAACATATATAGAACTTTCAAAAATTTGATAGATATAGAGGTTGATTGAGTGGAATGGTGAACGTTACATAGTGTAAGTGATTACTTAAGCCAGCCGAAGACAGGTCGTAAGCCCTGTAATTACACATACTTCTATATTTTTTTTTTGTACTTTTCCACATGTTAAGTACACCCAGTCTCCATTATTTTTTATCACTGTAAAGTCTACATTTGCGACTTGGTAGATTATATTTTAATCTGTTTTTAACTGTATTTTACGCCTATATATATATATATATATTTTTTGTTATTCTGGTGAATGTGATCGCGGTGTTTACTGCGTAATGAATACCTGCACATGTACGGTTTCTCTCCAGTGTGTCTTCTCTGGTGACCACGAAGGCTCTCCATGATCTTGAAAGATTTGCCGCACTTATCGCACACCAACCTGTGACACAATAAAAAATAATTTTAAAATACACGTGTATGGTGAGATGGAGAGAGGACGACATGTTTGAGAATGGCGTATAATCTTTAACTATGAAGACCAGCGCACATAATGGACTGAAGATTGGAGAATGCTGCACTTTGCCAGCGGCTGAGCACCTCTATAATAATTCTTCTGATCTTCGTCTCGTAATATCATATTTGTGAATAAATTACGCGAACCGTGTAAGTACCTTGAATGATCTCTGCTGCGATCCACCACAACTTTTATCAACAATACTATTTTCTTAATTCCTTCATATACAATACTTATTCCATTTCAACACATTTGGTATTGCAACATTCCTCTAAAGTCATTATAATTATATAAATCGCACAATAATGACTGCAACAGTTTAAACAATATATTAACAATCGGCACACGAAACAGCGCCGGCGACAGCGACGAGGTATAAGAAAGTAACAAGCTTTAAAAGATAAATAAATTAAATAAAACTAACGCTTACAACAATTTTGGTTTCGATGGTAAAATCTGTCCATTGCCATCCCAATAAATCTTTTTGGGTCTTCCCCGTCTCTTCTTTACCTTTGGTACGATTTCTTCCGGAATAAAGTCTTCATCAAAACTCTCATACACAAAATCGTCCTCTAACTTTACTTTGACTTCGTCTTCTAAGGAAGAATCCAATTTTTTCTTTGAACCTATAATATTCAGATAATCAAAATTTTAATTAGATTGCAAACATAACACTGCAGTAGTACTTCAACATAATTAATTTTAAAACATATAATTATTTTTTTCTAGAGTATTCTTGAGATGGTCGTTGAAGACAGCTTTGCTAAGCGATGCGTGACTGAATAAAGTGGACAATTGTGAAATAGTTACATGCGTGAAATTGATTCCTATTTAGAATGTAAAGATAAATAATAAAAAATAAAGTGTACCAAAGAAGAAAGGTACAAACATTTAATACCATCCAACTTCGAGATGAAAATAGAAAGAATATTTAAGTATGTCCAAGAACACACAATAACTAGATTTTTACCTTCAAAGGCATTGTTATTAAGACAAAGAGGCAAAGCTGTTTCTATTATATTATATGGAAAGTATGGAAGTACGGGTACTACAGAGCCTACGACTTGTCTTCATATTCTAGTATAATATGTTAATCATTTGTCATATATACAGATAAAGAATATAGCTTTCATATTTTCTAAAAAATTAAATTCTCATAAGTGACATCTATGCTGTTTCAGGGGAACGAATATCAAATTTCAAACCATAGATGACGACAGTGAAGTTGTAGTAAATACATGAAAGGTTACTATATGGTAACATATATATAACTTCTAAAAATTTGATAGATGTGGAGGATATTTGTGGGTAGAATTGGTGAACCGTTACATTGTTACACCGAAGACAGGTCGTAAACCCTGTAATTACCCATACTTCCCATATAATATAATATAAATAGCTTCATCTCTATGAGATATCTATAATTTGTCTTGTGCTTGTAAAAAACTGCTAGGGTCAAAAATATTGAGTCAACGGAGCAAACTACTAATATATAAAACTATAATAAAACCACTAATCACTTATGTGTGCGAAACGTGGTGACTAACCCAAATTGAAGAAAATAAATTAACAGTTTTTGAGCATAAATATTATGAAAAATGTATGAACCTACACTAGAAAATGGAACATACAAAATAAAAATTAATCATGAGGTCAAAAATTTAATTGAGTAAGAAACAATTGTAAGATTGGTCATGTTGAAAGAATGACAGGACACCAAAGATCATGACCGAGTGGACACCGAGTAACTTAGAGGCAAGCCAAGGAAGAGGTAGGCTGACTATGTGGAGGAAGACTGGAGCAGGATGGGAGAGTCAGAGAATTGGTACAGTCGTATGACAGATGAATACAATTACCCTCCACATTCTTACACCAAAGAACGAGTCATGTGGGTCAGTTTTGAACCCCTAAATAATACACTTGGGAGTGCAAGACGCTAGTCTTGAGAAAAAAATGGCATCCAAGCAATATTTTTTAAATAGATTTGTGAAATTTGCGTCACATAAATATTCTATTACTATTTTCAAAATAAATTATTAATAAAAATAACGTTGGATAATTTTTATAGCCCCACTTTCGTAAAATATTTCATCTCAAGGGCGCTTTCCACATAAACTGTTACTATATTATCTTTGTATTTAAATTAAAAATTGTTATTTGAACTCGTAGAAATGATTTTTTGAAAAGGTTTATTTTAATCTCTTTTTAAATAAACTCTCTGATGCACTGTTCCTTATGACGGTGGGCAAACAGTTCCATGTTTTTGGGCAGATTATTAATGACACAACGTTGTATATCTTCTTGGGCATTGAATAGTATATTAAACAACCATATAAAATAAATAAAAACACACAATTTCTGAGTGATCTCATCTGCATCATCACCCCCCTATACACTATATGTCGGTTTTTACAAATATTGATGGACAGATGGAGGGTCGGCCATCTTGAATGATATACAGTGTCAAATGTGCATAATAGTATTTTTATTCATTTAATATGATTGTTTAACCTACCAATAGTTAACCAAGAAGATATACAATGTTGTGACATTCATAACACAGATTTGCACAAAACCTATATACAGTGTTGTTGCAGGAGTCTCGTACGAAGACAGGTTGGATCTTGATTAGTCAGCAAATATTGAAGCGGTGCAAGATAAGAGAAGATAGAAACACCTCCTTGTTGAGGCTTTGAGCCCCTAACCCCTCTAGGATACAATGATGAAAATGATGGTGATGATGATGACATGTTTGATGGACGAACAATGAAAAATCACCATCTACGGGAAGACAGTGGTTAAACATATTTGTTATTACTGCGTACTGCAAACATATGATATTGTATTACCAGTGTACATTACCAGATATTCCACAAAATCTTTTTGCTCTTTCAATGGTGGTGTTTGACTGATCATCTACTGATTGAGGTAATTTTCTTGAGTGAGTTTTATTGGATCGTTTCTTTGGACGTCCCCGCTTTCGTTTTGTTTCGTTTTGAATGTCAACAGCATCGGCAATAACCCCATCTTCTATTAACGCCATGTCAATATTCAATTTGTGTTCCAAAAGCAGCATCTTACTATCTGAAAACATTGCTAAAATATTTATTTATTTATTCACAATGAATTTAACCCCCACAGAAATCAAAGTTAACAAAAAAAATAATCAATATTAACAAAAAAACAGGACACAAATAATTCAATAGAATTAAAAAAAGGAAAAAATTAATTATTTCACATTGTTGGATTAATCCTTCAACCTAACTCATCATCAGAGTTTTTACCACGATGTCTCTTTAAATAATAATTATTTCTTTTTTATACACACTAATTTCATATTTAAAATTATCAGAACACAGTGGCGTGCACTGCATACAACCAAAAAATCTGTGCATTACTACGCATTACGAAAAATAAAAATGAACTAAATAATTAGGAGAACACATTCTTATTGTGAAGTTGTAATTAAGTTTTGTTCTTATTCATGCATGTATTTTTAATTTCAAAATACATTGTTTCCTGAAGAAGATACCATAGGTATCAGAACATGTTGAATAATCAATAAATAGTGGTTTAAACAAAGTATTTTATCTTATTATTTAAATAAAATTGTTCTCAAAATTAGAATAAATTTTCTGACATTTTTTTTGATACCTAGTATACCTATGTATAGTTAGTTACTATCATCGGTAACACCATAACCTATGTCTGTACCCACTGCACGCCACAATCAGAATGGGAAGGTAACAGCAATTTTTTCATAATTTTAAAATGATACCTAGCATTGTTAATGCTATACATGGTAATCATTACAATAATATTCAGTGCTCTACAATTCAGGGTGAGTCATAGCTGCCTGCAGGATTTGTAGTCATTTCCTTCCATGTGTGGCATCCCTCTTTCTTGACAGTCCACTACAATATCATCACCGTACCCACTCTTCCGCGCCCCTATGGCACGTGTCCATGGCAATAGGAGATTTTCAACTCGAGACAATCTCCAAGATACGAATTTTGCTCCCATGAGATGCTTTGGAAACAACTCAACATACTTGCGTATTCACCGTGTACACACTTTGTCTCATACCTTACTTCACGCTCGTATGTTAAATTTTTACTTTTTACCATCGTCCATGTTAAAAAAACCTTCGCGGGTTGTTTGTATGTCAAATTTACTGTAGTCAAAAATAATCTTGCCTAATAGCGTGGCAATCATCGAATATTTGAGAAATTAGTTTATTTTAAATATTCACCATTGGCAATACATACAATTTTATGCTTTGTCTATGGCTTTATTCACCCCTATGTTCAAAATCTGTCACTTTCCTGGTGAAAAATATTTGGTTTATGAGCTACTATAAATTCAACCGCGAGATCATAGGATGAACTCCCATCAGTAAAATAGCGAGATATTGCAACTTTCAAAGTATCATTATGACTTTTGAAACAGCTGTGAAGAGGCCGCCATTTTTAACTAACGATTTACAGTTTTTACCATCCGATTATTATTGTATTAATATGGAAGTAATTCATTTATTCCTATTGAGAGTCAATGTGACTTGAGTCAACAAATAAGGCTAAAGTAGCATCGGTTTGCTAGCAATGCCCTTTGGTTTATCTCTTAACTCGAGCTGGTCGTTCCCGATTCAAGAAATAACAAGCTTTGAACGGAATCAAACTTATTATTGTTGACAAAAAAATCGAGGTATGGTTTTCCTATACCGGCAACTAACTTGGTATAATAAATAAAATGATATATTTAATCATAAAACAAATGAACAATGATTTTTCTTACCATTTTCACACGTGTTGATTGAGTCATTATTTTTTGTTTTTAGAAATACAGTGAAGACTTCATTGCTTTTCTCACACTGTTCTTTGAATCTGTAGGCAATGTTTAAATTATTAAAGCAGTTGGTGCAAATTTCTTTAGGAAATCCATCATCTTGTCTTATCTAGAACCATTAATGTAACCATTTCAAAAATACTATTTTAAATTTATTTACCGGAAAGAAAGATTAACGAATGTTACTAAATTAACTGGGAATTCCGGACCTGAACTGTCGCACATTTCATAATTTTAGTAAAAAGGTGATCGTTGTCTCCGTCAGTTTCGAAAATTGAAACAAATTCCGGACCGTTTTCATGAGTCTTAGCATGTAAGCAAACGCGGCACACAGAATCCATTGCAATTGACAAATCGTTCGGTATATCCATAATATTCACATTAAATAAGCTCCGTAAACAATTCCATAGTGACGTTTGACGTTTGGATTTTAGAACATAAATCCGCTACTTATCTATGACCCATCACCATAGATAAGTAGCATATTCTCTTATCTATGGTAACTGATCATTATTCAGATACCTATTCAGTTTGCGGTTATGCTGATAGAACGAGTTTGATGATGATGAATTTAGAGACATGTTCTTAATTATTTTATTAGAGCGGCCCCGCACTATGGTAATATTTCGCTCTGCGATCATTTCCAGGTATCACATTTTTAATTGTACCATGATTATAGAAGGGGGCAGGTGAATATTTAAAATACAGAACACACCGATTGATTGTTTATTTCCTACAACATGTATAGTATATGAGCAGGCAGAATTTCTTATAATTAACTTAATCTAATTATGACTACCTTATATTAATGACGTGTGTTGCCGGAATCGGCTTCACGTCTAGTTTTGGACGGACGGAGGGCGGTGTCGTCGACCGCATCCCTCCGTCTCCTTTTGTCGTCCTGGTGCCTGCTGGGCTTGATGCCCGCGTTACTCAACCCTGGTATCAGTTTGGCTAGGCATCCGCGTAGCCATCGAGGTCACGATCCACTCCCTATCTTCCATGTCGTGGTGTTGGCTACCTTTATTCGTCAATCGTCTGTTTCTCCATTTGATCAACATCTATTGATCGTTCAATTCAGCTTTGCTCGTTTCTGCGCTTTCTTCATCCTTTTTGTCTGTTCAACGACTACATATTCGCTTGATTACACTCGTCTTCCAACATCTTCCAGACATCGGTTTTTCTCCGTACGATTGGAGAAGGCCCGAGGAGATGGTCCGAGGCTAACTGGTGGACCCTTTGAAGACCATCCTTCACTGATCGTTTTGCAGCTGTCTCCAGCGAATTTTGTTAGACTCGCACTGTACTGCTTCCGGCGGACTATCCTCGAGGGACTTTGTTGAACTGTGTCTGTTAAATTTCTAACACGACCTCGAACTTCAACTGTTGTAAAATGGCGTTCCACTCATTTTTATTGCTTACGACAAGGGTATATTATCGACAACGGCGTTACGCCCTCATGATAGGCCTAAATTCGGACTCCGCCTTCATCTTATAATCAAGCTATGACCATTCACGTTACTTATCAGTGTCTACCAAAATGAATTACCTTTTTATTTGTCCATCTTATCTATAATTACTTTATTAACTAAAAATCCTAATCTGGTGATATCATTATCGCTATACATTATTTCTATATTAAATTGTGATTAAACTTACCTCTAGAGTAATTTTACATAAAAAATATATTATTTATCAAGATCTCTTATTTTTATTTGCACATTATTATTCTTTCCTTTTTGCTAATGATAATTTATCCATTATAAAAGTGCGACCTGCATTCCCTATAAGTACTAATATTTATTACATATTCTCTTAGCGTCTTAGCCTGCCCATACATTGTTATATGTATACATGCGTATTTATAGGCGCGAGTCCGCGTTACTACGAGCCTATTTAAATCTTAATATTTTATTTCAATTTTGTTTGTTTTAATTTCATATGAAAGTCAGGACATGTGTTCGACTTAACAAAAGCAGTGCAGTTCCATTGTATCTCCGCGTCCTTTCTCTCCACAAAACAATACCCCAGGGAAACAATTGCCCGATATTGCGTGTTCTTGATAGAGATTTCTATTAGCCGTTATCTCGTCGCTTCTTATTTGATTTATCATTAGGGTTAGTGGGTGGCTTTAGCTTAATTGTTCTTTCTTAGACAAAATAATCTTAGGAATTTACTGAATATTAGGAATAGGAATGAAATAAAAACAAACGTCTCTTTTTTGGTCGTTATTCCTGTCACCCGAATGTGAATTATTACATCCACTTCCCCCCTTTTGAAACAATGAGTTCTATACGACAAAAGAAGATGGCCAGTTTCATTAATGGTTACTGCGCTATTCTAAGTCGACGGTCCCTAGGCAATTACGCCCGCCACTCATCTTCATCTGAAGGTTTTTATTCAAACTCCTCGTCATATGGTCTTGTTGGTGATGATTTAGCATGCAATGGACAAAATGAAATCTCCTTTATTGTTTTTTTTTCTACGTCTAATTAATATGATAGCTTCGCGTCATTCCGCGTCGAGGTATAACAAAGCCTACTGTTATGCCCGTGCCCCCACGTGTAACGGTTGCCTATCGGCGGTTTATTTAAAATTAAGATAAATTTTACGAATACAAAACAAAAAAATACCGCGCGACGTGAACTCTTCCCCCTTCCCCAGCACCATCAGCGGGCATTTTTGGCTGACCGGGGCATGCATTGGGGAAGAGGATAATGCACACGTCATTAGTGTGTGCTTTTTAAAGCGAATTATCAGATGCAGTGAGGAAAAAATATATATATATAAATTATAAGAAAAAACACTTTGTTTAAACCACTTAACACATTGATAAATAGTGGTTTATACAAAGTGTTTTTTTTTAAATAAATAAATATATGAATAATAAGAGAAAACACTATTTACACCACTACATATTGATAAACAGTGTTTTTAAAATATTATTTATATAGTATGTTGCCACAAAGTAATTTTGCAAATAATAAGGAAAAAAATAATTAGTTAATACATATTAAATAATCTCCACCCAAATCCAACACACTTGGCCATCTTGTTAATTAATTTGTTAATGTCTTTATGGTAGAAACTTTTAAGTTTAGAGATAAACAATAAAGAAAGGAAGTTTTTTTAAGGCTTCTACATTTGAGAATTTTTTTTTATTAGGCTTTCCAATTGTTGTCCGTACACGTCTGATATAATTAATTCAATTGAAGCTTGTTGGTTTAGTAAAACGCTGATATAGTTGGTAGATCTAGTGCAAGCAATTATCTAGCAAGTTAGTTAGTACTATTTTCATAGCACAAGCGTTTAGCTTAGTTTGAAAATAGTACAAATTTTGAAGTAACAATATTTTTACTATTTTAATTTGTATTCCATATATGCATTTTATTTCTTTAAAAAAAATCTTTGAAGAACATTGGTGAAAATGCGTGTTAACCAAAACTTGTAGACCATCTCGTTCGTAGTAGAATTATTAACATAAATTTCAATTTCTTTTTTACAGGTAATGGTTTATCTGTGCACACACACCATACCACTTCTAACAGAAGACTTACAAAATGGGTGGTTGTTTTTAGCTTTCCCTTTCTACCACAGCGTAATTGTTGTTATTTAGATTTTTGAGTTTGTGATGAGTGTCTCAAATCTAGAACGACTATTGCACTTTTGAGTTTGAAGTAACTAATCATAACATCATTTCCACCAGGGTAAGGCAGATAGTAGAAACCAGATTTCTGTCCTGACACACAATTCATCCTCATCCAAATTCATTAATGAATTTTGAGGCTTCCAACGACATCTTCTAGTATTACCTTGCCAGATCTTTTGTGGATGTCTATTTATTGTGCCATCAACACTGGCACTGTATATTTTTTTTAACTTTCTGTCTTCATTCACAGTTCCGCATGACCAAACCATCTGTACAGTTTGAAGAATGTATATAAAAAAAATACTGAAAATCTAATAATTATATTTAGAGTTTGTATTTGTAATCTTTGTATTGGTGGTAGTATGGCAAAAAGATCTATTTTTCTGTCTTTCTATTGATTAGTGATGCGATAAATCGTGAATGTGATTTAACGATTGGAGGTTTAGGGTTCTAGTGCACCAGTTTGACATTTTATTTTTAATAATTGTAATAAGTTTATCATTATGTTATGTTATATTTTATATTCACCTCTGTTACAGCAAAAACATGTATGTCAATAAATAAATCAATTTTTCTAGTGGAATTTTAAGGTATTGCGATAAAATAAACAACAAAATATAATGTAAAAAATAATTTTATTACTTGTGTATATAGTATGAACATGTTTAAAAAACATACAGAATGCTTAAATAAAACTACAAAAGGTTATCACTGTGATATCATTTAAGGTCAATCTTTTAAATTTAAATTACAGTGTTAAATCCAAGCGTACTTACTTTTCAAATATCAAATATATTTTATATTATTGTATGTACTTAGCGTTACCGAAAATTTGACTAAATTATCTTTGAGTAATTGAGACGTCCCAATTCCTAACCATGCAAAGCCTGAAGCCAGCAGACATCAAATACTTAAACAAATTTGAAAACTCAAGGAGCTTATGCTTACATAAAAATGATATAAAATTTAAAATGTTTATTTTAAAATAATGTAAAAATTAATAAAATAGTATAAATGCCTGTAATATCTTCCATTCCAGCAGTTAATAAAATGGCATTGTATATAATGATAACTAATATGACATGATTATGTCATTCTTATATCATTGGTCTTCAAAGGCCATCCTAGGACGACACGAAAATGTACATACAATACAATTTTATTAATAATATGTGTATGGTACAGCAGAATTACATTTTATTCAAATTTCTAAGGATACAAATGGACTTGTTTGTTTTCTATTTAAAAATGTATCTTCAGAACAAAAATGTCGAAGAATGTCCACCTGATTTATATATTTAAAAAAAAATTGACACAGTAATGGTATCAGTTTCCTTTCAACACTTAGGACTTTTAGATATTGCGCATAAGATTAATTAAGGGAATGTGTATTTTATGTATAAAATTAACTAAATGCGACTGGCACAGCAAAAAAATAATAAAACTCATATTTCTGTTAATTGACTACTTACATATGTGCAAGCCAGATGCCAGGGTGAAAATATCAAAAGAAAGTTTGACTTGGAATGTTATAAATAAAGTCACATATGTTATTCCTCATACGGTATGAAATACAATTACAATGACTTTAATAATACAATGGTTTAAGTCTTAATTTCATTGGTTGTGAATAAACTATTGTCTTCTAGATGCTGAGTAGATACAGAAAACTGGACTAGATTAAGCAAGTTGACACCATTTTTTCACAGTATAATAATTTATACTTTTTTTTTAGAGAACACATTTTTGTTGTGAAGTTGTAGTTTTTCAAAGAATGTATTTTTAATACAAATTAAATTAATCAACTAGAAAGATTAATTTAATTAGTGTACTACTGTTAGATGTACGTACATATTAATATTCTGTGTCATGAAATGTTTGAAAGCATTGATCGAGGAATTTTTCAAAATTGACTAACTGACATATGTTGAGGTAGATTCTCACAGCTGCCTTTTATCAAAACCTTAAACATATGAGTGATATGAAATGAAAAACTGTTTTTCTACAAAATAAAGCACGGACTGCTGAATCTATCTTAAATTCTAAATTGGAATCATAATTTTCAAGGGTTTTATACAAAATGGCATAATAAACATTTAGAGTAATCAACCTAACTTGACGAACTTAAAAATATAATTACACGGTTTACATGAATAATAAAAAATATTTATTTCTCTAAAAAAGAAATTACACTCATATTTAGTAACTGTTACTTGACACTGGTGTATTGATGATTCTCCCTTACAGAATACAG
The DNA here is from genome assembly GCA_031772225.1 of Eubasilissa splendida. Classification (NCBI taxonomy): domain Eukaryota; kingdom Metazoa; phylum Arthropoda; class Insecta; order Trichoptera; family Phryganeidae; genus Eubasilissa; species Eubasilissa splendida. The sequence goes on from CM062867.1 coordinate 13,325,574, forward strand.
ATACATACATTAAAAAATATTACAAAATTATTGGTACTATAATTCAGTTTTATCTCCTTTCAATTGTTCATCTAGACATTTAGAATCTCCGCTCGAGAGAACTCGTTGTCTGCATAAATATTCTTTCAAAGATATTTCATTCTGATGATGCCAGTACCAATCTTCTATATCACTTTCGTTTTCCTCCAACATGGACTCACACCGCGATTTCATGGCCGTAATTTCTACCGATGGCTTGTCCCACAGTTCGTAAGGAATGCCGAGATCTACTTTCACACCTTTGTCCACAAGTCCGTGAAGGGTTTTGAAGGTCTGACTCATCCCTTTGGAAAACCTTGTGCTGTCTTCGCGCTCTTTGTGAATGTTGTACTCTAAAATTCGGTCGCAAACACCGTCTAAAGACTCAATCAACCTGAGTTCTGATTTCTCATATTTGGTGCGCTTCTTTGGCTTCACATCGTCAACAGAATAGCCTGTCTCGATGACGTCGTGTGACTTGCCGGTTTCAGTCAACCGGGACTCTAATTCCACCGCCAATATTTTACAAGCTTCGCAACTGTCGGCATATTTCACACCATGGTCTTCTTCCGTTGTGCTTTTTGTTTCGTACACATAGCAAAGCACAAATAATAAAATATAATAACGAATATACATTCTGGCGAGCTGTTGACTGATATCAGTGATAGGAAGTAGGAATAGGAAGATTTAGGATTTTTGTAATTTTGACATTTATCGACAATTATCTTTCTCTACAAATTTATCTATGAAAACATTCGATAAAAAAGGCGACTTCACAATCAAACTACTGCCAGCGGACTCTATATCTCTTATCTATGGCGAACTCTCAGAAACTTATGGAAAACCGAAATAAGATTCATCTTTATTTCATAGACAAATTTATTATTCATCTCAAAAATTATATTTCCCAATGTTTACGTTTTGAGTGTTGTCAAAAAATATAATATTTTCAACAATTATTTTAAATCGCACAGAACGAACGTAGAACTAGTTTGAAGAAGATCTTTGAGAAATTAGGTATACGAAATCTGAATTACACATCATGTTTGTATTATTTTCAGTTATAGGTTTATGTTGTTAAAGCGATATATTATGATAAATCAAAATATATTATTATGGTAGTAATAGTCTTTCAGTCTATATCTAAAAAGCTAATTTTATTAATACTATATATAAATGATAAGATGAATTTCAAGAATGGCGATATGCAGAATTTGTTTGTGGACAAATACCACAATGATGCCGCTTTTGGATACCCCATACGTCAAATTATTGAAGACAATAATGGGAACTGATGTAAGTAAAAGAATTCTGAAGCAATGTGAACATACATACAATTAATCACTTCACAGTGATAGAATATACTAAATTTAATTTTAAACTATTACTGGCTACTAATTACTAGAAATAAATTCATTTTATTACTTTTAAGAACACATTTTTGTTGTGAAGTTGCAATTTCAATGGTATTTTTAAAACAAATTAAATTAATCAGCTAGAAAAATATATACAAATTAAATTAATCAAAAAAATATTTCATAGCTATCGGGATCTTCATATCTGGGGAAAAGCATTCTCAATTTTCGCTATAGCAATCAAATACATTTTCAACAAATTTTGAAGGTAATAACTACATCTTAACAACTATAATAATATGTATATACTATGATATAATGAAATATAAAATTGATTGCTTTTAAAAATGGAATAGTATATGTATCAATTGGAAATATTACAGAATATAAGTTCAAAATTTGTCAAAAATGTATACGATTGCTATAGTGGAAATGGAGAACGAGCTTCTCCGGATAGGAAGAGGTCCAGGTTCGAATCACGGTAGCAACAAAATATTTGTTTAATGGATACATTTTTTTCTGTATATTTCTGTTGATTAATTTAATTTGTATTAAAATACCACAGAACTATGCTCTGAAAATGCAACTTCAGAATAAAAATGTCTTCTCCTCGCTGACCACCAATCTATTTGGTGGTCTGTGGTTCCCCTTAATAATAGATATATCAATTTTAAAGAGCTACAAAATATAAGTTCAAAAATTTGTCATAAATGTACTTGGTTGATATAGCTGAATTGGTTAGCGCATTTCCCCAGATAGGAAAAGGTCCAGGTTCGAATCCCAATAGCAACCAAAATATAATTTGTACAGTATTAAGCTTTTTACAAGACATATTGAATTTTATTGAACTGTCTTAAAACTTTTCAAGCTGGTGTCTCTGGATAGATCTAATTGGCTGTGTGGCCAATGTGCACGCGTACTGAAGAAACTAACAGCCTTTCGGAATCTTTGCCTTAAGACAGATCTAATTTGGAAAAAATATTTTGAGATACAAATGAAGGAAGAATCGAATTTTGTAAGAAATTTTTCTTTGAAACATTTTTTAAAATTTAAGTGAAAATTGTGTTATTTTGTAGGAATAATCATCTTTTTCTTGAATTGAAAAGTGGAAACAATAAAAATGGTTTAATTTGATGGTGGGTGTTATGGATTATGTCCTTTCGAAAAGGGCTTACTGAAACTGTTGAAGTTTTTAGAATTTTGGGTCGATTAAGGATAAATATCTAAATTTGAACACTTCAATCATATTCTATACACAAGTCTTACTCTCATAGGGAAGAAATAAATGTAAATATATATATATATATCTTATTGATTATTTTTAAAATGTATTTATATCTCATTAAATCTTCTAATATCCACCTTGCAAAGTCTTGGAAGTCTATCATAGAGGCAGACGTAATAAATATTAAGCATACATCATGATTAATTTCATTATATTAAATATTATGATGCTTATCCGCATATTGTTTAATAAGAGTAGTGTTAAATGACAGTACAGCATCAGACTCTCAATTAAATTCAGTCACAGAACCTTTTTATATTTGTACATCATAACGGGAGCCCTTCAATGTTTTTAACATAGCGCATAAAGATAAAGTGCTACAGACAAAGGAGAAGGAGAAGGGTAACTACATCTTTTTTCCTCTCTCATATCTCATAAATACATATAATATTCGTTACCTATTACGGAAAAAAATGATACGGTTTTACCTTTAACTAAATGATTATTATGGTATCTGATTTACAATCTACAAAAAATCTCAACACATCAAATTATTATTTTATCTGAAATAATTGTATTCTCATATCTGGAGCTGCATCAAGTCGTTTTGATACTTTGTTTTTGTTTCAAAGAATCCAGATTCACATGATTACATGCTGATAAATAGCAACAGTAGAAAAAAAACTTTTTTTGTGGAACATTATTTGAAAAATGCTGGTTATTTCATTTTGTTAGGAGAGAAAACTCAACCATCTGATGTATATCTATTTTTTTTTTGTAGCATAAATAGTACATATGAAAAAATAAAGGTAATTACTTTACTAGACGTGGTCTGTTCTAAAGCAATTACCTGTACAGTTTTTAAAAGTTGTAATTGTTTAGAGATAAGTAAGCATAATGTTAAGTAAGTTATAAAAAGTTATGTGAAAAAAGTACACTCTGAAGTTATAAAATATTATTGAAAAAAATTATAAAAATATTATTGTCTGTAATATACAAAAGTTGGAGACAAAAATGTGTAGGTAGTTGGGTTAGCATAAATGACAAATTAGATTCATTTTGCTTTCTACTGCTTTCATTTATTTGCATAGTTTTTTTTAATTAGTGGTTAAAAATTATTTCAGATTTCATCTTCATTTGTGAAATATATAAAAATGGAGAGAGATCATGTGTACAGCAACAGTGGCCTGACCCTCGGCACAATATTAAGAATGGATATATCAAGTGAGTCAGTATTAAACAATACCGTTCATCCGATGCAGGTTCTTTCCTTTAGTCGTGGAAAGTTTGTTTGTAAAAATTTTACCCTTGAGAAAGACGTTCCTATGTTATCTGCAATCAAAACAGACAATGTTGAATTAGATAAAAATAGTATGAATTCTGATGAAACTGAAATATTAATGCAACATTTCAATTCCAATCAAGGTGGTTTTGAATGTAATAATGAAAACAGTCACGTGGTTGAAAGCATTCCGAAGCTTGTTAAGTTGAAACCCACTCATTCCAAGTCTGAGGGTGTGTTGAGAGGAGCAATAAAGATCGCTAAACAGTTACCATCGAGATTGAGTTCCGTTAATGTGAATTATCAGCAGAAGTCAAGTATTTTAAAAGGATTACTAATACAAGACATGACAAAGGCAAAAGGTAATATTATTTTTATTTTTCTGTATCCATTCTGTCAGGATCAATTCTCACTCTTTTATAGGAGGGGAATACTTATTTGCACATTTAAAAAAAACGTATTAACATAGCGCACCTGAAAGATTATTTTAATCTTTGGAATGGATCATTCCGACAGCTTTCAGATCTTAACACACCATCCCCTGTGCAAAGTGTCATAACTAACATAATAACTAAATAGGTCATTTTTAGTCATTCTAGAATTTCAAGCGTAGGGATGACCGATGAATAGAGACCATCCTTGAGGCAAAGGAGTGGAATGACAAAAATTGGTAGAAGATCGAAGATAGTGGTCTACTACTCTCATAATCCAAAATATGTTCATCCAGCAGTGGCTGATGAACATATTTTCTAAACCCTGAAAACTATTTTTGCTTTGCGATTTTTGTCTTAAAATCTTAACAATATAATTCATAAAAAAAGCTTTAAGCTGATTTCGAAAATAAACTGAATTATCTTCAGAATTCAAACCCGGGATCCTATTGCTGATAGATTATAGGTATAACCGTGAACACTGGGGATCTTTGTTCTTATTTTTAATATAATTTTTTTGCAAAAATTTTACGAATTGCAATTCCGCCATAAAATAAACTAAACTTGTTTGCGTATTAATTTGACAGTGAAAATGAAAAAGTGTCGATGGTCTTCTCCAAGAAAGAGTGAGGGCTCGGAGATCCAGCAGATGCAAGAGCTGCAGAAAGCGATGGAGACTAACAAATGTATTAATGCTCCACTCAAGTGCATAAGCTGTGAGCTTCTCTTTACCGATCAATCTCAGCTCAAACTTCATAATATATGCAAACACAATAAGGTATAATTTTATTTTTAAGTGAAATCCTTTTAGCCACGGTTGTACGGTAACAAATTTAGTTATCGAGAGAACATATAATTGAAAGGGAGTTCTTTTATGTAAGTGTCTAGAGGCATTTTATGATTGCACAACGTATTGTAATATAATGAATAATAAACACATTGTTTTGACTTGGAATTTAAACACATAGATAAATTGATAACACTATGACTAGTAATGAATACTTACAAGAATCTGCTAATCTGTCAATTAATCTGTTATTAATCAGTTCAATCACCTAACAAAGATACTATATAATACACACAGTTAATTGTTTAATGTGGATAAGTAATATCTTAAACCTTTCCAAAAGACATATTCCGTGTGATTGATTTCATCAACAAAATACGGTTCATTTCCAAGATATTTTATGTACACATTCACAAGTTAACAGAATCAAAACCAAGACGTAGACAGACCGATAATATCAAGACAGACCTACAAGAGCTAGGTGAGTGTCCAGCAGGCTAGACCACATTGATGCTCTCAACGTATATAGACTATCTATCCAATAGACCGCATTGGACGGATAAATAAGATTATGTGTTAAAAGCAGGTGGCACATTAAAAACTTAAACATTAAAAAATACATAAATATTGTAAAAAAACAATTACTGCGATAAAAGCAATTAACGGAACCGGTATATCAAAGGTACTTTGTCGTACAAAGACTTCCAACAATTCGTTCCCACACGGCAGGAATAACTTGGCGACAGTCAATGCACTTCAATCAACTCCGAAGGTCAAACGTTAACTCTCTGTCAACTTATTATTCCCATACGGTAGGAAGATACCCAATGACAATGAAACGCATCTCTTGCATTGTACTTATAACTGTAAGCTTAGTATAATAAAATATATTGTTACCACATTGGGTTATCTTGTGTTACTTCAATCCCGCACACAATAAGGACCGCAAATAGTAAACAGATATCCCAATTTGATGCAGCCGGAATTCAGCTGGTGCAAAGGATATTACAATAAGATTATACAAATCATTAAATTACCATCATTATTAACAAGTTTTTTCTAGTATGTAGTCATAAAAGTAATATGTAATCTAGTATTTATATAATGCAATGTGTAATGTATTCTTCTTAATTTTTCTAGAGTCAGCGCCCTTCTCTCATTGACTTGACCGAATGCGGAGCATCCTTAAAGGGCGGCAATCACTTCTTTGACCAGTGCAATCCAGGCCTTTGGTAGGTTGAACCTCACTAAATTTGTCGTGAAACACATCAAGTCCTCTTTAGTTTTAAATTGGTCATTTTCAACAGTAGCAGGATTTTCCCGGCCCTCTTGAGACTTACGTCTCAGTTCCTAAACATTTTTAATCAACGCCGCACTGTTCGTTGAGAAGCAGCACCTTCACCGTATTATTCTTGTTTAACACTGCATTCTGTTTGAGATGCATAATGTCCATGTTTAATATTGCGCAATTTTTTTTCAAATTCATTTCTGAAGGATTGCATACAATATTGAAAATTAAATGCCCAACAGCACATTCCTAATTGTCAAACAAAAATAAATGAAAAAATATTTCCTAGCAATAATGTTCAAATTGATGTAACATGTATGTACATATAACCAAATTATTCTGCCAAGATTTTATGTTGCATCTTGACTTTTCACTTTTGAAAAATTGCCGCACTTGGAATATTCTACACAACACAGAGAATTTCTTGTTGTACATCAGAATTTAAGGATAGCAAAGTGATATATAAATCAAGTTTTACAAATGCTAAATTTATGATGTATAATTAGCAGTGGTGTGCAGTTGATGCTTTGAAATAAGCTGTATTAAATTAATTTGAAATAAAATATGTATCTTGTAATATTCTCATCACAATTATCATTTTATTTTAATCTTAAATATTGTAATAATCTGTCTGATAAATATATAATTTCATTTATTCCCCAAAATGTATATGTACATAGTTATGTACGGCTTATTTCTATGTACTGACTGCAGCGCCTGATAATTAGAAACATTACCATGCTTAAGTTTCGTATCACACTATACTATTGAAATAGCAAAAGGCACCGCTTCCCTTGCACTGAATGTGGCTGTGTGCTGAAGAGTGAATACATGCTGAGGAGGCACTTGAAGAAGCATCAGAACTCGCTGGATGTCTATTGCGTAGAGTGTGACGCAACATTCTCTGGTCATACGGCGTTGCGGGCTCATTACGCCACAACCTTAAAGCACAGAGATTCTACTGGATTCAAGTACGGCTCTTTATAATTTCGTACAAACATTTTATTTAAATTATTTGATAGATTTTTTTTATAGTAATCTTACATGGAAGTGGAATGTCTATTGTGAACATTTGAGTATAGGATGCCAATTATATATCAAGATCTTTTATATGATCTATTATACTTTCAGATTTCCATGCGACAAATGCAGCAAGCGGTACCAGACTGCTGAAGAGCTCTCTAAACATGAGGAGAATTTCCACGAGCGAACCGTGCACTTCTCGTGCGAACAGTGCGGGCAAGGCTATGCCTCGAGGCAGGGTCTTTACACTCACGTGCGCAAGGAACACCAGGGCTACAGACCACCACGCTCACACATGTGTCACTTGTGCGCTAATTCATTCACGGTAGGTAGATCTTTAAATTTGTACACGTCATCATGTAGTACTCTAGGGGAAGACAAAATGTATAATTATTAAAATTTCTCCTTTTTAAAATAAAAAATTAATATACACACGCATTATTTACAGAGCAAGGCGCTGCTTTCCAACCACATGAGGACACACACCGGCGAGCAGCCCTTCGAGTGTGACCGCTGCCACCGGAAGTTCTCCCAAATGTCATCCATGAGAACACACGTGAAGTTGGTGCATCTCAAGATGAAGAGGAATCGTAAAAGAAAGGGAGACCCGTGGGGCGAGAGTAAACCAGAAGATGCAACAGGATGTGAACCACTCGGAGCGAAGAATGGTAATAATGTTGATAACATGAAGAATATTCCTGAATTGGTAGATCATACTAAAAATGTATCAAATGCTTTTACTGATCCCTTTTGAATGATCAAATAAATTAATGTGATTTTTTTAAATGAAAGTTCTGATGTTTACAAGTTGTAAAATAGCATGGCGTAGCCAAATAGATAGGAGCTGATTTTGTAATGTCATCTATATAACAATGTTCAGTAAAACAATGTATGTTTACATAAATTATCCATTGATGTAGTTACTATTGCTCTGTGATAAAACATTCAACTGCCATCCAGGATTCTGACGGACTTGTAATTGTGTCAATAGATAATAATAATAATGTATTTTATTTTTTGCATTTGCAGCACTTCTTTTGTTAGTTGTAAAATCCATTAAATTAAAATATACGCCTACAGGTAGGATACCTGTTTGAAAAGAAACGTTACCTATTTTTTAACTGATTTCTAACTATTATTAGTTTTTATGAAATTGATATACATTTATGAATGCATCTTAACGAAATTGAAGAATTATTATTAGAGAGTGAAATCAAATATGATCTCTTTTCTACATTTTCTCATCTGATTTCATGGAGAAGGAGTTCGGGATATGTTTATATTAAGATAATAATTAATATTTTTACAATCAAAACTATTCAGCGGCGTAACTATAAAAATTCAGACCCAACGCAGAATGGATAAAAAGCCCCCTAAGTATTATATATAAGATATACAAATGTTAGTAAAGCATGATTAAATAGTAAAGTAAGAATAAAATTCAAGATAATTTGTCATGTCGGCGTGTACAGAGTGCGCATGCGCTAACCACTTGTACCTGTACGATGTACATTGACAGTGTAAATTTAAAATAGACATATAAATAAATATATATTACCAATGATACAAATCTTTATAACAAAATAAAAAAGGTATCAACCCTCAAAAGATGAATCCACAAAAAATTTTCCTCAATGAAGTCTCCTGATCATATCATAAATAGTCCATCATCTGTCAAAACTATTCAAATTCTGCAATTTTATAATTTTACAATGATACTATCAATATAGATTTACTAAAATCATTTCAAAAACGTTGGTCATAATTAATAAATCTTTATGTGAATTATTTACGCAGTACATATTATTATTTTAGCTCTGAGATAAAGAAAAAAGTTTTTTGATAATGGCATTATCGAAGTTTGATATATCGATAAGTAGCTGTTAAGCCTTATGTATTATTTTGGTAGCAATAATATCATGCGCACGATCTGCGCTGATAATTTGGCAGTTGTAAATCATAATCATATATTTAAAAATATTGTTGGTAGCAGCTATTTTTGTATTTTAGTAGCTGCTACCAATTATTACTTGTAAATATTGATACAATATCACTGAAATGTGATGTATTTTTTTTTATTGTATTTCTACCCTGTACATATTTAGTCGAGGGCCTCAAAGGTGACATCATTACACAAAACTATGAACCGGCACACTTCGAATCACATCAGTTCTCCTGGCTCCTGTTAAAGTTGTACTGTTGTTAATGCAATCCGTGCTTTTTGAAATGCTGCCTCAGAATCTTCAAAAAATCTAAAGCGCAAAGGATTAAAAGCAAGAGAAGAGTTTTAAAGACAGTTTACTTTATGATCTTTTATATTTTGGCAACGTTTTTCATATTATATCATTTTGTGTAAACATTGTTTTGTCTATTTCTCAATATTACATTATTAAAATGTTTTTTTTTTTTATAATTCTTAATATGCGCACCGCAGATCACCAACTAACGCAAAATTCATGTTTCAATATTTTCATTTTGGTGTCACTCACGTGATCACTTTGATACTGCTTACGCAATCAAATAGCTCCACGACTTTTAAAAAAAATATGACTCAATTACAACAAAAATTTTAACGCTGATAATATGCATTAATGTAAAAAATACATCTTGTTCACACAAAGATTTAATTCTCGAAGTATTTACTAATAATAGAGATGTGTACACGGAATACATGTCACATTAACAATCTTACTATTTTCAAACTAAGCTAAAACTCTTGTACTATGAAAATAGTACTAACTTGCTGATGTCTTGGAACAAGGCGCGAACCCCCTGACCACTAGATCTTAACCACTACACCAACAAGCTACTTGACATAAATCCAATAGTTCATGTGTCGTAAACTATTGGATTTATATTTCCACAAATAATATGTGTAGAATGCCCCTCGTCCCGCAACTAATGTTCCAAACCCCTCTTCTATATGTACACTTTATTTCATATTTATTCATTTACTGGTCTGCGATGCGCACTCATGTCTCACTTGTCTTACAAGATTTCATCTCTGTATGGTGAAACAAGTTAGACTTATGTATTTCCTTTGACTAAATAATCTCATTACAAACATAGTTAAGTTTTTTGGTAACTTTGCATCATTAAGGTGTGTAGGAATGTGCTAAACAAATCTGGATGGTCCGAGAGAGTGGTTCACAAACCACCATTTAAACCAGCCACAGTTCACATACTTGTAGATCTTTGCAGCATGTAGTGTAAAAACATACTCGGATCGAGAAACAATAACGGATGGTAAATGAAAACACACGAATAATAAATAAAATAAAAATTTTACTTCAGAATTCATCAGAAAAACAGAATTCACCAGCACAAGTAGCAAAAGCTGTAAAACAAAAAATATGAACAGTTCCTCGTGAAGGGAGAAATGTTAACTATCCAAAGATGTGTATTATTCAGAAGTGAAGATGAGATGTATAGTCATCTGGTTGAAGAAAATAGCATCACCCCCACCCCATACCTGCATATTGAGAAATTTTAAAAAGATTTACAAAGATGAACACAAAAATGTTCAAAAGTCATTCAGAAAAAAGAGGACAATTTGTCAATATGCAAATATGAGGTGATAGTTTTGGTCGAGTGACAATGTGAAAATATTATTAATACGTATGATAAAATTATGATCTCTGGATATCAACAAAAATAAAAGTTTTATTGTTTTATATCTAAAATAACATTTTTTGTAGTGACGTGTGAGTCATAAAAACTTAAATAATAGTTTGAATAAAAATATTAACATCATTTCAAGTTTCATAAGTGATTATTCATATAAATTACAAATAACTTAAAAGGACTTTTTGGAAACAAAAAAAAAATTAAAAACAAGAATGATACACTTTTGACACTGAAAATGTTTGATATCAACAGCTAGTAATATTATTTGTCCACAATGCAGAATGAGAGTAGATATTAAAAAATATATTATACATATAATTTAGAAAACATCCTTAATGCAGAAATCGTTTGCATTATTTTTTTTTAATAGTCTAAATTGAATATCTTTACAATTCTGCACAAAAGAATTGATAAATGAATGTGCAGATATGCTTAAATTAAGGCTTATAGACAAACGTCTAAATTAAACATCCAATAATAAATTAAGCCAATATAAATGAAAATTACTCCATGTAACTACTTATAATCGTAGATTTCATTCAGCTTATAAAAGCAATTAAAATCGCTCAACCATTCATTAGAATAAATTATAAAAAATATTTTCATTGCGACAATATTATCGAGAACTCCTTTATACAAACTATATCCCTTTTGTAACCTGATTGGATTAGATTAAGTTAGGTAGCATATATTACATTCTTACTAGGGGCCCTATTCTTTAATCCGCGGTAACCAATTAAAATGCGGCAGATTGACAATATCCATGACAATCAGACTACGTGTAATGATATCAATGTCAAGATCATAAGCCGGAGGGAGCCAACAAATGGCCAGTTTCAGAACAACCCGAAAAAAGATTTATGACCAGTTCCGGAAATCCAAGAAGCATAATTGATTTCAATAAATATAACTTTGAATAGTTTAAACTAAACATGTTTTCATTCATATTGAAATTAAAACACCTTTCAAAGTTACAAGGCTGGAAAATTTTTCGGTAAAGTTGCAAAACGCCTTTCTGATCTGAAAGATGCTCTAATGAGAGAAAAAAATTGAGCCCCAGAAAATCAAAAGCATATATACTATACATACATATGTAATAATTATTTCAGGTCAATAATAAATAATTTACTTAAATTTAAACCCCATACTTACTAAAACCTAATGATTACAGAGAAAGCCAATTTCTATAAAAAAATATATTTATGTACAGTTACATTTTCATTGGTAGTACTATTTGCGTACTTTGAAAGCAAATATATAATTGTGTCACGCCCATTCCTTATCCCAACATATTAATGACACATAATATGTATCAGTCTGGCTAAGGACAAATCAGCTCGTCCATCGGACATCTTGAGTTAAAAATTAAATGAAAGAATTTATTGCATTTTTTAGAAATGACTATTATCTGCTGCAAAAATGAAATTTTCAATTTGCTTATTTTATATTAAGATGCAAAACTATAAAACAAAAGGAAGTAATTTTGGTGATGTTATGATAAAAATTGTTTTTGTTTATTACGAAAAATTGTATATTTTGAAAAAAATGTGACTGAATATAAAAATCTTTTCGATAAGTCGATTATCTGCGCATTGCCAAGCCGATTGCACACAAGTAGATTTCTAGAAAATCATAGAAATGAATTACATTTATCATCAACACTGTCATCAAGCACCTACAAGCCCGTGAAACTCCACTCGGAAGAACAATCAAATTAGAATATTGGACGCAAGCCGACTTCTAATAATTGAAAAATAAAACAAAAAATACATTCGTCAAGTATTCACGGCATGATTTTAAACTATTATTTAAATTTAAATTAACATACACTTTTGAATTACCAAAAATAATTATGTATTATTTTAATTTTTATTTGATGAACTGTACAAAATAGGTTTCAAAATAAATTCCTTCTTAAACAGATTTCAAAAGAAAAATAATAGGCTTCTCTATACATTAGTATATTTTATTTGTGGGAGCTTGCCGTAGCAACATGTACTAAAACTAGCAATTTTTTTATTGCTTTTTCTAAATTTTCATATTAAAAATGATTCACGATATATAAAATACAGATTTTTTAATGCTCCATTTTATGTTTCAAGCATTTAGAATGACTGGCTCTTTCTCGTGATACATCTATTGAGCTCTCATCTGATTTCAAATCAAGGGCACGATATTGAAAGATTATTTTTTAATTTGAAACGCTTGTTTAAAATTTGGTACATAAGAGAAAAAATAATCAGTCTGGACAATATCACAGTCCTCAATTATTTTAACAGTGGTTATTTATATAGAAATTTTCATGTCATTAAATACAAAATAATAATGTGTTTTGGTTAACAGATTTCTCGCATATTCATCAGTTGCCGAATGGACTACAGTGTGCTCCCAAAATAAAAATAAAACATTGTCCAAACCTGATACGGTAAATAAAAAATACATTTTCCTTGTACATTTCAATTCTATTTCTATGTTAAATATTTAGAGGAAGCGAAAAGAATTACAGACTACTTTTATTAAACTATTAATAATAAGTTATTTAATAATTATTGTTTATCACTGACACACACCGACAAAATTCATTATTACTATCTGTAATATAAGCCACTTAATGTTTTGGAGTATTGTTTCCGCATTCATTCTTGGAGCGAGCTACTTGCATCGCTCGGAGGATCGCGGGGACGGCGGTGAATCGTCGTCACTGTTGTCATCGGAGATATCGTCGGTGATGCAGCGATTACGGGGGGGGATGTTCGATGTGGAACCCCTTCTCCATCTCCTGTCCTCGAGGGAATTGCTGCCGCCTGAGCTTCCTCCCGGTGATTGGTGACCTTTGGAAAAGACCAACATTGATAACCTCACTTTTTATACTTCAAAATTAAATATATTAACATAATAATAAGCGAGACAACATCGCACAGACGAGGCTTTTACAATTGATCAAGGAAAAGTCATCAATCATGAAAGATGAGATAGATGTACCCAATAATGGTCAAAGTGTATGAAATTAGTACATATTTAAAGATTTCTGATAATAGAATAAATAAAAATAAAAATTATGTTGTGACCCTACATGCGCCTGTACACATGGCCGCGTAAGGGCTCACCTATCGACCAATAATCAGACGCAAATAAACAATTAACACCAGAGGCGGATACTGCTCAAACAACTAGCATCACTTTTCCACAGACCGTCCTATCGCCAGCATTGCCATTCAACACCATCTCCAGTGAGCCACTCCAAAGTTCAACTGCGCATTTAATTATATTAATTCATCACATTGATAAACAAAATCTTGTAAGTGCTCTTTCATTTCTATACCCTGCTCTAGTTACAACAGACATCCTGCACTGTGACATACCAACAACACGCGTGAGACTAGAAAATAACTCAGAGCATCATAACCTTCAGACACAATCTTGAGTAAATCATAATTTGAATAACCTCAACATACACGCACCACCAACTCCTACAATTAGATCATTAATTTAAACAAATAATAAACTTAATATTACTTTGACGTTGGTCACTTTCGATACCACTGTACAATTTTCATCAAGATAGACACACGGTAACTATGAAGTCACGTGCACCATTTTAGTTATTTGTTTAGTTAAAAAGAATTAAATCATTAACTTGAAAAAAAAAATCTTGTAATAAAATTCAAATAAGAATACATACCCCGTTGTTGGCTAGTACTCCGGAGTGAAAACTCGCCAGAACTGCCAGTCCTGTCTAGCCGTCTAGACTTGCGCGGAGGAGGTGATCCTCCCCGGTCACCATCTTCACTGCCCCCCGGGCTACCCGGTGGACTGAGGGCCTGCATCAGACGACCCTTGGACTCATTCCATATGTTAGACTGGAAGAAGAGAAGATATTTGTCATGGCACCATTACAATCATATTAGAAATATTACACGTTATGACAATTACAGAATATATTTAATGCAGAGGAAAGAGGCTAATTATTGTAGCGCATCTAAAATGTTTACCGATGGCCGTATACATAGATTTATTCCGCTTCTGAGACATCAACTTGCTGGAGTAAAGCTGCGGCTGGAGCTCAGCACCAACTCTCTAGTGCAAACGGCGGAAAGCTGGTTCCCTGACCAAAAATGGCAACGACTACAGAATAGCTACAGATAGCCGTGACTGAAATATAGTATCTATATTTTGTTATTGTGAATATAAATTAGAATCGGGGCACGCCTTTCGCACACGCGTTGATACTGGCAACAGCGGCTGTCATCATCACTCAGCCAATTACCAACAAGCTTGAAAAAATAATAAAGACGCATGATAACCGTTATCTTTCAAAATCGTTTAAAATTAAAGCAGTTTGAATTGAAAGATATTTTATAAAATATGTACCAGTTTAAGCTTTTGGACAGTAAAAATAATAACACAGTGATGAAAGTGAGGTTAATGCAAACTTCATGGAACGAATACAGCGAGCACACATCAAGAATGTGATTGTTATTTATCACACAATGCAAAAGTCAGCTCAGAAACCCCCCTACAACAACACTGAATATAGATTTTTATAAACGTTAATAGATAGACGGAATGTCGGCCATATTGAAAGTTACACAGTATTGTTGCAGGGAAGAAGCTCACTTAAAAATTGTATTTAAAAGTATTTTTATTTATTTTATATGGTTGTTTAATATACAAAGATATATTAGGTGGACCGGAAAACAATTTGATATGATTAAAATATTTATTTATCAAAACTTAATCCAAATTTTTATTTTATTTTTGCATCTAAGCATTCCAGTTGATCATAGTAAACTTGGGTGTTTATTGTTTGTCTGGGTTTTTATGTTTTAAAAAAAATTATGCCCTTGCAGTCCCACCGAACAGACAAAAGGACTTTTTTTGCCATGAGCCCTGGCTTAAGGGTGGGTTTTGGTACCTGGCTTTTTGACAGCCATTGTTTTTTGGGTCTTTGATTTGAATACAAAACCCACTTTTCGTCTCCCGTTCTGAGATGTTGTAGAAATAGGGTTTTTGAATTTAATTCCAATAGCTATGTGCACACATTTATTCGCTCACCTAGATTCTCTTCACTTAACTCGTGCAGTATCCATTTTCCTCGTTTCCACATCTTGCCGATTTTTTTAATATGCTCCTGTACACTTGACCATGCACATCTGAGTTTGTCTGCGAGTTCTTGAATCGTTGATGTTGGATTTTGTTCAATCAGATTAGTTAAAGTGTCATTATCCACTTTAAATGGTCTTCCACTTCCAGGATTATTTTTTAAACTAAAATTTCCAGATCGAAACTGTTTAAACCACCTCTGACATTTACGAATATCCAAAATATCTCCCAGTATATCACAAATATTTTTTGTAGCACTTGTTGCAGTCTCTTTCTTCAAGAAATGGTAAAGCATAATATTTCTAATAAATTCCTCATTCGGCTAAAAGCCGAGCCATTGTAAATATGGTTGTTAAATTTTATATTTAAAAGTTTCAATACACCTTAGGTATGTATAGTCAACGAAATGACCCAAAACACGTTAAAGATTGCCTGATGAAGCACAACTGACATGTCATTTTTTTCCGGTACACCTATCATGTACAACATTGTGTCATTTATAACTGAGATTTGCCCAAAACCGATAACAGTGTTCAGTCAGTTATGAAATTGAATAAATTTAATCATATCTGCAATAATTTTGCAGTATTTTATTTGCTTGGTTTATTGCAAATTTTTCATAAGAAGACACAGTATACACAAATTCCTATCTTTATAGAATTTATATTTCTAATCGATGTTTAAAATAAGCATACACTCGAATCCAACTCACCAATCTTCCTTCCCGGCCAAACATTAGCAGAAAGGCTTCGATGAAGTCCCTGGACTTCTCCTCCCACTTGGTCATGACGTCTCCCTTCTTCTCGCCGATGTTGGTCATCACCTTCTTGCCCTTATCTTTGAGCTCATCCATCTTGTTCTGCAACCGGAACTTTTTCTCTGACAAGAAGGATACATTCAATTCCTTAGCCGAGTAGCCCCTGGCCAGGTTGCGTCTCACATAGATATCGTAGTCCCTTACGATGCGGGCGACAATGTCGGACGTCGACACTCCTGCAAAAGAATTTAAACCATTAATTATTTTTAGACACCAATCTCGCTCACAATTCGTAACAAATTTTTAAGGATGTAATGATATAGTAAAAAAAAATTATAAATCTGAAGTAGTCTAAAAACATATTATATATAACATGTCAATATATTATTTTTAACAAGCGTTGGAGAAGAAAATTTGATATAAGAAAACTGAACACCAACGGATGTGTCTGATGGATAATCCCATCTGATTAAAATGAAAAGGGTAGCGTGGGGAAAGTGGCATTCTTGTATCTTTATAGAATAATATTGTACAAATGTATATGGAATGTACAAGATGGATGGGTTAGGACCGGCTCCATATCCGTGCTTGTGTAAATCGTGATATTCATCTTGGTTTGCTATGAAGAATAAGATTAATGACAGTGTTGTGGTGATTTGATTAAAATGTGTACTTTCATGATTACACTGAATTTATTATAATCAAGTTACAAAAGTTACTAGTCTGCATACTGCTTATTTTGAGTTGTTTGCCTGGTCAATAAAAAATGGAGTTATAATACAACAATTTGGCAAATGACACAGCGGCTGATTTATTTTTTGTTCTTCTTTCGAGTTGTAAAATCTTTTCATGTTAAAAGAAAATAAATGTATGAAATCACATAGCATTTTGTCGGAACTGAAATATTTTTTCATGCTAAAACTGTATTTAGATATAGATACACCCCGCAAGAAAACGCAGCTTGCATCATGGAGTTGCTTGCAAAAATAATCATTAATATAGGTATATATTCAAGAAGCATCCTCATAAAAATGTAAAATTATTATACATCAAAACCAATTAGACGAACATATGTTTCACTCAGACTTATTTAAAATATTTATGCATGATAACTTCATAATACATACATCACGTGTTTGACGTATATCACATAACATTTATTTTATGGTTGGCGGTTGGTTCTGGGATTCGAAAACTTTACTGCTAAACTTTAGGTTCATAATGAGCAAGTTAAAAACATAGTCACTGAAAAAATATAGTACCTTCGGTTCTCTGAGTGGCAACAAACATTCCCTTGGCCTTCAAGCTGCCATACGTGTCTCTGCCATCTTCAGTCAGGTAAGGGTCTTCATCGTGAGCCACAAAGTCCAACTTGTGAGCTTCGATAAACTCATCATTCAATTCCCAGGGGGCATCTCGAATCACCTAAAACCAATTTATTTTTTTTAAACTTGAAGGTGAATTAATTGATTTTACCTCATAATATAATTGAGACTCGTGTGTTACAGACGTTCCTATTTAGTTAGCAATCGTGTAGGCTATCATTATTTTAAATACTAATTAAATGTATTAATTAGAAAGGTATACATATATGTAAATACAATTTTATCGAAAAATATTGTTGTTACGCTACCAGGATTCGAACCTGGATCTCTTCCTATCCAGGGAAATTGCATTATCCGATTATGCTACGGCAACACAGTGCATTGATGACAAATTTTCGAACCCATATTTTACACTTTTTAAATTAATACATCTATTTATTTATTTTATTTTATTTGTAACTATATAATACAATGTAAAATCTGTTTGGACTGTGCCCGTCTCACTAGAGAAATACATCTATCATATAGGTTTGAAAATTTGTTGCCAAAAGTACTTTCGCTGTAACATAGTTAGTAATGCACCTTCCCCGGATTGAAAAAGAGATCAGGTTCGAATTCCATTAGCGCAAAAACAATATTTTTCGATAAAATTGATTTTATATATATTAATTAATACATTTAATTAGTATTTAAAATATAACAGACCTAAGTTCTGAATAATTACAACTTCACAATAAGAATGTGTTCTCCTTAATAATATTATTATTTTATTTGATCGCCACTTAAAACAGTTGGACTAAGGCTTCCCGAACAATTTTCTCAGATTCTTTAATATCTCCGTTTTTCAAGGCTTTCTTTAAATATATAGTTTAAACCTTATATCTAACATAAAACCTGTCAAAAAGTGAACAAAAAGACAGACATTGGCTTTTATATACACATATAGGCATCTATATATGTATATAAAATTGAATGTCTGTTTTCTATACAATCCAACACTATTTCGACAATCTAAATCAAATTTTGTATGTACCAAAACTGATCATCCCACAATATAAATGTGTATTATATTGAATGCCATTCATTCCAAATTTTGCTCAATTGCACTCTACGACCTTGAGGTAAATGTAATTACTCCATCTTCTCAGACAACTCAACCCCCCCCATTCACGCCAGGAACAAATATTACACACATTGTTACTATTTAGGGCCTGTGCAAAACAAAGGAACCTCCACTCGCCAACCCCTAACTACCTATTTTAAATAATAACTAAACCTGAATAAGTTTTTTTGATATGAATATGTCAACGCATACATTTGACACAGATGAACAAAACTTAAAAGAAATGTTATTTGGTTTGTTGATGATTTACAAAGAAACAAAAATATATAATACATGTTTGTTTCTATCGCAAACATAGATATGGCTTGATTATGAGGTTTAAGCTATGAGATTGCATTAATATTACTAAATAAAATGATGGACACTATCCAAATGTGCCTAATTGGTTAGATAAAACAGTCAGTATTGACACAGTACATAACGAAACACTTGACACTTCAAGCTGAGAGAGACCGCAAATGAAAACAAATTAGTATTCATGTGATGATTTCATCAATGATACCTCTCGTTTTGGTTAGTCACACCATATTTATAAATACAATTGAATCGAATTGGAATGTTATCAATGTCCAACAGATATTTTAATAGTGAAAGGCGGACAATTTTTAATGGATACATAAAAATTATGAAATTAGAGAGTGACAAAAGAATGTACTCTCATAACTAATACATCAAAATAAATATAAACATTTATTTAAAAAGTCAGGACATAATTTAAATAATTACCTACCTACAATACAGCAGCATTACAGCTTATCAATTTTTAAATTTATATTGTGTGTTGTTATTTATAATATATTTTGGGGTTAGCACGGTGGTTAAATGAAATAATTGTGATTGATGTGTGTTGAGGTTTATTATGACAATGACAATGAAAACAGATAGAAATGAATAAATGAATGAAGATGTAGAAGGTGCATGTGTGCATGAAATGAAATGAAGCGAATTGTGAAACGACGAAACTGGAGAGACTGCCTGGCAGTGAAATGCTTGAGCCAGACTTGTAGCAGCAGCCGGCAACGCTGTCGCTAGCGCCGATGCCGACTGAGATGGCAGTGGATTTGAATTCCAATAGCTACATATATAATAATAACTGTACTGACCTCGTCAACGTAGCGACAATGTCTCACTGCATCATACCTCTCCTCATCAGTCATCACTGTTCTGCCTTTTTTGCTGTGCGTAAGGGCGTCACTGCAAACTAAAGAAAAGAAGATATTTAGCATGTGTACATCGGATGGAAAGTTCCAGAAATTCATTTTAAAAAAGCTAGTATATTATGATGCTTTAAGGGTGCATTTTCAAAAATAATTCATATTTTCGTGTTTTTTTATGTGAGTTTTTATCATTAATTTATATCAGAAGTAGTACATTAGATTTTACTTTTTTTAAAGTAATACTTATATTGGACCTTTATACTAATATAAAACTAATAAACTGAATGTTTTTTGCCGTAATTAAGAAAATACACCCATTATAATAAAGACAGTGACCATTAAATATATTTTCCGCATGCCACAGAATTAGTTTAATATGGAAAATTATTGCGTATACGAAATATATGTTCTTATAATATTGAAGCCAAGAATACAGAGACAAATCTCAATTGAGACAAACTTACAAAATGTCAAAAATATTCAATTTGCAGGACATATAATCAATTTTCGACATTTTTAAAATACTTTGTTTTAGAGAAAATCAACATTTTTATTGTCGTCTCTTTCTATTTAAACCTTCCTCTTTCGCATGATTTACGTAACAAATAACGTCATTAATTATTTCTCCGATACTTATAAGAATTTAACTAGTAACCTCATCTTGAAAGCATATCTAATTCATGTAGAAATTTTCAAATTTCAAACTGGAAAAATGAAAGCTCGCCCTTAATGACAGACATTACAAAAATTAATTGAAAACGAATGGGGCCGAGTACACAACACTAAAAACTAGGCAGTGAAAAATTTTTGGAAAAACCCTATCTATTTTTATTACCTACAAATGGAATAAAAATGTTACAACTGTAAAAGTAATATCAAATTTGCACACATAATATGATTTATGTTATTTGTTGAAAATTATCTTTCTACATAGTGTGGGTTTATTTATATTGACTAAACTAAACCTGACACATTGTTAACAACAGACATTCATGTGAAAAACAAATATAAGACCTTCGTTAAAATAGAATACATGGAACTGTCAACAAGTTCATTTATAACTTTTAAATATTTTTAATAGTGCTAATCTGATGAAAGAATACAGCGAAACAATACAAAAAAAGATGACTAATATAATTTTTCAAGGTCAGATGGTGTTCTTTTGTTTTGTTAGTAATAAAAACGCAACATTTTTTACACTTTACTTATTTTTTTAATTGTATATTAAAAATGTACTTAACATTCTATAAAATGGTAAGTACTTTTTTACACGTTTCAACGCATTTTACCCGAATGCCTACGAAAACCATTTTCTATTTATTTATTTAAAACTTCCATTAATTTAATACATTCAATACTTCATGTTAAAAAGCCCTTTCTCAATATGTTACACATTATTGTCTTACGTTAAACGACTAGTTTAAATATTTAGATTTTTCATTTAATTATGATCGATTCGATAATTTTTTTTGAAATTCATTATTGTTGATCTCAATTTTATCAATTCAATGTATAATATTTTTCAAAATTAAAATATTTTCATGTTCCTTTCTTGGAAGGTCTTTAAATCACGACTCCTCGGTACTTGTAAATAACTCGTTTATTGAAATATTATAGGTGCACATATGTATAAGGTAGCGTGTTTACGGAGATGTATTGAAACTTGAATAGACTTTCAGTTCTTTCTCGTTTGAATGTTAGATACGATCTGATCTCTGAAGGGCTGTGTTATAGTTTAAAAAGATATTTCTCCCATTAAATAATATAGAAGATATTTTAAATCCGGGTAAACAAATTCATAAATTAGATGATATGCAATAATCCTTTCAACACACATCCACTTACAGAAAGCATAAATAATAAGATAAGACAAAACTATTAAAATGATGGTTCTAACCCATATCTCTCCTCACATCAAGAAAGGTTAGGTTGACAGACTAAAAGATAGGGATGTGGCTTCGGAGGGTAGGTACATACATAACAATATCTATTTATCTTCAGATTTTTGTCCTACACAATACCATAAAAATGGTGTTGATAGCAAGAAAACTAACTCAGCAGTCTATAAAATGAACCACAATTGTCTTATAATGTTTTAAAATATATATACATATATATTAATTGCAAAGATCTGTAAATGAAATTGAAGGCACTGTTAATTTCATGACAACTGCACACAATACAAGTGCACACTTGGCAACATCAAACAAGACGTCTTGATAGACATTTGTTACATCTAATAGACTCAATAACATACCAATTAATCAGTCACCGTTTATACAATACATATCATTCTTACAGGTAAGACAGGATATTTTCTATAAGCCATTTTTTAATCATTTCTTCTAAATTGGGAGAAAGCGTACTCTTTTGTAAAGACCCAGGTAGTTTATTTTTTATTATAGGAAAAACAAATTCTATTGTCCTCGATCCATACTTGTTAGTGATTTTGGGTATTGTTCGATTCAAATTTGCTTTACAGAAGAACATAACAATTTTAGATTATGTCTCAATTTAAATGCTTCCAGGCTTTTATGTATTAAAAATTACAATGTTAAAGGAATGTTAACTATCGCCAGGTAATTTATATTAATTTAGCTAATATTCTAATATTTTTGTGCATCGTGTGTAGTTGTCTATGTATGCACCTGTCTTGTGTTCAGTTGTTCTGCGTGCAGTTATCTAGTCACCACAAAGTTAGTTAAAATTGAGTTAAAAGTTAATCTTTTATCCTCTAAAGAACAGATTCATGTCTGTCACACACACCCTTCATTCAGTTCATACTTACTTACTCTTTGACAAAATAAGGAGATAGATAGAAGGTGTTACGAAAGAATGTCACATAATACCCTCCAGCCACCAAAGCCTTTGATTCTTTAAATAGCAATGTTTCAATAAATAAATGTTAAAAATTTAAGTAGAAAGTTATTTATCTGCCTCGTAATTAGATTAAATTTGTAAAAATATGCGACATTCTGATGAACATTAATTACAATTTTGGTGCGCTGACCAAGAGCGATTATGGTATATTTTAAGAAATTGAATATCATATACGGTGCCTGGTAGCATAAAGTATGAAGTATTCCATGTAGAATTACGACACTGTTATATGAAGAAAAAAGTCACCAATTCATATTCATTAATTTTCATTGTATGATTTACGTATGTATTGGTTGTGCGTTATATTTTTTATTATCAATAATAACGAGACATAATTTTATGCTCCGCCATTTAATTCATTTGACAAGATGAGGAAAAAGAGGAGAAGGAAGGGTGTAGAAATACATAGATAATGCATAAAATAAAGCATACATCATGATTATCTGTCACACCTACAGACATCTTCATCTATGCTTTGACAGTAGTCAATTTGATGTATCAATAGCCCGCAAAGAATTTTAACTACAGGCATTAGTAAAAAGTTACTATAGTAAAAAGTTACCATAGTAAAGAGTTACTACTGATCACATAACCGGCCCTTAATGGCAATCCACCTTAAACACATACGTATATACAAATAAAAATAATATTCTAAGCACAATTAAAACAATTCTAAGCCTCTTTGCTACTTTAAGTACTAGAAATTAACTCGACAATAACATATGCCAAGTCAACACTCTCCTGTAACACAGACTGAGTGCATAACGAGTATCGAATGAGGATGTATGACTAGAACATAACTAAATAACTTACCATTACGCCATTCTCCGCAGGGGTAGGCAGAGAGGATAGAGCGCTACATTCTTCTGTTCTGACACACAATTCTTGCCTCATACACGTTCATACATCTTCTCATGTAAGCTCGTCGATTATTGTGGTTTCTAACAGGACCATCTTCCAGTATCTGGTTTACCTGGTCGTGCCGAATCTTCCAAGGACGTTCTCTATTTCTGGTATCATCAACACTTGTCTCATATATCGTTCTTACCATTCTCTCCTCATTCTTACGGATCCTTTCTTAATCTTACTCACTATTCTATGATCAGCTTTACATTATTTCCTTATTTCTTCATTCTTTACTATGTCATAAATGGATGTTCCACATACGTGCCTAAGAGATATCATTTCCGCTGCATTCAGTCTACTTTCATTCCAGCCAGATTCTGCCAGCTCCAGGCCTCACTTCTATTACTTGTGTCGGTACCAGGACTCCATTGTGTACTACTAGTCGTGTCTCGGTTGACAAGTTTCCATTAGATATTATTCCATTCAAAGTGCAGTTCACCTTGTTCCCTGCAGGCACCCTCCTTTAGATATCTTTCTCAGCCTTTTCATTTCTATCAAACATACTTCCCAAATACATAGACTCATCTACTTGTTCCAAACATTTATTACTGTAGAATATAAGTGTATCAATTCACTATTTATCATTTGTAACATAAGTATATCAATTCACTATTTATCATTTGTAACATAAGTATATCAATTCACTATTTATCATTTGTAACATAAGTACAGTAAAACCGCGATATAACGAAATCCAAGGGACCAAAAAATAAAAATTCGTAATAACGAATTCCCACATATAACGAAATAAATAAAAAAAATCTTACTATATGTTACGCGCCGTCGCAAAAAAATGTCGCGCGGCTTCAAAAAAGATCGCAAATTCTGCAAACAAAGAAGGAAAAAGGCCATAGGGAACTGAATACCTACATATTTTTAGTAGTTTTGTTATTAAAACAGATAAGCAAATGGATAATCAAAGGAATTAAATTAAGAACAGAACCTATTCAACACTAATTGGAAGATATTTTTGTAAATTCCAGAATATTGCAAACACAAAACAATATTTTAATTGTGTTTAAATGTAGAGCCGCTTCAAACATAGTTTTGGGCATGAAACATAAAAAATAATTCAAAAATAAAAATTTGACAGTTGAATCGCGGCATTTTTATAAAATGAGTCGTATATAAATGACGAAGGTACTTACCGGTAACGGCGGCAACCACTTCAAAATATGATACTATGAACCCAAGAAGAAGTTTGAATTGTTTTACTACCTTGTCGGCAGACCGCCGCGCACCGCCGAAAAGGCTGTGCGCGGCGTTTCCGTTCGCATGCGGCAGATGCAGCGGCGCGGCTTTGAAGTGCGAAATAATATTTTCATCTTTTAACATTTTTTTATTTCGTTATAAATTTACGTAAATGTATTGGCATTTTTTCGTACGGGACAAAAATGATTTTGTTATAAATATTAACGGGATTTCGTTATATAAATGCATTTTTGTATGAAAAATTGGTTTTAGGGACTAAATTTCGATTTTTTTTTCGATATACGTCATTTTTCGCTATATCGGGTTTCGTTATATCGCGGTTTTACTGTATATCAATTCACTATTTATCAATGAAAAAATTAAGGCCCTATGACAAATAACAGTTTTGTTATTAAATCTAAAAAATCGTGTATGTTTGTTTTCGCTCTAATAACTTATGACACATTTCTACAGGTTGTGCTTATGACGCTCAACTTCTATCTCACAATCTGACAAATTTAAAAAAAAACAATGCTAAAGGGACAGAGAGAGTTAATTTCCTTTGGTATTTGTTTCAATATTTCAAAACTATGTTCAATAACAAATGTTATTCATTGACGCACATTATGAATCATTTTCATAGAACTGTGGCAACATTCAATATTAAAATAGCTCAACTGACATGTTAACATAAAATTCATTTATTATGTCTAGAGTTTGCGAAAACACATAACACCATCTAGATGTAATAATAAACTCATCTTGAACTTTGAATAACTCAAAACACTAAGTTCAATGAAATCAAATGAAATCGTTACATTTTCAAGATATGCCAGTCCTGAAAATGCTATGAATTACCAATTGCTATTGCAATTTGTGTTATAACACACTGCTAAGACATAAAAAACTATAAAACTACAGAATTAATTTTCAGGAAAGTAAATTCGGTTGATATTCATTCCGCTGTTTTAGAAGAATATTTTTTTATTTTATTTATTATTTTTTAATTTGTGAACTATATAAATTCTTTAAACAAAGATAACACTGTGTAAAACTCTGATAATACCAGTGCTTACCTACGCATCAGAAACCTGTACTCTAACAAAGAAATATGAAGCAGCAAAGGAGAATTTTCAGAGCTGTCAAAGAAAGTGGAGTATGGCGTAGGCGTTACAACCAGGAACATTACGATCTGTATAATGAGCAGAAAATCACAAAATTTATAAAATTAGAGAGGCTTCAATGGTTAGGCCATAAACAAGCAATCTCCAAAATGGTTGATCGTTAATAATAATAATAATAATAATGTGTTTATTCCAGAGTGATCAGGTTTTTTTTTTAACCCGATTCGCCATAAATATAATACATATTACGTTATACCTGAAGGAAATTAAGAATATATAGACCCAAAATAAGGTGACAGGATAATAAAAATAAAGAGCTATCCGTTCTTGGCATCAGCAATTAGCGGGAAGCAGCCCAGTTCAGCAACCGGTAGAAGTGTATTCTTAAGGAGGCATTTGTGGAGCCAAGGATGATGACGATGTAATTTTGTAATGTTTTATATAATCTGTCAAAAAATGAAAGGAAATATTTAATAGCGACAAGTGCAGATATATGATGCTAAAAAACTATTTTAGCTAAAGTCATTTGCACGAGTCCGTTGCCAAGCATCAAGTTGTATTGTGGATAATTCGGTACACTAACTGTGCTTCCGTTTGGCTGGAGCTATTTATCTTCCAGGAGAAGAAAGAACTGAACTTATGAGGACTTATAAAGATATAGTAGAACCTCGATATAAGTGACTAATGCAGGCGAGGAGATGTCCGTTAAAGCCAAAGGTCCGTTAAATAATAAGGTTGTTTTCCGAATGCATTTTTTTTTATTGAAAAAATAAACGGCACAATACATGTATATACAAGGCCAGTGCAGTTTCTATAAATGGATTTAAAATATTACATGGTTTAAAAAACTTTTGTGATAGATGTATAAAAATTTTAATTCACAAAAAAAGTTTTCTGCTATCTAAATAGAAATAAATAACACTATCCGAAAATACATTTTAATTAATGTATGTTAAGTTAAAAAAATATAAAAACACAAACAAAATCTTATTTATTTAAACACATCTGTCGTGGAAGTAACGTTAATATTCAATGTCGAGGCTTTCGGTAATCCTACTTTGACAAGTGTTTTGTTTGAACTTTTGAAGCCTTGAAGCAGTTTTTTTTAAACTGAGAATGATATCGAAAGGAGCGTGACTGCAGGAAATAAAGTGAACGGTGCTTTGAATGGAATTATATCTAACGGGAATTTGTCAACCGAGGCAAGACTAGCGGTGCACAATGGAGTCCTGTTCCTGATGCCTAGAGCTGGCAAAAGAGGAACGAAAGTAGACTGAATACAGTGGAAATGAGATCACTTAGGTGTATATGTGGCAAATCTATTTATGACAGAGTAAAGAATGAAGAAATAAGGAAAGAATGTAAAGCTGATCATAGAATAGTGAGTAAGATTAAGAAAGGATCCGTAAGAATGAGGAGAGAATGGTAAGAACGATATATGACACAAGTGTTGATGATACCAGAAATAGAAGACGTCCGCAAAAGGCTTGGCACGACCAGGTAAACCAGATAATGAAAGATGTTCATGTTAGAAGCCTCAACAATTGACAAGCTTGTATGAGAAGATGTATGAATGTGGATGGGGCGAGAATTGTGTGTCAGGACAGAAGAGTGTGGCACTCTATCCTTTCTGCCTACCCTCGCGGAGAGACGACGTGATGGTAAGTAAGTTAGTTAACAATTTTCACATTTTATCGGAAATTTTATCAATTATATCCGAAGTCCGTTCTACTATATAATTATATATTTAGATTTTAGATAATCGTCAAACAATCTACACTCTGGTGAGAGTTATATAAAAAATGTTTCTTTCGTTTTAAATGCCGTCAATGGAACTGACCAAGACGCCCCGATAAGCATATAGCTCCTTGAACAGGATGAAATCATCACTAGAATGATGATGCAGAGTGGTTCCCTACGGAGTGTCAGGTAATAAAGCTGAATGATCCAATAAAAATGTCAATTTATTACATATCAGTATCTCTGAACAGTATTGTGAAATAGTGCAAAGTATACCGATGACATAACACTGTACTGAATGGTAATATTCGACTCGGTATCTGACTGGTTGACCCAAAATAGCTCGACTTGACCTGGCAGTGAAAACAAAATTACATACAAAATAGTGATAATGTTCTTATCACCCATGGGTTGAAAGACTTTAAACAAGATGGGAAAAAATCAACTGCGCCCGTGTGCAATTTGTAAACAGAGGTGATAGAAAACGATAAATTAATGTGAGACTATTATCGCCTCAAACGTCTCGTGGATCAATCGGCGATGAATAATTTAATATGGAAAATTACTAGCAAAATGCGATTTTTAAAAATTTCAAACACAATATCGTTTAGTAAAACAGCGTGCATTTTTCACATTGTATTCAATATGAACAATAATGATAAAATCATGCAAATATTTTAAAAACAATAATAATTATTTAAATTTATCGGAATCCGTATACAAAACATTACGAATGATTTAAAAACATATTTGGGCTTCTGAACGTCGACATTAAATTTTAAAAGATTTTTTTAAGAAACATATCAACAGGTCATTTTTATGACCCTTACAAATAGTCCTATAAATATCTTCACAAGATCGGTATTCACGGCAACCTCCAACTTGTCACTATTTAGTAACTGTCGCTGTGTTCTTGTCACCTTGGGTGTACCTCATGGTGCACGGCTAAGCCCACTGTTCTTCATTATCTTTATCGATGACCCTGAACCCTCACTTGAGTATACTGAAGACATCAAAAAACATTCAACCTGTTGTGCATAAAAAAAAAAATGGAACCAAACTTAAAAAAGTGTTATTGTAACATATCCTAAATTCATATAATTAAATGATGCATGTCGGAATCAATTGATTATCTATACATAAATATTACATATTAGTATAAAGTGTCATCAGTGTACTAACCGCCAACAATCAGGTACACGTTGGGGAATATGTTCTTAGCCTGCTTCAACTGCCTGGCATGTCCTTGATGGAACAGGTCATAGATGCCATCGGCGTACACGCGCACGCGACGTTGTGTCTTGCCACACTGCGCTTGTGCTCGCGTCACTCTGGTAGCGTAGTCGCAACGAGCCAGCTCCTCGATAGCGGCTGGATCGTCTGAGAATGGCGCCTCGACACATATCGACTGGAAAGAAGAAAGTAATTGGTTAAATGGAGAATAAAAATAAATATGACAATGGTATACTTTAGATAAGAGGCCAACCAAAGGTAATATTGTATGATATCAATGAAATGTGGCGATGGAATATAGAGAAATGTGTAAGATATCAGAGGAATACAGAGAATGGTGTATGATAGTGACAAGATAAACTGCTACTAATGAACATGGGTGTGATTGGTATTTCATTTTAACAGTGATTGGTAATTGAGATAGTGATTTAATACAGTTTAGTTCACATTTTTACGAAATTACATTAAGTAACTGTTCTGAATCAATTTTGTACACTTCCCCTACGCCAGGTTCAGATTAATTATGTTTAAAATATTAAAACATTTATCCTAAAATTTGTATTAAATAATTATAAGTTAACTTTAAAATTATCAAATTCTAAAAATTCCAGGTAGGGTAAAGTTGCAAAAATTTGCCAAGTCATTCAATGTAAATTTTATCAACATCGCATTGATTATGAATAAATTTTACCAGTACACTAATGTCATGAATCACAAATCACCGTTAGTAATTGTGATTTTAATATAACGGTGATTAATTCACAGTTTGAGAATTTGTACTCATCACTAGTCAATGATATCCGAAGATATGCATGGAAATTTTTTTATCTGTGGAATTGAAAGAGGATAACAATTAAATATGAATTAAATGTATTAATTATAAAGATATACATACAAAATCAATATTATCGAAAAATAAAAACATTGTTGTTGCGCTACCGGGATTCGAACCTGGATCTCTTCCCTAACCGGGGGAGGTGCTTTATCCAACTAATTTCATATTTAAAATATCACAGAACTATGTTCTGAATAATTACAACTTCACAATAAGAATGTGTTCTCCTAAAAAAAAAAGGATAACAATTAAACAAAAAATGAAGTAGGTACATAATTCTCCATTTATGCTATAATATATTGTAGAATTAAAGAGATCAAATGAAAAAAGAAATTAATTACAAAAAACCACTTCACATTTGAAGTTAAATAATATGTAAAATAAATAATTTGATATTTTCTTGAATTTCAAAATAAAAACTCAAGAATTAGAATATCTCTCTGTCCGCAATTCAAATATGCAAATATTTTTATGGTCAAACTCTGATCTATTTTAAACACTTCTAATGTATTATCTTGTGGTGAGTGGCCAATCACTTCGCGATCGCGAGCTGCGGCGACTCGGAGCGGACGGACGTGCGCCTCGCGAAGCGCCCATTCCCTCTTCGGCCGACGCCCGCAGCAAGCGTGCTTCTGCAGTGGCTTTGCGCGCCCGCGATACAATTAACATCGCGCCAACTTACGACAACAACTGTCTTGAATTTATAATATTTATTTTGTATTGAATAAATTGCGTTAAGCTGTCACTTTTTTCCACGACATAATTGCTCACTTGGCGATATTTTTACAATTAAGGTCAAATGCAAAAAAAAAATCCAATACGAATTGTTTTTATTGAAAAATGTATCATCGGCTCCATAAACGGTGCACAATTCACCCGCTTGAGGCGAAACAGAAGTATTTCTTGGATAGGAAGCGATAAAGAATCAAAGTTCACGGCTCGCATGCAAATGAAAGAGAAAGTGACACTTGAATTAGATGGCGAGCCCGTGAATTTGAAAACTCGACCTTCGCCGCACATGAGGTCGCGCGGTCGTCGTGACATCATACGAGAGATGGAAAAAAATCATGTCATCATCTGTGTACACCGGTTCGCAAGAACCGGTTGATAAAATGAACTGAATATTTGTAATAAAATCGAACGTTCAGATATCAGATATATTTCATAACACGTCAATTCAATTCATTCAAACGGTACGCAATATTAGTGGCCATTGCTTGTGAATAAGTTACACCCGACTGCTGCTGGAAACTGCCCATTACCAAAAATAATAACAACAAACAATTTTTTCTAGTCGAAATTATTACAAGCCAAGCGATGAATTGTTATTAGTGGCGCTTGGGTCAAACGAACCACACAACACGGACCGCTGCTCGCTCTTCCATCAACGGGAGGGGCCCGGAGGAGGTGGCTGATGTCGCGATAAGAAAACCTAGATACGATACAATACACGCAAGCCGCGCCACCGGTCACATAATACGATGTGTCCAGATAGCAAACCAAACATTGAATCTAGGGTGACCAATACTTCTCTATTTTTATTACAAATCTCCGTATGCTGCATTTTATTTTTTGTCAATGTTTAACGAGATGCCACCTTGTGTAAAGACGCGATCTGTTACATCTATCAATATGCTGTGAAAGGATCCGAGAATATGAAAAAGTGTGTGACACAATACAGAGCAACGCAAAGCATCGTCTGTCAATCAGGTCAACGGATAGATTTACGGGCGATCGACGATCCAAATTCTGTATACGTAACCATAAATTCATGTATTGGGTCATCCCATAAATAATGCGGTTTTTTATACTTCTTTTATTTTTCAAAATTAAGATACACAAAGTTATTAATAATTTAAAATATACTCTCTTTCATTATTTACAATGGTCTTCCATCTTTCTGGTAGACTTGCAAGGCCCCTCTTCCAAAATTCACTTGTCCGTGACGAAAAATACTCCTACAGTACTGCTCTAACCTCGTCTACAGAATTCATATTTCTTCCGTTCAAATGATTTTGAAGACTGCGGAATAAATGATTAATCAGATGAGGAAATGTCTGACGAATATGGTGGGTGAAGCATCGTTTCCAAAAAAAAAGTTCACTCCTGAGACGTGACATCGAAGAAGAGCACACCTTCACTGTTTACAAGCGATTAGATTTAGGAACCCATTGACCCAATTTGCCAACTTCTCCGATGGCACGCAAGTGTCGATGAATGGTTAATGACCATATCCAAGCTTCACTACTAATTCCTCAACAGTTACGACAGGATTTGGTTCCACCGGGGTTTGCAGGACGTCCTCGTCGAACTCAGACGAGGCTCGTCTTGACCGTCGACACTGGCGTACGCTTATTGTCCGATCTCCATACACTGCATTAATATTCCTCGCACTTTCCGTCGCGCTGTTGCCTTTATTGAACTCATAAAGCAAAATATGTCGAATATGTTCCTTTGTCACTTCCATTATAGCTCTGAAAAAATAACTGTTAAAACGAACTGCACCTGATGCGAGTAGTTTTCCCGTCCCCCTCCGACATTTAGTTCATGTAATTGAAAAAACCGCATTATTTACGGATGACCTAATATTTTGTTCAATGTATTTTCATTCAAGTACTTTTTTACTCACGCCATTGTCTCGATTGTTTATTTCTCCCTGTAATCCAATTTAAATACCGAAATATTCGATCACGAATGATGGAACGGATCCCGATCTGAACACGAATCTAGGATCGCTGCGTGTCGCGATCCCCCACTCAGCGGCGCGATGCACGCGTCGCCGTGTCGGCGACAGACTAACATGGTTCTAATTTGCCTAGTTTTATAATATTAAACTGTATTCTGTTTGTGTTGGCCAATGCGCGATCTTAAAATAGAAATATTTTGCCATGTAGGTGTGTGGGTACCTACTATTGTTAAATTGTCGTATAAAACAATAAACAAAATTGAGTAACGGATCATATCGTCGTATCAATGACAGATTGATTGTCATCAGTTTCATCTGTGTGTTTCGCGGTTTGGGGACAAGCGATACGGTCCGCCTAAACAAAGAATGCTTTCAATTGCCGCCGGCAGGGAATTGAATAAATGATAAACACAAATAAAGTGTGGAAGGTATTTTGTCCGCAAAACAGAAAACGTTCCGACGCTTGTTGCGCCGCGTCGGGGGAATATCGTGACGTCGCAAATACGGCTTAAGGTCGATAAATTACAAGTTTATTGGCCACCAACGGAACCGATAACTTTTGAACGTAGAAAATGAATATCCTTTAAAACTGTTTATAAACATTGGATGATTTTTTTTTTTGCTGTTGTTTGTAGTCTATGAGCAATTTATGATGCATATATCTGTCCTATTCCTATTTTAAACCTGTTTAGTGTTACAAGCTCATTAGATTTACCACTGAAATTGGGGTGAATTTTAAATTTGTCAAAAATTGTATATATATTTAATTTGTATGCTTTGTATAGGCTGGCTGGTGGGAAAATTCCCTCAACACCAAGTCTAACATAATTAATAACCAAATGATCTCAACAAACAACCCGCTATTTAACATATTTCCTATTTCAGTGTCAATCCTACCAAGACTGCGCCCCCCGCCCGTCATTGATGTTGTTTTAATATTTTATTTTTATGGAATAGTTCAGTTGTACGCCAGTCCTGACGAAGATACGTTAGTATCGAAACCGGTTGACGTAAAAATAACTCAAAAAATGTCACAACACAGTTATTAATACAGAAAAGATAAATTTAGATCAGAGAAATCTTTTTAAAATTATAAATTAAAGTTTCACTTTTTTACTAAAAATATAGAAAGAAAAAAGGTAAAAGGTATAAAGTCTTGAATACTAAAACAGTTTGAATTGTGTATGTACATGTGTATTCTGCGCCAAAATGTTAAACGAATTTCAGATATGTGTAGATGTCATTTGTAGGAAAAAAAATCTCTACAATGTCGTATTTATCAATCTATGGTATAATGAATTTAATATATAAATTAAAATGTCACATTTTTCCAAGAAGACGCCTGCCTAGATTACGTATTAAATGTACCTACGGGTAAATGTAATAAACGAAAGACGTAGCGTTTCCGTTCAGCAAAATTTAATAATATAAATAATTATTACAGTTTATCTCATCACTAGTTCTAATTATTCAAAATGTGTCCAAGCACACAGCGGAACACTCTGCCTAATTCAAACTTTTGTTCGGGTAAAACAAATGGCAACATTTCATCGAAGTAAGTTTTTCCTCCCATTTCGCAAACGTCCAAAACAGCCCTAAACTGAAAAAGTCGAGAACCATTGTTTCAATACTAACAACATGGTATTTAGTAATAATTATACTGAAGCAATTATGTGAATGTATGTTATTTTCATGTCAATTTCAACACTGTTTCTTATCATTGATGAACTCTCCTGGGGCTCTATTAAAATACTCATTTGTATATTTATAAATATTATCTATAGAAAAATAGAAACAATATCGTTTTACACATGTTGTCTGCGTATGTACATTATATTGTTAAAAAGTCAGAAATGAGGTGGAAAAAAATTGGTCGATTCTGATTATAATTTTCTTTATCGCAATTCTAAATGAGGCAAGCGAGCTACCTGCCCTGGCGAAAGCGAGATATCTAATCTTCTATTTGAATATATATATATATAGTAGAACAGTTGACTGATAAAATAAGCGTTAACGCATATAAATCATATTATGTATTACCGGTGGAGGAGCGTATTACGTAAATGGTCACGTTCCCGCGTGAAATTAGTGATCCTGAAAGCGTCAGAATAACTAGTAACTAAAAGTGTATGTACTGCGAAACGAGCTTAATACTATCACCGCCCGGCATCGCCGTGCTACGCACCCATCTATCGGAGCAAATCTATGATTTTAACAAAGTTTAAATAAAACGCCGCCAGAGAATGCAATTAATCTTTTAAAATCTGACGTCACTTGACAATTAACAAAAGCGTCCCACAGAAAAGTCCGGATCGCTTCGGTGATGTGTACGAAAGAATACAAATAACTCAAATTAGGTGGGTTTAATTACGCGATAGTAAAAAGCCAGCTGGCTTCACAACAAAGAGTATTGACAAAAATCTTAAATTAAATCAGTATGTTGTCCAAAAAGACAATAAAAATTATCTTGTAAATTGAGTTGAGACACTTCGTTTTATTCAACTCAATTTACGAAATAATCATGGAATTCCACAAAGTTTCACCAAAAAGCTTTGAACGGTTAAGAATTATCTCGGTAGCAATTGAATATTTTTTCGATAGATCGATTTTTTCTGTGTATATAACTAATTGATTCATTTAATTTGTATTAAAAATTATCCTATGCCAATATTTTGATGTGAAACATTTCACAATACAGTAGTCCGTCTGGTACTGCTTCAGTGGAGTAATTATCCGTTCTCACCTCTTATTGTGACAACTCCAGTATTAGACGACAGATTTGAACAATTTTAAGTCTTTACTGTTTTTTAACAATTAATTAATAAACTACATTTAAAAAAATACGTTTTTTACAAATTAAACGTATCAATTAGAAATATACACAGAAAAAATCAATTTAATGAAAAAATATTTTTGTTGCCATCCGGACAAATATATTTTCGATAAATTAATTTTATCTGTATATCTTTATAATTGATACATTTAATTTGTATTAAAAATATCACTTCTGAATGACTACGTTTTTACATAAATACATAAAAATTGAAACACTGAAATTAAAATAAATGTTACTTGTGAAGGAATGTATTTTCAGGTGCATTTACGAACTGATAAGTAGTATGGAGCACGAACCGATAAGGAGTATGTAGAATGTATGGACCAAAACATAAGTATACCTACGCGGCATTCTGTCGCCCACCGCCTACTCCAGTAGATTACGCGGTGGAGTATGTACATAAATTACTATACATTATTTTGAAGTACATTTGCGACACATTAACACGGTGCAAAAGTTTATAAAACAAAATTATTGACTCGGCATGAACACAATCTATGTAAATTCTGAACTGGATTTGAAGGTAAACTGAGACATATTTCCGTGCTTGTATTTCTATATGGAGTGCTTGATGATAGACGTCAACGTTATGACGTTACGTATTTAAAAACGTGTGTTCAATGATCGTGCGTTTATTTATCCTTCAAAACATAAATCACGAAATTCACGTCACGATCCTACTTTTTTTTAATGCTCTTCAAAAAAGGGCACAATAAAGAGTTTGAAAAATAAATGAATCAGGCGACGGGCGACGAGCCGAATAAAAATCAATGCGCTGTTTACTTTGGGAAAGGCGTGCTGATGTTTTTTTCTTCGCCGAGGCAATCAATTGTGCAATTATGTTATATTTAGGTCGAGCCGCGATTCCCAGCAAAACAATAAGGTCGCCATGTGCACGAAAAAATATATATCCACACACGCGACACAATCGCTCGGTGTAGTCGTGTAAGACTGCCCTACCGGAAAACTTTCGAAGCTTATTAGACAGGTCGGGACGGCGCGGCGGTAAAAGGTTACGTGAACGATGGTGCGGTAAGACTTACTTTTAAAGTTATTTACGTTTCGATAAATCAATCCTGTTCCTGACAATGTAAAAGTGAAATGATTTTACTGTTGTTCGTAATAACTGTAAGAGTGTGAATTGAATTGCCTGTTTAAGATTTCAATATGAGGAGAAAACAAAGCAGAAAATAAACAAGAACATTATTATAGCGGCTTGTTCAAATATGCGCAATAAATTGTTCCGCACAAAGTGTGTGTGCAATAAAAAATAAAACGTGACCTTCGGAGCCTTTTTAAATATCAGTCAATGTTTTATAGCTCGATAGCTTTTTCTGTTCAACAAAATGTAATATAAAATTATCACATTGGAGATTCCCAAAAACCGCTTTCGCGGACACTACTAAGTTCGCCATTATGGCACCTAACTTTACGGTTCTCCATCAACATGGGTCCGCTGGGTGAATTTTAAATTTGCAGCAGTTAAAAGTGAATTTGTAACCTTCTGTTTATCCAACTTTCAGAATAAATAGTTCTATACATTAGGGCTCACACGTGTCCCATCAATATCAAACGGTGGCACGACACTGTATAATTTATTTTTTTCTCTAACACGAGTATCGGATTTTCGCCTACCGCGCGCATCTTCAAACTCTCGATTTCGAGTGTCCCTCTCGACAGCCTCGGGCTTTCACTAAAAATTTGCGTAATTAGGCAATCGAGGTCGCCCCTCCCGCTCATTCTTCTGGCCCATTTAACGCAGCGTGAGCACATTTGACACATTAGTTTTGTTATTATATTATCGACAGGCGGGCAGTAATCAACACCTGGCCGGCCGGCGGTCGTGGTGTCGAGTCTTTAGAAACATTTAACGTCTTGTGAATGTATGTAGGCAATTTACTACATCGCGCAGGACCGGCATATGCAGATTATAATATTTGGCCCTAATGACTCGTCAATTTAACTGATTTTATATTAATATAATAAATATAATAAACACTCATAAGGCTCTAAACTGAAAACATTACAAAATTTTAAAACAGATGTTGCCCCATTAACGAATTATTGTCGATAATAGTTTAACCTTTACCATACCATGATGTAAAATACCCAAACGCAGCCACGCTGTCAACTCGTGTTACCGTAAAAAATGTTTTTATTAGCTTAAATGGCTTTAATGGCACGAATTAACTATAAATATTGAGCATTCAATTTTGAAAAAATGATTAATTACATAATTTAGAGCATTTGTTAAGTCCTACACTATGTGTCCTTCCTTCTTATCTCTCTTCATTTAATTAGTAAGAAAGAGACAATTACATTTGTATGTTACTGTGAAAATAGTGTGTGATCTCTGTCTTTCATATCACAAATGGTATTTTTACCAACGGATTGAATGGAAAAAATAATTGTTATTGTACGATTACATTTTCATAATTGGTTTTTCACTAAGCGCTAATATTTTCTTTGAGATTATCTAAAATATGAATTTTATGTCGCATGTATTCGCCGAGATATTACGGGTTTAATTATAATGGTAGACCCGTGTTACTGCATGGTTTGGGAAGGGTTAAGACAGTTCTGTATTTCTTTTTGTAAATAATTATTTTACAACGTAACATGAAATGTAATTTAAAATATTTGATGATCAACAGATGGGTGAAACGGGGCTGGTGACAGAGAATTGGTGATTGTTGGAGAAGTCGTTCAGGTTATACAGTAATGAAGAGATACAAATTGATGATGATGATGATGATGAATATTTATAGTCACAGCACGTGCTTGCAAATATTATTTAAATATATCGAAAACATGTATGACAGCATATTACATTTTCTGAACGACCAAATATGCAACCGCGTACGATATATGCGTATATGCAATGCGTACTTGTCAATGTGAAATGTTAACAAAGTAATTAATCAATTGTTATATCTAAATTGTAATGGAGAGTCATAAAAATTAACAAAAAATAATTATTTTATTTAAGCACAGGCTGAATATTATGTTCCAGGGCGATGTTGGTTTTTTAATAACTAGAAAATGAAACCCAATTTTTTAATTTGTTTTTTTATTTATTATCGATTATTTTGTTTATTACAATTATGTATGGAATGTGACATCGGCCATGTGGCCGCACCTCTGACACCGGCACAAATTGCGTGCTCTTTTAACCATATTTTTCATAACATTCTCGCACACTACGCGTGTTATATCAGCGATTTCATTTCGAATATTGTCATCTCTTGCATCGAGATTGTTGTTGGCTTATTGGCGTAGATCTTTCCTTTCAAGCATTCCCACATAAAATAGTCAGGAACCGTCGAGTCAGGTGATCAAAGAGGCCAGACGATATCACCACTTTGACATTATGCGGCCGGGAAAAATTTCTAGCTAAATTTCAAGCGTGGCTCGGGCTGTGTGTGAGGTGACACCGTCCTGTTGAAACCACATGTGTTGCAGGCCCAATCGACCCAATTCGGCCACCGAGAAGTTTTCCAACATGTGACGATCCATTAATAGTTACAGCATTGCCATTATTATTTAGAAAAAAAATGTTTTAATGACTTCAACGCGTTGTTGAGGCGTTAGATGCTCCATAATAAATTGTAATCAAATACTCTCTACGACTACCAAACGCGAACCGACAAATGTATGCCAAACTAAAATGGCGGCTAAACAAAATTGGCCTGGAATATAATATTCATTATTGAATGACTATAACATGTAGTGGACGCCTACCGCCACGTTCAAAGCGCGCCATAGCCACACAATTCGCTGGCTGCATGTGCCGTCCGTCCAACCGTAAGAGCAATTTTCTTAAGAAGATTAGTTTTAATTCAAATAATCTACTAGATAAGAATGTCTTACCAATTTATTAATCTCAATAATTGATTGCTCGTCGCCAGTTATATTGTATACGTCAAAAATTGATAATTGAAAGGATAATAATGTACATTATCGCGATTCAAATTATTACTTCATAACATATGCAACAATCATAAATATTTCTATTATTCCTTGTGCAAATACTCGCTAATCGTTCTTATTGTGTTTAGTCGTGTGTTTTATCACATTACACGATTACAGGTATTCGGGCAAACATTTATCATGCCGGCTCCAATGTACATAAACTAAAAAAAAACACATGTCGTTAAAACCACATATGTATCATCTTAATTGATATATCCAATTCGTTCCGTACGATATCGCGATATCGCATACCGCTGACGGTTAACCCTTCCCTAGCCATGCGGTAAGTAACAATTAAATCGTATTTCTATAATTATCCACAGTGTAAAACTTACATTTACCTAGTTCTAAAAAAATCGTTTTCGCTTAGAAATGACTATAGTGGAAAACCAATTATGTAAAGAGAATCATAATAAAGATAATAATTTTTGAATTCAATGCTATATAACATTGTTGCGTTGCATGCTATCTGCGTTAAAAATACCACTTGAACCGCGTACAAAAGATTACACATTAATTTAAATGCAGAGGGATAAAAATGAAGATTTTTTGACGAATGCGTTATAAGAATAACGTTTGAGAATAAAATGAACGTATTAAATTATTATTTCTTATTATATTTATAGTAACTATGACATTTTAAAGTCATTTAAACTTGTAAAAGCATTTTTTTCCCCATTTAAAGTGCTTACAAAACTCGACTATCTTGCAGTAACGCGAGTTGACAGCATGGCTGCGTGGGGAATTTTTAGCATGGTATGGTAAAGGTTAACGCGGCACCAGCAATATAATTATATAATATTTCAAAGAACGAAGGCGGCGTCACTCTACATCTGAATTTTGGATTAAATTGACCCGAACGCGCGTGCGCCTTTCAATCCACAGACATTACACCATACATATATATACTTTTGTATGCACTATATTGAGAATAAACAAATAAAAGTATAGTAATAATTTATATATAAATACATTGCACGCCAGTGGTGGTCCTCTAAAAAAGACACCTGTGAGATGAAACACATATCATTATATTTTTGTAGAAAGCAAGCATTTTGCGGTTTGACATATTATATTAAATAAAAACAACGATCACTTTGTATGAAACGACGAAATTTATTATACGTCAACCGTCAGTCTCAGAATTCTCCAACCGTATTATTGAAAAAGACCATTCCTTTAATAATACCACACGGGTCAATATCCTCCATAAAAACGGATAATTTAGAAACCCTCGAAATAAAAAAGGCAATAAATAGTGGTACGGCAATTCTTAATAATCAAATTAATTTATCCATTAGCTCCATATTAGATACGTTTCCTTAAAAATCAATTTAATATCCATCAATACTGTATTTTCCCATCCCTTAATGTTCCGTCTATCTGTATATGTATTATATCTCTCTCTCTCTCTCTCTCTCTCTTTCACATGTAATTTTATATTCTATCTCCCTCTTTATGTGTATATATATAAGTGCACTCTTTTTGTATTTACGATCAGTTTTAAATACGTCCTGACGTAGCAGCTTGAGATAAGCGAACCCGTTTGACGTATAATAAATTTCGTGGCTTCATACAAAGTGATTGTTATTTTATTTAATACAAGTATCATTAATACTTAATCACTCGAGGTTACGAGTACGAGTGATTCCATACATTATCTATGAATTTGGCGCGCAACCTGACCGCGTTATATCACTGCGCATATTGGATACAAAAAAAGTGTAATTCACAATGTGCAAAATTAAAACGCGGCGACCGTCAAAAACAGTTGATTGTTCAATGAAAGAGTGACGCAACGCGAGTCTAAAATTAAAATAGGATATATATATTTGTATATATATAGATTGTATGTATATATACAAACTAACATTAAATAGCTTTGACGACTGGATTATCCGTGGCGGATTAAAAAACATTTGGATTATAAAATTCGCTAAAAAAAACTCTGATATAAATTCAAACAAAAAAAAAAAATACAAAATTTACGCGATGCGCATCAAGAGTAAACACTATATCTGAAGTGCACCCAAATAATAATTCGAATATTCGTTCGTTGGCGTGTTACCGGTGGCGTGCAGTAGGTATAGACTTAGGTTATGTTGTTTACCATGATATATAATATGCTATATGCTACATTGTACATAGGTTGATGAATTTTCGTTTAACCGACGTCTTTAAGCAAAATGCTCGAACGCGAAGAACAATCATGAAAACAACACGTTCAGTAAGGTAATAAAATTTGCGAATTAGTAAATGAGGAAGTCGATGCTTCTATCGGCTCTAAGCCAAGTTTAAAACCTTTCAAATGTCATTCTGTCAGGAAACAGAATAAGAACTCCGTACAACACGAGTCAGCTGATCCATTTCTGACTCTGCCGAGTTAAATTTTCAATTCAGTAGGTAGCAATTGTATGGTTTGTATAGAACGATAGATTAAAACAGTGGGTAAAAAATTTAGTGGCGTGGCGTCGCGCGGTAGCATCCAGAACTACGCAACTAATGATTCTACCGATACACGGTGGGCGCCAGCGTAATTATAACATACGGATTATTTAATTTATATTTGTTTCCCAGAATTTTGAATCTTTTTGCTTGTATGCAGTGCACGCCCCTACATGTTGGCAATTTCGCTGATATTATTTGTATATTCGATTCGTTTCCCAGATAATGTTGTTTATGTTTTTAATGTCTTCGTAATTTTCCATAAATAATCTTCACCACGATTGTTCAATAATATAATCTGTCTGTAAGAATATATTTTTTTTTTAAAATATTATTATTAATGGTACATTGTACCGTATAAATATATAAAATTTGTCACGAAACTGCGTCAAAAAACGCGTTAGAAAAATGCGTAAAATTTTTTTGTACGTTCGCGGAATGTTGTTACCGGTTTTTAGTACCACTGTAGACACTAACGTGAAAGAAATATTTCCACAAAACAAAAGGACACCATCTGAATTTGAAATCAAATTGATGTTTCAAGAGACAGAACAAAATACAATGATCCGTATGCGAAGAGAGACGGGACAAATTAGAAAAACATATTCTATGAAGGGATGGTATTCAACAACTCGGCACCCGGTGACAATAGCGGCATTGCTTGAGTGAGATTCGTATAATTGAGACATTGCAACAACACTGTATATCAGTTTTGGGCAGATCCAATGTTATGAAAGCCACGGCGTTGTATACCTTCTTGGACATCAAATTGTATATTAAATAACCATATACGATAAATAAAAGTATTATTAAACACAATTTGTAAAAACCGATATACAGTGATGTTGCAGGGGAGGTGTCAATTAACAAATTGAAATTGCAAAATATCTCGAAAACTATCCCACCCGACAGGAGAAAGCTAAAATGCAATAGGGGATGTATAAAAAACAAGAAAAATCAGGCAAAAATGTACCTTATAAATCTCATTTTTTTGAATTTTCGCTGGGAATCGTTCTATATTACTACTAGTTTCACGATAGCGATACAATTGCTACAATTGCAATTGCTAATTGTAGGGGCGTGCAAATGTAATCTGTAACCTCCCTGTCAACTGCGCACAAGTCAAGGGAATCGCACCTAAGTTTAGTTCAGTTTCAGTTTATAAATAATCTGCTCCTCTTTACAACTCACCATAAATCATTTAAAACTAGCCGTGTCTCTCTCTTGTAAAGTACACAATTCTTAGATATGCAGTGTTGCTGCTGACGGTGACGAAATCATAATACACACTTTGTTCCCGCAAGCTATTTAATAACCTGCCTCAAAATATACATTTGTATATATTTAAGAATTGGGCCCAAAATCCATAATTTAGCTACAGTAAACAGTGAGATGGTGATGGTATTGTGGTCGGACACGTGTCCACCACATTCCGACCGCACGTTC
This sequence comes from Eubasilissa splendida, assembly GCA_031772225.1. Taxonomy (NCBI): domain Eukaryota; kingdom Metazoa; phylum Arthropoda; class Insecta; order Trichoptera; family Phryganeidae; genus Eubasilissa; species Eubasilissa splendida. Next base: position 13,369,369 of record CM062867.1, read on the forward strand.
AAACAGGTTTGATAAACCGATACCGAGTCAAGGTATTCAGGCTTCACTCTGACACTATGATTGCCTACAAGCTGTTCAAAAAAAATGTATTCTTTCACAAATTAGTAGCATTACAGAAAGATGAGATAATAAAAAAAAACGGTTAAAAAAAAACCACACGAAGTAACCTTGAAATACGAGCCAAGTGTTGAAGACGATGGTATCTCAATTTTTTTTACGTAGGAATGTCAGTGAATTACAGCAGGCCGGCCACCGAAATATGTGCGGAGGTAATGAGATTAACGTAGGAGATTATCATTGTTCAAGTCATTTATTGGGTGTTGTGTTTTAGATGGAATAGGAAAGGATGGGTGGATGGTAAATAGGGAATCGGAAATGAGGAAATGATGAAGGATAAAGATCCTTCGATAGTTCCAAGTTCACCCCGAAAACACAACAGCCACGGCAAAACTTTGGAAACATCCCGTCCATAAAACACCAAAATCACAGCGGTATGCCCACCGCTTACGCAGGACCGACGCAATGACCGATGCGCCCCGCATACACCGCACAGCTGCCAAAATAAAATTTGCCCTCATTGTCCCCGGTTGACTCACTTTATTAGTAAATAATATTTATTATACAATACATTGCATAAAGATAATATAAAATAATAATAATCAAGGCAGGGGGGAGCAGAGAGGAAGTATGGAGGCCCTCCCTTCCGGGAAACGAAACGGCCCAAAAGAAAAACATATAAGAGATCCACGCACCACTGCCGGCAGATTTAAGATATTTACTCAGCAGTACTCCGGAGGATCTCCCATCTGGAGACCCACACTAGAACAAAGGCCCTAAACAACTCCATGATATATGAACTAGTTAGATCCAAATGTCGACGAATTTGAAGAAATCAAAAACAATCCAGTCGAGCCAAAGGAACAATGTGTACTGGTCGGGAGTGGACTAAGGGGTAGGACACATTTTACAATAAAATTCGTTTCAATTTATGGAGGTACATGTGTTCACTTATTTAAAAAAAAAAAAGATATTTACGAATATGGAACAATGGTAAAGTTGTTGTTGTCTACCTACATTAGTTGTAGTACGTGTGTCACTCCGTAAGGTGGATCGGTGGCATACTGTATCCATCAAGGTTTGCGCAGTGGCTAGAGACGCAAAGATCAGAAATCAGAATCAGATCTAGAGGCTTTTAAACTTAGTAATTACACAAATCAATCTATTTGGTGAAAATTCCCTCTTGTATCGGCGAAGCGTAACATTTAAATTATTTAAAAATATGATTATTTTGTATTCGTTTACGTTAATTGGTTAAGACAAATTATAGTGTTAAGTAGACAACTACATGTTTTCAACATTGAAAAATATATTTTTTTTCAGAAACACCGGCCGTGGCCGCGACGTGACCATTATAACTGAAGCAATCGATGATTGCTTTCTGCTAGATTAGATGAATTCTTAAAGACTTCGTATAAAATTTAAAAATTATTGTCTTAGATCAAGTCTATGACAAAGTCAATATCACCTGGCTTAGGTGGTGTCCGTTAATATTTGTTAAATGATTTATTAAAACCTGAGACTAATGTATTATTGCCCATATTTTGTAATATTAAGTTAGTATCTAAGTTTACCCTGAAGAATGAACGGTGGGTTTCAAACAAAGTGAATTTTTGTTTATTTCATTTATAATTAAATGTTATATCAAATAAAATGTTAAATAATAAATCAAAACATGTCCAAATATATAAAAAAAATCAAATAGGTAACTCTTTCATCTTGAAATTGACGAAATTTGGTCCTTGATCGGTGGTGATTCCAACATATTATAAATTGACCGCCACTGTAAGATAATAATTTATATATATATACAACAATCACATAGATACAAGGCAAATAATACGTTGTACACATATTATGTAATTAATTTTATGGATCCAAAAATTATTATTAACCCGAAATAACAAAACCGACAAGAAAAAAATATCGGCGTAATTAATATATAACGATAAAATAATGAGATAATGAAATAATCATAGCCCAATTAAACTGTTGTTATTTCATGAACGTGGAAGGAACGAAGACTACAACATCGTTGTCGGGATCGGCTTTCAGCGCTCGGGTCATTTTTGATGGTCCATTTTGTATTATTTTCATCGAGTGGGGGACGCGAATGTCTTTTGTATTTCGACTCCTTGTGTATTTTGAAGGAGTAATCGATATCGCTATTGCCTCACGGAATGGAACGAATTGAAGGTGTCGGTTTACGGAAAACGTGCGAGTCAACAATTGTTTTTTTTTTGCCAGAATTAAAGATTGCAAAATAAATAAATCAAACTGATATAAAAAAAGCGAGAAATTGAAATTAAATTAACGTATTTTTAATGAGTTAAGATATTATATGTCTAGATAACAGTTGAATAAAGATTAATTTAGATACTTTTATCCATGGTTACAAATTGGATTATCATTTTCAGATTTCCACCAATTACTACGTTATGATACTGTGTAGGTCTATCGCCTCCACTGTCATCATCACCCCCGATGACACTGAACGCACTTTGCATATACCGATGCGTACAACAGAACTCCTAACAGGCATAAATACTTCCGGTACCGACACTAGGCAACAATAACGATGTCTCGCGACTTGCACGCTTCTCGCCGTTTCCTTCCCGACCACAGTTCTCAATACATTTCCTATTCTACAGCTTAACCACTTCTGTAAATCTGTAAACTGTGTCTGTCAGTAAACTAAGTGTCGACGTAAGTCTTTCATTGCATAACCTGCTCTGGCCACACACACACAATACGTTCCGGGATCTTCAAACGGACTAGTGACAGGTAATTAATGGGGCACCCAACAATCACATATTCATTTTACATTTCACATTCTATTTCATTTTAGTGCATCAATGAATTTATGATAAGCAGTTATTACAATTCGCCTCAGCAAGATTTTCGCAAAATTCTAATTTACAGTATGAAGTATTTAAACTAAAGTCTTTCAAAACATTTTATTTATTTTAAATATGTATTTTTTGTGTATATTAAAACATCGTCAATAAAGAAAATTGTAAATCATGAAAGAAAATAAACAAATAAATTCCGTACTTTTACGTTTTAAAATTCTTATATGAATAAAAAAAAACTTTTGAGGAATTAAAAATAACATAAAAGTGACGTTTGAAACTTTTCGATCTAAATTTGAAGTTAACCCGTTTTTGCAGTCGCGCATTGAATTGAAAGTCTAACAAAATTAAAATCAATTGAGGATATTAAATATGAATGCTGGCTGGACGGGCAGTTCGTGTAACGGCCACTCGTGTTTAAAGTACTGTACCAGGAGCAAGTACAATATTAATGTAGGTATTATACTTGGATTCCAAATTGGTTTACCGTTGATTATTTCTCTAACGTGTAAACTACCCGACAGCCAGGGAAGGGGGAGGCTGAAACTACCCTCAATAGTTAGTTACTTACGGTAGATCGCAAGAATGGACGCTCAAGATACCTATATAATTCAATTATAATACCCAGTATTACTAAAAATTCAAGGAAAAAATAATCAATAAATTATGCAGCATTCCTCATACGCTACGCAGTATTATGTACCTACGGCTAGATTTTAGTGATCTTTAGTTCAGAGTTATTAATTAAAAAAATTTAATAAAATTAAAAATACGTATGCATCGAAAAACGTATACACGAAATGAGCAAATGCATAGAAAATGCGTATGCATGGAAAAGCACGTACATGGAAAGAACAAATACACGGAAAAGGCATATCCATGGAAAAGCACGTATATGCAAAGTGCAAATGCATAGAGAAATTAATATTATGCGTGGAAAACATGTATGCATAAACAATGAATATGCATGGAAAAACGCGCACAGCGTGGACAGCAATGCGAATTTTCCTATTTTATGGATATTTTGCAAGAAGCGAAGGTAGCTTGGAGAAATTAATTGTGGTGCCCAAGCCGTAATACGAAGTCGAACATCCCCCACACGTTGGACTGTCCAAGTGAAATAGCAACAGGCACTTCTCTGGTGACAGATCTGAATGCAGAAGTTCGGGGGTACACGAAGATCGCAATCATCAGTCATGAGGTACGTGATTTGTCTGCACGTCAGATTGCAATGCTATTAAATATAAAGTCCCCCCTTTTTGTAATTTTTTTTTTAAATGTTTATGATTCATTATGAATATAACCGTGCATAATAAAGTAACGTTTTATATCAATTTCAAAGACAAAACTCCCGGCTGCCATATATGGCCACACGCAAGGCGCTAATGACACGCTTTCTGCTAGCGTTAAATAAAACTCTACTGTGTAACCCTGTAGTTCATTACAAATGCGGCGAGTGGGTCTCCTCCATCGCACACCGTTCACCAACACGCGTGCACACGTCCCAATAACAAACGGCAATATTTTTGGAGCTGGTTAAGAAGTTGCGCCGTGGACAAAGAATGTCATACGAACCGACCTGCCTTACGCGTCCGCGCCTCGGCAGAAATTCGCCCGAATGGATACATGACAGGTCATTGTCGTATAAACGGAAACGTACACTTCGGACCAGAAGTAAGATAATGTATTCATTTCAATTTCCTCTAACGTCATCAGACATCCTGCTCCTCTCGATTCGCGCGGAGCCCGAACGGCAGGAATGAATTGTCAAGTGACGACTTAATAACATCTAGTTCGCCACGGGTACGATAGATAATTATTATTGAGGAGAACACCTTCTTATTGTGAAGCTATAATTATTCAGAACAGACGGTCTGTGATATTTTCAATAGTAATTAAATGTATTAAAATTTAATAAAAATGAATTGTCAATTTACTGTAAAAACAAAGTAGATGGCTTACAAATAATGGAATGATACATATATTAATTTGAAAAGTGTTCGAAAATTTGTCGTCAAAAATAATGTCTGTTGAAGCATAGTTGGTTAATGCACCTTCCCTGGATCGGAAAGAGATCCAGGTTCGAATCCCGGTGGCGCAACAACAATATTTTTTTGATAAAATTGATTTTATATGTATATCTTTCTAATTAATACATTTAATTATTATTTAGAAAATTATTAATTATATTATATGGTACAAAAAATTGAGATTAACTACGTAAGAATAGCTGGCCATCCGTGATAGTCAATTAATTATAAACACTTGATTAATCATGTATTACTTAAATATATTTTAAAATATATTCAGTATATTATTCCGCTTATCTATCATTCGTATGTATAGCTCGTTCTAAATTGTATTTTTTCCGTAAATGCACTATTTTAGTAAAACATTATAATATTATTTATTTTAAATTGTTAACTTTGTTTTATTAACACATTAATGGATTAAAATACATCTACCGGTTTCGACACATATCATTTTCTTCTTCCGGATGTCATTAACTAATCAAAAAAAAAAAACATATATCTCCAACGATTCCAAATTATTTTAATTTATGACTAACACCAACAAATTATTATCAAAACCATGACCATTTTCTAACAAATGTATGTAAACTCAATTAAGTGGTTAATAAAACAAAGATAATAAATAAAAATAATTATTATTATAATATATACGTAGATTGGATATACATTAGACACAGTATCCTACTTATACATATATTCTTACATCTGTCTGCCCGTGTCGCGTAGCAACATAAAAAAAAGATATATTGACAGTAGTCCGTGTCACACGATATAACAACTTCAAACAATGTAAATTATCATGATACTGTAATTTCGGTGATTTTGTATCATAAATAACACAATAATATTATGTACAAGTCACAGATCATTAAATTAATAGACATGAAATAAAGCGAGACAAGGGGCATTCTACACACATTCTTGGTGGAAACATAAATTCGATATTTTATGATACATTTATGCATCAGTAAAAGTATTTACTCTTCGAAAATTATATCTTTGTGTAAACAAGACGCATTTTTTTTACATTAATGCATATTATAAATTAAATTTTCGTTCCAATCGAGTCAAATTTAAAAAAAAAGTCACGGAGCTATTTGATTGCATAAGTGGTGACATAGTGATCACGCGGGTGACACCAAAATGAAAATATTGGGATAATAAATTTTATTTTTTTTGTAAGTATTTTCATTGTATAGCTCAAATTGAGGTACCACCACCTTGTGGTAATTTTTTTTGTTGTTTTCATGAAAAATAGCCAACCGCTCGGTATATTTCTCACGGCCAACCAATTACCAATACATCGCTGACCGAAACTTATGCTGTTCCGAGTTCGGAACTTCGCACTGTGCTGTTCAGTTGCGGAACAGCCGGACGAATGTCGAACTAATTCAGAAAACATTAATGTTACAGAATGTGAAAATTCACACCACAACCGAGGCGCAATTATTATTGTGTAACAGAAGATCCGGAAACCAAACATAAACAAGAATCTCCGCCCGAATAAACATCCCCTAGTTCGAGCCTCCAACTAATTGATTTATTGTACTCACCCTGTATAGATTACCAAATGAAGGGAGACTATCATCATATTATACAATCATATATTATAAAATATATGTACTTTCGTTTAACCAACGCCTTTGGATAAAATAAATCCGTCGTTTATATGATCCTACCATGTATATATTTATTTATAATTTTAGAGTACTATTAATAGTGTCTTTAAAGTTGAAGTTTTAACGTAAAATAATACTTTGTATGACTGAACATGATTCATTTATTGTTTGAAAATCCTTCACGTAATAACTGAAGTAAGTAATTATTTTTATTAAAGGTTAACGTAGGAAATAGTTCTGCCAATTGCTTTTTGTTTTTCCCAAATCAAAAACCAATCCATGTACCAAATTTAAAATCATGAAATCAACGCATTAAAAACAGTAAGATAGTAAAATTCGCGACACTTCAATGATTTGCACGCATTTGTAAGCCTTTCTAATGTTATTCTGTTAAAAAAACAGCATAGGTAACGACTCCATATAAAACGGATCAACCGAAAGAAATTTTCAATTCAGTAAATAGCCATTTATATGACTTGAGTAATTCACTAGCTTAAAGACAGAACTGAATAATGCAAATAGCACGATGCGGCGAATACAGCGATGAGTCGTCGTGACATTTTGTAGAACTAAGCAATTAGTCTCTACTAGTACACAGATGACGCTAATTGCAAAATAATGTTTTCGTTTATGTAAATCCAATTTTTTAATTTATGTTTGTTTCTCAGAATTTTTAGTTATGCACAAATTTTTACTTGTAACCGACCTATTCCACAATATGTTATGGGTGGATACCTGATTTATTACGAGTCAAAAATGCATGATATTCTTACTGAATAGGAGCCTCAGTCTATCTTTTCTTCTTGTATGATGTTCGTGCTCATGTTGATTTGCATCAATTTTTCATATCAATTCTGTCAATATTTTTTTAGTGAGGATTTTATAAATAAACACCATAATATTGAAATACATTTTCTGCTTAACGATCATTATATTCAGATCTTTTAACATTGCACTGATCCGATATTCATCTTAAGGCTCAACAACCTGCTTTCTACTTCTATTTTGTGTGTGAAGTGGTTCAGACAAATCTTCTAGAATGTTGGCCTCATAAATAATGCCACTGTAAATATTTTTTTTATTTTTAAATTGCAACATTTCGTTTGGCGTTCCCGCCACGTTGCAGTCACCGCTGCCGTCGAAACGATGCGAATACACCTTTAGAATCACTTCGAAACGGTGCGGTCGCGGTCGGTCGTGCATTAGGCAACGCTACTCTAGAAACACGCGAGAAAATAAGAGCTAGACTTGCAATGATTGCATTTTAACAGCCGTGTTCTGACGAAACATCCCGCTATTGCGAAATCACAATAATGCTTACATTAAAATAAATAGTATACGATGACAAAACTCGCTCAGCAGCCAGAGAGAAGCTGTAGAAATCGTGCACCCCCAAAAGGGGAGGGCGGACGTCACATTTATGTGTTGCAGTCGCAGAACTCGGTCACAGTCCGGCAGAAATTCACCCTGTCCATGTCGCGAGAGGTGCGAGGGAGAGCCAGTGGAACGCTCCGTTAAATCTCTCTAGCCGCTGCTCTTCCCGGCATCGTCCATCCCAGCATCCCCCAGCGGGAGACCCGCACCCTAATAAATTACCAGTGACCTGAGTACGCTGATACTATTAGAAATTGATGCATTCTTGGTACATTTTGTTATTTATGTATTCTTAACATTAACATCGGTCGTGCTGGAGACACATGTTGCGCACATCATGGACGGCAATGTCTCCATTCTGCAAGAACTGACTGACTCTCAGCCATTTGTCTGAGACGAATCCTAACCTAATCCTGAGACGAAGCTAGTTGGTAAAAAAAAAGACGAAGATCCCCCATCCGTTGGACTGACCAAGTGAAAAAGGCAACAGACACGTCTCTGGTGACAGCCCTAAGATCTGCAGGATACCGATAAAAGCGGAAGAGCACAGTCAAAAATGCGAAAGTTTATGTAGATCACGATCGTCAGTCACGAAGGACCGACGTGGATGATAAACATTAATATCAATACTAAAATTTTATTTTCATAAAAAAAAATAATTAAACCCAGTGAATTTTGCAACAAACCTAGTATATTTGTAAACTACTAATTTCACGTGCAACAGGATTCGGTCCCCTTCGGAGATATTTAAAAAATAAATATTTTCACTTTTATTTATAATACATATATATCATTTCTCTAAATAATCGAAATGTATTGGTGAATCGGCCGCGGTTGTGTCATTCCCCTCGGTAAAATTATAAACCGATTCACTAATTGAATTATTAAATTAAATATAATACCCGATGTGAAGTAAACATGTTCATATTTTTAAATCGCAAACTCTACCTGTTGACGCAAGACGAGTACCTACTCCCTGTGCATTTTGTCCTTCCAATATATATACAGTGGAACCTCTTATAACGAGACTAATTCGTTCCAGAATCTTACTCGTTATGTGAAACACTCGTCAAGCGAAACAATTATTCCCATACAAAACAACGTAAATGACAATAATGCGTTTCCTGCCAAAAAAAAGTCAATTTTTATTATTTTATTTATTATTTATACTAATTATATTACATACTTATAAATCGTTAAGGAGCGTAACAACCTGCAATGTCTCCACGGTTGTTACGTGTTATTAAACTTTGCACAAAAAAAAAATTACAAATAATGTCTGAACACAAGTTTGGAAAGATGTGTGATCACATGCGACACTAATGCGCTAGCGGAACGAGCGCTAACCAGAGACTGATGCACTGGCGCTGAAGTCCCGGCACACAAGTGAGCGATGTGAAGATGGGACTTCCCCATCGTTATGAGAAATGTCGTTTTTTCCACAATCTGTTTTGCTCGTTATACGAATTACTCGTTATGGGAGGTGCTCGTTATGAGAGGTTCCACTGTATATTATTTTATTGAGGTATTTTGACAGTGTAAACATATTATAACAAACATAATAACTATTTAACATATGATACTAATAATGAAAATCCACAAACATATTCAGATACATAGGTGTGTTTAGATGCAGAAAATAAATTAAAAGAGAAAAAGAGGGAGAAAGGGTGGGGGGGAGGTTGTTTATTAACTATCGTTGCGGTAAAGGGAGAGCAACATGTGTTTATAGGTAGAATGATTGTCCAAAATTGAAATTGTGGTGGTTCATACGACGAACGCTTTGAGCGTAGTCAGGCTAATGTTGAAAAAGTCAACACATTATGGTATATTTGCATGACCGGTGAACGAATGAATTTTGTGTGTAAGATGTTCTACTTCTGTCGATCTAGATAGTACATGGAGAGATATTAATTCTAATTGACTGGGACAGTCAATATGCCCTTGCGATAGTTTGAAGAGAGGTATTTGGTCAGCACGTGTTCTTCGATGTTCTAGGATTCTCATATTGTGGAAGTTTGCTGCATCTAAATAGGAGTTAAATGATAGATTAATAAACCTATTTTGTATTCGTTGTAATCTCGCGATATATGTAATCTGCCACGGGTTCCAGATTTGATACAATACAGTATTTTGAGGCAATATGGATTTTGAAAGTGTTTGCAGGTTCGAAGTATGAATGAGGCCTTGGAAGTAATTTGGTCAGTGTGATTTTTGAAAAGAAGTTTGCCATCGAGGATTATTTCTAGATCGCTTTTATTTTCTATGCCTGTCCCGCTCTGGCCAACCAATGACTCGAGGATTTCGCCGACGGGGGGACATATTGCCTTTAGATCAAGGTAGGCCAGATCCATCTATCTGTCATTATTTTCCTTCATAAATCCAATTCGGATTGTGTCAACTAAACAATATTATAATCGACACAGTCCACGTGATCTTGTAAATACGGTACAAGAGAAAAAAAATTAAAAGACAAATTATTAAATTAATCAGTTTAATTATTGTTCCCGACCATGTTGTTAATATTGTAAATAATTTAAGAATAATTTGGCATCCAACCTTTATTATTAGTAAGAATGATCTGAAAGATTTTGAAGAACTGTGTGTGCACCGCAATAAATAGCGATATACGCGAAACATAGCATTGTTGGCCGAATCTGTAATTTTATTTTTTTAAATATAACAAGAAATAGTTTGAAGTGAGATTGTTAATTTTAACAACAGGTTCGCGCGAAACCGGTTCGAACCCATGAGGGGGACATCACCGTTACAGCATTGTGAATGAAATATATTTTATTTATTTATGTACGCCATTAATCAATACACGTATGCGTGTACATATAAATAGTCTAAATATTAGAAAACATTTTTTTTTTTAAATATAGATACATGTCACATCAATATCTTACTATTTTCAAACTAAGTTAAAGGCATGTACTATAAAAATAGGACTAATTTGCTGGTGTCCTAGAACGAGATGCGAACCCCCCGACCACTAGATCGCTAGGCCAACGTATTAACCACTACAACAACAAGTTTACGTGACACATTGTTAACCCTTCCCAAACCGTGCAGTAACACAGGTCTACCATCATATTAAACCGCTAATATTTCGGTAAATACATGCAACATAAAATTCATATTTTAGATAATCCTAAAGAAAATATTAGCGCTTAGGAATGACTAGGGAAAAACCAATTATGAAAAGGGAATCGTACAAAAACAATTATTTTTCCATTCAATCCATTGTAAAATTAATACGTTGGTAAAAATACAATTTGTGACATGAAAGACAGAGATCACACACTATTTTCACAGTGAAAAGAACAACAAACATACAAATATAATTGTCTCTTTCTCACTAATTAAATGAAGAGAGATAAGAAGGAAGGACACATTGTATACGATTTAATGAATGCTCTAAGTTATGTTATTAATCATTTTTTCAAAATTGAATGCTCAATATTTATAGTAAATTCGTGTCATTAAAGCCATTTAAGCTAATAAAAACATTTTTTTCTAACTGTTATTTACGGTAACACGAGTTGACAGCATGGCTGCGTTCGGGCATTTTATATCATGGTACGGTAAAGGTTAATAATGCAAAATTGATAATAAAATACGAACTAAAAATTAAGATAAATACACAGTAGCTCAAATACCTTGATCATCTATTATATCATCGTCTCAATACTGCATCAAAAACATCCCACCTATATTTAAGCAATATATGGAATATTTTTACAGAACTGTAATCGTTCCCAAGCCTGTCAAGTATTTGTACTGCAATAATTCGTACTTGAAACATAAAACATTAGTACTTCGAAAGGGAACATGGTACGAAATCAATACAGTCAGATGACGGACGATAAAAATAATAAAACACTCAAAAGTTTTTCTACTCTGTTCTCTAGTGCGTGCCATAAATAATTGGGCAAGATTATCAGAAATCTCTTTCATCCTGGTTAACCACAGAAAGACAGTTGACGGAATCGGGATATGCAAATGGGATGAGAATCGCGCATTATCATCTTCGGACTGCGGACCGCGGCCCAGTTAGCCAGCCGCAGGAGCCAGGCCGACCGTCGAGACTTGGCACGCCCCCCTGGCACGTCTCGGAGCCAATCCTGCCGTGCGAGTGATGCCGCCCAAGTCCGAGGGGTTCATTGCACCCGATGTAGGAACCGCCGCGCTGTTGCTGATGATTAATTACAATTACGTATCAAACTCGAAGCAGTCTGGCCCTTAAACGCATCAACCAAATACCGTAACTAAATGTAAAACATCGTTAACCTTTACCATACCATGATATAAAATACCCGAATGCAGCCATGCTGTCAACTCGTGTTACCGTAAATAATAGTTATAAAAAATATTTTTATTAGCTTAAATGACTTTAATGGCACGAATTTACTCTAAATATTGAGCATTCAATTTTGAGAAAATGATTAATAACATAATTTAGAGCACTCATTAAGTCCTATACAACGTGTCCTTCCTTCTTATCTTCATTTAATTAGTGAGAAAGAGACAATTATATTTATATGTTTGTTGTTCTTTTCACTGTCAAAATAGTATGTGATCTCTGTCTTTCATGTCACAAATGGTATTTTTACCAATGTATTAATTTTACAACGGATTTAATGGATAAAATAATTGTTTTTGTACGATTGCTTTTTCATAATTGATTTTTTACTAGTCATAACTAAGTGCTAATATTTTCTTTAGGATTATCTAAAATATGAATTTAATGTTGCATGTATTTACCGAAATATTACAGGTTTAATTATGATGGTAGACCAGTGTTACTGCATGGTTTGGGAAGGGTTAACAACAAAACCGTGCGCTGTCGCCCCCCGCGTGCCCGCGCAGAAACAATTTAAAAAGTGCAAAACTTTATGTACCACATTATTTTCAAGCCATAAAGTATTCTATCATTGTAACACTTTATAACATTAAAAATTTGGGATAGGTCAGGTTAGTTATATTTATAATTTATAATAAATATAACTATTATAATTTGTATTTTACTTATTTCAAATCACATGTTGTTTGTACATTTAGTATTTCAATATCTGCATCACTAGGCTACGCCCGTGCTGTTAATGTCACCCATCTTCTTTCGAAATCCACCAGATAGCAGTATAGATTAGCAAAAAAAAAATATATATATATTAATATTAAACTACAATATTTTCGCATTGAGCAATAGATGTCACTGATGTCTAATATTCGTCCGTGAATAATTCTTGGAATCGTATCAATTTAAAAAACCTTTGAATGCACATACATATGTACCTTTTATAGTTATATACATTTTTACCTATGCATCACTTTAATAAAATTTCGTTTTTTCTTACTGGAAACAAAGTACACTACATAGTGCATTGTTAAAACAATTTATTTCCGCATTGAAACATCAAGAATTTAATTGTCTCCTCTTCACATTTCTATATTTCTAATATATTTTAGTTTATTGGTTCGTAGTTTGAGTTTTTTTATCAGTTATTTTTTTCAATTTCGAAAAATATTCGCAAATGTGAAAAATATAAAATAAATAAATAATGATTTAATGTGACAACTCTATGCACAAAAAGCGGTGTCGACATTTCGCCGCTAAAACCGGGGTTATTGCACCACAGGCCAACATTGCGAAAAGAACGTTTCAGTTGCAACAATGGTTAGACATCGGACATATCCAGTTTGGGTGGTCGCGTGATCGGGTCGCCGACCAAAGGTCGAGGATCGCATCCCGCTTCGTGTCATCCAATTCAGACTTGTTTTCGAGCGCGACAGTTCTATCTTAATTTTTAAAAAAAATGATAACAATATCGATGGGACACATTTCTACGTTACAACCATCTTAAAATAATGACCAACCTTGAACTGGACTCACTACTTCGTAAAACGTTTTTCTATGTTCTTTGGTATTTTTTTTAAACGAACATTAATTAAATTATTACGTCGGGGTCACCCACTTTGGAGTGCGGAAGATTAAGATTATGAATTTGTGGATGTCTATCACACGCCCGGTATCGACCCCCAACAGACAACGATAATACGCGCCGCAGTCGCCCAAGGAGCCGGCCCTAGCGCGTCACTTTCCAGAATTACAGAATTTTCTGTAAAAATATGAATGCTAATAACTATTATATGATTCTTTAAATCAGATTCCAGAACATCTAATTACGTGACACTTTGTACAAAAATATATACACAATATTAATTAAATAAAGAAAAATGAATCATTTTGTGGGAGGAGTGGCATTACAGAAATCATCAGAAACTGAGATGGACGATGTCTGGGAATTTAAGTCCGGGACAAAGGCAAACAAACTGTCTCGATGCTCCCAAAAAAAAACCTGAAGAATAAATAATAAATAATGCATATATCTTTCTGCACTCAAAAATGTAACGGGTGTAATTGAAATCACAAAATTTAATCGTTGAACAAAAAAATTTTAAACTCTAATTTAAACAAACGGGTTCGAGGCGAAGGTATATGAATCTTGACGACATGTTTAGATAGCTGTGCACTGCGGACCAGGATTTTGAACAAAACGAGCATTAATTAACAAGAGGAAGAGAGTCGTGAACGTATCTCAAGGCAGTAACAATGAGGCATTGTTACTGAGCTGCAAAGATCCTGGGAGCCACAAATTATTATAAAGTCAAAAACATGAAAGATCACAGAATATCCTCAATGCGGCCGGCGTGACATAAAAAATTATCTTATTTAATTTAAAACCGAATGCCGTAAGCGAGTTAACCACAAAGATGTATGGGGGATCGTTTTGAAAATTTTAATTAATAATTTAATATTTATTATATTTTATGTTACATCGCTCTTGCGGCGCAATATTGACTCTGCGGCGCACATCACGTGACTCGACTAATGTCACACGATATGCGCGTCTACCGTCATTGTATATATATATATTGTTAGGTATTTATGACAGGACCAGATCGCCGTGAGAGGCGTATACACTCCTTTAGGTTTACTATACCTATTCACCCCCCCAACCATTTACACTATACTCTCAAAGCATGAATGTAAACGTCCTGCTATATGCTCGTCACACTGATCTGCTATTGTACAGTTACTGTTACTAGTGTGTATTCGGTTTCCCGCGGTGCGTGCCGAAACAGCTATTGTATGTTCCAGTGCTTCATGCGAATCAACGAAGAAGATCCTGAAGTTAAATAAAATCCAGGTAAGTCGTGCTTCCTGGTTGGTGCCTCGAGTCTCTACTGTCCTGTCCCTATACCAAATTCCTTCCACCTTTCCTACATCCCGTTTCCCCACCCCTTGTATAAACATATATCGTACGCTTGAAAAACTGAACCGATGCATGTATGCTTGACAGACAGCCGACAATGTTAGTAAAAAAAAAAAAAAAAAGTTTCGTATCTATAAATTCCTTCGTGGTATTTACGTATAAAGAGCAATCCACAGAGCGTGACATTTTACGCCAAAATGCCGACATTATCAACATTGTAACGGACAGTCTATCCGGTAGCCATGAAATCCTGCCAAGCATCTCTGTGTGTCAACCGCGACACACAGTTTGTCAATACAGACGTTGGATAAGCTTCGGAATACAATTCGAACATTCCAGACCCATTTGTGTGTGTGTGTGTGTGTGATAAATAAACAACGTCTCAATACATGTATACACGACTGCTGCATAATTCTAAACCAACGTTCCATAACATGAATTGACTGCGTTCATCCGTCAATTTTATACACGTAGAGAAAAACCATTTTGGTATTCTATACATTGGCGTAGCATCAAATTGGCGGGCCCCTGGGCCGGGGTCCTCCCCCTCCCCCGTCCTCAAGAACACCAATCGTTTCAATAATTTTAAATTGAATATTATTATAATGTTTATTTATATTTTTCACATTTAAGAACGTACCTAACGTAAGGTAGCTTTAAAATGGTTCATGTTTGCTTCATCTGAAATCGTATGGGTTTTTCTCTCGTATAATGTGAATTTCTTTTATGTACCGTATCGCACAGAATCACTCGCCGAGAAGGCGCCATATAATTGATACGATAACACACGTGTTTATAATTTAAAGGTGTAATCATCGGCGTGGCGCCAAAAAACTAGTGGGATAGATTTTAAGAAAACAAAGACGTCTCAGTAGAACGTCACAAGCTGCGGCCTGTCGCCGTGTAGGTACTTGCAAATATGACTATATGTATTGTTACGGAATTTGAATAAAAACAGAGTATTCTGCTGGCGGAAGCCATTCTCGATATTGAACATCTTTTGTGTTTCATTTCTTTCCACCTCATAATCATCATCATCATCGTCGCCGGTTGAGAGAAGCTGAGATCGGCGAACCACCCTTCTCTACATTCTTGTTTCCTGTACGAAACATTGTATATATTTATAATATAAACGCATATGTTAATAATATACAATAAATATTTTTAATTCTGCTACTTACGACATGTATACATATGATTTCAGAGTCCCGTGCGGAAGCTTGAGAAGAAAAAACACTAAAAACGACTTTTTTGTTAGCAGAAGAGGTCAATTTATTATTTCATATTTTAAAAGTTAAAAAAAAATTCATCACAATATATGTAATTATTTCTACATTATATTTTCAAGGTTGTCACGCGATCAATCACGTACATATACGAAAAACAATACGTGCATAAGTTTTACAATTACTTTTTTTTTTATCAGATATCTCACATACACAGTAAAATATTGTAGCGACACGACACATGTTGCATTGGTAGGTTAAGTATTGAAGAAAAATATATGCACTTTTTGCTTAAAATACGGCGTTACTAATCAGTTTTACGGTAATTATTATAAGTACTAAAAAAAAATGAATTAAGATAAGACCTTCAAAGTAATATTTATTATCTACGTAATAATATTTAATGATTATATAGCCAAACCGCCAAATGACAGGTGTCTGTCCGAATATGCTTGCGGTTTTGCGGTACGTACAATGAAATATTATTACAACACAGGCAGCAACATGTAAGAAGTACAATACATACTAACGGCACGTTGAATTTTTTAATTCGCAATTATTATTTTCGGTTGCGACGCTCTTACGGCGCAGCGTTGACGCTGCGGCGCACATGACGTGACTATTAGCGTTAGCCCTGCGCAAGTGTTTACGTACGAGATTCTGCGTCTCGTATCTTGCGAATAGGTATTTTTTCTATACATACATAGAATTTTTACATCTCAGACTGATGATAATGTTAATATATTTCTAGGCTTTTATATGCTCTGGCAAGTGAAACAAGGCTGTGATTCGCTTTGCGCCAACAGTCTGGAACGTAACCCGTTGTGTAAGCGAGGTTATTGTTTTTTTGTACAGATGTATATCTATTATCTGGTGTAAAATAAACGTAAATAATAAATAAAGTAATTAATACTGTGTAATATAATATTAATTATAACTGGAAGAGTCGAAGATGAAGATTGCACAAGTCTTTATTTTCATTATTCTGTAAGCCAAATCGACAACGTTAAAACAAGAATTATTAATAGAATCGGCGTTAATTTTGTAGAGTTTCATCACAATGGACGGATATAAATGAAAAAATGTTATTACTCTACTTGGGTTTATTAGCACTACTAGAGTTTCGAGAAGTATCGACATCTCACAGATACTGATGAGAGTTACTGTTTCTCTCGAAACTCGAGCAGTGCTAATAAACCCAAGTAGAGTAATAACATTGTTTCATTTATATCCGTCCATTAAAACAAGAATATTATGTACTATTGTGTATTGTGGAAAGAGCACTATTTAGTACGATGGTGATATCTAAAAATAATATATATTTATAACTTATCAGTTTCGTGAAACTACGGCCTCCATCCACTAACGGCATAAATGATTATATAATATGTTATACTTATATAAGTTTAATGAAATCACATTTTATTTATAAAGTTACTATTTTACAGAACATAGTACCATAATGACTAAATCAAATTGGATAAATCACTTAGAAAGATACAGAGAAAATATGTCTTCACCACCTGGACTCGAACTCGGAGCTTTCTGTGCCAGTAGATAGCTAGAATCACCTATACTGACGCCATATAATGTCGTCAGATTCCATCTCATATATTACCTTATGAATGAGTCATCTACTTTTTTCCATTGAAAGTGATGCCTATGTTGTAGTTGATAAACCATTTACTGTGCCCTTAGAACATGTTATGCTATATATTTACAGATATGTGTATACATAATATTATCTATTAGAAATACCTATAATAGAGGTGGGACACCTAACGAATATTTTTTTAAGGGGCTATTTTCAATGATAATTCCAATTTTCGCGCTTTCTCCGAAAATATGGGTTTTTATTATTCATTTATATAAGAAGTTATACACTAGATTTGACGTTTTTTAAAATGATTACTTAGATAGGACCTTTATACTCATTTAAAACTAATAAATTGAACGGTTATTTGACATAAAAAAGACAATACAATGCATTATAAGAAAGACCGCGACCATTAGATGCATTTTCCGCGTATTACAAAATTGTGTTAATATGCAAAATTATTGCATAAACGAAGTATATTTTCTTA
This sequence comes from Eubasilissa splendida, assembly GCA_031772225.1. Taxonomy (NCBI): domain Eukaryota; kingdom Metazoa; phylum Arthropoda; class Insecta; order Trichoptera; family Phryganeidae; genus Eubasilissa; species Eubasilissa splendida. The sequence goes on from CM062867.1 coordinate 13,387,894, forward strand.
CAATCTTGAAGCCAAGATTACGGAGACAAATTGCCTTGAACCGAATTAGTAACATGTTAAAAATTAATTGAGTTTTAAACCATACAAATTGCAGTACATGTGATCAATTTTCGACGTTTTTAAAATACTTAATTAAGTGTAAACATACATTTAAAAATAATATATTGTATTTACTCACGTGTTTTGAGGCTTTAGCTACCTATTAAAAATCAAGTTTAATATCAAAAACGCAACAATTTCTTACTAAATAATATTTATATCTATTATATGTGTATTTTTTATTTTCTTTATTATTAATGTGTCATTTTTTTTTTTAATTGTACGACATATTATTCGATGTACGACGCGGTATGCCCGTGAATAAATTCGTCCGCTGATTGAATATAAATTAAATCGACCCGATATTTTTTTTGTTATGCCAATATATACCTTCACGATAGCATGGTTCGGCTACACCGCATTACGTGAAAGGTTCGGTCTTTGAGACGTTTTTTTTTACATGTTTCTTTAAAACACTATTTCTTAAGCGTAAATAATGTTTTATGTATATCAGTACTGCGGGTAAATTAACATTATGTACAGGTGTATTGACAATACTGACAGTGTATCATTTTAAATGTCACCGAAGGCCGCGGGGGCGGAGCTCTCCGTGCTCGTTTTTGTTTTTAATTCACCTGTAAATCAACGCTCATCCGAGTGGAACCCAATTAACCCACTTCCTCTATAATATTAAACGGTTCTTAACCACTTACAACCAAAATTAATGACTGGAACCAAATTAAAAGACACACTTCGTCGCTTGTCGGCACTCAATGTTCCCGAGCGGTTAGTTGTTTACTTATTGCTGGCGATAAACTAAATGTATTGCAATTTTTCAAAATTTTCTTGCGAGAGGAAATCTCCTGCGCTTGTTGACCACGCCCCTACAACCACCCAACTCTAACCCCTCTCCCACTCCTCAACCCTAAGTAGCACGTAATCCTTTAGTTTTAAGTTTAGTATTAATAATATTACTGAAGATGATGCGTCAGCATTGAAAACGTTATAATAAAACAAATTTGTGAATATAAACAGTGTTTCTATTTTAAATATAATTTGAGCCTATTAGTTTTAAATGTGATTTTGAGATTCGTGTTCGATTGTAACAATCACAGTCACAATAACGATATAGCACATCACAGCTTGCCGTGCGGAATGAAATATTTCTACACGACAATTAATCAATTTTATTCGCGCGCTGCAAGTCTAAAATGAACTGAATACTTTCGGGGTGGTGGTTTTCAACTAGCCAATAAAATAAACAATCGAGTTTATTAAGTGCCGAACGCCTATAAAAATAAAATATAAAATTAAACAAGGTTCCAAACGCGAGAATGCCGCCACGTGATGTTAAGTACAAATTATAGGGCCTGGTAGGGTCAAGGCACTCGGTACTTGAAATTTTAAATGTTCATTTATTTTATCAGAATGATGCGCGGAGATTTGACTAGCTTAGAGGGAACACTGTCTGCACTGTAATCTTGTAAAGCTGAACAATGTGCGGTACGTGTTCTGGATGTCTTCAATTCGCAGTCGCACGGGATGAAAGCAGATGCTGAATTTTCATCCAGTTGCGAGATTTACCGGCTAGATGAACCCAAGAGGGTGTAAGGGGGTCTGCCCTCTGCCCGCCGAGGCGCCCCCTACGACCTCAGGTCGCGCGGAGAGAACAATTTATTTAATTTAATATTAATTTTTTTTTAGAAATTCTACAAAACCATTTTTAATAATATTATATTAGATCGACGGTGACAATCGGCTATTTAATTGCATTTATATGTGGTGTGAGGATTTTATCTTAACAAACCACCTCGCGATTTGAATACGTAAGAGGGGTGAATTTAAAATGATGAAAACAACTCCCCGACACCCATAAAAAAACATTCGCGGCAAAGCTGAAAAGCTCTTTGAAAATGACGTCTTAGTTCGCTCCCCTCTCCCCGATTTCTCAATAGCAAATTTCGTACGAAAAAAGTATCAGAAAAATCCATAATAATATTATGTGTTATAAATACGTCACACTACTCTTTAGCGCGGTGACTACATATTTTATTAAGTACCCGTAAACGTCACGTTTTGATACTATTTAGAAATTCATAAGTTCGAAAAGCCACAATTTTCACGTCCCTATAAAGTACGAGTAGTTAAAGAATTTCGTACGATGTCTATATAAAAAAATATAACTAAAAAAAATAGTACCTACCTACACAAGAGTACAATTCTAAGCAACCGTTTTTGTAAAAATTAAACTTTAAAATATCAAAAATAAATATAATAAAATTTTATTCAATCGTTCGTTCCTTCCTTCCCAGTTAACTGTACACATTCATTCGTTGGGTTTTTTTTTTTAACTCGGTTGTAACAAATATTTTTTACCGTATATAAATGAATGAAAGAAAATAAACTGGCAAATACATATTTTGTTGTTACTAGATTCTATAATTTCTCTTATAAAATTAATACTGACGATTTTCGATCACAAAAAAAAAATTTGGATCGCATCCTTTGACGTGGCAACCTTATAAAAATATATGTTTATTCATTTAGAAATATATATTAGTGTATACGTGAAATTTTATCACTATTTTTATCCTATCGCTATGAAAACATGACTGACTGAAATGACCGTTAGTGCAGTGAATTTATTACTGGACTGCGACTGAGATGAACGCTAGTGCAATGGATTTATTACTGGACTGCGACTGAGATGAACGCTAGTGCAATGGATTTATTACTGGACTGCGACTGAGATGAACGCTAGTGCAATGGATTTATTACTGGACTGCGACTGAGATGAACGCTAGTGCAATGGATTTATTACTGGACTGCGACTGAGATGAACGCTAGTGCAATGGATTTATTACTGGACTGCGACTGAGATGAACGCTAGTGCAATGGATTTATTACTGGACTGCGACTGAGATGGACGCTAGTGCAATGGATTTATTACTGGACTGCGACTGAGATGAACGCTAGTGCAATGGATTTATTACTGGACTGCGACTGAGATGAACGCTAGTGCAATGGATTTATTACTGGACTGCGACTGAGATGAACGCTAGTGCAATGGATTTATTACTGGACTGCGACTGAGATGAACGCTAGTGCAATGGATTTATTACTGGACTGCGACTGAGATGGACGCTAGTGCAATGGATTTATTACTGGACTGCGACTGAGATGGACGCTAGTGCAATGGATTTATTATTGGACTGCGACTGAGATGAACGAGACTACGTATGACTACGTATAGACTACGTATGACCAGTTCCAGCATTGAGCATTCGTTATGAGCTACTATAATAATGCATTAACGTCTATTACGTCATTGAATATTTATTATGCACGTTGTTAAATGGGTGAAAATATAAATTTATAATATAAAAAGACAAGATTTTTTTTTTTTTAAATGTACAAACAATAGTTGGCAGGCACAATAGAGAAATCGAATTCAATTATTATTATACATGCAAAGTAGGTATGTGCCGACCAATCAATACGCAAAGCTCGATTGATACCTTTAAAAGAATAAAACGTCCAAAGTGCCAGGCGATTTTTTTTAGTATTTTAAGCCATAATTAAGTTGTAATTTTTTTCAAACCCAATGTTCTGTGATATTTTATACAAATTAAATGCATCAATCAGAAACATATACATACAGATAAAGTCAATTTACCGAAAAAATATTTTGGGATTTGAGCCAGGATCTCTTCCTATCCGGGGAAGTGCGTTATCCATTTACACGTCAGCTTTGTAAATAGTAGACAAAATTTCGCACTTATATGTTGCAGTTATTTCAAATTGATATATCAAACGTTCCATTTATTAGATAGGAAGAGATCCTGATTCAAATCCCGGTGAGAGCTGAAATATTTTTTCGGTAAATTGAGTTTATCTGTACGTATATCTCTTTTTAATTGATGCATTTAATTTGTATTAGATTTTTTTTATGGTTTACCTCATTAAACGTATGAACGACGTACAAATGGCGAAAATTATTTTAATCAACCAGGATCCGAAAGATTGTCACATCCATGATCCGATCGATCATTCACGCAGATTAATTTGCGAGAGATTTTTCTAAATCGCAAAGATGTGCTCACAGATGACGCCACCGTCTTAGGTCCCTTAGATATTATGTTATGCGAGGTCCATAATCAAAAGCAGACGTGTCGACTTTTTTTACCTGTTTTCGAGTAAAATGCGAAAAACCATTGTACAACACATGTCACATTTGGAATTATATTGAAAATGGCCAGTTACCACATATCGTATGAACAAATACTGTCGTCTTATTGGCTAAAAACGTAGTTGTCTGGGTTTGAATAAATTATCTACTGGACATATCGGCGATTGAAATAACGAGCAAATTTGAATGGTGCAAACCAGACAATAATCTACACGTGATACTGGATACAAAAAATACTGATCATTTCCCTGTAGATCTATTAAATAGATGTTAAAAACTAATAAACCCTGTACAAATCTAAAGTACATTTACTAAAATAAATTCCGAAAAGTTAATTGACGCTAACAACAAACTAAAATGGAATGATCTTTACTTGATCGGTAATGCTAATAATGCTGCAAATTATTTTATGCTTAGAAAAAAAAATAATACCTGTTAATTTTCATATTTTGTATTAATATATATGTATGCATATATATTTTTAATTGTTGTAAACAAATTCTTACACCTAATCTAATATATATTGATCTTGTATTATATAAATGTCGATCGATACCCACCCCCATAATTCAAGATCTTTCTTATTTGGGGGTGCATAACTCTACAATTGTTTTTTTTTTTATTGTCAAATGTATAAATAAATAAATAAAATAATAAAAATTGCCTTTTTATACGAAATTTTGCAATATTTGTCTAATTTCGATAAACTAACCTTGTAGACATAAAAATATGACATGTCTGATTTTAATTTTATATCTCACATATTTTAGAAATCTGCATGATCGACGTAAATGCAAGGCATATTAAAGGTCATTTCACATGATGACTGTCAGTCACGTATTTGTAGAAAAAATTGTCAAAGCAGACTGAAATTAATTTTAGAATAAAATAACCATAATATGGAATAGTCCGTGGATGTGAATATAATTATTTTTAATTAGTAACACCGGTATTATTACAGTTTAAAGCCGAGCGCGTCATAAAACGTTTGATAAAATAAAATAGATCGACCGCAAGCCGCAACGAGAACGCGACAAAATCTACGCCCATTCGACAGTTCGTCGCGATGAACCTTGATATAAAAAAGTCAGTTTATATACATGGCCCAAATTTCAAATGTAAATATTTACTTCAATTTATGGCTAGCAAATCTCAATTCAACGCGACCAGCTTACTGATGAACGTCGAATTTGAAAATCTGACGAATTTGAAATGACGGGTTCAGGGAAAGGAGGTGCTAAGTCACATTTTTGCACATTTCACGAAACGAAATGAAAATTTTACAGATTTCGAATGCTGATTAGTTAAGAGAGATAATTCTTAGATTACCACCAGATTCCTTTGGGGTTCTATACTCTTGATTACTGTCTAATTACTTGGGTCCCAATTCCTTGTAAGTGAAACTCAAGTCTTTCCAGGTAACAACATTAAACGTTTAATACAACACGTTATACAGTAAATATAAATAATACATTCAGAGATAGACTAGATATTCAGAAGAAGCTGTGATGGAAGAGAGCTGTTCCCCCAGAGACGACCACTCATCAACTCACTTTCACGACACACACACGCGCATGCATTTACAAAGTGACAGTTCTCAGATTAAGGTTCAATTTTCTTTGTATTGGTCTTAAAATAAAAAATTACCAATAAAATAATGCGTATTTCAAAAATTAATTCTCAAAAAGAACATAAAGTAAAAGCATGCTAACCGCTAATTAAAAATATATATTGTAAAGTGTAAGTGCATAGTACCTGGTTTGATGAAATGATAAGCATAAGTTTTAAAGGTTTTATTATTTTAAATATATGAAAAGAGTATGAGAAACAGAAATAAGGGACATTTATTATTTATGCAAAGAAATCAAAATAATAACTAAGTACCTCTTTTTCCTGTTCGCGATTATTTTAAACTGCCGTTGCGTAGCTTGGTCTATTTGACAGTCTCTAAAATACTACACAACTGCATCAAAGCCCAACTTCAGCCATAAAAGAGACTTAGCTCCTTCTTTATCTGGAGCCATCAAATGTAAACAGAGTTCAAGGACTCAATTCTCCAGAATGTCTAACCTTTAACGTGTACTTGTATACCTAGCTGATGGCTATATAATACTATGTAAAAAATATTCCACTCACTAGGACTAGTCAGAATTATGGTAGCGCGTGCTTCTACCTCAATCCCTTTCAATATTTATCTCTTTTTAAATAAGGACAGTGGCGTAACTTTAAAATGCAAAATGGAAAAACGTCCAGTATATTTACTGTAAAAACAAAATTGGTACATATGCCTATAATATTCACACTTTCATGGGAAAAAAGCACGTGTTTTTAGGCATTTACATACTATTTATTTATTTTGAACGACAACTTTTGATTTGAATTAAAATAAAATGTATGAGTTATATAATCACGCATCCCCAAATAAGAAAGATCTTGTATTACGGGGGTGGCTATCAGCATTTATATAAAAATATGATCAAGATCTATAATAATACAATGTCAAATTTAATAACAAAATATTTTTTTTATAAAAAATAACTTGGGAATAAGAAAGATGTCCAAATACATCAATTTAAACCATTTTAGAACTTTTTTTTGTACATATTTATATTTGCTGCAAATTTAGTTGATTTTTGGCAATTGGTTATACAGTCTAGGAGCAATGTACGATGTGTAACGATTATTAGAATAACATGCGCATTAGTTTTGCTCCAAGTCTGCTGATAGTTGTGATAGATTTTTATTTTAGCCTCTTAATACCTTATGTATACATGGAATTAAAAAAAATCTCGCGATGGCGATGCTTTGGTCGCTAACCTGACATATTAGAGGGCACTGGTATATACATTGGTAATATTCTTAAATTTAATTAAAATTTATCAAATCGCTAGCGCTGGAATAAGTATCTATACCAACAAGTATCTGTTAGGATAACACATTCTTAAATATGAATTAAATGTATTAATTATAAAGATATACATACAAAATCAATATTATCGAAAAATAAAAACATTGTTGTTGCGCTACCGGGATTCGAACCTGGATCTCTTCCCTAACCGGGGGAGGTGCTTTATCCAACTAAGCTACAGCGGCACTATTTTTATCGACAATTTTTCGACCTTATATGTTACCTTTTTGATATCAATACATTTAATCGTTCCATCATTTGAAAGAGCCATCTACCTTATTTTTACAGAATCTCAAATACCTTTGAGTGAATCTGATAGTAGACGCTAGAGTTATTAATTCATTTTTATTAAATTTTGGACACATTGATACAACTTTATTATTTTTAGGAGAACACATTCTTATTAATTAATAAGGTAGGTGACTCTTTCAAATAATCGAATCTGGCGTCTGCTATCAGTTTACTCAAAGGTATTTGAGATTCTGTAAAAATAAGGTAGATGACTCTGTCAAATGATGGAACGATTAAATGTAAATATCAAAAAGGTAACATATAGGGTCGAAAATTGTCGCTAAAAATATTGTCGCTGTAGCTTAGTTGGATAATGCAATAGTTAGGAAAGAGATTCAGGTTCGAATTCCGGTGGCGCAACAACAGTATTTTTCGATAAAATTAATTTTATACGTATATCTATCAAATAAATATATTTAATATACCAAATGTATTTGCGTGGCGCGTACCTTTTGGTCCCTTTCTAACATGGACCCCACCCAATGCACCCGCAATTTAAAGCATTGGTGGTTTAACTATTCTGATTGAAGAGTCTTACTTCACGTGCGTGTTTATTTTTCTTTTTAAATGGCGGTTTAAAAACATAACGACATGAAATAACACGATTATCGAACCGACAAAAATGTCGTTGGCATCCCTTTCGTAATGAGTCGGGTTGCGTCAACTGTTAAAATTTTCGATCAGAATGATCTTCATTATACAACGAGCCAAAGTGATTGTTGCCATTCAAGAAAAAATCTTCACCTTCTACACTGTGTTACCTCGTTCGGAAGATTAACGGCTCCACGACAGTCAACGCGCCCTACAGCAATAATAAATAAATAAATAAATGTGTTTACGGCTACCATATATATATATTACACACAAATACATGAAATTACAGTAAACGTACTATATATTGAAAATCCACAAAATTTGTCTACACACGTGCGCAGGAAGTAGGTGAGAATCATGTAAGTACATATAAGAAAAAAATTTAACTTTAAAATATATTGAAATATTTCGCCATACACATATTGCATTATCCCATCGGTCGTGTTAATAATTAATATTCTTTTATTTGAAGTCCTGGCGCCAGATACTAAGTGTTTTCAAAAAAATTTAAGAAATTACAAATTAAAATAGATGTCTCGCTAAATAGTGAGACATATAGAACAAAATTTGACGAGATTAATAAAATGGGGAAAAATTTCTATAACCAATAGAATAATAGCAAAGAACAAATCTAAGTGACATGGTATGATATATTATACCTAACTTTTTTTGATATGTGTGCAGCGTTAACTTTGTGCATAGACATAATTAAAAATTGTATCTATATTTAACATTGTATAAACCACTGAGAGTTATTTTTACATCAACCGGTTTCGATACTAACGTATCAGTACAGTTGTACGCCAGTCTTGACGAAGATACGTTAGTATCGAAAGCAGTTGATATGTTTTGATATATTATTAATTTTAATTTATTATAAAAAAAAGTTTAACTATTTATTTAGCCGTGTTGTCTGATTAACGAAAAATAAATAAATTTTTTTTTTTTTATAATGTAAAATAATATAATTATATAAATATTCCAAAGTAGTCATCTGTCAAACGTAAATAAGATTGGTTCCAACACTATTAAATATATATACGACACAAATATAAGCTGGTGAATGCACAATGCAAAAAAAAAAAAAAATTATCAATAAGGAGTGACGAACCCATAATTTTTTTTTATCTACATTGCTTGCACGTAAAAAACGAAATAAAAATGAATTGGGGCATTACAAAAAAAAAACGACGCTATTTAGAAATACCACATATTTATATCGATTTGGTATTGCACACCTGGTTGCAGATATCGCATTGGCGGCACGTTCATGCATACCTGATTGCAATGCACACAACCCACGTATCGACGTGTTCTATCGTAACCTTGGAGTGACAAGGTATCCGATATATATATTTATTTTGGTCAAAATTCATATTTGTATTATTAATATACTTTACAATAATTTTCTGCGTTACAAACGCGTGTAAATTATTGTCGTGCAAAAGGTATGTTGACGACATATTATGTATTTGATCGGGTTCACAACGTCAACCAACAACATTTTTAAATCACATTATAATTCATTTAATAATAAAATACAATTTACAATAGAAATGGAAAATAACTCGACCCTAATAATAATAAAATTGAATTCAAAATTTTTAGAAAACCAACTTTTACAGATACTTATCATACACATAGTGAATTTAATCATCCATTATCACACAAGCATTCAGGATTCTACACTCCATAATACATCGTTTAGTCGATATTCCTATTAGTGATGAGCTCAAAATCACGAACTGTGAGTCAATCACTGATATCTTTAAGTCACACTCACAATCAGTGATTGAATATCTGGGAATATCGTGATTCGTGAATGATTTTTTAATTTTATTAATATTTGATCGTGATTCGGCGCATGTGCGTATGAAACGAAAATATTAATGAAGGAATGACGTTATAACTCGTGAAAAGTGCCATCTAGTAAATTCTAGCAAAATGTTTTACGCATTTGACCCTAAAAATAAACTCACATTTTTAAGGGTTTTCATTCTCTTTGTATGATATTAAATTATATATGCTAGAATATATTTTTTACGCAAATAAAGTTTGAATAATATAAGTAAATAGTTATATATTTTTATTTATTTCGTGTATTATGATATCGTGCGGCGCACGCACGCGTATTAATAATGAAACCGTGATCACAGTCACAGTTTTCAATCACTGATATTATCGAATACCAATCACAATCACACCAGTGAGTCAAGAAGAGTAGCATTTTTTTCTCATCACTAATTCATATATCAACATCTAATTTCAATATTGAATTGAATACAATAAAAAATAGCAGTTAATAAAGAGTTATAATACAGGTATAAAAATTGCACAAAGAACATTGCAAAGCATTCATTCATTCATTCATTCATTCACAATGACGCAACTGATACATTCTAATCATTATCTCAATCGTATGCATTTTTCGATGTCATTTTAAATTTGATTTCCTACAGTGCGTATTGTATCTTTATTAAATAAACTTATAAGCGTTTTTTTATTTTATTTTGCGTACGGCGGGTAAAACACCTTAGATATAGGTATGGCTTTTCAAGTATTCCGTGGGGCGACGCCCAATATTTTGCCGTCTCTCTGGGGTATGATAGAGAGATACAAGGTAATAAATAAAATACGTGACGTTCATATTCAAGATCGAAACGTTTCCAAAGCTTTTAATGCAAAGATATCATCGGCGGCACCGACAAAATTTTCCACTCTGAAAATGGGATACTCTTAACTATTATAGATTCTAATCTTTACTTACCGACTCTGGCTTATCTGCTGCCGCTTCGCTTCGTTTATCCTACTACCTCAGACCACAACGATTATTCGGTACATTTAGTAACAGGCGTGAGTGGGTAAAAAAAAAACCCATTACATCGCTCTGTAAACAAACTGTTGAAAATTTAACAGTTTTGATTTCCTTTCATTGTCTCCACGCGAATATTCTAATTAAAATTATTGCAAAAGGTTTATAATTTACACGAGAATTGCAAAATCGCCGTCAAATATTTCATAGGGTATGATTTAGCAGGGAATTATTTTAAGAGATATGTGCATTAAAATAAATACTATGTTACTATAAAAAGAAATATTTGTACAATACAATAATAAAAAATTAACATTAAATAAATATATATTTGTTCAATAAAACCTACATAACCTAACCTAATTTTTTATTAATTTATTACATAAATAATTCGTTATAAGGAACAGAGTATTAATATTTCCCTATTACATTTATTGATTCAAAACATAATTTGTGCACAGTGCGTTATCTCTCGATAGATTTATTACATATTCTAGAAGATCACATGAAAATTTGAATGCATTTTCATCGATCGTGACCAGGATATCCTGAAACCACCTTTCGAAAAAAAGTTTGTAATATTATATAAATGATTAAATACATTAAAAAAATTGTGGACACGATAACTCCCGTAGTTCTCAGCTAATTTTGATCATACTTTATTGAAAAATTAACCTTGTAAATATCTATCGATCCAACATCCTGATACTTTCTCCGCACCCCTTGGTTCTCCAACAGGAAAGTCTCCAAGAGAACAATATCAAATATCTCTAGAATGAGAATTGGGCATTGCCAGGTAGCCTCACATTTATTCAGATTGAACTTAATAGATTCCCCAATGTGTGAGTGTGGTGCCGAGGAGGAAACCCTTGACCATATATTTTTTGCCTGTCCATTGCGGATCACAGGTTTTTTTTACAGTAATCTTTTCAATGGTAATTTTCAACTCCCGGTTAACTTGAGTCATCTTCTTTCCCTGAACTCGCCACATTTAATCTATACAATAGCAAATCTCTTGAACGTCAATGGTATTAACTTGTAATATAATATTCCCTATTCTATAATATTGTTGTACTGGTTTCTACAAAATAATGTTTTAACTTGATTAATGGCACAAATCACTCTTGAAGGGTGGATTGCCTGTTTGCAAGAAGAAGAAGAAGAATATCCTGATACAAAATGTCGAAAATCTTTTCCTTTCACACACAGACGAAATCTATCACATTTTTACAGTCAACGCCGGAAGGGATTGTTTAAATCGTCTAAATTCTCGTTGATACATACGTAATTCGAAATATTATAACTTCACTTTAAAATAGTTAGGAGAACACATTCATATTGTGAAGTTGAAATTATTAAGAACAGACGGTCTGTGATATTTTAAATATTAATTAAATATATTAATTAGAAAGATATACATATAAAATCAATTCTATCGAAAAATATTGTTGTTGCGCCACCGGGATTCGAACCTGGATCTCTTTCTTAACCGGGGAAGGTGCATTATCCAACTACGCTACAGCGACAATATTTTAGCGACAATTTGAAAGAGCCATCTACCTTATTTTTACAGAATCTCAAATACCTTTGAGTAAACTGATAGCAGACGCCAGAATTATTAAATTGTCACTAAAAATATTGCCGCTGTAGCATAGTTGGATAATGCACCTTTCCCGGTTATGAAAGAGATCCAGATTCGAATCCCGGTTGTGCAACGGCGATATTTTTCGATAAAATTGATTTTATATGTATATCTTTCTAATTAATACAACGATTGAATTTAAAAATTTTACATTATGTATTATTAATAAGAGGACTTCAAATTAATAGTATGCACGTGCAAGAATGTCCATGTTATTATTATTATTATTATTATTATTCGAACATCGTCCACGGCGACTGTATTCTGATGACGTGCATCCTTTCATTGTCTCTCAATTAGCCGATGTGAAATATAATTTCGACTCGCTTCCATTTTCGTTCGTGCACTTCGCTCTCTGCAGTGTTGTGCAACAAATTGTACAAAAGCGATTGATTAAAATGTTGCACAAAAGAATAATGAAATAGCGGAAATTGAGAAAAAAAAAAATAATAATAATACGACATCCGATCCCACGCTTCGTATTTAATTTGCCGATGGAGAAATCTGGAAACGTGACTCCCCACGTTTTAACCCGTCGCGTAGCACTATAGACATCCTTCGGGAATGTCTTGTTTAGAATATTGGCAATCTTCGTTTAATTTATTTGACAGTATTCAACTGCAGTTAGAAAAAGAAATGCATTGTAGCGCACCGCCAAACGCTGTTCCGGAGGACGGCCGCCGTTGCATTGTGAAGTGATGTGCTGTTTGCCAGCCACGTGGAGGGGAAAACTTTACGGGCGCTCTATGAAAACATTAATTTCTTACTGTGTGTGGTTACTATAAATAACCTTTTGAATAATTTGCCTACCTGATCTTTGGTGTAATATGCTAGGATAAAATTTGTTATAAAGGAGAACACATTCTTATTGTGAAGTTGTAATTATTCAGAACATAGATTTGTGATATTTTAAATACTAATTAAATGCATTAATTAAAAAGATATACATGTAAAAATGGTGTCCGTTATCGGTTTACTCAAAGGTATTTGAGATTCCGTAAAAATAAAGTAGACGGCTTTCAAATAATGGAACAATAGATGTATTAATTTGAAAAGTGTAACATATGGGTTCGATGGGTGTATGGGTGTTTGAAAATTTGTCGTCAAAAGTACTGTCGCTGTAGCATAGTTGGATAATGCACCTTCCCCGAATTGTAAAGAGATCCAGGTTCGAATCTCGGTGCGATCCTCATCATGTGCGTACCTAACATTCCATACCAGAGGAGACTGGGCATTGGGAAACCGAGATTCTGCTGTCTGAACGGAATTCGAAGGAACCTGGATATTCTCGGAATCAATGATTGGGACAGCATGACACAGAAGAAAAAAGAATGGGCCCGGGGTTGGTTGGTAAAGGGGTTGGTTGATTGAGTACGTGTATTCCCGTATTAATCTATTTGACATAGTTAACCTTTCTCCCCGATGATGTAAACTGAGTTGACATTGCCTCTAATTATGTGAATATCTCTGTAAATATACTAAGTACAGAGTTCATATTTTAGCTATTTCTCCAAGATGTTTTCTTTAAAAACCTAACGTGAATTTGTCAATAGGGGGTGTGTGTATGTGCGGAGAGGTGAAGATGGCGCATTGCGCGGGGCGCGGGGTGCCGAATGTCGATCGCCACTTTAGTGGCAGAACGTGCCCTTACCGAGTTAGACGTGGCTTATGCATATTTATGCTGTTGTGCGCGATGATCAATGTTTTTCTCATTTTTAGCACTATTACATAACACACATATATATATATATGTCAGATATTATTTTAATGATTAATATAAGTAATAAATGTAAAATATTCATATTTCGTAGACTTAAAAATCGCAAAAGTCTACATGTGCACTGAGTTTACAGCACCGGAACGCGCATTTTTATTTTAGCACCGTAAGGGGAAGATTCAAGACAAGATGACCAATCTAAATGCATCAATATCGCGGTTATAACTGGTGATGGTTATTTGAGCCGTTATTGTGATTGTGTTCGATTGTAACTGGTAACTGATTATTCGCAATTCTTCGAACATTGTCCGGTACACTAGAAAGTGAACCACCACCGACAGTTAAATCTCACTCACCAATTATCGCAACAATAACGGTTTACCATTACCAGTTATAACGACATTAAATTTTCTTGTTCACAACGCTGACGTATGACAATTAAAGATGATATCTAATTACATTTAAATTTGATTTATGACATTTAAATGACGAGTCTTTAAAGCTGTGTAAATCTTCGATACAAAGTTGGGTCGAGACTTTCCTCAACAAATCGGCATCCAATGGGTTGGACCACCTTCCTTTCTAAAACAGTCGCTATTGACATAAACTCAAATCACGCAGATGAACTCGATTTATAGGTACTGCTAGATTGTAATGTACGGATGAACCGACCCGGCGATTTTCAAACTGTTCAAAGTTACTGCATTTAGAAAATAAACTGCGTCCCGTGAATGTGGTCAATGGGAAAACTTTATAGAGCCAGGTAGGAATTCCTGCTTTTGCTCGTGAGATAGATAATTCAAATTAGGTACCTGGCGTCGTACAGTCGCATAGTACAGTACACACATTACACTAATTGGCAATCATCGTGTCTTGGAAATATGACGTTGCAACTTAAAGAAGCTTAACTCAAGTCCAAGAAAAAATAGTTATTGTGCTGTACAATAAAACGGTATATTTTCGCTTACGAAATGGGATGAGAATAAATTATCGATGCATTTATGCAGAAACGATGCATTTATACCGTTTTAATGCGCAACAATCATTTCTCTTGATCCGACCCGATAATTTTAAACACAACACAACTTACAATAATTAATGATAAATAAGTTGAGATGCCTAAATAGCAGCAACAACTATTCTGAATTCGCCAATCACCTTTTGGAAAAAAAACATTCTTTTGACATTAACAAGGGATTAGAAATTATAGATACAAATACTAGGGGTTTACAGTTAGATAAATTTTAAATTTTAGTTATAAGAAAATAGTCCCCTTTTAAATTTGTTTTCATATTATTTCCTACTTAGTTACCCACCACTTTATAGTTTTTATGTATGCACGTATTTTTAATTTCAGTATATATTGTGTTACCTGAAGAAGATATACCATAGATATCGAAACATGTTGAATAATCAATAAACAAAGTATTCTGTATCATTCATTTAATATGTGATCACATAGTAATTTTGCTAATATTGAAGAAGAAAGTCAATTTTTTTTTATTTATATATCGAAACGAAGCTTTTTAAATAACATCACAAATTTAATGTCGTGCAAATTTGACAGTACAATATACTCTTGTTACGACAAGCGGAAATATTATAAGGACTTGAGATGCGCCAAGTGGAATGTTAAATTGTACATAAACATAATTTGGTGCATTATTTTGCAAGAAATCATTTAAAAAATCCAGTCATTACAGTACACGGTGAAGCATGTCACTGTTACAATGTATCACACACTTTATTTATCATACATAATACAAAATCCTCAACAATAACGAGACTACATTCTCGATATTGTCGCTTTATTCAGAGATACAAAGTAAAATAAGAAAATATATTTTGTTTTTCTTCGTTCTTGTGTTTCACTTAAGTGGGTATTTATGTTTTCAAGTTGAATTGTTCACTTTTGTTCGAATAATATCAACGCGATGTCGTGAATTAACGCTAACTTGGATATTATATGCTTCACGACACAGGTTCGATTTAAAAGAGAAATTGTATTATACACAGTTAATAGACATTGAAACGTGTAACACATGCCGATGAACGCCGAGGAGAGTCATGTATCACGTGTTGACGATGGAACCCACCCATTTCTGTTCTTACGTGATAATTTTTAATATATTATTTATTCGCCAGACTTATCAATTTGTAACGAAACTTTTTGCGCTTACCTTAATGTCATACCAGGACTATCCATCGGGGTCGTAAATGACATGTATATTAAAAATAAAATATCGATAAATCGGTATCAACATTTTTTTTTACCGGTAAATGAAAATGCCGGTATTGTTGCAATACCTAAATGGAAATTAAAAAAAAAAAAAGCAATCTTTTTATCAGTTATGGATGTCACGCGTGACATGCGAGAATCACACACGTTCAACGAAAAATTCAATTTTTATGTAAATAAAAATGGGAACAGCAAATTCGTGAGACAGCTGTTGTTTCACACTGCATGACACCAATTTACTCAATAAAATGAATACTTCAACTGTAAAATAAGACCTGCCTACTGTATGTATTCGGGTATAATAAACTTAATCAACACATAAATTAAAAATAGTAGAGGGAAAATATTAAATATTTAAAAAATACTTTACAAAAATCTACAAGTATCTTTTATGTTAGTATCAAGGTAAAATTAGAAAACGTCAACAAAAATATTTGTTGATATATTAAACAATATATTTTTAAAAAATCGATACATACAGAATGCAACGGATCTAGTCTGCAATATTTTGTATGACTAAATTACGAACTTAATTAATTAATTATTAAAATAAAACACAACGTTGTTCATTTCACACAACACGGTAATTAAATATTAATTAAAACTTTTTCGACGCTTACTGCGTCATCGTCAAAAATAAACTAAAACTTAAACTAGAAGATATTATGTAATTTGAAATTAATAAAATATTTCAATTTACGACTTATATTTTTATTATATATCTATACCATATTTTAAAACTGTTTTATTATTTTTTTATTTATTATTATCTGATATTTACCATTCAACTAGCTCGCGACCACGTTACTGAATGTGTTTATATTGGATTCAGAATAAAAATAATTAATGGGTCGTTTGCAACAAAGGCGACATTGAAAGTTGCAGTATACGACAATTAATCATTCAATGTACGGCTATTTTAGTGATGAGTGTTCGTCCAATGATGATCTCGTTGTTTAATATACATTAGCACATGATACGAGAAAATTTCAACATCAAATTGACAAGATTTCGAACGTCTAGGCTAAAAAAATCCACATATAATGCATAAAATAAAGCATATTTCATGATTAATTGTCGCGCCTATACACATCTCCATCTATGCTTTGACAGTAGTAAATTACATGCGTCAACAACCCGCAAAGGATTTTTACTACGGGCGTTAGTAAATAGTTACTACCGATCACACAGCCGGCCCTTCAAGAAAATGTCTCATAAATGTTGATATCTAGTTCAGTCTGTTTACGTTCGCGAAGGTCACAGAATACATGACAAGCGTACGGCATACGAGTCGGTAAAGAAACGAATCTCTGAGAGTGTCTGCGCGACACACGGAGGCATGTGAGTTGTGCAGGGGGCTGCAGCCGGGGGATGCGAGTCGTAGATTAAATCGATTGCACCTTCCTCGAGGGGGTGAAGCCCGAAGAAAATTGGCACCGAAACCTACCCACCCCAATCCAATCCCCTCGCACCGCCCGCACGAGACGGCCGGACGCTGTCTGCAGATTACGGAGAGAAACTAAAAATAATACAACTGAATTTTGAGAATTTTTTCATCTTCTTTTTATATTTATTTATTTATTTTAACTAGTGTAGGGCTAAACAGTTTATGTGTAAAATGTCCCTGAAGTGATTTTTTTACGAAAATTATCCAGCGTTATTATTATAAAGAGGCAACAGATTTTATGTCAGCGATAGCCGATAATATATGTGTGTTTTACGTTGCTGCGCGACAGA
Source organism: Eubasilissa splendida (assembly GCA_031772225.1). NCBI lineage: Eukaryota > Metazoa > Arthropoda > Insecta > Trichoptera > Phryganeidae > Eubasilissa > Eubasilissa splendida. The sequence continues at coordinate 13,406,062 of CM062867.1, forward strand.
CACGGGCGAACCGAAATAATTATAAAAGTGAAATCACCAACATTAAATTGCTCGAATGCTACGTTCTCGCGCGTTCGTGTTTCGTGTTACTGCGACAGTATGTTATTTAAGGTTAAAGTAAAATTAAGATAAAAGTCCAAGGTTTCTTATAATATGTAGTGTCACGCGGCTAGTTAACCTTTCCTCACCGATGATGTAAACTGAGTTAACATTGCCTCTAATTATGTGAATAATCTCTGTAAATATACTAAATATAGAGTTCACAATTTAGGTATTCCACCCGTAGTATATTTATGTATTGGATAAAGCAATTTGTGCGCACGGATTGGTGCGTCACTTAGTGGCAGAGCGTGCACCGGCCGAGTTAGACGTATCTCATGTTGTTCGTGATGATCAATGTTTTTTTCTCATTTTTAGCACTTTTCCCACACCCCTCTGTCCTGACACACAATTCTCGCCTCATCCGCATTCATACATCTTCTCATACAAGCTCGCCGATTATTGAGGCTTCTAACAGGACCATCTGGTTTACCTGGTTGTGCCAAGTCTTCCTCGGACGTCCTCGACTTTTGGTGCCATCATCACTTGCGTCATACATCTTACTTACCATTCTCTCCTCATTCATCCGTTCCATATGAGCAAACCACCCAAGTGATCATTTCTTAATCTTACTCACTATACTAACATCAGCTTTATATTCTTTCCTTATTTCTTCATTCTTTACTGCCACACACATACGCCTAAGTGATCTCATTTCCACTGCATTCAGTCTACTTTCGTTCCTCTTCTGCCAGCTCCAGGCCTCACTTCCATACATCAGTGTCGATACCAAGACTCCACATTGTGCACCGCTAGTCTTGCCGCGGTTGACAAATTCCCGTTAGATATAATTCCATTCAAAGGGCCGTTCACTTTATTCCCTGCAGTCACCGATATAATTCTCAGCCTTTCCGTTTCTATCGAACATACTTCCCAAATACACAAACTCATCTACTTGTTCCAAAACATTCATTACCTACAAGTATTTTGCACGTAATATATAATATGTAGAAATGATAATGCGTCTTCCCGGATAGGAAAAGTTCCGGGATCATATTCCGGTAGCAATAAAAAAAAAATCCGTACCTATTTATTTATTTATTAGATGACACATATTTTTGTTCTAACAGAGGTGAATATATTATACATAATACTCATAGTTTATTGTGTGGGATTGAGTAGACTTCACCTCTGATATATATACAGCGTTGTGCTGGCTACTTTGCTAGCCAGAAGTCTGTGTTAAAGTAGCCAGTTTTTTTTTGCGTGCTGTGTTGTGGTGTTATTTAATTTGTATATAAAAATAATTGCCTATTCTATGTGTTCACGAGAATTTTCAAACACGTAAAATAAATATGTTCCTTACACATATTAAGCATGTCTCGCAATATTTTTGTCGAGTCTGTTTACAAAGATTATTGGCTCGCTCGTCAAGAACGAGGGTGTGTCGCTGCTCTAATACGTGGATACCGGGGACTGCAACAAATTATAAGTTGATTCAGCACGTCCCAAATACGTGATAAACGTTAAACAAGAAAACAACTACAAAATTTTGTGCAATTTAATACATTAATTTTGTTCTAATGTGAAACATTAAACGCTAATCGTGAAAAGATTTCGCATCTTAAAAGAACCAATATATGATTTTTTATGACTCAAATTTCTATTCATCCGATTAATATAAACAACAGGATCAATTGAATTTGGTAAGTACATAGTTTAATACAGGCCGTAAACAATGATTCCGATTGCAGCACAACACCCTTACCATTTCAAACGTTACCCGTATCACCAATGCAGAGCGTGGGCCACGTCGTTACCGAATTCTTTAGATACTATTTACGACTTTACAACTGAACTTCTATCGACTGGAACGGTCGTGTCATTTCTTTTTTAACCTTTACCATACCATGATATAAAATACCCGAACGCACCCACGCTGTCAACACGTGTAACCGTAAATAGCAGTTAGAAAAAATGTTTTAATTAACTTAAATGGATTTAATGGCACGAATTTACTTTAAACATTGAGCATTCAATTTTGAAAAAATGATTAATAAAATAATTTAGAGGATTCATTAAGTACTATACAATGTGTTCTTCCTTCCTTATCTCTCTTCGTTTAATTAGTGAGAAAGAAACAATTATATTTGTATGTTTGTTGTTCTTCTCACTGTGAAAATATTGTGTGATCTCAGTCTTTCATATCACAAATGGTATTTTTACCAACGTATTAATTTGACAACGAATTTAATGGAAAAAATAATTATTTTTGTACGATTCCCTTTTTATAATTGGATTTTCACTAGTTATTCCTAAGCGCTAATATTATCTTTAGGATTATGCATTTTATATTGCGTGTATTTATTGAAATATTACAGGTTTAATAATGATGTAGACCTGCGTTACTGCATGGTTTGGGAAGGGTTAACTTGTAAAAATATATCGGTACTGATCGTTTCTCGTGTTAAACAATTTCCACTGTATTTTATTATTGATTTTTGCGCTGACATATTATTGTGTTTTTACTATATGCATGGCTAATCAAATTGTAATTATTCAGGTTTTTCCTGTTCCAACTGCTTGTGCAGAATCATTGACTACTCCCTTTGATAAATGATCACATTAACAGATGTTTAAACATAAACAGCCTGATTCCATAATGCGCTATTCTGAGCATTAGCTCGTTCAGGGGTCGGTGGAATGAGACAGAGCGTCATCGTGAGTAGTCCAAACGTCACGTAGCTAACAACAAATCAATATTGGCTAGCGAGCTCTTAGTGATCGTGTTGACGTCAATCTCTAGCAAGAGCGGTGCCAGGAATAAGGCGGTTGATCTTTAATATTTTTATTATTATTCATTTAAGGCATTGTATAATGTAAACAAGGCGTTTTATTTCCTTAAGGCATTGTATAATGTAAACAAGGCGTTTTATTTCCTTAAGGCATTGTATAATACAACAAGGCGTTTTATTTCCTTAAGGCATTGTATAATGTAAACAAGGCGTTTTATTTCCTTAAGGCATTGTATAATGTAAACAAGGCGTTTTATTTCCTTAAGGCATTGTATAATGTAAACAAGGCGTTTTATTTCCTTAAGGCATTGTATAATACAACAAGGCGTTTTATTTCCTTGAGGCATTCTACATGGTGACGGCGCATGTGACCAGAAACAATGCTTTATTTTATTTTTACATCTCATATATACAATCAGATGCTTACAGAGAATGTATACTATTTTATTTGCTTCAACTGAAATGTAGGACAGTTCTCGCCGTTCTGGGAAGCGAATTGTAACTCAAAAAATCAGGCCAGAAATAATTATACGATAAAATAAAAGCTACACGTTCAGACACGTCTATCATACCATATCTGCACAATTTTTTTTTCTGATTCTCCTCCCCCTACCTCGTATACAAATCATTCGTATTTTATTTTGGTCCATTCAAAGATTGTTTGAAATTATTTTACATACATTTGTTTGGAAATCAAGAACGATGGGCGTATTTATTTTATTCGTTGCATATTTTTTTATAAAATTGTTAGGCAGTTACGTGATGTTCAACGAAAAAAAAAATTCTAGCTTAAAAAAACAAAATTGTTATTTCCCAAATTTGAAAAGAAAGTGATACATTACATTGGAGAAAGTGTGAAATAAGGTGAATATGTGGTAATTTCATTCTAAAGGTACATTTTTCAAATAGGAAACAAACAACTTCATTTCTACTGTCAGAAATTCTTCCCGGATTTTACTTCATATTTTTTTCAAGTACTGCAACGAGCCCTTGCCTGGCTGACGGATATAATACTATATGAAAGAGTTGAATTTAAATTATGCTGGTTGATGTACAAGGCGACACATAACATGGCGCCTATGTATCTTCAAGAGCTTTGTATGCCGGACAATTTGAATGGTAAGACGTCAAACTCTCAGGCTAGCCTCAGGGAGGGTTGTAGAAGCGACCAACCGTTGCCTAGAAGTCTAAATTTAGTGTACGGGCATTTGCGGCGGCAGGCCCAAAAGCGTTGAACTCTTTGCCCTCCGTCATAAGGAACAAACAGTGCATCAGAGACTTTATTTAAGAAGAGACTAAAAACGCACCTTTTCAAAAAAATCTTTTCCATAAGTTAAAATGACAATTTTTAATTTTAAATACAAAGATAATGTAGGACTATAACCAGTTGATGTGTAAAGCGCCCTTGAGGTGAAAGTTTTATCATACAAATCATCCAATATTATTATTATTATTATTAATAAACATAAACATGTGTTAGTCAAAGCAATAATCATGTAATCACCACTGGCATCTGCCGTATCGACGGACTCTTCGCAATCAGACCGTTGGCCATCCGGATGGGGTCCGGCTGCAACACGGGATGGTGATAGTCCAGCCCGTTCTTGAGCAGTCCATTCTTCGGGAACAGTCCGTTGCCGTGGATGGCGACAGGTCCGTTGCCGATCTGGTTCACGCACTCGCGGCTGCCGTTGAACAGGCCGTTATTCCCCAGCAGGTTGGAGGCGTATCCGTTCCCGTTTCCGACGTGGCCGTTGGCGCCCTTCGCGTTCCTCCCGACCGAGGAGGGGGAGTTCAAATCACTCCGAATGCAATTCATATCCGTTTAATGCACTTTACTTTTAATTTACAAACTTGCAAAGAGGCCAGGCGGCCAGGCGACGCCGCAACTCACGACAATACAACACGGCTGCAGGTAGGCGCGGGAGGCCGGACCAGTCTCAGGACGGAGTGCCGTTTGACAGGCGAGAGGGGCGGCGGGTGTCGGGAGCGGACATGTGGGTCGACGGGGGTTGACGGAACACGGAATCGACGCGCACGTGACGAGGACGCAACCGACGACGACCGTGGATCTGACACTACTGAACCGCTGATTGAGCAGACGCGGCTCCGCGTACGGAAAACTGCAGCCACGGTGTCGCTGGGGCGCTCAATGGCCGGCCCGCGAATTATACACAAATTTTATCGGATAATTTAAATTGACACTCGATTTAAATTGCAGTGAAACTTCGATTTTAAGTTTTTGAAGGGACCAACAAAAAAAATATGTAAACTGGGGGGGGTATTAAAAAAACATTAAATTTATTTTTTATTGAAAAAATTAAACAATTTTTTTGTTTTTAAATAGTTCTTTCAATATTATAAATTAAATTAAAAATTTACGGTGATACATTACTAATACTAATAAAATATAGTATGAAGCCTTCAATATGCCTCATGGCATCGTCTCTTATAGGAACTAGATTTATGGAATGAGCAGGAAGGTTCTTCTTCTGTCAAGTTTTCGTTTATACGACTGTCCACTATTTCATCAATTTCTACTACGTCCGAAGTTATTACGTTGGAGTCAATGTCTAAGTAAGTCTGTAAAGATTATTTATAAATTCTTTCCCAGCCATCATTGTTATCTATACTAACTTCCAGGAAATTTTCTTGCTGATTCCAACTAGTAAAACTAATTAAAAACGAAACGTAAAAAATACGTACGTATGAGAATGGAAATTGTGTATAAACGACAAGCAAACGACCGACACACTCTTGGCTCTATAGCGAATAGCGAACTGGCTGAACGAATTTTAATTCATTTAAGACGTAAATCACGGGAAAGAAAAACGTAAAGTAGGGTTTTTAATGTACTGAAATGATACGGGACTGCAAAAATAACACGCAAATGGAGGGAAAAGGTGAATTCCGGGCATGCAGAGTTCCACTGTAGTTATAATTATTAATATACAAAATTGAAATTCGAAACCAAAAAAAATATATATATATTTCACATAGAACATGCTTAAATTATACAAATGAATGTCATATTAGCCGTCTGGGTCCTAGAGTGTAACTAAGCTAAATACGAAACGGATGGCATTCGGGGTTACGCTGGGTAGTAAAAAGTACGAGAGACCTAAATGCAATTTAAATATATAAAATAAGAATAATTTTATAAAGAACAACTGATGTGTTTAAAATTGCGCATTAGAAAAATTTCACATCATTTTATAGAAGGTTCATAAAGAAGCCTTATAAATAGAACATTAAAGCATTAGAAATTTCAAAATATTTTATAGAAGGTTCGCGAATGGGCTGTAATATTTAAGAGCATTATTTCGGGTATTTAGTATTTCTGTAGTCACCAAAGAGGAATAAATATGTAGGAAAAAACATATTTTATTTGGAGGTAGTACGATATAAGTGTCACGTGTTATTTTTTTTAATATTCGTACAATGGTAAATAGAACACAACTCATTTCTATTCTGACACGCGTCTTCTGTAGCAACAGTAATCATTGCACGTGCAAGCTTCAATTAAATGATATAATTGATTGAAATAAACACATAGAAGTCGATCATGAAAAAACCCTAAAATATAAATAGACTGTATACTGTGAGTAAACTGTTTTAAAGTATGAAATATATCTTGTAACTGCATTTTGTGTGTTGTACTGACTGCATTATAGCTTTGATCTTGCATATTATCATTTACCTTGTATGTGCTTATATTTTTATTACATATTTTATTACACATTGGTATTTTTTTCTTTCATTTTATATATTTTCACGTTTACTTGCCTTATATGTTTCGTTCTTTGTTTTGCTTTCAATGAGTTATTTTGTTTTGTGAAATGTAATTTGTTTACCAATTTGCCCTAAAAAAAACAGGTATGTCTAGTTGGGCAGTGCATTTTAAAATATATGTAATAAACTGTCTTCTTTTTTTTTAGCTGTACAATGTTTATATGTTATATATGTCTAAGTAAATTATTAAAAATATACTTTCCTATTCTATAAAGTTGTTAATGTATGTTAAAAATGTTGCAATTTTATAAGGAAGATGGGCAATATATTTAATTTTTGGATTGGGTCCACGATGAAGAGGGTTAATTTATATTTTATGAAATAATTTGAATGGAAGACGACGTATTGAAATATGCGTTTAGTAGAAACGGGGATATAATCATTTTTTCCATTATTATTGACGGTTTAATACATGTAATAAATTAACTTCAATTCTGATTATATTCTAAAAATTTAACAAATTTTAAATTTACTAATCGAACATTGGAGATGATTAGATTGTAATAGCATCGAATGACCTTTGTTAATTACTCACAACATCGCAAGATTATTATCGTTCATTTTTATCAGTGTTGGTATTTTCGAGGGCGCAACACTCAACATGACGCAATATCCTTTAATAGGGTCAATCTGACGCAGCGGCTCGGGGACGGCGACGATTGGTAACACCTGGTGATCGCGTGGCCCGAACGCGCCACTTCCAGCGGGCCAATCACCGCCGAGCCGGTAATCGCGCATGCGTCATGCACCGATAATCTTCACGCCCCGAACCCAAACATTAAGCGAGGAAAAGACACGCGATCGTAAAAAAGGAGCGTGCATTATTCGTCACACACGAAACGAAACGATACATTCGGAGAATATAAAAGATCAACATTTTTGCATGTTGGCAAACTGACTCACGGCGCGTCGGTTTTATTCTTGGAAATTCGAAAATGTTCTATTTAGCAAGCTCGTGTATACGCGGAACCTAATGAAAAGGTAGATTTCATGACTTTTATGACGGTTCATCATCATTATGATTTTTTGATTCAATTTTACGTTTACTGCACCCGAAGCTAGTCCGATGGGAACAAATGGAAGGGATTGGAAAAGTCGGAAAATCGGATGACGACGTTCACCGCGCGGTCGGTATAACCAACCAACAGAGAAAAGGGACACTCGTTAATTTGACACGCAAATAGGCGAGCGAGCGATGATTGTCTTCAACGACAATGTGCCTTTATTTTGATGTAACATTTTTTAAGTATTGAGTGCCGAGGACGTATTAATTATTAGCGATGACCCAGTACGGTTATATTTATTGTCATGCGAGTAATATCATAAATAATGAATTCCGCCCACATTGAGGTGACCAACTTTTATGAATGAGCAGCGGTGACATTAGTACGGCACACTATTTACTCATCCGGGCTCCAAAATGACATATTAGATGCGACAGACTCGTTAAAAAAAGTGAGAGTCAGTTGGATAGACAAGATATAACTGTCAAAATTAGGTCTATTGGTAAATAGAGTAGATGAGAAGCTTGAAACATTTTATATGCGGCTTGTAAAACGAAAAACAGCGCAGTCGTGTTTTCGTTGTGAACCAAGTCAACAGGCGGAGGGGGTTAGGCGCCATTTCCACGTTTTTATTTTTGTACGGTGAAAACGAGATATTAGATGTACAATAATTTTTTTATTTTTATTAAAAATATAATTTATTTTAAAACATTTCATAAAGAAAACTGATAGCACTATTTTTAAGGAGAACGCATTCTCATTGTGAGGCAATTTTTCAGAACATAAGTCTGTGATATTTTTAAAACAAATTAAATGTATTAATTAAAAAGATATACATATAAAATCAATTTATCGAAAAACGAGATTCCGCTAATAACAGAATATTTATAAAACACGATACCCAATCCGCAATAAAAAACAAAAAAACTATGTATATGTCACATAAATAATCTTAGACACAAATTACCTACATCATTTGGATGAACTTATGTTTCTCTGATATTTCACACATTCGCAAATTTATTTTATTAATTTTAAATCGTATTGTTACAAATTTAAGTTATAATTTTTAATAAATTGCAGAAAAAAATTTTTTTTCGGTTATTTCTAGAAGCTTTATTATTTTTTTTAATTCGTAGGAAGGGCACAGCCCGTGGTCACCATAGCACGATACTGACAGTCCACGTCCGACTCGTGGACAATGTGACGTACGCGCGGCGGTGCACACGCACTCTTCATACACGACATCCTTTTGCGGCGGGTCAAGGGTTATCTAAAAATGTACTCAACCATTTTGATAGTGTGATTTTCAATCCGTATTACACACGTAATTAAAAATATACTTCGTTATCATCATTACATATTTAAAAAAATGAGATGTAATAGGTGAATGGATCGTAATTCAATTATCTTTATGACACATGAATGAATTATAAATTGATTTTTTCTTTAATATCGCTTTCTTTGACATGTTAATGCCAACCTAACCAATCCCCTAAAAGTCTATAGTATTAAATTATCACATAAGAATAAATACAATATTTTTGTATCAAAATATAATGCAATGAAATATATTATTTACATCCGTAATTTTAAAACTATAAAAAAATAAATTAAAAAATTAGTCAATTATCATTAAGAAAGAGCTTAATTGCTATTTTCACATCTCCTTGACTTCAGTGAGAATGAATATTTAATTATATATTTTTTCGAAGCTGAAAGTATATTCTATACAGGAGTGGAATTGAGTCATGTAAAAATTTTTTTAAAAAAAAAATTATAAATCAATATTTTCATGCATTAATTTTATATATTACAGTGGAACCTCGACTCATCAGCATAATTCGTAGCGTGCTCGTATCTCAAATTTAAATTATGTATTTTAAAAAAATTCTGAAGTAAATGGTTTTGTCGGTTTGTTCAAACAGGTGGTTATGTTTCATTGTAAAATGTGATATTTTATCTGAAGTCATGTCATTTTTTTTAAACAAAATTTGTGTGCCATGAAATTATTTGAAAACATTGGCCAGATTACATACTTTTTTACTACTGTACATCATACATACGAATATATATTATTTTTAAATAAATAAAAATCATGGTCTCGATTCTCGGAATTTTTGACTCTCGAGTCCCGGAAATTGAAAAAGGTCGAGAATACAGAATTCATAATTAGTACACGTCAAGAGAATGAGACAGTCTTTTTTTGCTCGTATATCGAGACACATTGCTCGTATATCGAAATACTCGTAAGTCGAGGTTCCACTGTATGTGAAATATTATTCACCGTGCCGCTTTTGTACGCAACCTTTCCGCCGGCAATGTTCTACGTTCTGGGTTGAATTAAACACACAAATATCGAGTTAAAACATCGATTATGTTTTTTAGCGCGTGCCTATTACGGCCGACGCCATTTTCTTCCAAATTAGTTTGAGCAACGAACGTAACGAAATGATTATGTTTGAAACGACAAGTGTAATTAACTTTGGGAAACGATTCGATCCAACGTCAAGTGTATCAAATCACGTATCAATTCAACAGTAAATTATCACCCACACACACACACATATACATATATATACGGGTATTTCTCAATTGTTGCAAGTTCTATTCGAAAATTTGTTTTATCTCTGAATGAAATACTAAAGTAGTTCGTCGCCACGAAAAAAACGACTTCATGACAACTCCACACAAGATAGGTGCGCACAGAAATAAAGTGTGCACACACTCGGTATAATACTCTGCTGCCGTGGCTTTGTAAAAAATAACCTAAATTACACTAATATATTGTGAGGTAACTTAAATTAATGAACTCAATATTCTATTACTTTGTGTGCAGTTGTCTGTGTGTGTACACCTGTCTTGTGTGTAGTTGTCGTATCTATACATGTCCAAAACCAGAGTACGGCTGGAGACATTTTTATTTTTCAATATAATCCGCTCGAAGTTGAAACCACTTTTTCAAAACGATGCTTCAAAGACAATATACCAGTTTTATAGAAGGATAGGAAATACTGCACCACCACGGGCCCTCATTGACAGCGTCGGTCGAGTCAATTTTTTTCGTCCACGTTTAAACCACGCTGCTGGCCCACCTTTCAGCCTCGGCGTACTCCGACAATGTTTCCGACATCTCTTCAAACATTTGTTTCGGTGTAAAAAGCCTCGATGAAATAATATTTAATCACAGACGGCAGCTGAATATTATCCGTCTTCACAAAAATGTCAAACACAGTAAATTCAAACCGCCGTCAAAAATGGACAAAAGTTCAATCAGATGTTACCAGTGGTAGAAACAAAAATGTATAAATTACTCTCAACAATAATAAATTGATATCTGCTATGAGAGTTTTATCCAAATCTGAGTTTTAATTAAAAGTTTTTATGTCAAAAAAAAAAAAAGAATTAAAGATACCTAAATACACGGTGAGTATAATAAAAATGACTTTAAACATAATAATTTAACGTAAATTACAACCAACATTTAAACATAAAACAATATTTCAATTATATGGTGTTTATTTTTAGAATCCTCACTAAAATAATATCGGGAGAACACATTCTTATTGTGAAGTTGTAATTATTCAGAACACACGGTCTGTGATATTTTAAATATGAATTAAATATATTAATAAAATTGTCGCTGTAGCATAGTTGGATAATGCACCTTCCCCGGTTAGGAAAGAGATCCAGGTTCGAATCCCGGTGGCGCAACAACAATATTTTTCGATAAAATTGATTTTATATGTATATCTTTCTAATTAATATGTTTAATTCATATTTAAAATAATATCGGCAGAATTTATAAGGAAAATTGACGAAGTCAACATGGCCAATGAGCACATAATACGAGAGGAAGAGATAGAATGAGATGCCATTCGGGATGATGGTCAAGTGTCAGAAATCAATGATGTACAGCGCGATGAAGATTTTCAATTAAATGCCAGATGATAAATGATAATAATTACATAGATTCAATATATATGCAAGATAAGTTATAGTAAAAAAGTAAATATTGTTTATATTAGAGCATATATATATTTTTAATTGCATGCCATATTGTCTCTTCACTATAGTACCGCAAGCTATTACGCATTGACCAATCGCAGCGCGGCATATTTGACGTTTCGGTTAGGAGACCAGCTTCAGATGCCTCGACAGGCTGCCGGCCTCTGTGCCGTCCGCGCTGCACTGTTATAAATAAATCTTAAACCCTGGGTCATCCAACTATTATAATTCTTAAAATACAAATGGGAGATATTCGTGTCTAATCTGCATTGTGTAATTCTTTTATTTTAGGGAAACGTGCAGTGTTCCCTTTATAAATTGGACGTTGGCGTGAGCAGTGCTAACAAACCTTCGGTTGGACGTTCAATCAGATAAATCCGTTTTATAGGACATCCAGTAGTAATGATAGCTAGTTTTACCAAATTTGCACTATTTTAAAGATATGTGCCTAATGGAAACATTCTCAACAATGATAATGTTATAGTAAACAAATAATGTTCTAGTGAAACATGTTGTGTTGACGGGAACATGGCGGGGGGAGGGGGGGGGGCAGGTATACGTGTTTACCCGGGGGACAAGTGACGTCGCGACAAGCAAAACATACCGATATCAGAGTACCAAACTGTATGTAAGAAATTGGGAAAAACAAGTCCAACAGACTCTTGAAGTAGACAGGCAGATAAAGAAAATCATTGAGGAATATTAATTTTCACAGATTATAATTAGATATAATATATAATCTAGAATATTCTTTTTCCAACCGAGACTTAGCCAAATTTTTATAATTTAGGGTGCCAATTTTTCATCGTCATGCCGGCATACCTATTTTTGCAGTTCTTGCTTTGGATTGGTTAGTTTTTTAATGATTTTGACTACTGACGCAACTCTTTCTAAAATGCACGTTTATATTACGTAAACCTCGATTCAGCATCGAACGCCAACGTCGACGGTATGAGGGTGTTGAAATTAAGATTGAAGACAAAAATACGTCACCTACTTCAAACACCCACAACGTAATATAAGTAGAATACAGAAAACCAGTATAAACAAATTTAATCCCCACATAAATATAAATGTTGACTAACAAAAAAAAAATCATATTAAAAATAAAAGAATCTTCTTAATTAATTAGTGCGATTCATCATTTTTTTAATAATACGACTGTTCCCAAGTAAAGGTTGTATTTTTTAGAGGTTTTTTTCCAGCGACAGCCAATTTAACAGCTGACATCTGATTTGTGCTCAGTTTGGTTTGTCATTTCACCATGAAAAGACTTACGCCAGAACAACGTTTGAAAATTGTGCAAATTTATTTCGAAAATCGTGGTTCGGTTCGCGAAACTTACCGTGTGCTACGTCCACTTTACGGCCGACATAATCGTCCATCCGAGCAAGTAATTAGAATAAACATGTATCATTTTCGCACCACGCATACTGCAATTGATAATACGCATCCGCAGAGTCGTCGTACAGTGCGCACCGAAGAAGCTGTTGCTGCAGTGGAGCGTAGTATTGAGGAGGACCTGAATGAGTCGATTCGCCATCGTGCACAGCAATAGATCCATGATCACTGACTTTTTCGTTCTTCAATTGAATGGCATTAATGTGGAAGAGCCGTGGTTCAAACAAGACGGGGCAACATGCCACACAGCGCGCGTCACAATTAATTTATTAAAGGAAACATTCGATGAGCGCATAATTTCGCATAATGGACCTGCGAATTGGCCTCCGAGACCGTATGATGGACCTTTAGATTATTTTCTGTGGGGATATGTGAAGTAGCTAGTCTACGCCGATAAATCAGAGACTATAGACGACTTGGAAGCCAAACTCCAAAAAGTGTTCGAAAATTGGACTTCCAGAGTGCGCTTTATTCGAGCCGGTCGCAGCGCCCATATGCGCGAAATCATATTTAAACACTAATTACCACGATCTGCATGTGTTTTGTTTCATTTTCAAGTTCTGTACCTCTAAAAAAAAAACATCCTTTATGTATACATAACACAAAATCTAACATACAATAAAGATAATAGTTGTTCTAACTCACCGGCAATCGAATTTATGGCCTTCGCCAAATAAGTAATCAACGATAAAAGTGTATGCACAGATCGAAACTAAATCATAACGTCGGGACGTCATACCACAGCAAATATGTATATTTTTTCATATTTCGGTCAAGGTTTTTTTTATGTACATCTATTTATTCAATTTGTTCATTTTCAACGATTGATTATCTAAAACCTGGTGACGTATAAAATGTTTAGTTACACTTTGTTTATATAAATTTCAACGTTTCATATAATTTTTTTCGCACGCTGCAAGTTTGAAATGAAATATTTTGTAATCTGTAATACTGTTTACACACGGGGAGTGGAAAAACGGGAAGAGTGGTAGGAATTTGATATAGGGACAGAATAAAAAAGGACTCAAGGACCAATCAGGAAGCACGACTTTTTTAGCTGTACTCGCAGCTCTCCTGAACTTCTGGAAACTTCTTCGATGATCAGCACGTATCACTGTGTATCACCCAATAGTGATTGTAAATCTTTGGCACGCACTGCGAGAAACCGAAACACAATAATAATTCAAGTCAGTGTGACGAGCTCGTAACAGGACATTCACACTTCTTGACAAGCCATAGACAACACCACACAGAAAATTTGTGCTCTGAGGTATAGGGTGTACACAGTGTACAGGTGTAGGGGGACACAGATCGGTATTGTAAACCTAAAGGAGCATCCACACGCGCACGACCATCGGTGATCTGTGAATCTATCGTAAATACCGAACAAATACAATAAACAATAGACTTTATTAGGTACCGAACTTCTAAATTATTTTTGAAACGAAGTCGCACAAACAGTTGGATTATTATTATAGTTAAGGTACAATTTTTATTAAGTGTCATAATTTTTTGGAGTAATTTGGGGATATGTTTTAATACAAATTAGACATCTTGAAGTTGATACGGTGATGCGAGCGCGCGACCGATAATCTGATGTTACAGTGCTCCAACTTCAAAAGAAATAGCAATGGTGTTCGTAAACGATGATGGTGAGCCACCATTCGCACGTGACATCCCACAAATCCAAATCTCGATCCCGTTAACACACCAAAATCTTCTCAAATAGCTACTAGCATTATGACAGAAGTTCAGGAATTCTCTGTACGTTTGAAATGTATGTTTAAAATTTTACACGAACGCCAAAGATATTTGTTTGGGACAAGTCGAATGTTACCCGTGATATCCTCGGTTCCTACTTACTTTCGTCATGACATATCCCTCGTATATCTCTGGCTGACCTTTCCGCACGGTCGCATTCGGCAGACGGCGCGAGTGCAAATTCAATTCTCAAAGGGTCAACACGCGCGTGCTTCCGGCCGAGATATATTATCGCCGTGCTTTAATGTGTCATCCGGACCGGGCAACCGAAAACGCCAGCATCTGACAACCCCCAAAGTGCAGCGAGACTTTTTTCCTCGAGTGCGAGGTGAGGAAAATGCAACGTGGCGTCCACCTCATGAAATTGAGATTGTTTGGGACATATATTAATTATTGAACAAAAATAATGCACCGTGCCTTCCTTACCCCCACCCCCCCTAACCCTACGCAACCGGTCTCGCCGCCGACCTTAAAACCAGTAAGGTTACAACGTGTACGGAATAGTTAACAATGTTACACGAATCTCGAGACTTCGCGTCTACACATTGCGGGAACCCTTGACGGAAATAGTGAGTGAAAAATATACAGTTCACATCTTTGGAGGTGACGGCAGAATCCGGATTGTGGTGAGTGCCAAATTCCTTCCGTATCCTGAATTATTCCGGTATCTATGCTTGTACGCAAGCAAAGATCAAGGCAAGGCCAGATTTCTTCCGTCCTTATACCTTTCTTAATCCAAATCGGGTTGCGTCAAACAAACAATAACCAACAGAGATACAGTCCGCCACGGGATCCATTTCCCACTACATTTAAAAACGAAAAGTGCCACGAATGTAAAAAATCAAGAAAAATAATCATATAATACAGTTGATACAATCGCGCTATGTTATCTATTAAATACTCATCGTTATGCTTACAAAACTTTGAAATAAATATTCACGGAAAATGTAATAATAAAAGAATTTTTCAAGCCGATAAACCATAACATATTTCACAAGAATGTCACATGTTACTTCCAACGCAATCAATCCACACCAAAGCCGTAATACGCGATAAGATATCGCCAGTACGTAAACGTATCAAATTTATTACCATAACGTACAAAAAAAGGTATCAAATACATTGGCGGTTAAGTCACTTCTTCGCGGTCGCACGAGTGTGAAATTTCTATAAACAATCACAATAGAATTTCCGGAATGCCCGGGGTTTTCTGGCAAACGGGGCTCAAATTGCAAACACAGCTCGCGGATCCCGACACAGACAATGTATGTCAACATCGTCAGTAAACACTCAGGCCTATTCTCAAAATTGCAATATTGAAATGAAGGTGATTGTTACACCAACCCTCAAAAATAGACAGATAGTTTTGACAGATTATGGTACGTTTATCTCCCTCACTCTCTCTCCCTCT
This sequence comes from Eubasilissa splendida, assembly GCA_031772225.1. Lineage (NCBI taxonomy): Eukaryota > Metazoa > Arthropoda > Insecta > Trichoptera > Phryganeidae > Eubasilissa > Eubasilissa splendida. The sequence continues at coordinate 13,422,273 of CM062867.1, forward strand.
CTCTCATTCAAATATAACACTATTTTTGAGGGTTGGTGTAACAATCACCTTCATTTCAATATTGCAATTTTGAGAATAGGCCTGACTGAGAGTAAACTGTTTTATATTTATTTGTAACTATATAATACAATGTAAAAATATGTTTGGACTGTGCTCGTCTCACTAGAGAAATTCTGTATCGAGACGGGCATAGTTTACAAGCAATTGTACAATTAATTAGAATTACAAGTATTACTATATAATAGTGTATGTGAAGAACAATTTTAAAGTGCACTTAATTTTTGGATCACTTTGTAGCAATAATTAATATAGGTATGAGTCAATATGTTTGGGTGAGTGCACCAATACTGGCTCTACCCATATTACGAATTCAAGTTTTAATATTCATAGTTTCATGTTCTTGGGACAATTCAATTGCTTTAAATCTTTCAGCATAGTTTAGGTCCAAAATATTTGTAGTTCCTTTGGCCATATGTTGTATGTGCTCTTGTGGTTTGTAGGTTATTTGTATTTGCCCGTGTGGAAATTATATTTTGAGTTGTTTTAAAATGTGTCTGTTTGTATATAATAAAATAATTTTTATAACTGTATTTTGTGTTTTATTTAGCATATTTCCCTTTACCTTATATGTGCTTACATTCATTTACACATTGGTATTTTTTTCTCTCTTTTTTATATTTTCATGTTTACTTGCCTTGTATGTTACGTATCCTATTTGATTGTGTTTTGCCTTCAATGAGTTATTTGGTTTTGTGAAATGTATTTGTGTACCAATTTGCTCAAAAACAAGTTTTCCTAGTTGGGCAATGCATTTTTAAATCTGTGTAAAATATATGTAACAAACTCTTTTTTTTTGTAGCTGTACAATGCTTCTATGTTATATGTGTCTAAAGAAATGTAGAAAAATAACGAACCGAAGTGTTTTAATTTGAATGTCTTGAAGATGCACCATATTCAGGAAGACCCTTCGTTATTGGTAACGGACAGTCACGAGACAAGATTGAAAAAAATTTAAAATATAAAAACGTTTCAAAAAGTTAGTATTAGGATGATAAATTCTACGTCACCCCCCATATTCTCCCGACCTTTTTCCAACCGATAATCACACGCGAAATAGGCAATATCACAATAAAGAGGAGATCGAAGTGGAGGTTGGTGGATTTTTCACCATATGACTTTCGTTTTTTTTTATTATTTGCCAAACTGCATAACAATTTTACGGCTTTAATTCTACTTTCTCACTGTAAACTTTGTATTTCGCATCGGATTTGTTTTGATCGGTTATTTATTTTTAAAGGCTATATGCATATTTCAGTTAACATTTGGTTTATCGATTTATTGAAAGCTTTCTTAAAAAAAAAAACATTATGAATTTTTGTTTGTGGGCGTTGTTGGGTCTAATGTCGCATGGAGCTTTAATCGGCCGGATATTTTGCTGTGGACGTATAGTCGTTGGTCCAAAAGTCCGAAGAGCTTTTGTCGTGGCACGCCAATGACACAACGGTCTATAAAAACCGAAGGCCGACGTAAACTTTTTGCCCTAGACGCTTTTTTTCCACCGCCTCTCCTCGATTTATCGCGACCGTTTCGGTTTAGCGAATTTCTAGCTGTTTTTTATTTTTATTTAGCCTAATTTTCGCATTTGCTCGCGGCTCTGCGAGTTTAGAAGCGATAATTATTTTTAAATATTTAGGCGACGGCCCGCGGCCGACCCGCATCGCGAATCGCCGAGTGTAATTTTTAATTCTTCTTTCTAATTCTTCGCAAATCGAGAATTGGTGAATTTCGTTTTTTCACTTTTCCTCCGCCTCATCGAGAGCGATATTTTTTTTTATCATTTTATTTACGGGAAGCGATCGCCCGGAATTTATTCCCGAGTCTGCAGACTACCATCTCTACAAATGGATCTTAAAATGTAAAAAAAACAGTTTTTTATTTTTTGAAAAACTACTGACTCTACATTGATGCGGCCGAAAATGCGGAAAAAACTGACACAAGACAGACCACGATAAAGTGAAAACTCACGACCCACGCGAGGAAACAAATGCAACCGTTTTTTTTAGCAATATTTGACGTACGGAAACAATGGCAAACTTTTGCGTTAAAAAAAATGTCCAATTTTCACATGAGAAATTAAACAATTTTAGATTTGAAAACAATCTCTATACACCACGCGGGTATGAACCGGTCCTTTTTTAAAAATAACATTAAAAATGAGGGATATTCCGCGTTAATGCACCAGAAGAAAAATATTAACACCAATTATACGTATTATAATAGTTTATAATCAAAATGTGGATTTTCACAAGAAAAAAAAAAATTTTTAGGTTTTAAAATCATCACTCCAGACCAATCGGTATGAACCGATCATTTAAAAAATAGTCTAAAGAATACAGATTCCATTGACCACCATGAAGTGAAACATAATCCGAATCCGCCGTAATTTATCCGCGGATAAATATCCGGCTGTAAATTATCCGGCGGTTAATTAATCCGGCATAACTTATCCGGCGGATAATTATCCCGGCCGTAATTTATCCTGCGGTTAATTATCCGCCTTAACCATATATAATCCGGCGATAATTAACTCGGCCAAATTTATCCGTACGGGTAATTATACGGGCCATTTATTTATCCGGAAGTTAATTATCCGGCCGTTATTTATCTGGCGGTTAATTATCCGGCCTTAACTTATCCGGCGGTTAATTATCCGGCCGTAATTTATCCGGCGGTTAATTATCCGGCCAATATTTATCCGGAGGTTAATTATCCGGCCGTTATTTATCCGGCGGTTAATTATCCGGCCAATATTTATCCGGAGGTTAATTATCCGGCCAATATTTATCCGGCGGTTAATTATCCGGCCGTTATTTATCCGGTGGTTAATTATCCGGCGGTTAATTATCCGGCCAATATTTATCCGGAGGTTAATTATCCGGCCAATATTTATCCGGCGGTTAATTATCCGGCCAATATTTATCCGGCGGTTAATTATCCGGCCTTAACTTATCCGGCGGTTAATTATCCGGCCGTAATTTATCCGGCGGTTAATTATCCGGCCAATATTTATCCGGCGGTTAATTATCCGGCCAATATTTATATTTTACGGCCGGATAATCGGATAATTAACCGCCGGATAAATTATGGCCGGATAATTAACCGCCGGATAAATTATGGCCGGATAATTAACCGCCGGATAAATTACGGCCGGATAATTAACCGCCGGATAAATAACGGCCGGATAATTAACCGCCGGATAAATTATGGCCGGATAATTAACCGCCGGATAAGTTAAGGCCGGATAATTAACCGCCGGATAAATAACGGCCGGATAATTAACCGCCGGATAAATATTGGCCGGATAATTAACCGCCGGATAAATAACGGCCGGATAATTAACCGCCGGATAAATATTGGCCGGATAATTAACCGCCGGATAAATATTGGCCGGATAATTAACCGCCGGATAAATATTGGCCGGATAATTAACCGCCGGATAAATTACGGCCGGATAATTAACCGCCGGATAAATAACGGCCGGATAATTAACCGCCGGATAAATATTGGCCGGATAATTAACCGCCGGATAAATATTGGCCGGATAATTAACCGCCGGATAAATATTGGCCGGATAATTAACCGCCGGATAAATATTGGCCGGATAATTAACCGCCGGATAATTAACCGCCGGATAAATAACGGCCGGATAATTAACCGCCGGATAAATAACGGCCGGATAATTAACCGCCGGATAAGTTAAGGCCGGATAATTAACCGCCGGATAGGTAAGGCCGGATAATTAACCTCCGGATAAATATTGGCCGGATAATTAACCGCCGGATAAATTACGGCCGGATAATTAACCACCGGATAAATAACGGCCGGATAATTAACCGCCGGATAAATAACTTATAATAACTTAAATTTATCCGGCGGTTAATTATCCGGCCGTTAATTATCCGGTCGTTAATTATATCTCGCGGGAAACCCCCTAATTATCGATTCTGGTGTGTGAAATACTATTTTTAATTCGGATTCGGCTTATGTTTCACTTCATGGTGGTCATATGAATCTGTATTCTTAGACTATTTTTAAATGATCGGTTCATACCGAATTGTCTGGAGAGATTGATTTTAAACCTAAAAATGTTTATTTTTTCTTGTGAAAATCCACATTTTTGATTAAAATGAAATAATATTAAAACATAATTAAATAAATATACTATTTTTAATTCGTATTGGGTTAATATTTTTCTTCAGGGTTCCTTAACGCGAATATACCCTCATTATTACGGTATTTTTAAAAGACCGGTTCATACCGCGTAGTGTATAGAGATTGTTTTCAAATCTAAAAATGTTTAATTTCTCATGTGAAAATTGACATTTTTCATAAATCGCAAAGTTTGCCATTGTTCCGTACGTCAAATATGCATATAGCCTTTAAAAATAATAAAAAAATAAAATGGAACTATGAATATTAAAACTTGAATTCGTAATATGGGTAGAGCCAGTATTGGTGCACTCACCCAAACATATTGACTCATACCTATATTAATTATTGCTACAAAGTGATCCAAAAATTAAGTGCACTTTAAAATTGTTCTTCACATACACTATTATATAGTAATACTTGTAATTCTAATTAATTGTACAATTGCTTGTAAACTATGCCCGTCACGATACAGAATGTATTGTACTGAGGAGACATGAAAGTTACTAATATTTAGGAGATAATTTAAACATCGGGTAACTCTAATTCTTTTGGTGGTATTAGTTTGCCGATGATTCAGCAGCACTCGAATTAATAAAGAACCTGCCCAATGTTGCCCGTTTCTGTCTGTTTTTTAAAACCTTCATGAAGTAGTCAATCACATTACCATTGAATCCATTTATGTTTTGGTTGACTATGGCAACATTTGGGTGCCACTTTTCGACCATATTCTGCGTTTTGACCCAGTTAGACAGCATTTCCGGGCGGTGGACGTGACAAATATATAAATTTAAAACGAATATGAAAACATTTGTTTGATATCAAAATGTGACGAATTTCGAACCAGACGAATATAGAGGATCCGCTGTATATGGGAGTTAGGCGCTTCAGTAGCTCAGTACACTACTTATAAAACATGAAAACCCCAATAATTTAGCACTAATAAAGCAGTTTTTGGGCTTTGTAAAGTTTGCTGGTTAGAACGGTGACTTTGCATCACTTTCGAAAGCTTCGTTCGTATTTTTTATTTGACTTATGGACGAGAATGTTTGTTGGCATAAAAAGATAGAGCCAAAGATTGTGAGAATGTTATTTTATTGTGTCACGTGTTTCAGGCAAAGTGTTCCACGTACCAAATATGATTGTATATTAAAATATGAGCTGGAGTCGAAGAGTCGAAAATGGCCATGAAAAGAGCCGCGAGCCGCGGTCTGCCGACCCCTGCACTAGGGTACTGTTTATTTTTCATTATCATCCAAGCGATACCTTAATCTGCAAAGCGGCTAACTCAATTTTTCAATAATGTTCAGAAGCAACAAAAAACTGTTTAATTTTGTAATTAAACAGATTACGAAAATTCCAAAACATACTTTGGTAGATTGTTCATGATGATATAGGGTGGCTGAGAAATTTTATTAATATTTTGATTTATCTCGTACTTATAGGAAATATTTGGATTTTTCCGAATTTCTTTACCAAAATTGTAAAATATTATTGGGAGTTAGCTGATTTTCCATGATAATGTAGTGATTATGATTTCCGCGGACGTCCTCTATTTCTAGTGCCATCAACACTTAAGGTAAACATTTAAGGTTTTTGCAAAAATCGATCTAAGGTTTTTCAGCACCTAATACTTATTTATTATTTTAAAACACGTGATTTCACGAGTTTTAAAATTGATGGGAATTTTTGACTTTTAGCGTACCATAAAACAATAAAAGAGGAAAATAATGACATCAAAAACTGTTTTTTTTACCATGGGTGGAGTTAGCAGCTTTGCAGATAAAGGTATCGCATGGGACTTTCAACATGAGTCGATTTGATTATTATAATTACCGTTGGCATAAATTGTTGGGTCAGTGAATGGTGATCACCCCGCTTACCCAGGATTTATGAGCAAAAACTCCCATATAGGCCCTACACATTCGCCGCCATGTTGTCATTTTTACTCTACAAGGCAACCATGCCATGCAGCATTGTAAAACGGCATTGTTACCAGCAAAAAACTGTATTCATTGTCCTTTCAGTTTAGATTCTGCATTTATTTAATACAAATATTTAAATTACTGGTCAATTGAATTTTTCGGCAAAATTCGACGTAATGTTGTTGTTCAAGAGATTCGGTTGTCGCGCACGACGTCTGATGGAGACAGTGTTGTCTGCGGCCACGCTTTCACGTATGGATGTTCGTATATCACACGCAGAGTCTGTATCTTACAATTTTGCCATTAAACGCTGGACTGTCCACTCGAAAGTGACTGAAAATTGCACGCTATCTTAACAATAAGCAATTGTTGCTGACCAGTGTGGCGCTCCATTTTGTAAAGTATCAACATCCAAAGAGCGCGCCGCTAGAGAAATGGCGGCAATTTCAAATCTGCTACCTCATGTTGAAACAAACATTAGTACCGCTTACCTTTTGCCCGCCCCACATCGAGATGTTGGGCAAAATTGGAAGTAAGACGCAAAAGACGGCGAACTGTAGAAAGAAAAAGCTGTTAAAAATGGAGATCTATATTAAACATTTTACGCGGATCGGCGGAAGAAGAAGAATTTTTAATGATTGATTTTAAATGCACAATAACAAAACTTTTGTAGCTTGAAAATCAGAATTAATGCAGTAATTTTTACTTTGCTCAACTCACGATAGAGAAGTGAGTTCGTTATAATTTTAATTTGTAGATAAACTAACATAGAATTATCTATATTATCTGTAAAGTACTTTTTATACATTAAATTGATGAAAATGAGACTGTTTCATCTTTATGATTCATGGATCGCCGGTCGCCGTGTGCGCACAATATGAACGCGACATATAGAATAGTTCCTGTCCACTACCCCCTCCCTCTATACCCAGAACACGACCTTTTCTGTGGTGTTCTCTATGGTTTTTTTTGGATGAGTTGAAATTGAAACTTTGAACTGTCAGGATATCGTTTTACCATTAGGTGCTGCCAAGTTCATTCTGCCGTGTGGGAGCGAATTGTCGGCTTGTGAAATATCATCCTGCTGCTTGTGGGGCTGATACTGTTTGTGTCTAATCGGTTTCTCGCTACCGTGCGAACCGATTAACGCTATCATCTTGCTATTGTGCACGGTATTTGTTGACACTTCGCGCTATCACCGATGTGCGGAACAACGGAGAACGTGTCCAGGAGCCAGAAAATCTGTGGTCACAGGTGGGTCGTGTTTTCTGGTTCCGGGTGGTCCTTCCGCCGTCCCCGTTTCACCAATTCCTCTCCATCTACCCAATTCCTTCCACCCTTCCTACATACCTTAATACGCGGAGATAACTATTAGGTTACGAGAGGCAGTAATAATTTGAGGACGTAGGTGTGACACATCCAATGACAATGCTATTTAAATTCATGTCAGAATTATTCATTAAATATACGACTATACCAAGAATTGGGTTGGCCCACGATTCTAAATGGTGGGAGTTCTAATAGTTTACAACAGCAATGAATATAAAAAAACCGTTGTTTTTTATCAATCGCATTTCTATAATTGTTATAACTTATTATCTATCAGAACACGGTATCTATCTAATTGCAGCAATTATATGTAAATACGTGGAATCGATAAGTTACATTAAAATATTGAGAAAAAAAAGAAGTTAAAATCACAATTTATATATTTTTTTTAGTTACTACGTCTTTTTTTACCAAATCTATAAAAATATAAGATCAAACCTCCTTAACGCGCTCACCTGTAATTATCAACATGCCCTATTCTGGTTCCTCGTAGCAGGAGCAATTTACTCATCAAAAATTTATTAAAAATACTAACTTATACTGTTAATTAAATCCTGCAGTCTTTTCTACCACTTTAATTGGCCTCTTGCATTTTTCAGAGCACAATTAAACATTTTAATTGTATTCGTATAATAAAGTTTATAGAATTCTATTCTGTTACAACTAAAGAACAGACTTATTTTTCATTGCAGAAAGCGGTATTCAAAGTAATTCCTTCTTGGGGCTGTTTAGAGCACTCGTCGTAATCCGTTTCACTTCCGCTCGCGAACTGCAATTATGATCTTTAATATATTTCTTATAGAGTATATAAATTGGTATTTAGATTAGCCTTTGAGAACAAATCCCGGTGATATCGCGTATTGCTACATAATGCGCACGAAAAATTATTCTACGAACATAATTGTCAGTACTCGTAAACGTATAGAATCCAGCGTATAATCATGACATTCCGTGGAAACGCGGATTTGTGAGAATCGAGCACACACCATCATCATATTATAATAATAATAATAATAATAATAATAATAATAATAGTGTACAATGGCGCCATAAAAATGAAACAAACATATATTTTTACTATACACAATGCGACCTGTAACAATAGAAAGTAAGTATGGAAAAGATAAATATTAGATGTGAGGATGGGGTGTGTAACATGCAAGCACCATCTTTATTAATCCCACGAGTAGGTGAACCACTTTATTTTATCTTTATTTGGGAATGCTCCCAGCCATTATGCTAAAAATGTTAACATAAATATAAGACAATTCTAACTTATCACAAGTGGGGTGCCCGGCCCTAAAAAAATGGAGTAAAATAAATGGGTCTAAATGAGATTTTTCAAGTTATTAAAACGTGAAAGAGAGGTGTAACGTTTTTTTTCTTTTTTTAAATTAGACGTTTGTCTGCAGGTAAATTTATATCTATTTTGTTACATTTAATACTCGTATATTAAAAAAAACATAATAATTAATCAGTCAAAATTTAAACAATTCATTTCTTTGTCACAGGTAAAACAGATTATTATCGATAAGCCATTTTTTTTTTATCATTTCATCCAAATTGGAAGAAAGCGTACTCTTATGTAATTTTGTTTATTTTTTATTGTAGGAACAACAAATTCTATTGTCCACGATCTATAGATCGGTGTACTTTGCACTCTGGTACTCCATAATAAATTATGCTATTTTAGTTTGGGGAGGAGCAGCAAAAACAATATTAGAGTCGGCTAAAAGAGCACAAAAGACAATTCTTAGGGTAATTAATGGAATATCCATCAGATCTTATATTTAAAGAGTACAATGCCCTAGACATAAGACTAATCTATATGTTGAGACTCGTCCAATATTTCCATGCTGACAACAACTCACTCCAAACAATAAATCGTGGACACACAACACAAGGCGAACAACCAACATTTACACGCCAGTTCCGAGAGCAACGACATTTTATCAAAGATTCTACATGTTCTTAGCTCAGCACCAACTGGAAATCGTTCACTTCCAATAAGATTACACAAATATGGACCCAATATATGATCCAATTGGGTAGAGATCAATCAGAAGCATCGCTATCCAATATTCTAACATACACCTGGAATATCCGGCAACGGTACTTACTTAAAAAACGCGCCTCGTATTACGTTAATATTTAAAGTTAAGTAATAATTTTGACGAATAGATCATATCAGGGATGTGCATTGCAAAAAAAATCAAAATACGCAAAAATATGCAAAATACATCTAAAGTACGTATTCTATTCTAAAGTATGCATTATTATGTACCTTACCTACATAATATATTAAGTACGTTTAAGTCCACGCGCAAATAATTCAAAGTACTCATGCTATATTTCAAATAAATTATTAGCATCAACAAAAAAATAATACTCGCCGTCTGTACGTCGGTCACGCTTTTAACAACTAAAGCTATATTTATTTATTCTTAATCTAGTATATATATATATTTATTTATTATTTTTCATTAGAAGATATAAATGAGATATATACATTTTTGAACACTCGAATAGACTTTTTTTTATCAACATTTTATTTAGAAATTCCCGTCCAATAATACTGCATTGTAAATGTGACTACAAACGCGTAATATATTATTTTTAGATTTGTAAGTGATAAGATGTCTTAAAAATATGTAGGCAGTTTTCCTTATTATGTTTGTAAGATTAGTAATATGTTCTTTCCATTTGAGTTTTGTTATTTATTATGATTCATAGTTACTTGACAAATCTCTTTCTTCAATTGATGAACATCGATCACAAGACTTCGGGCTTTGGTGTGAATTTTAATATTAATTTCAGTGTTATCTTTCTGTTGAATAGCTAAATCGTAGAAAATATGTTTTATCAGTATTAATCGATAGTAGGTTTTCATACGTACGTTTTTTTTTATGGTATTAACAACATCCTCATTTGCAGATATATTAGCGTCAGTACAAGTTTTTTCATTAATTATTAGTGCTGCATCGTCTGCATTATAAGATATTATTTTACCATGTATCATTAGAGTATAAAATAAATAACAATGGTCCAAGTACCGTGCCTTGTGGTATGCCAATTATTTTAATTTATTTTTACTTTTTGCTTTCGGTATGTCAAATAACTTATTAGCCATTATAAAACGTAGTCATCGAGGCCAATATTTAAAAAAAGTAATATATATAAAAGCCCTAATATAGACATCAATAATTAACTTAGTTTAATTTATGTGATTTATCCTCCATTCTTATATCATCTGGCATTTCATAGAGAATCTTCATCGCATTATACATCATTGATTTATGAGATTTAGCCTTCTTCCTGAATGGCAGTCTCGGTCTATCTCTTCCTCTTGTATAATGTTCATGCCCGTGTTGATTTGCCTCCATTTTTCTAATACATTTTGCCGATATTCGTTTACCATTTATGCTATTATGATATTGATCAATTAATTTTATAAACGTCTGCGACTTAGCCATTTGACTAGACATGACAAAATATTGCATTTTGGAAATATCATTCGTTCAAATGAATCGACTGAGCTTTGCGTATCCAACCCAGGCGGTGTCCGCTTCTCGTGCATACAATAATAATTTAATTCCATACCAGAAGGAAGGTACTAACCGACGATTGTGTGTAAATTTGAAAATATTACCCTTTTCCTGTCATTATTGCTGGATTTGTTTAAATAAAACAGTCGGAAATATGAATATGGAATTGTTAGTAAATATTTTACCAAATGTCGGTAAACTCTGTTTAAATATTTATGTCTGTTACATCAATAGGCATCTAGATGTTTTATTATCAAGTGTCGCGATTCAAAGTCGATTCTGCTGTGCGTTAGAATTACATTTAGAAATTACAATATCAAATTTAATCGACAATTACTATCGGCGGAATGTCTATAATTCAAAAGAACAGGACAGTCCACCAGTTCAAATTTTGTAGATAAGTATAGTAGTCCTATATTTTGTTATATTATATATATATAGGTAAGTTGCGGTCGCTTAGGCATGTGCGTGGAAAATTTTTATATGATAGAATTTATTACTTAAAAAAATTGTTGAGATTTCTTATTCGGACAACGGATTAAAAATGTTTCAATACACAGTGTTCAAAAATATTTATTTAAATAAGTAACTTTATTACACATTAGCATAGCCGAAATCCATAATTTTATTTAATATTGGTAATAACACCGAAATACGAAATGACGTTAGAATACATTATAAAAACCAAACGTTTAGTTTGTCAAGCAAAACAAATATGTAGATGTGTTATTGCACACAGTTTTCAGTAAGGATTATTCCCTTTCGAAGACAACACAATTAAGCACAAATTGTTTGAAAAATCTAGAAAATTCGCAGACGTAAAATGCCAACAGATTCAGTAATAAACTATTTAGTTCAGTACAATTATTATAAGGATAGAAAAAAAAAATTAGGTTACAATACCTAAGTGCTAGCATATTGCCGACGAGCATGCATATGAAGTTGTTACAAATGATTTGAAATTTTTCTAAATAACCTACGGCTAGACAAAAGTCGTGGGTTTCGTCATAGACAACGTTACGCTAATCCGAGTAAAAACAGCCAGAATAATATAATATAAAGATTTTTAAAATATTATTTTCATAATATAAAGATAATTTATTTTATTTTATTTTTCAGAATTTTTGCTCGTATGTAGTGCATGAACCCGATAATGGGGTCAAATTTGAGGTTTTCACGAGTATAATATCAAGAGAGAAATTGTCCTCCCAATGTTTCAGGTAAATCTCATTACCCATCTTTAAGGGGTGCCTTATCGTTGAAGTGTCGCTCTAAAATGATTGTGAAACACGTCTTTTCAGGTCGGCAGTTCAGCGCTAAGTGTCGGTTCGTTAAATTTTCTATTTGAAGCCCTGGTAAAAACAGGATGATAAGAAAATATTATATATGAAGCGATTGTTGAAGGCAACAAGAAAAGAAGATGTCCGCGATAGACCTGGCACGATTAGGTAATAGAAGACGGCCCTCTTAGAAGATTCAAGAAACGCCGAGCGTGCATGAAAGTGATCGAGGTACGAGTGGTATGTCAGAACAGAATATTAAGGCGTTCTATCTTGTCTATATACCCCCGCGGGGAAACGTTCTTTAGAGAATAAACCAACTACACTTTGGCAACGGGATGCATAATTTTTTTATGATGAAATCATTGTGAAAATAAATGATTATCACCTAGTCGCGTGTTGACTGTATGCACAATGACTGACTGCAATTGAGGTCGTCGGGCATGAGTAATTCACTGAATTACATACTAACAGGAAAATGTCGCTCTCGTAAAGATGTCAACAAAGCTGATGACTGATGTCTGAAGTCATTAGCTTTTGAATTGTAATAAAAATTTCTAAATGACAAGTGTGCTGCAAGCAAGCTGTCTATATAAAATCATGCTTTTTCTCAAATACCGTCGAGAGTTTGCTGTGTGATTGTGATTGGCGAGTCCGATTCTGAGCCAAAATTGCAATCCCGCAAACATCATATATCAAATCATCGCGTCAACAGTCTCGAGATTAGAAAATACTCATTCATGTTGCATTTATAAAAAAATGTCAAAAAGAACAAATACAAGCTATGTAAAGAATCTTTGAAAAAATAACGTAAAATAATGACAAAAAATAATCGCGAAGGAATAACAAAGCATCATTTAGTGTCGATCTAATTTTGGTATTACGAAATTAATCCAAAATATTTATACAATATTTAAACCCAAAAGTTTTCTTAAAGAACCAATCCCGGATTAATAACTACTGTATACTAAGCCTGGATTCCACAATTAAAAATCTTTAATAATAATGATATGTCACGAGATTTGCAAATATATTTTCAGTCGGTACAGCCCCGGAGGTATTATATAAAATTGTACAAATAAATAATAGGAAGGTCATCCCCCATAAGTTATGTTCAAGTTGAATAATTAAAAAAATAAAACACGTAATATTATTTTTAATCAATTATATATGTTCTACGTCTTTTTCTACAATCATTCACCAGCTGGTCAATTAGTTTATTGATACACGATTCGAAAAAATATTGTTTTTTTGAAGCAATAAATAAGTGAATGTCATTTTTTATATTTACATTTTTTACATTTGACACTTTCTTCATTTAATCGCATCTCTATCCACTGCATTACAAATATTTTTAACTGCAATTGTCGCATTATGTCCAAGTTGTAACTCATAAAGCATCATATGTGGCGCGACTGGATTTCACCAGTTATATGTTACACACGTACCAATAAGTTCAACATTAAATATGCAATTGCGTCAATTGTGTGAGATGGGAGACAACTGAAGAGAATGTGTCAGCAAGTGAAATTAGCTACGAAGAAGACATTTTCTGTGATAAATTATTGCCCGACGTTTCGGTTGGAATTATAGAGGTGACGATGCTATGTAATTGTAATTAATTAACAATATAATTTCAAAACTGGTTTCGACACGACAGAGATCATACCTCGTATCAAACCATGCACAACATTTAATAGTGATTGAATACTTAAATATTTGCATTTTGCCGACAAAAATAAAATCAGAGCACCAAAGTTGTGCAGCAATATTTAAGTCGTATATGTCCTAAAATGCGCCTTGTTACGTGTGTGAGTATTGCCGCCCTTTTTTCGGAAAGCTAAGAAGACGGTAACCGACAGGCGTCATTCGATTACATTCCGTCCTTCGACCAGTCCAGCGGTCCGAATAAACCACCAGTGCGCGCTTCGGTCGGTCGAAATCCAGCCAAAAGAACAACAACATCGGACCAGAAAGACAGCAAAATTAAAAAAGTTTAGTGCGGTTCATATATCATATGTGTGTTTATTGTTAATCGGAATCCTGGGAACCAGCTATCGAAGGCATTTACATAAATATAACATAACCTTACAAAATATAATGCGCAATGAACTTGTTCTGGTGTAACAATCATATTTTGGTGCATAATTAAGAATCCGTTTACCGAAAGATGATTAGCACTAAATATATTTGATTAATATATTATTTATTATATTAATATACTATTCATCGAAAACTACTTTTATGTTCATTTAAATAATTCACTTAAAAATATTAATCATATTAATAATCAATCAAAAACAACAATAATAATAGCTGCAATTTGTTTTTATCAATCGATCGAGCAAAACCAAGTCAATTAATTTTTAATTCAAATCAAGATTTAAAATTGTAATATTCATATAGGCGTAAATACAAAATGTGAATATTAAAAGAATAGTTTTAATATTAAAAGTGTTTGTATAGCTTAATACTTAAAAATAACCTTGAACTTAGATAAACCTATGGAAATATATATTTTTAAATTAAAGAATTTAATATTAAAAACAGTTAATTAAAACCGGAGAATCAAGTACTTACAGATTATGTAAAAAAAGTTTAAATATGATAAAACATTTTATTGGAAACGGATAACACATAAAATGTTTGATAACAAAAACATGTATTAAACTGATATTAAAAATAAATGTTATCCGTTATTTACGCGTCCTCCCATGTACCGAAGTTCCACTGTGTACAACATATGTATAGTCGTTGCAGAACGTCGGAGACGCCGGGTTCCAACAGGGTATGAGTAGTACGCTCAGTTATGACAGGCTTCCCACAGGGATCCGCAAAACGAGTCCCAGCCACGTGTTTCCCTCCCCCATCCCCCCAACCCACACTATAACCTGACATTGACCTTGATTTGTTGACATTGTACTTATCAGACTGAAAAGTACATCATGCTATCGTGCGTGTGAGTGAATTATTATTGACTTCGTGCTTATCAGCGAAGTGCGTTTCTGGGATTTCGTGCGTAACAGCGAAATCAGAAGACCTGTGGTCAAAGCGAGAGAATAAATCTAGACAAGGAGTATCAACATCAGCAGGTAGGTCGTGTTCTTTTTTCTGGTTGGTCCTGAAGCCTTTTCTATCCTGGTCCTGTACTAAATTTTTTCCATTCGTCATGCATCCCACTTCCCTATTCCTGGCGCATACACGTATGGTCCATCGTCCGAAGATTGTAGGTACAATTAATATAATCAACATCTTGCAACAAGTAATCAATTTAATTACCTGTTGACAAGTGTCCCAGAAATTTGATCAACCTTTGGACCCCGATGGAAAAGGGAGCGATTTCCCTTTGTTTCACGTCGACTGTCGGAAAACAGGTGGAAATTACCATGTATTTAAACGAAAAAAATTCCCGAGTACCTTGCGTGCCCGACCTTCATTGTTTACGTTAATGGCAGAGAAACACGACGAACGCACTGCCCAGCATTCGTGCAATAGCACGAGACTAATCATTACTCTAAATCATTTTGATGAGCTAATTTTGCCGGCTTTTATCCTTTTTGTAATTGAATTAATTGTAAGGCTCCAATTGACTGGGACCCTTTCAAACCTCTAACTCCAACACAATGCTTGTCTATGTGAATTCGCTAACATAATAAATATCCAGTGACGTTCGTTTGAACTGAAATAAATAATATAAATACTTCTGATTTCTGACAATGTATGAACTATTTAAATTTTTTAAATAAAACGAGGCGCTCATTTGAACATTTTCACAAACTGCATTAAAAATTAATTACAATTTTTTAAAGTATTATCAAGCGCTACGATATGCACCACTCAGAAAAACGTTAAGATTCGTTTTTCAGTTCTATACAAAAAAAAAAAAAACCTAGACAAGTGAATGTACCGAGTCAACTTTTAAAAAATTCAGCATTTCGAAACCAAAATCTCGAATCACAATCACATCGATGTACTGACAAACACATTACGTAATAACTCGGTAAATGAATCATTGCAACCAACAGTGGCGGAACAATAGGCGTTCGAGAGGGGGCAGCAGCCCGTGGCGCAACCTGTACTAGGGCGCAGAATATTTAAAAAAATTTCTTTTTCATTTTTCTTATGCAGAGAACCAGTGACAATTTAATGTTCAGAACAATCAATTTATGATGTTCAATAAAAAAAATCACTATCCAAGATATAAGTTTTATATTACAAGCTGGGCAGCGCTCATGAAATGTTTACACGCATCATTCTGACAAAATAAATATGCAATAAAACATCAGGTTTTTTCAAATACCATAGGTTCTTTTACGACAAATATCGAAAGAAATAAACCTATACTTTAAACATTGTTTCAAACTATTTTATGAGTCTGTCACCTAATAAAGTTTACTGTTTATGTTATTGGTAAGCTGAAAACCATTCCGAAATGTTCGACTTGCGTTTTTTTTAAACACCTAGTTCCGGCCCTGGCAGCCAACCACACAAGTTCTAACTAAACCCACGACAAAACGATTTGTAATGAATATTCTCAAATTCTGACGTGGGCTGTTATTTGTGATCATGACCTTTAAAACTATGCACAGCCTGATAAAAATGTCCATCACGATTCTGTAGCGGCTAAAAAAAAACTTGTACACCCACTGTTATAAGCATGTAGGTAAAATTAAATCAAACTATTAATTAAACGTTAATCGTTAAATCAAAGACCAGGAACCAGGAAATAATGTATTAATTTAGCAGACCCCTTGTTAGTGACTTGATTTGCCTTTTTCTAATCCATTCTCTATCTTACTAGTGACGATAAACCGTGATTGTAAAGATGATTGGTAATTATTACAAATTATTTACAATATTTTAAATTTTACCAGTTTTCAAAAAAAGTAACATATAATATAATTTTAAAAGACATGATAAACAATGTAAATATGCTCACCGTAGCTATGTTACCAGATCTTCGGGACGAACCACGAGGGTATCAATCTCGAACACGGTGAGAGAAGTGCAAGTTGTGCAAAGAATTTTTAATAAAATCACTAAAGAATTATTAAACATTATGGAAAAAAAAGTGAACACACTCAAATATAAAGTCAAACACAATCATATTATTTAATTTCTCTATTGATAACATTTTTTTTTTCAATTGTTGCTAATAAAATTTTACTGTGCCCTCATTTTATATAAATAATTAGATAAAAGACATTTGTTTAAACCACTATTTAAAAATATCCCAAATTCTATACAACCAGCTTTTTACACTAATAACATATACAATAACAAGAATAAGAACGATATTTAAAAAAAATCGGGGGTCTACAAATTAATTTGCAATTATTTTATATAGGTAAAACTTGCAGCACTTGAGATGTCTACATAGCAACAATTAATCAGAATTTACCAATCACCTTTTGGAAACGAACCATTTTTTTTTATATAAACAAGGGTTTATATAAACAATGATACATACAAATACTAGAGGTTTACAGTTAGATAAATTTGAAATTTTAGAAATAAGAAAAAGTGTTAATAACAAGCTAAACAAAATCCTCTTTGCAAATAGTCACCTTTTAAATTTGTTTTCATATTAGTTCTTACTTATTCACTTATGTTTTTATCTACGCGTGTATTTTTAATTTCAGTATACGTTGTTGCCTGAAGAAGATACCATAGGTATCGAAACATGTAGAATAATCAATAAATAGTGGTTTAAACGAAGTATTCTGTCTAATTATTTAGATAAAATTTTAGTTTACCTTAATTGAATATATTAATTACTTTAATTGAAGGGCAATTCTTGCCATAGCAGTTTGGCAAAAAATAAAAATTGTGTGAAATAAAGTTGAAATAATTTTTTTAAAAAAAATAAAAAAAAAGTGTTGGAGGTTTAATTTCCAGCGTCCAGTGATTGCTCGAAGAGTTACAAATAATTAGTTACCAATCGTCGCTACATTCGAACATAATATAAGACACGGTTTGATATATCCATTAATTAATCCTCAACGGTAGGCACAGCACACTTTGAAATCAGACATACTTAACAAGAATTTCTGCGTTATCACAATTATTATTCAGATTTGACATTATATATTTTTATTGGGAAATTAACATAAAGAATGTTTAAACTGTGAAACCGTGCATGGCACGAGCTAATCGACTGGCGTAATTAAAATTGAACATTCCTAACGGAAATTGTGACATTGCACACCGAATCGGTCGGTAAAACAGTTATTTATTGCAGAGCAAATAGAGAATAACAATCTAGAACACCGTTCAGTATTGCTTTGATGGGTAATGTTGTAATTCGTTGGTCAGTTATAAAACATGTAAATCTACTTATAAATAATATAAAAATATGAATTAGGACTGAAACCACTGTGAAAGCAAATCTTATATTTTTATACAGTATCATCGATGGTATGATAGACTGCCCGCAGAATGTTGGTCTGCTTGACTTTCACGCACCATTGAGGTCATCGAGACACAATTCATTGTTCTATTACAGTGGTAATGAGAGAACTCGTGCACTAGCTAACTCCGCAGTCCTCAGATTGAATTCTTTGGGGAATGAATATGCGGAGGTAGTCGACATTTTTGTTGTTAATTTAACTCTTTATACTCGTAGGACTACAATATTACAATTTTTTGTGTCTCAACTAATGGTGACGCATAAATTGCTTTATTTTTAATCTTAATTGCGAAAACGCTCGCTGACATTATGTACTTTTTTCATTGTGTATTGAATTTCTGATGAAATTTTCCGTTATTTTACAAATTATGTTAATGCCTGAATAGGTCGTGTATAATAAATAATAAATAATTATAAGTTTTTTAGGTTTCCAATTCCTGAACGATTTTGTACAGTTTGGAAAAACTGTTTAAATGCACGGTTTACTATGCACTACATTTTGTATTATACATATTACAAAGATTTAGGGACAGTATCAACTCACTGACTTCTTTCCATGCACGAATAAGGCATCTAATTTTTATTGCTAATGTCCCAAAAAACAATCACTTAAAATATTTTTTGTGTTTGTTTAGTAAGTATCGAAATTTCCTAATATTTTTATAAAAAAAAACTTAAGAAAGCGTATAATCAAAGTTCTGTGAGTGAAATTTAAAAAAGCAATCAAATAGTAGGTGGATGATTTAAGATATTACGATCAAAGCAATGCACCGGAGTCCCGCGGGCCCGACAAATCGAGACATCCACTTTGCTGTAAATTCTCTCAATCGTGAAGCCCCTGGGCATTTCCCAGCGTGCCTAAACCTTAAGACGACCCTCGTTAAGACACTAATTGAATCCAATTAAATACAAGATGCCCGAATTTCAAAAAGATTTAAAAAACACGTGACATGTATCGCACTACCCCAGCAATTACATGTTTTTTTTTTAGTTTGCCCCACTTCACTGTGTACACAGACCATTGTTTTGTACCCCATATATATTTTAATACTAATCTAATATATTTAATTAGTATTTTAAATATCACATAACAATGTTCTGAATAAAAACAATTACTATATGTCACACCTTCCCCCGTCTAAGCAATATTACTAGATTTAAGTCAGGACATTGTCATTAAGGACTAAAATAATTCATTCATATTATCATTAATCAGATCAGTAAAAACATTTTCATTATTCTAACAATATGTCAGAAATAATACAACTAGATGCTCTTACCCCAAATTTGGGGTAAGTACACGGCCAATTTTTATGAAATGCTATAAATATCCTTTTACCTAAAAGGTTGGTTACGTTCCGAATTTTAAAGATTTAAATTAATTAATTTGTTTTTCCTACAAAAAAAAAGGGAAATGCCTGGGTCTTTACAAAAGAGCACGCTCTCTCCTAATTTAGAAGAAATTATTAAAAAACGGCTTATAGAAAACAGCCTGTCTTACCTGTAAGAATGATATGTATTGTATAAACGGTGACTGATTAATTGTTATGTTTTTGAGTTTATTAAATGTAACAAATGGATACAAATGTATCTGCAGACAAACGTCTATCGATACGTTTGTGGGTCTAGTGTTAATTATATATAAAAAAAGTTTATTAAAAAAAAGAAGAGGGTAATGATCCTTCTATCAAAGTTTCAAAGACATAGCATAATCTTATGAAGTTTAAGAACAGTTCAAAGTTTATGTCGATGATTTATATATCACACTTACCTCGATTCACCTTACGCAACTTTTTAACACAGTTTCGTGACACATAGTGAAGCCTCCAAAAAAACATTATAAGTTAAATAATAAACGTATTTTCTAGTTGGTTTAATTGAATTTAATGTGGTGCTCAGTAAAAATATTATTATCATAAAGGGTGTTTTTTGTAGAGAACTGTAAAATGAAATAAAACACAAAAATCGTGGTAATGGCCATGGTATTGGATTTATTGGAAATATATTTTTATGCCATTAGTGTTTAAATATGATTTCGTGCACATGAGCGCCGCGACTGGCTCAAATAAAGCGCAATCTGAAAGTCCAATTTTCGACCACTTTATGGAGCAGCTGGGGACGTATATCGGCAATAAAGCGACGAATGTTGGTTTCCAAGTCGTCTATCGTCTTTGGTTTATCGGCGTAGACTAACGACTTCGCATATCCCCACTGAAAATAATCCAAAGGTGTTAAATCACACGATCTTGGAGGCCAATTCATAGGTCCATTATGCGAAATAATGAGCTCATCGAATGTTTCCTTCGATAAATTGATTATGGCGCGAACTGTGCGGCATGTCGCGCCGTCTAGTTGAAACCACAGCTCTTCCACATTAATGCCATCCAATTGGGGAACGAAAAAGTGGAAAAATTGCTGTGCACGATGGCGAATCAACTCATTTAGGTTCTCTTCAATACTACGCTCCACTGCAGCAACAGCTTCTTCGATGCACACTGTGCGAAAACGATCGATTCGATGGTTATTCGAATTACTTGCTCGTACGGACGATTATGTCGTAGCGCACGATAAGTTTCGCGAACTGAACCACGATTATCGAAATAATTTTTGTAAGTCTATTTATGGCAAACCAAACTGAGCACAAATCAGCTGTCAGATGTCAAATTGGCTATCGCTAGAAAAGGTGTTATTAATTCGAAAAAAAACATGGTTTACATTATAACATAATTATAATAAATATATATATATATATTGTACACACGAAAAAAATGAAAGTATTAAAAAAAATATTGCTATTTATTTCTACATTTTTCCGAGTAACATTATCATCACTCTTTAAAAGTATAACAGCCGCCTCTTGTAAATTGGAAAGACATTACGTAACAAGAATATGAGACTAATAAGAACGAATCATGTTTCTGTGTGGAAAGAGCGCATCATCAGAGCGAAATAATAACCTGGCCACTCTTAAGAATGTACGAATGTGGCCTCGGTTCCATAATGACCATTATTAGCTCGAGTTTCATCCGTCCGCCGACAAATTATGCAGCAGCGAGTCTTATTATTATATACTGAAAAGATTGTATAATTGTAATTTGGAGCATTCTCTTGGAGCGTCGCTAAAATGATACCGCACCATGGCAATTCAAGCGGAGAAATAAATTCACCCGCTTTTTAAGAATTTATTTGATTTACCTATTGAAAAAATACAGTTACCGCTGTTGGAAGAAAACTCTATTTTGATTCTAATGCAATTTTTAAATATCTTCGAAAAAAATTTACTAGATGGCGCGCCAGAACATAATTATATATATTTTGTTACATTAAAATCACATTTTATTTGTGAAGTTGCGATTTTACAGAAAATAGTACGTTGATAATTAAAACAAATTATATAAAACTATTAGAAAAAATATATATATACCATAAAAATATACCCAGTAACCACCGAGACCAGAACTCGGATCATTCTAATGCAAAGTACTTTATCTTGGAACCGTTTTGCAAATTGTGCTACTCGCGTATCGGTTCCACTCAGCAACTAAACCCGTGACTTTAATAGTTTAAAATTAGTTATTTTAAGATATATGTGAAATGTAGAAAGAAAATTATAAAGAAAAAGTTTTATAGAGTCGGTTGTGTGGTGAGTGGTAAATTTTTACTATAGTAAAAAATATTTACTTGAAAGTACATTTTACCATCCAATTTCAGATGGCAAAAACAGATAAAAACCGCTGTTTCAAAAGTCATGTCAAATTGATATTTTGAAAGTTGCAATATACGACAGTGAATCATTAAATATCCCGCTATGTTAGTGATGAGAATTCGTCCGATGATCTTACTGTTTAATTTATATTACCGAAAATTTTTCACCAGCAGAGTGACAGACTTCGAACGCAGTGGTGAATATGTAAAATAAATCAAATTTGATAAAATTCGCAGATATTTGACGATTATTCGCCTTGCCACACTACTAGGCTGGATTAACTTTGACGTACGAACAACGCGCAAACATTTTTTTTACCACCGGCGACGGTAAAAAGTTGTGAATACAAAACCGGCCCTCAGACTTTATATCGAATCAAAAACATACAACATTAAGAATGAAAGCAATAAGATTACTATTAGATTTATTTTAAATTAATTGCACCCACCTCGCAATACGGGCAGGTCCGCTCCAGAGAAACGCCCGGTTCGAGCGGCTCGGACGGCTCACCCGGGACGCTGTTGAAATTCCAAACGTTCACGAGAAACATTTCATAGTTTATAAACAACGTTTTAATATTCTTACCGGTACGAGCGGCGGTTTCCACGCACATTTCATTACTAATCGCGGCATAATGGCGTGAACAATCGCCCGCGCGTTACCGGCCCGAACGCGTTGGGAGCGTGCAAGAGGAATGCATTCCGTCCATTATTCTAATGAAAACAATAAAACAAACGGAATAGTTAAGACATTTTTACATTATTAGTGATAAACGGAGTGCAAAGAAATTGTTCGCTTTTGTTCATTTAAATATTGTATTTATAATATTTCACTTCCCCATCTGTGACTTGTTGGACTGTAGTGATAGTGTAATTATGGCTTTAAGTTTGTTTAAGCTTACTTGTTTTCTCTTTTATATATTCAATAAGGATACGTGAATATATATTCAATTTGAAATGAAATGTACATTGTCTTTATTACGGCAAGTTAATTGACATCTGTCATATTTTCTTATCTATGCTGTCTATGGTGAAAGATCTCTCTTACCGTAGAAAGTCGCAATGTCAAAGTGACGCCCATGTTTGCGACTTAATATTTGTCAAAATCTGCTGAGAAAATCATTCATCCGATTTCGTCTTTACTTAAATGCACATTATACTGATAAAATAGCATTTTTGTGTTTAGTCTATCCGCGATTCTTACATCATCATATAGATCATGCAGTTGAAAGGAATTAAGTTGTATATATGTTACCATGTAGAAACACTTCGAGTATTAGGCCCTGTAATTGCTTGTAAACGATGCCCGTCTCAATACAGAATTTCTCCAGTGAGACGGGCACAGTCCAACTATATTTTAACTTATGTATTATATAGTTACCAACAAATAAATAAATTACCCATACTTCTATATATTCCCATATAATGTGATATAAATGGCATCGTCTCTGTGAGATATCTATAATTTGTTTAATAACAATACCTTTGGGGGTAAAAATCCAGTAATTGTATGTATATATTGTTAATGTTATATTATTGTATGTTCACACTACTGATAATATAAAAAAATTACGTCAAACAAATGTCATTTAAATAAATACAATATACCTTTATTTTAAATATAAATTAAATATATTAATTAGAAAGATATACATATAAAATCAATTCTATCGAACAATATTGCTGTTGCGCCACCGGGATTCGAACCTGGATCTCTTTCCTAACCGGGGAAGGTGCATTATCCAACTATGCTACAGCGACAATATTTTTAGCGACAATTTTCGAACCTATATGTTACCTTTTTGATATTAATACATTTAATCGTTCTATTATTTTTAAAGGCATTTGAGATTCTGTAAAAATAAGGTAAATGGCTCTTTCAAATAATGGAACGATTAAATGTATTAATATCAAAAAGGTAACATATAGGTTTGAAAATTGTCGCTAAAAATATTGTCGCTGTAGCATAGTTGGATAATGCACCTTCTCCGGTTAGTAAAGAGATCCAGGTTCGAATCCCGGTTGGCGCAACAACAATATTGTTCGATAAAATTGATTTTATGTGTATATATTTCTAATTAATATATTTAATTCATATTTAAAATATCACAGACCGTCTGTTCTAAATAATTACAACTTCACAATAATAATGTGTTCTCCTAATATACCTTTATATTTTTTATCACACGAATTTAACAATTGTACTGTAATATATTGTGACTTAATCCGTAGTTAAAAAAATCGAGTTTCAATACTCGGTGTGATTACAAAATGGCGGACCGCCCGATACCGGCTACATTATCAACCAAAAATATAAAAATGTCATCATCTAGAAATGTGTCGATTTGATTTGATACCGAATGAACGTGTTGCAGCACGGCGATGCAGATTTTTTACACCGGTTACCCAATATTGGGCAAGTCAGAAAGAGATATTTTAAAAGTAACAAAAAAAAAAAAAAAACGAATTAATTTCTCAATTGATACGTAATTTTGGCATCAAGGCAAAAAAAATTAATTTAGGAATAATATGAACTGTTATGAAAGTGAAATGAAGCTTTAATAATATATGATGAAAAATTCGTGTTTTAATTCGTAATTATTGCGAGTGCATTATGTACGCTCGTAAGAGTCAAGTGTTGCATGTAATAATTAATTAATATAACTGTGCATTATATATTCGTTCAAACACATGTGTATCCGGTCCTCGAATTTAGCCGGATATTCGACACTTAATAATAATAACACACTTAATAACAATAAAACACTCGGTTCTTTTATTCCACTCGATTAATTTACTTGAGACGCGTTTCGCCATGTAATGGCATTATCAATCGACAAACAATTTAACTTGACAACTTGTATTTATAACTATGATGGGGGACGGCTGTACAATTTTATCAGAATGAGATGAAAAGGGACAACATTATTCATTGAAATTTTGATTTCTATACATTTTAAATGCTTCTAATTATTTAATTAATTCATGCAGCAATGTTCAATTTTAAAAATATCATTCGTGTTGAACATAACTATTTTCTAGAATCATGCAAACATTATATAAAATCCACAATACCAAAAATGTCTCTCTCGCCGTATTGTCTTCTTAGATTGTAAAATTATATAGCTGTCCTTTTCTACATATTACCCATGACATTAAAATGGTTACTTAGAATAATAATAAGCATTCAAAATGTATGGAAATCCTCAGAATTACAATGAATAATATTGTCATTACATGGCAAATAAATTTGTATACAAGTTGTCGAGTTAAATTGTTAGATTGATAATGCCCTTGCAAGGCGAAACGCGTCACAAGTAAATTAAACGAGTGTTTTAATTTTTTATATATGTATGTATTTTTTTTTTACCTCAATAGGAAGGTAACCAAACTCAATAAATAGTAAGAGATTAACATTAATTTGAACAGAAACATTATTTTTGAAAAAGATAAATTAATTCTATTTGTGTTTAGTTGGTAGTTTCATAAATTTTTTTTAAATTATATTTTTGGGACTACCGTTGATT
The DNA here is from genome assembly GCA_031772225.1 of Eubasilissa splendida. NCBI lineage: Eukaryota > Metazoa > Arthropoda > Insecta > Trichoptera > Phryganeidae > Eubasilissa > Eubasilissa splendida. Next base: position 13,448,202 of record CM062867.1, read on the forward strand.
AAAAAGTAATTAAATACAATTATCGGCGATTTGTCGCTGTTAGTGGAAGCGACTGTTTAATATTATAACGAGGAAGTAGTCGATTCGGATTTTTTAACGTCACTAAACTAAACAGTCGAAACTGTTGAAATTAACGTGGCGGCGTGGCTGGCTCGGTAAATATTTGATGATACGCCACACTGCGCGATCGTGGAGACAAAAACAATTATTGTAAAACATTCGGAAAATACAACATGCCATTTCAATGTTCAAAAGCCGCCGTTAATAGAAAATAAAAACAGGCTGATTAGCACAACCAAAGATGAATAATAAATAATAATATTATTAATCATTAAAGAGAACACATTCTTATTGTGAAGTTGTAATTATTCAGAACATAGGTCTATGATATTTTAAATATGAATTAAATATATTAATTAGAAAGATATACATAAGACCGTAAAAATAAAAATAAAGATGACTTTCAAATAATGGAACGATAAATGTATCAATTTGAAAAGTGTAACACAGAGGTTCGACAATTTGTCGTCAAAAGTACTGTGTGCTGTATCATAGTCGGTTAATACACCTTCCAAGATATCCAGGTTCGAATCCCAGTAGCAACGACAATATTTTTCAATAAAGTTAATTTTATTAATACATTTAATTAGTATTTAAAACACCACAGACCAATGTTCTGAATAATTACAACTTCACAATAAGAATGTGTTCTCCTTAATAATATATAAGTTGTATCAATGTGTCCAAAATTTAATAAAAATAAATTATTAATTCTGGCGTCTCCGATCGAACTACTCAATGGTATTTGAGATTCAGTGAAAATAAAAATAGATGGCTTTCAAATAATGGAACGATAAATGTATTAATTAATGAAAAGTGTAACATATTATAGGTTCGAAAATTTGCCGTCAAAAGTACTGCGTGCTGAAGCACAGTTGGTTAATGCACCTTCCCCGGATTGGAAAGAGATCCAGGTTCGAATCCCGGTAGCAACAACAATATTTTTCGATAAAGTTGATTTTATATGTATATCTTTCTAATTAATATATTTAATTAGTATTTTTTTTTAATATTGTTATGAGTTGTGGTGTGGGCAACGGTGACGAATAAACCTACATCATTATTTATGGTCAGTATTTCTTAACTTGATATTAAAATAATGTCAAGCATTTCAGAGATACACACACACACACGCGCGCGCGCGTACTATGAAAGTACCCGACACGGGTGTTGTTTGATTTTTTACTTAATTATTGAATCAACAAAGATGTATTAAAATCAAAAGGTACTAACAGGGGCGGATGGGAAGGGTCTTATTTAATTATAAAATGAGGCGGTCGGAAGAGCAAAACGGCCGCTATTTGGATGGCGGCAGTTTTATTTATGCACTCTTCAAATGCCGATTGATAATTGAGAAGAGATTGATGAGTGAGACAACACGTGCAATTCAAACAAATAATAGATACACGATGCGACAATTGCGAGGTCCAGAATCAAAAGCACACATGTCCACTTTACTTGTTTTCGAGTAAAATTCAAAAAACCATTGTACCACAACTGTTATATTTGGCGTCACATTGAACATGACCAAGTGACTGTCGTCTTATTGGCTGAAAACATATTTGTCTGGGTTAGAATTAATTGTCTATCGGACATATCTGCAATTGAAGTAACAAGCAAATTTTAAACGCGTTTTTATGTTTGTCTAATTTCGATAGGCTAGTCTTGTAGACATTCATTTTCTTTATATTTGTACATACTTAACCCAAAAATCATAAAAACTGAATATGTCCGATTTTGATTCTATAACTCACAATTAATCATTCAATATCACGCTATTTTAGTGATGAGAGTTCGTCCGATTACATCAGCACATAATCCGAAAAAAATTAACAACCAAAGTGACAGGTTTAGAATGCAGAGGCGAATAAATCCACAGATAAAGCATTGTATTAGTGAAATTAAGACGAATTCTTTGTTAATTTCTCTGCTGCGAGTTTATTTCAGCCACTGTGCCGTCGTGTGGGAAAGTTCGCGACATTACGAGTAGGCACATAAGCCGTGTGCCGAAGCTGCCACGGATAGCCGCCCGCCGGCACCGGCACCCCGTCTCCGCAGCGAGGGTCGCTATTGCGTAACGGGTCCATTACGCAACCCACCCTAAGTTCAAGAAGAGACTTCCGTTACATTCATATAGTGCTTGTGTTATATCGGAGGCATTATTTCCTGTGCCGTTTTAAATTTCCAGAAGTCTATTTAACAACATGTCTAATAAATCTTGCCACTGAGGATTCTGAACTATAATTAATTAATATTATTAACTTAATATTCGAATATAATAACAAAACTTGACAATATATATATATTATTATTTTCTCCTCACACACGTAATAAATTGTCATTGTAAAATATTATAATATGCATACAACTCACATCACAAATCGTGCAATAGAAGTTAAGGTGTCTCACTAGAAATGAGATTATTCTCTCCGGGAGCACAGGTTCGGCGGTTGAGTTTTTTTTTTGTTAATATTTAAAACTGATATTAATAATAATAATGTATTTGATTCATAGTAGTGTGTTATATTATGATCGTATAAACATTCCAGCAAATTAAGACATATTTGGGTGCCCCGCCTGCTACACTAGTAGCATACTGTATTATAGCAGACAGATAAAGAATGTAGAGAGTTAAACAAGATGTCATTAGATTAGATAAATATATGTAAAGAGTAAAGCAAGATGCAACTAGATAACATATAATTAACGTAAAATTTAAAGAAAGTGCAATATTCAATGTATAAAAATAATAGTAGAACAAGATACAATTAGATAGCATATAAAAAAAGATATATAAAGAGTAAAACAAGATATACTGTTATAGCAGTTTTAATCTCAAGTTTGAACCTTTAAAAGTTCTTGGGCGTAATTTCTCTCCATTTCGTGGAGCGAGAACTGCACTTTTCGTGAAAAATATGCAAGACTATGGTCGCAATTTTTTACGTTTGCATTTAGACTGTTGTATATTTTTGGCGCTAAAAACATTTGTGCAAAAGTTTTGTTTAATTTTGGTACAAGATAGTGACAGCCTGTGTCCTTGTTCATTGCCTGATGTGCATTCTGTCAATCAAGAAAGATAAAAATCGCTTTATGTATTTTGTGTCACCGATAAACGTTTGGCGGCGAGACTATGCAACGAGGTACATAACAAAAATATTATCTTAAAAATAAAATCATAATGAACTCAAATGTCTGTACGACACAAATCCAAAATTAAATGGAAAATTCGTACATTTCATTGAAGAGAACTGTAAAATTGGTTTATACGACCTATTTGCTCTGAAGATCTTTTTTTTTTCAATATTATTTTATATTGTCAAATTTTTTTTACTTTTAAAATTAGCAATATTAACTTTGTGGTTAAAATTCATATTTTTATTTATTATCTTTGTTTTATTAACCACTTAATTGAGTTTAAATACATCTACCGGTTTCGAAAAATACCATTTTCTTCTTCAGGATGTCATAACTAACTAAAACATATATTATTTTAAATATGAATTAAATATATTAATTATAAAGATATACATATAAAATCAATTTTGTCGAAAAATATTGTTGTTGCGCCACCGGGATTCGAACCTGGATCTCTTTCCTAACCGGGGAAGGTGCTTTATCCAACTAAGCTACAGCGACAACATTTTTAGCGACAATTTTCGACCCTATATGTTACCTTTTTGATATTAATACATTTAATCGTTTACAGACCTATGTTCTAAATAATTACAACTTCACAATAAGAATGTGTTCTCCTACATATATTATTGTTTCTTTACCAGAATCTATTTTTAAAAAATCTATTTAAAAAAAAAAAACAAATATTTAAATAATAATTTTAGTACCTAACTCAAATTGTTACTTAATACAATTTTTTTTTAATTGGAATTGAAACAATAATATTTCTTTGATTTAATTGAAAACACTTTTTAACTTTTTTCTACTATTTATTATTTAATGATCATTACCGGTTTCAGCCTATCACGGCTATGTTCAGACTAGTACATTTTTCTCCTTAGCTAGGATTATTTATACATTTCAATACAAGGGTGTTTTACAGTGAGTCTATATAATTTGAAAGGTTTGTGATAATTTAATCTAATTTTGGGATTTGCCCTTCACTATTACAGGTATTTTTACAATTATGTTAGTTACTGAGCTATTAGAGTAAATTTCCATTTATCGGTTGGGTGCTTCTATTAATTTTATGATTATACTTTTGGGAATAACACGTGTGTGTACTGTTAACACACATTTTCAAAATTAAAAATAATAATATTTATAATACGAATTTTTCGTAGGCAGGCAATTATTATATTTATAATAGCTTCTATTTTTAGAATTATCCTGCTTATAACGAAAATAAAACGTCAAACCGATTTTCTCAACATTTCAATACGTTCGTTATCAAAAAGTATCTGTAGTCAAAATGGGTAGATATAAATTAAACAATGTTATAACTCTACTTGAGTTTATTAGCTCGAGTTTCGAGAGAAACGGTAACACTCAACGACAGGTCAAGTATTAATTGAAAGTAGAGTTATAAGTTATAAGTTATATCCATCCATTTTGATGATGAAACTCTGCAATGTTAACGCCGATTCTATCAATAATATAGTATTTGTAATGTTTAATTAATATGGAAGAAGATCCAATTCATAAAACGCAACGGCGACTAAGGACGAGTTTTAAACACTTGTTAAATATGATTCCAAATAAACTAGTAGTAAATACTAGTGATGAGCTTAAAATCACGAACCGTGAATCAATCACTGATATCTTTGAGTCACACTCACTATCAGTGATTGAATATCCGGGAATATCTTTATTCGTGATTCAAATTGTTTTTTGTTAAAAATTCTATTGATGTTTTGACGCCGCTGTTTAAATCGATTATCACTTAAATCAGCGCCATCTACCGGATTTTGCATAATTTGATTAACGCCATCAATCGGAATCAGTTACAGGATACCTAACTTAATTTTGTTCGTATTTTTTTTAACAATTTGTAGAAATGTATATGTATGTGCAGCCATTTTCTACTAATTATTCTAATCATTTATGCTAGAATATGTTTTTTACGCAAATGAAGTTTTAATAATACAAATAAATACGCTCAAAATTATGTTTTATTTGTTTATTTCGTGTATTGTGATATCAGAAACTGTGATCACAGTTTACAATCACCGATATTATCGAATACCAATCACAATCACACCGGTGAATCAAGAGTAGCATTTTTTCTCATCACTAGTAAATACACAGTACGTACACAACGTAAGGGCGCGTGGCGCACACTTTTTAACCCCGTAACTGGGAAATTTCGTTTTGCTTATGTGTGCAGTGAAATCTCGATCAATCGTTCTCCCGCATGTATCGTTTATTTCTTCCAGTTCCGAATTAATTTCATACAAAACACGCAAAAATAGATCGTTCCTGTATGCATCATTTTACCGCATTAATCGTTTAAATGCCCGCAGCATATTTCGATACACTGGCTTGTTTTACAACTGTCTGCCTGACGGGGACATTGACGTTAAAGAACGTGGAAAGGGACGAAAGGCAGGATCTCTGTTTTGCGTGAACAGTGATGGAACTGACATATACGAGCCAATCGTCATTGGCAAATCGCTGAAACCTGGGTATTGAGTACGAAAACTTTCGGCATGGGTGACTGCGAATATTTTTAATTTGTTTTGAAGGTAACCTCGACACAGAAATGCGCATAAAACAACGAAATATTTTTTATTAGCAATATTTGAATATGTCCAAGAGCACACAATTACTGGATTTTTTTACCTACAAAGGCACTCTTATTAAACGAGACAAAGCTATTTTTTATTATATTTAATGGAGAATATACGGAAGCGTGGGGTAATTACAGGACTTACGACTTGTCTTCGGCTGGCTTGAGTGATCACTTTATATATATATATATATATATATATATAACGTTCACCAATACTCACCCCTCAATCTCAATCAATTAGTATATGGACTCGCTTCGAGTACCACTACACAATCGCCATCTATGGACCAAATTTGATATTACCCCATAGCCCTGTAGTTACCCCATATTTCCATATATTTTCCATAAAATATAATAAAGAATAGCTTTATCTCTATGAGATATCTGATATTTGTTAAATATTTTATTGTTTGTAGACAACTGTGCAGCTCGCCCGAGTGATTCTTGTATTGAAGGAGACAGCAGAAGAGATTGAAGATGTTGATGAAAAGAATCCCTCGTCTGTACCATTGTTTTCAGAAGCGTGCAGCCACGGCCTTCGAAAAATTGATACCTTTTATTTTATGCACTTTCTGATGCCTTCCTTTTTGTAAAAAATGTCATTTGCAACACCGAAAAATTACTATTTTCTTACGGCAATAACGGAACAACAAATTCTAATTTTATTTGTATTTAAACACATTCATTTACATGTAAAATATATAACTTTTTTTCTATATTTTCGCGTTCATCGTTTAGTTTAGTACGTCCCTTCAAAACCGATAGACAGAGGTTACACTGAATGCGAGTTCTCTAGGATTACGGGTTATGTCGTCACGCCCACAGTAGGTAATAATCGCGATGACGAAATATAACATGTACGCGTGTATTGTGTTTTCATATACATTTATCTTATTCATTTTATATAAAATAATCCAACGGCAGCAGAAAAAGGGGTAACGAAAACCGTAAAGTTATTGATTGAAATACGAACGAAAAGCGCGCGTCTAGTCCGCACGAAATTCCATGCGACACTGAAGCGAGAATAACAAAATTTCAAGTCAAACTCAATAAAAACACACGGCAGTCCGTGAAACTCGACGCGCCCTAGATGTATTTTACATATGATACGCCATACGCCATAGATCGTCATGCCCATTAGAGGGTAGTTTTACAAAGGTCTTGACTCAATATTTCATCATACCCGCTAAACTTGCTTTTAGGAATGACGTAATATGTCATCAAACCCGGTTAAGGGCGTGCTTTCAAAAATTATTAATATTCCAGCTGTTTTTTTTTTTTTACGAAAATGTGGATTTTTATTATTCATTTATATCGGAAGTTATACAATAGATTTGACTTTTTTTAAACTATTACTTGAATAGTACCTTTACACTCATTTTAAACTACTAAACATGTTATTTGCTATAATTAAGAAAATACAAGCACTATAACGGCATTATAATAGTTCGAAAATTTTACGATTACTTAATTATTAGTTGAAAATAACTAACGGATAATTACAGCTCGTTAAAATTGTTTTTTTTTTGTTGTTATAATTGTTCATTCGAAATTATAACATTAGTATTTTGAAATGTTAATAATTTGTAATGCTTTACCGGTAAATAATTATTTTAAGTGTAGCCAACTTAAATTGTCGTATTTCAGCGTCGAGTCGATTATTGGGTGTTTTCTTGTTAGGTTTGCAAAACTGCCAGCAACAGTTGTTTCCGGTCGCCACTTTTGTTCGTTTATTTACTATGTATTTGAAAATTTGTTATTCATATTTATTAATTAAGTTTATTTTTTAAATACAGTTATTTAATCGTCACAAATCCGAAAACACGCGTCATCAACAAACGGCCACAGCGCATTTAAACGAATTATATTTAAAATAGCAAAACGCGTATTGTATGGCAATTTAAATATTATATCAAAATTTAAATTGTTATACAGGGAGATAAATAATATCATACACGCGTTCGTTGAAGCTTACGTTAAATTGCAAATGTCGACAAGTGAGACTGGAAGGATGGATATGATCAATCACAAACGTGTGTGTGAAATTTTTTTACAGATAGATTCTACGAAATCATTTTATAACATCTGATATAAATGAATATTAAAAAAAATAACCTAACCGGTTAGAAAAGAGATCCAGGTTCGAATCCCGGTGGCGCAACAACAATTTTTTTCGAAAAAATTGATTTTATATGTATATCTTTCTAATTAATATATTTAATTTATATTTAAAATATCACAGACCTATGGTCTGAATAAAATAAACCCATATTTTTGTAAAAAAAAAAAACGCGGAAATATGAATTATTGTTGAAAGGGAAGCCTTAAGGCGTTTTAAATAATATAATTAGGAGCTACCAGTACAATATTAGTACTAATTTAGAAACAAATGTTAATAACACATTTATAAATATTGAGTTAAAATTTTACATTAATTTAATAATTATCATTAATGTATTATTGTACCGACTTAATTAATATTTTCAAGATAATTAATTACAGCGATATGAAGCACATTTCGGAGTAATCTATTCTTTATCGATTTCGAAATACATATTAAAAAGTATACAAGTGTACTATATGAAAACAATGTCATTCATTTACGTTTCAATGTCAAGGCTGAGATCACGCCACCGCTTATTACGCAACACAGGGCGTACATCAAGCGCAGACCCAACCGCCATTTAATATCTGTTAAAATATTTTTTTTTCAATTCAATAATTCTATACTAACATTGGTTTACAGTGATAACTAATAACTATACAAAATAAAGGTTCTTGTTTGTAGGTACAGTAGACTCTCGATTATCCGGGGTGGGAGGAAAAAAATTATCCGTATTAAAAAACTCGAATATTCCCCGCCAAAAAAAATTAACAATTTAACAATCCGCGCGTAAACACCAAATCTAAGCGCGCCCAAATAATAGTTCGCAATTTCACCAGTTTCATTTTTTGGCGTATTACATTTTAAATAATATTTCGAAAAATGTGTTTTTTTTTTACTATCCCATTAGCAAGCCGGTTAATCGAGAGCCTACTGTATATTATAGTCTTAGGGCCGGTTTGTGTGAACAGTAGCACCTTTTTACTATAGTAAAATAAGTAATTTTTTTGCGAAAACGGGTTTATATTTCTCGAAAGTACATCCCGTAATAAACTCATTTTACTCTGCGACATCCGATAGATAAATATGGCGGACCCTTCACAGCTGTTTCAAAAGTCATCTGACACATTGATACTTTGAAAGTTGCAGTATACGACAATTAATCGTTCAATATCCCGCTATTTTAGTGATGACAGTTCGTCCGATAATGATCTCCTTGTTTAATATATGAATGTATACATTAACACATAATACGAGAAAATTTCACCAGCAAAGTGACAGCATATTTCATGATTATCTGTCGCACCTGTAGACATCTCCATCTACGCTTTGACAGTAGTAAATTTGATGTATCAACAACCCGCAAAGGATTTTCACATGTATAAACAACATGTTCAAACAATACATGCACTTAAAAAAAGGAAGTAGTCACTCGACCAGCCCAAGTGTACGTTCCGGTGCGTCCGTGTATTTATATACATTAAAAAAATTCTAATATAATATTACATAGGGTGACACGCGCACGCATGCACGCACTGCGCCACGTGGTGGGGGTTCGCCGCGTCGGACGGGAGCGCAGCGGTCGACGCACCAGCTAATCAGCTTGACCTCGGCCACACTGCAGACGCCACGAAGTGCTTTACTAACTCGATAGTTTAGATAGTAATCTTTAGCGAATAAACGCCTATCGGTAGTTGAGTAAGTACCACATTTAATTTTTGTGTTGTAGAACCTTTTACATATTACTGTGTTGAAACGTGTTGTACCAGTTTTTAACATTGCCTATGTTAACGAGCAAGTAATATAGTGTAACATTAGAAAACTATGACAAAAATGCTTGTAAAAATTCTCAAAATAAATCGTCTGGGATTAGGGGTGGCTTCTAAACTCTGATCTTTGATATAAACCTCCCGTAAGTTAGATAATTCCGACCAACATTCGAATGTACAGCAATCGATGGCGTCATTATTTTGCCCGAAATTTTCGGTGAGTTAGACGATTGTTGATGTATTTAATAAATTGCGATATGTTTACACACAAAACGGGTCAGTCGGAATTCGTCGAAATTTTAAATCATGATGTGTGTTTTGTTTACGTAATAATTTTAATATTAGCTTCGAAACTGAATAACACTCGCAATACGGAAAGATGCCGTTTCGACGGCGATACCAACCGGAATAGAGAATATAGAATTCTACGTTAAACCCACAGACCATCTATCTGATGGAGGATGGGTTTACAAAATCAAACATTTGCGCGGATCACATTTTACAAATACTTTAATTGCAATAATAACTGATTAGCGGATAAGCAATCAGCTAGGCCCTGCGGACGGCTATTGTTGCCGCTTCGCGTTAGTTTTTATCATTCTGTCACCAACGATACTCACTACGTTAACACTACGAAATTATGTTACACAGTGTGTTCCAAAAGTATTTTTCATTTTGGTTCATACGCTGCACCAACGTAACGAGTGGGAGATAGGGGCGGGAGTATGCCGATCGCTAGCCGCGCCCTTGGGAATTCAGTCGTTATGGAGCGTGTCTTTACTGAAATCTGTTTCCTATGGGGCTACCTTAAATCAAAGGTATACAAGTAACAATCCGCGAGATGAAATGGCAGCGTTCGCGGAGAATACGTGCCGAGCATTTATCAGAAATTTTGCCTCGCGTTTAGAAGAGTGCCAGCGAAATAAAACGGATCACATTTAGAAAAACATAAAACATAAATCCATCCATTATTTTATTATGAAAAAAACTTTTGGAACACCTTGTATTTAAATTTAAGACATACATTATGTACTCATTTTTCGACTGATGATGTAATTGTCGTTGAACTCGTTCAGCTATTCCGGCGGCCCCCGGGCGGTAGCTACGCCACTGGCGGTGCATGTCCGCGCACTCGGTACATATCACGTTCAATTAAAGCGCGTGCCCCTTCTAACAAGCTCGGTTTGCTGCTGGCCCGGCCGCGTTCATAAAACCCCCGTTCGACGATAATGTCACGCGCGCGTCGCGGCTGAGGACATAACCATTAGAACCCCCCCGCATTCCCGTGTCGAGCACACCCGTGCAAACAAATTCCCGATCCACACGCTACAAACGCGGCTAAATCGCCCGATAAAATGATAATCAAATCTGGCTTGTAAAAAAAACAACAGGAAAATCGGACGAACGAATTTTTTTTTTTAATATGTACAATGTACACACTTTTGAGCATACCAAAAGGTGTGGAAATCGGCAACTTTTTCTTAAAATGATGTTTTATTTCAATTAATCGATAATGTATGCAATGTGTACATTATCTTTATTACGAAAAAAAAAGTATATATATTTTAGCGAAATTGTAAGAGACGACTTGCAAGCATATTGACGTCTGTCATCTTTTCTTATCTATGCTGTCTATGGTAGGGGAGAAATCTTACTCATCATAGAAATTGTCTGTCCGCGCTTCTCGTATCATCTAGATGTCATTTTTGTTCGTTTTGACAGCTAACTAACAAATGTGGAATAATTTGAATTCGTATCGACATTTTATTTACTTGTTGTTTGTTTATGGAAAAAGCTCTATAATTGAAATACAGATTCTATTGAGAGGTCGATTGCGCAGCGTTCACTGATATTGGTAATGAATTATTGTCCATATACAATAGAAAAATTAAGAAGAAAATGAATTGGAGATATTAGCTACTTAAATAATATAATAGAAGAAGGAAAGTGTCAAAGATGAAAACGGAGACAAGAACAAACAAATAGCAGAGGTGACCTCCGCGACCAAGAATTATTAGCTGCGACGAAGGACGGAGACAAATCGAAGTGCTACACCGATAAAGTTCTGTCTTAAGCTCAAAAATATAATATAAATATACATACATACACGTTACATTAAAACACAAATATTTTTTAAATATCCGTGAGAGAGAGAGAGAGAGAGAGAGAGAGAAAAAAAATTCGATACAGGAAGAAAAATCATAAATCAATTTTTTTAATATTCATCTCTCCGGCGCTCTCGGAACTGAAACCGTCATAATTGTACACTAAATTAAATTCCAGCATCAAAGGGAGTTAAATTCCAATAAAGTGAGCAACTACTAGGCGAGCGGTAAAAACTTTCAAAGTTAATTTATTCCCCGCTCGGAGCGCCGTCCCCTTGGGAGGGCGGCAGAGGAGGGAAATTACAATATGTTCAATTTTCAATGAAAATGCACAAATACGTTTATACCAAACAAATGTTTTGGAAACAGTAAATAAAATAATAAATACACCAGTCTTGGACGATGAACGCACGCGGTCCAGACCACTGCAAACTGGTTCATTGTCAACACAACATAACATAATGTATCGTTATTCATTTCAAAGACAAACAATTTTTGTAACTTTTTGATTAATTTAACCGTTTTCGATACCGCTACCATCTTTGTCAGGACGGACGCACACTAATTGATCCAAAAAAAACAAAATATGTAAAGAAATCGATTGTCGTGCGGCGCGCCATTTTATTAATCGACTAATACCGATAGATTTAGTATGTCGCACTTACGATGCGTGTCATTCAATGTTAAGTGTAATTATTCAGATTCAAGATGTCATACCATATCATAGTTTTATTTATAATTTTGAATATCAAAATAGCAGAAATTTTACGATATTCGTTAAAGCGCTTGAGCAAGATATTTTATCATCAAAACTCATTACGTCATCTATGTAGATTTATGAACTGAATTTAGAAATTCCTTATTCTAGGAGGGTCCGGGGCCCACAGCTCGACAAGACACCTCCGCCTCCCTTGACTCGCGCCGTTTCAATACTTAATGACCAATCAAGGCCTAATCTGCCGTCATTAACTCTCTATTCCTGTACATCCCAACGTCATCAACGCCGGCGGTCTTTCCTCCGACGTTACCAAAAAGATATATCTCGGTAATTAATCGTTCATTCGCAAGACATGTTAAAATCACTCCAATTGAGATATTTATTTGTTCAGAAGTCTCTCTTGTCACTGTATTTCTCATTCGATTCATTAATGTCACTCCAGCTCTTCTAAGATATCTCAATTCGTGGCCTGGATCCCACTCTCTAGGTGAGAATCCATATTTTTATTATTTCGTTTACGAAATATGTATAAATATTATAAAAATCCTATCTTGGAGGGATTTTTTACCTCTGAACGTCATCCATACATATTTTTAATCGATCGAGCGTTTTTGCTCGGGGGTTCAAATCAAAGGTTTGTTCAGTATTTTAAATATGGTTTATTGTTGTCTCCTTTTGTCCTCTCGCCTGACACAATTCCTTCAGTACGTAATTGCCTCTCAGCTCAGCTTGTTGTCTCTATCGAAGTTGTAATGTGCCCATTTACCTCTCGGCTCGGCTTGTCGCTTTCGGAAGGCCGATATTGAAGTATTATAGAATTGTGATTCTTATCTCGTTAACATTGGAAGGTGGTTTCATCAGAGTCGCTTGTCATTGCAGTGTCAAATCGGTGTGAACTTCGGGAGAAGAAATGGGCAGTGAGGGCAGCTCAACCCTTCATCAGGTGAATTGAGTTGTCCTTATTCCGTAAGTCACCACACCTAGATCATTATTATCGAAAGATTTCCCATTCATTCCCCTATCCGTCCACCCATCCCCGCATTCCCATCTAATTTTTTAATAAATATAATTCTGTTAAATTTTGTCTCACCGAAAAGCACAACTACCGTTTGGTTCTGGTACTAATATGGCTAAATATTCCTCACTTATTTATAGACGAGAAAATACAGGTCGTGCAGAAAATATGATTTCTAGAATGATGTGCTTATAATCCAAAATCCATCTTCTACAACGAGCGTAAACAAGAATCAAAACTAAAAAAAAAAAAGCATAAGACAATAAATAACTCTTCAGAGAAAAACAATTTCGGAGCGTTTAAAAGGGCTCTTGTTAATAGTAAAGCAACCGAAGTGGAATCAATCTAATCTCGGTTGAGAAGCGATTCTAACTGAAGTTGTTATTTAAATCGATTAATATACGCTGATCAGGATTAAATATCTACAGCGTTGCGAAAACTGTTTCATGCACTGTACCAGCGATTTGTAAAGATTATATGCCTATTAAATAATCAATTTGCGCGTAAATCTTCACAACACATTTTGTAAAAAAAAAAAAAAACATATGACTAAAGCAATAACGACCAATGACAGGGATGATGATGTAAAAAAAACTAGAACTGCAAACGCGTGCCGAACGTGGCACGTTGAAATTTTTCAGTGCCACCAAAATGCATCGAAAAATTGTAATTTATAAAAAGTATCAGAATAGCGATGAACTGGTAGTGTTGTGAAATAATACGCCAGATACAGATATCACACAAAATGTCGGCGTAATTTATGTGAATGTCTTTTTTCTACAAACACGATTTTAACGATTAAAAATTTTTACGTTATACCATTTAAATCTTAAAATTCTAACAAATGTTTCTATTTAAAATTCATTTCACTAACTGTATAAAGAATTTTATTATACGTATATATTTTGTTTACATTCAACATATACATGTAATTGACCCAATTTATTTAATTAGGCATTGTGATCAAATATTTTTTGTGACATCCCTGCTCCGAAGCGTTCATTTATTCTATTACGTGTTCAATTTCATCGATTCAATTCAAATGAACCAGCGGCACGACCGACTCCTTTCATGAAACGGATCATCCGTCTGACTGCCTGCATCACGTCCGTGTATTTCCAGTCCGTGATCCGTTTGAACGGAACGGAAAGACAATTGAAATGTGTGAACATTCGATCTCAGTGCCACTTATTCGTTTTATTTCAATGTGGAATTGCCGTGTCTCTCTCCGTTCGTCGCTCCATTCATTTTGATACTCATAACGATTTTATTTAAAAATTCTATCCATCCGATTTTGATGCACAGATCTCGCTTCAAAAAAATTTTCATTTTCAAAGTGCATCCTTCTTACGGCGCAACGTCGACGCTGCGGCGCACAACACGTGACTCGATTAGTCCACGTGATGTGCGCGTCAAGTCTACACAATCGTTTGGCATCTTTACGATGTCTTGTGCGCTCAGTTTGTTTACATAAAGGATTTGCGCGCCTAGTGTGATGGCATGTATTTTTCCCAACATTTTAATAGATTTAGGACGTGACTGTATAAATATGTTTCTAGATTTTAATACGCCCTGATAAATATAAAAAGGCTGCGATTCGCTTTACGTACAAGCGAGATATGCCCGTACGAAACTAATTTGCTTAGTGACGACAGAGAACCAATTGGTTTCCTGAAGAAATATATATTTAAAACGTAGAAACCGTCAAAACCTTGGATTCGATCGATTGCCGTAGCGAATGAATCGTACACGACGTTCGAATATTACTGAGACGTGATTCTGAACTACCTTGAACATCTGAAGGCACAATATTTATTTACCGTTTATAAGAGAATAATTTACACGAATTAATTTACACGACTATTTCCTGAATGCATCTCATCAAGGGTAACCATAAATGTTGAAACTTCCCACTATTAAATTGGACCATACAAATATAAAGCAATGAGTAATAATTATTTTAATAACATCCAACACAATAACGAAATTAATTCATGTTAAAAAGACGCGAGTCTTGAACATTTCAACCACTCACAGCGAGATGGCCACACTAGTTGAATGTATCTAACGTTGCATGTGGTGAGTCAACAGATGAACCATTGCGCATGCGCTAGATCGCAACCGCAGCGCTACACCGGTAATATACAAATATAATCTTTTCGAGAAAGCTAGGAGTAGTTAATTGGTTGCATGCACTATTACATAGAAGGTATAACTCTCTATCGCGCGGCAACTTAGAAATTCCCAAATTTAAAACGAGTGCTTTTCGACACCAGTACGCCAATCAAGGTATACAATTTTTTAACGCCCTCCCATATAAAATCAAAACAGAAAACAATTATAAAACCTTCAAATCGCAAATCAAACAAATATTAGAAAACTCCGACAGCAATTACAAGATCTAATTTGTACTCCCCAATTCAATGACGAGAATTGATTTCTCTATTGAGTTGGGTAATTTTTTGTAAAAAAAAAAAATATATATATAATTAATTATGTTATGTACAAGTGTAAAATAAAATTAAATAAAAAAAAAATAACGCTTCTATTTTCGATTTTCTCACACAGCGTGAACAATTCGAACAAATTCAGTTTAACAAAAGCTTTCGGCATAACTGAAAGCGCGCGAAAAATATATCGTCAGCATTTTAAAATGTGCTAAACTCGATCGAAAGTTCCGCTGTCGTTTACCGAAGAAAAAAAAAGTAGCCAAAATGAAACAAAGATTTTTTTCCTCTAATACCGTGTATTCATAGCTTTAACGATGTACATTTGTATAAAGAAATGCCAACATTTCATCGCTGTATTCATCAAGCTATAAAAAAAAAAAGTGACGGAGACATCAATTTCCTGCAAAGTGCATTAGCAGAAATGCTAAATAATATTACCCAACATTAACATGCAGAATTTTCAACTCAAAACAAAATCGTAGCATTAATTATTTTGTAACATCAACGCAGACAGACAGACAGGCAGACGGGCGGGTAACAATGTTGCCGGACGTAATATGAATCCTTACAGCTATCATATCGGAAGTGTAATATGATTTTTTTATAGTCTTTTTAAATGGCTTCATTGTTCCGACCTGTTCAGAACCTTCTGGCAGTTCGTTGTACAGCTGGCCCCCTACTGTCTAAAATGTATACATTGAGTATTAATTATAAATGAAACCGATTATCAACAGGTCAGCTAATGACCTATGATGCCTTCCGTCACGCGCTGAACGCGCACAAACAGCAGCACGCGCATCCCGGCGCGGGTGCGTCTTGAGCAGCTCACACGAAACGCTCCGCATATACTATTAAGGGCCGGTTGTGTGATCAGTAGTAACTTTTTACTAACGCCCGTGGTTAAAATCGTTTTAGGGTTGTTCGAACGTCAAATTTATGGGGATGTCTATAGGTGTGACATATAATCATGAAATATGCTTTATTGTATGCATGGATTTTTTCGCCTAGGCGTTCGATATCTGTCACTTTGGTAGTGACATTTTTTCGTATTATGTGTAATAATGTATATTAAACAACGAGATCATCATTGGACGAACTCTCATCACTAAAATAGCGGGATATTGAATGATTCATTGTGGTATACTGTAACTTTCGAAGTATCAATATGTCTGATGACTTTTGGAACAGCTGTGAAAAGTCCGCCATATTTAACTTACTATGGGATATACCTTCGAGAAGTAAATATTTTTTTACTAACGATCAAATCCGCTTTCGCAAAAATTTTTACTTTATTAAAAAGTGACTACTGATCACACAACCTGCCCTAAGACTCGATTATCTAACCCGACTAATAAATTCAGTGCAGGTAGGTACCTAAATCGTGAGTACTTATTTCATTCTATATTTACCTCGTGCCTTACTATAATGCTCAACTCAGGTGCATATCCACGCGACACCCATACCTACACATCGAACACTGAAGGGAGGCCGAAATTAGAGGCGGGTCCTCTTCACACGCATACCTTCCGATACGTCAAAACATCTATATTGGGAATCTCCACATCGGTGGACACCATCCAACAAATCCTTTACAAATCCTTACAGATAGTCAGGCGATCAGGGTCAGCTTTCCCCGAAACAAATTGCACATAAATAAAATGTCGATATAATTAAAATTATTCCATCTTTGTAAGTTAGCTGTTAAAATGAACAAAAATGACATTTAGATGACATATAATGCCAGCAGTCCACTCTTGCCGAGGCATGGCGAGAGGAGCCTATCTCGTGTCGACACTGGTCGTCTAGTGCCATTTCGCTTCGCCTCGCACGCCTCGCCTCGGCGAGAGTGAACTGCTGGCATGAGAATCGTGGATAGACAATTTCTATGGTGAGTTTTATCCCTTACCATAGACAGACAGATAAGAAAAGTTGTCAAATGTCAATATACGATTTCGCTAAAATATGTTTTTTTTTCTTACTCGTAATAAAGACAATGTACACTTCATTTCAAATTGAATATATATTTACGTACTGTTATTGAATGTATGTATAAAGAGAAAACATTTAAGTAATCTTAACCTAGAGATATTAAAAACACGTTTGTTTTGCTATGCTCGTGTCTCATAGACCTGTCCATTTAATCAAGCACTATACAGTCATAATGACACTCCCGAAATAGCCACATCCAGAAAGTCATAGATATAGACGGAGAAGCGTAATATTATTATGGATGCAAATATAAAACAAACAAAAACGTAATATTAAGGTCAAGATATTAATATAAAAATATCAAGTTGAGGTCAAAAACCACACTAAAACAGTGAATAAAATAAAAGTGTTACAGTTGCGGAAAAAAAACTATAAAATATCTTAAGTATAATTATTGCAATGCAAGGCGCATGGCTTCCAAGGACAATCATATCGAAACACGTGATACATGACAAAGGTACGGTGTACACAACAACGTTTTGTGTTTAGGCGGAAGCGTAAACATGGCGTACGGTTAGAATTTATTTATTCGATTTAAATAATTAGAAATAATGTAAAGTCATACACAAATTGGCATTTAAGAATAGTGAATAATGTATATTTTTAAATATAAATTACGATACTGCATTCTAATCCACAAAAATTGGTCATCAACATTCAGCCGTCGATCGCTTCGAACTTTGCGAGTCGCGTGACGGTAGCGGTAGCGCCCGACCACAGGGGTCATGACACGACTGATTCACAGCTTATTTGACATTCAATTTCAGTGAATTATGCGATTCGCTGTCGATTCGCTGTCAATTCGCGGGACACGTGACGGCCGTCCCGCTGGTACACACACACACACACACACGCGCGCGCATATTCTCGCGCGAATGAAACGACCGAGGATTCGCTGAGAGGAAATAAACGTGACGTAGCTAATGCGTCTCCTACAATCTGTTCAAGTTTCATGTACCACAAAGAGAGAAGCTAATTCTAAACACAAAAAAATATCCGCGTGAGTATTGTTATATCTCAAATAACGTGGCTTTTTTTTACGCGGTTTCACCTTAACGCGGTTAAGAAAAATACATTTGAAACGATAACCAATTTCCGCAGTATGTGAATTTAGTTTAATAAATTAAGTAAACCTGTACTACGAAAATTATTGGTTGGAATGTTTTGGCAAAAATTTATCGATATTGGTTGATTGTGGGGGGTTTGTAATAAATAACTGCACGGTTCATAATCAGGTCTGACGCAAATCAGCGGGTGGTACGTAGGGCAGGAAGACCTAGAAAATTATGAAGATTCTGAACGTGAAATCTGACAAACTTGAATTTAATTTAAATTATTGTGTTCATTCATAAATAAATTGATTATTTCTTCTGAAAAATCAGTTTTCTTTGTGGCACTATTTACTGTTACTACTGCAGGGTGTTAGTCAAAATAAGCAGATGCCGTAGAGAGAATATCAGTTAAAAATCAGTACAGCGGAACCTCGCATAACGAGTGATTCGCATAACGAGCAAAATAAATTGTAAAAATATGGCAACGGGCCCCTTGTGCAAGCTCGCGTCTGTTTGCAAACTTGTGTTCGGACGCATTATTTGTGAATTTTTTTATAGTGCAAAGTTGAAAAACCATTGCAAGAATGTCCCCGAAGTAAAAGTCGCGAGACAGCAATGAAATCATCGAGAAGCGAGAACAAGGTATGAGCGTGGCCGGCCTAGCATTGCATTCTGTTCCACAGCAAGAAGTTGTGGAGGAAGAGGTAACAGCCTCAGGAGAGCAACAACCATCCAGCGCAATAAGGGAGATGCTGAAACTGAAGTATGTTGAAGAATCGTACATTGTCGTATGTATCGTACAATAAGGTAGAGCTATACGCGCTATAAATTTATTTATTAGAATTTATTGACATGCATTTTTTTGTTGTAACAGAGGTGAATATAAAATATTATAATATAACATGATAAACATAAGATAACTCGTAGTTTATTGTGCGGGATGGAGTAGGACTCCACCTCTGATATTAATATATACAGCATTGTCCTGGCTACTTTGCTAGACTGCCGTCTGTGTTAAAGTAGCCACTTTTTTTCGTGCTGATGTGGTGTTATTTAATTAAAATTAGACAGAAAAGATTCGACAGAAGTATATATAAAAATAATAATAGAGAAAAAAAAGTGTGTCGTAAAACTAAAGTGAATTATTAGTGTGGATATTGTATTGTGATTATGTTGGAATATTGGACAGGGATGCTTCTGATTGATCTCTACCCAATTGGATCATATATTGAGAACATATTTGTGCAATTGTAATTGGAAGTGAACGATTTCCAGTTAGTGTTGAGTGTGTTGTACAGTTTCAGAGCTAAAAACATGTAGAAACGTTGATAGAATGTCGTTGTTGCTCTCGGAACTGGTGGCGTTGCATTTTTGCCAAATTTTAAAGCGTAGGCAAAAACAAGTGCCTCTAGACCAGTAATGGCGAACCTATGACACGCGTGTTTCAAAGGTGACACGCCACAGCGCTTTGGGCGACACGCCAGCGTTTACTAATATCAGAGTTATCAAAGAAAACGTGTCCCACCACCAGACGTCTACCCGACAACAAGGTTGGAATTTATCACTGCGTACATATTACATATGTATCTCTTTTGGGTCTCACTTAATTAATTGACATCAAATAATATATTTAAAAAAACACGCCAGCGTTAAGTTAGATTTTCTGAAATTTTGACTCCGAGCCCAAAAGGTTCGCCATCACTGCTCTAGATAGTTTTCTAGTAAAAAAAAAGGATTATTATTACAAATAATACATTTTCTTTTTCGTCAAGGAACGTATTATCGTATATTACATTGATTCATATGGGAAAACTCATTTCGCTTAACGAGCGTTTCAGTAACGAATTATGCTCGTTAAGCGAGGTTCCACTGTAGGCCGGGAAAGCGTGTGCTTGAATTAACTACACATAGTTGACCGTGCTAAAAAAAAAACTGTTGAATCAAATATGTAAAGAGAAAAGTACTGGGTTATCTGTGAATAGATAATATATTATTATTACACAGCATGCTGGAATTCCTCGCCGATCGATGGCATTGCTCAAACGGTTCACACGGATTAAACTAATTGGCCTTTATAAATATACAGTGACGCAAATACGAACTAATTAGATGCGAGATTAATAAAAAAATACGTAAATACGTCCGACCATAATTGAATACAACGGCAAAATATCATTCTTCTGTAAATCAGAATGAAGATTCTATTTCTATTTCGGGCTACCTTTCAGCATTATCGGCGAGCGATGCCGTAATAAAGCCGATTCTGATATGCCAATCTATTTTCGGAGATCTGTACAGCCCCGACATCAAATGTTCTATCATCAAGAAGTACTATAGTACGATAGACAGTTTATAGAAGTAGAACACATTGTTGTAATTATTCATTATCATTTGTCTGTGATATTTTAAATAATAATTAAATGTATTAATTAGAAAGATATACATAAAAAAAAAAACGATTTTATCGAAAAATATTGTTGTTGCACTACCGGAATTCGAAGCTGGATCCTGAATCCACCACAGCCAGTGTTCCGAATGTAGAGAAGGGTGGTTCGCAGATCTCAGCTTCTCTCAACCGGCGACGATGATGATGATGATGATTATGAGGTGGAAAGAAATGAAACACAAAATATATTCAATATAGGCACACTGCGGCGGCAAAATCGAGAATGGCTTCCGCCAGCAGAATACTCTGTTTTTATTCAAATTCATAACAATACGTATAGTCATATTTACAAGTACCTACACGGCGACAGGCCGCAGCTTGTTACGTTTTACTGAGACGTCTTTGTTTTCCTAAAATCTATCACACGGGTTTTTTGGCGCCACGCCGATGATTACGCCTTTAAATTATAAACACGTGTCTTATCGTATCAATTATATGGCGCCTTCTCGGCGAGTGATTCTGCGCGATACGGCCAGAAATAAAAAATTACGTCAAATTATAAAACATTATCGATGCATTGTACAGAAATACCCCGCTAGTATGTCTGTTGTTATTTTCAATAAATAATATATTTTATTTTGCGCAGGTCACAAAGAGAGCAAATTTTGAAACAGTTTGTATTCAATACAATAGACATTTATATCGGCGGGAGGTGTTGGGGTTGCACAGGGGGAGATGGCCTCTGTTTTGCGCAGGGTCCTAAAGAATAATGATGCAAAATTTGGTTTGGATTAGTCATAAGGTATAGGATTGTATATTTAAATTAATATAATGCATGTAAATAAATGTAAAAATCTTTATATTTCAGATACTGAGAGTAAACTATTTTACATTATGAAATAATTCATAACTACATTTCGTGTGTTGCACTGACTGCATTATAGCTTTGATATTGCATATTTTCCTATACCTTGTATGTGCTTACATTCTTTTACATATTGTATTGCACATTTGTATTTTTTTTCTCTCTTATTTTATATATTTTCATGTTTACTTGCCTAGAAAGGATCACTTAGGTGGTTTGGTCATATGGAACAGATGAATGAGGAGAGAATGGTAAGAAACATATATGACGCAAGTGTTGATGGCACCAGAAATAGAGGACGTCCGCGGAAGACTTGGCACGACCAGGTAAACCAGTTAATGGAGGATGGTTCTATTAGAAGCCTCAACAATCGGCGAGCTTGTATGAGAAGATGTATGAATGTGGATGAGGTGAGAATTGTGTGGCGCTCTATCCTCTATGGCGTGATGGTAAGTAAGTAAGTAAGTAAGTACTTGCCTTGTATCTTTCGTTTTCTATTTGATTGTGTTTTGCCATCAATGAGTTATTTGATTTTGTGAAATGTAATCAATTTGCCATAAAACAGGCTTGCTTAGTTGGGCAATGCATTTTAAAATCTGTATAAAATATATGTAACAAACTGTCTTCTTTTTTTTTTACTTGTACAATGCTTATATGTTATGTGTCTAAATAAATCAAATAAAAAATTTCATTAAATAAACAATTATTATTATGACTCGGGTTGAATCTAGTACCTATCTTGATGGAATACATCTTAATATGAATCCGCTAATGATCTCGAAGCACTTTATAATCACCACTGATAATCTGAACTAGCTTTATGTGCATAACATGTTTGTATCGCTAGTACATATATGAACTTAATTAATAATCAATATCATAAATATGTTGAACACTTTATTATCCACCTTATATAATTTTCTATTCAAATAGTAGAGTGAAATATTATATTGAAAGAGACCTAGATATAGTTGACCGTGCTAAAAACTGTTTTTTGTAAAAAATGTTTCAATATAAAAGATGACTTTTGGAACACCTGTGAAAAGTTCGCCATATTTAACTATTGATTCTCGTTATTACTATCGTATATCGGAGAGTAAAATGAGTTTACTACGGGATGTACTTTTGAGAAGTAAATATTTTTTTACTAACGATCAAACAACCCGTTTTCGGAAAATAAATTTAGTATAGTAAAAAGTTACTACTGATCGCACAACCGACCCTTAGTTACCAATCATCGTTAAATTTCAGTTACCAATCAACGTCACGGTTACATAACGATTTACCATCACTAGTACATACAACACATGTCTGTACCCACACATTCTTATTTTTCCAATATTATTAATAATAATAAATAAAAATCTATTTATTGTGCTGTATTTGGATAAAACATTGCAGCAAAGTAAGACATGTATTTCGGTACCCTGCCCGCTACACTAGTATTTTACTGTATTATAACAGACAGTGCTTTTTCAGTGTTTGTATAAATAAATAAATATTAGATAATTATTATATCTGGCTGTAAGTGTATTACTTTCAATCAAAGCAAAATTAGATGTTAAGGGTACAATGAGATATATTCTCGTGCGTATATCTCCGAGTCGGAACGCTCTATATAACGTATACATTACATTACAGAAAGTAAGACTATATAATGAACCAAAAATAAAATATTATTTTTCAATCAACAAAGAGATTTCATCTAAACTTTTGTATGGCAGAATAATTAATTATATTTTATATTATAGGTTTATTTTAAATAGAGATTAAATAGAATATATGTCGCATCAATATTCTTACGATCTGAACTAAGCTAAGCACTTGTGCTACAAAAATAGTACTAACATGGTATAGCCTCCTGGAACAAGGCTTAAGCCTTTGATAGATTCTAATAAAAAGAGACTTAATATAATGTTGACTTTACAATATTTAATGCGATTCAATTATTATAATTTGTTTACATTTTGAATACATTAAATACAATTCTCTATTATTATTAATTTTTACATTATTCAAAAAATGTTTTTAAAATACCTCAAAATAATTTAATTCACTTTGTGCATCCATCCTCCATGTTATTTCACACAATCATTTTACAAAAATGAAAATTGGCCAAGTGCCATACAACTGATAAGCTTCAAATGGGTTTATAGAAAATAAACAGCAAAAACTAACACAGTCCGCCTCCCTCCGTTGGCAAACGTTTAGTTATTTTATGAGCGAGAGATGGTGCATTAACCAAAATTACACGAGCAGACTTACAAATAAATATATTTCTGGACAGTTTCAGAAGGGCCAAAGCTTTATAATCTTAATGTGTTTGTTTTTACCAATAATATAACACTCGCCTAGTGACCGAGCAGCCAGTTCTAGCCTCGTCCTGGGAAACCACTAACTTGTTACTACTACTACTACAACACTGGCACAGATATCTAAGTACAAACTACTACATAGCATATGATTTTCAACTATTGGGTTGGTGCGAAAGTTGTTGTCACTTTAACGGCACTTAATTAAAGATAATATAAATGGTTGTCCTTTATCTTCAAACTTATTTTTTTGTCAACGCTTTTAAAAGGAACACTTTCTACCTGATTTAGCCATTTTGCTGTCAACATCAATCCTATACAACCTCAAAAAAAAAATTACCAATGGCCGAGAAGAAACTTAATAATATGCTACACGTTATATGTCGTATGAATTTAAAAAAGGAAACAACGCAACTGCCGCGACAAACAATACTTGTTTAGTGTATGGTGAAAATGTTTTAAAAGCTGGAAGGAGTCATATGTGGGTTGGCAAGTTTTGTTCGAGGAATATATAGCCCCGCGCTGGACGAAGCAACGCAACTGATGACGAGCAACTTCAGATCATGGTGGATGCAAACCCTCGAATGACATCAAGAGCACTTGCAGTTATATCTATATCTAATAATGGAAATTATATAATTGACTGACATTGCTCCTTTTAAAATATTGAAATCTTTATTTATCAAAAACGGCAATTACTTTCGCAACAATCTATTAAAAGCAAATAAGACAAATTATATGATCATTAACAAACGACACGAAAATGGCCGGCTATATATGCACAGAATAAGACTGGAAAAAGTAGATAAGATAGTCAACCCGGGATGCTGATTGAGACTTTTGTATGAAAATTAAATCGAGCAAGCCTGAGTTGAGTTGCATTTTTCCGCACGAAGATAGTGTAGTCATGGCCTAAATTTAAATTTGTGAATGAGAATGATATAATGTTATATGTTCCCTGTATTTTTATATAGAATGGAATCATATGAATTAATCGTAATAATGCTAAAGCGAGTTGGAGGGGTCACTAATGACAATGTGATGATTCAGACGTGAAAGGAAAAATAATTATTTAAAACAATAAAAACACAGAAATTGAAATTTTTTGGCCACAACAGAAACAGATATCTAGAAAAATATCAGAGCCTGCATCTCATCATTGAAGGCAAAATTGTTAGCAGAAGAGGCAGGACATCTTGAATGAAGAATCTAAAACAACGGTTTAGGATGTCCATGTCCAACTATATATTTTGAGCTGTTGCAAATGAAATAATTATCAAATAAATAATTATTAATAACAATTATTAGTAATTATCATAGAGACAAAGCTATTTTTTATTATATTTAATAGAAATATATGGAAATATGGGTGATTGATTACAGGGCTTACGATTAATGAATCAGACCACAACGGCGGTGTCGAGAGATGGATGGATGAACTCTTTAGTGACTGCGGTCATGGATTTTTGAGTCCAATGAGGCCGCTTGTTGACGCAAGTCGAATACTCCCTGTGTATTCTATCCAATAAACCTTTTTATACCTATCATTTTCTGGCCCACTTCTAACTAGGGATTTCGTCGACGCGGAACCAGATTGCATTCCGACGCTGGGATGTCAACAGATATGTTTATTTTTACGGTCGTAACGCCAGGACTACGAAATACAAGGGGCGTTCTTCAGCATCAGGAGTGCAGTGATATCTCCGTTCTTAACTACCAAAGTGCGAGTCAACTAGAGGTGAATCTTGACATCCAACCCAGGACCGAGATCAAGGTAGACCAGATCCATCTCCCAATATTCCTTTCTTATTCCAATTCGGATTGCGTCAACTAATCATTAATTTTAATCGATACAGTCCATGGGATCTTATCCCACCATATAGTACACTAATAGCTGGCACACACTGAGGACAGAACAGTTGTACAACAGTTTGGTCATTGTCAGGCTGAGTGCACAACAGTTGAACGACAGAACAGTTTAGTCGTAATGTCCACGCACACTGGCGACAGTTCAATTACAGTAATTTGGTATCGGTCTGAAAATGGATTTCATAGAAATTACAGAGTGTACTCAGATCATACGGTCAAGAAAAAAAATAAGATGGTGATGTTGGATGCATCCTATATACCATTGAGATTGATAAAAACCAAATTTTACAAACTCTATGAAAGCTTTTGACATCACCCTTGAAAGTTATTTTCATATTTTCAAATGAATTTGCATACAGTCAATGAATTATTCACGCTTAATAAGGCCGAGCAATATACTATGAAAATTATTAAAAAATTATTGTAAATGGTAGGCCGCTTCTCCAACAAATCAATCGAAATATCTACATATGTCGCCTACATGCAACATTTTGGTGACACTGTACCACAGAGAAATAACAAAACACATTGTCTTTGCTACTGATCACGTGATCAGATTGTGTAGGTGTCGCGTAGTCGTTTGTATGCGAGCGCTCGTATGTTTAGTGAGGTGCGCCATACATTCCTATAGCCCTCGTTATCACTACATAACTGTCACAAGACAGAAAGTCGTCGGTGTGCGGTAACTCTAAAGAAACCTTTCATCGTATCAAAAAGCGCCTTTCTATTTATGTATAAATATAATACAATTATCTTATTTTGATTTGTGTGTGTATTGTTTAAGGCGTATTTCATAATACATTTTGGATAATAAAAATATTTGAGTAAAGAAAAACAGTAATTACAATTAATATCTTTTACAAGTAAATAACAATATCTCAGAGATTAGTGTGATGTAAGGATAATAAGTATATGATAAAATGTAACTGTAAATGTTTGATTACAATTGAGTAAGAACTAGAAATAACCGGAATTTGTGACATTGAAACAATGCCAAATAAAAATCAGGTGATGAATATTTATTGTCAGCAATAAATATATCTAGATACATGAGTTAAGACATTACATTATCCATACACAAATTATTTTCAATTGTGTAAAACGCAATATGCTTGCATGTAAATGGAATATAGTATTAATACTTGTACTCTCTTTGGTTACATTAATAATTTTAATATTGATGCAAGCTTTAAAGGAATGTTGTTAAAAAACAAACGCGAATTTATCGACACTGAAAATGAAAAAAATTTAATATGAATAATATATACATAATGAGAACAAATTTTAAATGTTCCAGTGAAGTTACATTTTCACTGGCATTTTAGCGAATTGATATTAAAATACATTTTCACCCGAAGATATATATTTCTACTAGCGAAAATATAATAACTTCACTGGTAACACACATTCACTGTAATACATACAAGTATTTTGTGCGCAATTTAAAAGAATGGGGTACGACTTCATAATACAGTAAAAGCCGGTTATAAATACGCATTTCGATATACCGAGGGTCTTTTTTTGCCATTTTTGTTTTAAGGCTTCAAGCGTAAAAAACACATACAAACACAGGTAAATTAAAATAGATTTTAAAACAAATAAAAAATGTAACTTTAACTAAATTAATTTATTATCGTAGACAGTCACTCGTAAAATGTAATCTATGATAATAGAGATTATTCATAATATGTTATGTTCATTAAATTTAAATATTTATTTTGAATGAATTGTCTTAATTTATGAATTATGTAAACAGAATTGATTTTTATTTATATTTTATAAAATAAAAATAATATAGAAAATTTAAACATGTGTTGTTTTTCATTTAAAAACATCATAATTTTGGACAATTTGTTTATACCGCGGGTTAGATACGCCCCCCGCTAACCCGAATTATACTGTAGTTAAATATTAACAGATTTCATATATAGTAAGATGCACCTTCCATGACTTAACACAGATACCTCACAATTTTTCATGAAGAAAATAAAAATGTTTTGGAACTTAATATTTCCATAAAGATTGCATTTTCAAGCAATTTATGGCAAATATATATTTTCTGAAAAAAATAACTAATAAATGACAGAAAAATTATATCAAGCCATATATAAATATGTCACGACCAAATTCCTTATATGTTTGGATCATGGTGTGTGAATAAAAAAATATTTTGTGTAATTTTAAGAATGAATGCTATTATTTGTGCGCTTAAGGAGAAAATAATAAAAATATTAGCATACCGATATAAGCCTGGGTAGGGCCTGGGTTGACCACATTACTAATGAAGATGTATTAAGATGCATAAATAAATCAAGAGAACTAATAACAACTATTCAGACACATTCTTCGCAATGAAAAACTAAAATCTTTTGCAACTCATTCATTGCACAGGGGAAGATAGAAGGCAGCAGAGGCATAGATAAATAGATAATCTTGATTGAGTAATGACAAAAATTGGTTCATTAACTACTGCAACATGGTCACTAACTAATTTAAAACTCGCCGATTATTGAGGTTTCCACCAGGACCATCCTCCAGTATCTGGTTTACCTGATCGTACTAAGTCTTTCGCGGACGTCCTCTATTTCTAGTGCCATCAACACTTGTGTTATATGTCTTCCTTGCCATTCACTCCTCATTCATCTGTTATATATAACCAAACCACCATAATGATCCTTTCTTAATCTTACTCACTGGTCACCATCCTTCGATATATGAAGAAGAAATCTTGTTAAAAATTGTGTGTGTGCTATATTTTTTTGTGTGGACTATGATGCCAAATCGTGTGCGCATGCACACCCACACACCTTAGAGGAAATGTTGTTCAAGGTGAATTCATCTTTAATAGTTGAATATAAATTAATGTCAAATTATGAAATAAACATTTATTGATAAATAGAATCAATTCTGTATGAAAATATCATATTTATGTATAATATGCGCGTTATGTATGTAATTATCATATTTCTAATTCAAATTAAATGTATCAATTAATTTGTATGAAAAATAGCACAGATATTCTGAAAAAACTGTAATTTCACAATAATAATGTGTTCTCCTTAATTATTTATCATTTTATAATTTTTACTCACCACAGATCCGTTTTCTTCAGGATTGGAAGACTCGACAATGGTAGGAACATTCAGAAGTGATTTGGAAGACCCATTTTCATTGGGCGTTTCCAAAATTTGGCTTTTGAACTCACTTATTGAAACAGGGCTAACTTGGAGGTCGTTACAGTCATCCATGCTGTGACGTTTGCGGGACATTCTTTTGAAAAATACACTAGCGGCACTGGCACACAAAAAAGCTATCACTAAATTTTTTAACAATAATTATGTAATTATATATATAATATTATTAAATTAATATTGTGTCATTTATTTTTCTTATTTAAAGTAGTAAAATATTCAATACTAAGTTTAAGTACAGAAAAGGAGGGTTCAGAGTTTTAAGAGATAAATAAATTATTATGAAGCGTAGAATAAATTCAAAAGTATCTTAAATAAGATTTAAAAAATTATTTGAATTCTGAATGCGACTGATAAACAGCACCTGAAAAAAAAACAAAAATTAAAAAACAGATCTTAATTTAGTCTTATAAAGGTTTTAAATTTTTTAACATTGCTCGTCACTTGAACCCATGGGGCGTCAAGTTGCCGAGGATTTTTGAAGATGAGATCAGTGCAAAGACGTACTTACATAAATATATTTATATTGTAAAACTAATCTTTAAAAGTCATTGATATTAACATTCCTAGTTATTGTCAAAATAGTAACTGAATCACATTGTTAAAGTACAAAAAAATATTATTTAATACTTTTATACTAATAAACGTTGAAATTATATCACGTACATCGTCAATACAGGCATAGCATAGTACACACCTGAAGAACTATTAAAATAAACCGCCTACACATGCTCGTCCACTGTTTCGCATCTTGAATTCCAATCAATTAACTAGTGTGCATGCAGTGTAACCCTTGGGTATTTGAGATAAAATTCGAACTTAATTTAATGAAGTTTAGTTAATATATACACTAAGGGCAGGTTGTGTGATCAGTGTTAAGTTTTTACTGTGGTAAAAAAAGTTACTAAAGTAAATTTTTTTGAGAAAACGGGTTGTTCGATCGTTGGTAAAGAACATTCATTACTCGAAAGTACATCCAGTAGTAAACTAATTTTACTCTCCGATATCCGATGGTAAAATCATCATTCGTTAGTTAAAAATGACAGACTATTCACAGTTGCTTCAAAAGTGATAGTTGCAGTACAGGACAATGAATCTTTCAATGTTCCGCTATTGATGATGATCTCACTGTTTAATTTATATTACCGAAGATGTTTCGCCAACAAAGTTACAGATTTCAAACGCAGGGGTAAATAAAGCCATAGATAAAATTGTCTGTATTTGATGATTATTCACATTACTACTACACTATTAGGCGAGATTATCTTTGACTATAGTAAATTTGACATACGAACAAACTGCAAATATTTTTTGCCACAGATGGTAAAAATTTACTATGAACTATTTAGAACACATTTTTATTTAACTAGATAACGTTGACATTTCCTAGGGAATCTGCAGATTAATGAAAAATCATACTTTAGCATTAACATATATCGACCCTTCTTACATGTTCTATTGAAAACAATATATGTAAAAAAAATTCAAATACATGTGAAATATTAAACAATCAAAAACAACCTATTAGTTATTACAAAAGTTTTTGTCATATACTTTATATAATATGACAAACTTTCTTGCAAGAATTGTGTGTTTTTAACATCAGTATTGTGAATATAAAAACATGTCACAGTATTATATTTTTTATTTTGAAAGTAAACCAAAAACCTTGTAATATTAAAATATTATTCAAAACCCAGACATTTGTTATCAAACGCTTGTTATCATCTTGACCTCTCTAGAAGATGCTTACAGACTTCACATAATTGATTGTGTCAACACCAATTTTTGAAATTTCAATTCCTAATAATTGAATCCTAATTAATGGTGTTATTTCAGTAAAAGATATAAACTTTTCCAATATATATATTTACATTAGAGAAACAAACAATATTTTTTAATTATTAATTAAGAAGAAAGTGCATGAGGTTATGCCTTGTTAAATATCTAATTATTATATTACGCAGAAAGAAAATTGATTCAGTATAGAAATCAATGACTTGGATGCGAATATGGATAAAATATAGTAATCTGAATTAATCACTTTGCTTGCTATTACATGAAAACAAAGTGTTTCAATGTTATTTAGCGTTATAAAAAAAACATCACTGATCAAAAGACCTTTATAAAAATTAGAAATACGAAAACAACTGCTCATAATTTAAACTTCCTGATGATGTAGAAATATTGTAAAATTAATAAAAAAATAAAAATAAACATGTGCTTACAACAGCGAGTATAAAATCAGTTCAAATTAAAAAACAAACATTATCTAATCGAATAAAATACAGTATTTTGCTCACCTGTACCTTATTTAAAAAAGGAAAATTAGGGACTTTAAAAAAATTTGGTATTCGTTACAATTTTTTTTTTTAAACCTTGAAATTGTAAGTTACACAAAAATAAATAAAACTCTCGAATTCAATGCACCAATATTCAGAGAACGTAAAAAATCTACCGAAAATGTTAGAAGGAAAATCGTATTGATTTCAGCCGGCAAAAATAACTAGATCTAATAATTCGTAAATATCACACTAAGTATATTTTATTACAAACCACAAGGTTTCTTCATACCACGCATTTAAAACTGGCAATTGTTAAAAATAGGCACATTTTACTATGTATTTAGCATTGAAACGGTCGCACGAGAACATAGGTTACCCCCACCAAATTTCTCACTGACATTTCATATCTCATTCTTTTTTTATTATATGACGATCAGAAATCTATTTTTCTTCTTGAGTACCTACGTAAATACGTTCAATATTATTAAAAATGGGATAGAGTTTAGGAGAGAAAGTATGACACCGTAGCATGGAATGATACTTATAGTATGTGTGAACTTAGTCGGCAAGAATAAAAATATTTATAAACTTATTTTTACGTCAACAAGAGGTGTTTATACCGATGTTGATTTCGAAAGTTTTGCAAATTAATTACTTTAAGAGTAACACAGTTGAGCAATGTGTAACTTTAGTATAAAGCTTTATTATTTACAGTGGGATCAGATTTATCAAAAAATCATTTGATGAATGTCAACTGACCCACCACCCAAATATTTATTAATTGTACCAAGAAATATATTTATATTATAAATGCTATTCAAAGTAGTGTTATTGAACTCCACCCGCTCTCGTGTGGGACCCGAGCTTCATATAAATGTTGCTGAAAAACTTTTTCTCCTCCATGGTATTTCTCCAGACGCCAGCTACTCCCTCTATCATTAATTATTACATGAAGGAACCGCAAAGGGTCCCACCCTATCCCGGAATCGAAATTTACTCTCGTTTCGATTCCACTCAACAAAGCAGAGCATGCAATATTTTACAAAATCTTAAAGCTTGTTTTTGGACTATATTTTTAGAGTTGTTAATTAAGTTCCGGCAGTTACTAAAACCTTATGGCTTTCCTTCATATTAACTTTTTTTTCCTTTTCTTTATTATTACAATTGATCAATATTACATTCAGTTATTAACATCTTAATACCATCATAGGTTGGCTCCGGTATCATCGTACCAGAGCTATACCTGTACAATTTGACGTGAGACTCGTTATCACATTAAATTCAGAAGGCAGAGAGGGAGAAGCTATAGAAATCATGCACCCCCAAAAGGGGAGGGTAGATGTTACATTTATGTGTTGCAGTCGCAGAGTTCGGTTACAGTCTAGCAGAAATTCACCCTGTCCAGGTCACAAGAGGTACGAAGTAGAGCCAGTTACTACAACTACTACTACTGTTCTTCCCGGCATTGTCCATTCCAGCAACTCCCATATTTTATTAATTATTAATAAAAGATTACTATCATTACCATTTAAAGTAACGCAAGCCATTCCTACTATACACCACCTTTTGATTTGGAGTACCATAATAAAATTCGGGACCCTACAACTTATTCTGTCGTCTTTAGAACTATTCTTGCGTCTGTGTTTCCTTTTAGATGACAAATGTTATTGCCTCAGTCTCCCTTCAATAATATTCTTTAAGTAGCTTATATGTTTCATTATACATCTAACCAATCCTCATTCCCTATCTTAATTATTTTACGATAGTATTAATAATTTTTCATATACCCTTTATAGCACATATTTCCTTGTTTGTAAATGTGTCGTTTACTTTTTCCACCTTCTACGTTATTACTTTCCACTATACATTTTCCTGGTTATAACAGGAAAATATGCAGGATTACAAATAAATAAATAACATGGTCCATGTTTCAAATCTATATACCTACATAGTGCTATTTTTCAGAAGGATGATTTGATAAACTACTTTATGGTTTAACTTGATAAGAACTGTTACAAAAATTTATTAGCGACCAGGAATATTTAAAAATACAGAACATATAAATATTGAATTATTTATTACTTTGTTTTTAGCCACTTTTTGAGTAAATAAGTAACCACAATGTAAAGGTTGCGTTAAATATTAAAAACATAAATTAAATGTATTAATTAGAAAAATATACATATAAAATCAATTTTATTGAAAAATGTTGTCGTTACTACTGGGATTTGAACCTGGATCTCTCCAAATCTGGGGAATATGCATTAATCGATTATGCTATACCAACACACTGCATTGATGACAAATTTTCGAACATAAATGTTACACTTTTCAAATTGATACATCTTCTATTATTTGAAAGCATTCCATTATAATTGATTTTATATTGTATATCTTTCTAATTAATACATTTAATTTGTATTTAAAACATCACAGACTTATGTTTTGAATAATTACAACTTCACAATAAGAATGTGTTATCCTTAATAAAAATATAAATATGTATTTGTCTAAACTGCAAGTTGGTGAATTTAAAAATAGAATTTGGTATCAAATAAAAAAATAAATGATTTTGAGATATTGTGAGGAAGGATCTGTTATTAAATCACATAATTTATGTTGATTAATTTAGTGGTGACTAAAAGATATTAGTATACGAATTAAAAATAAAACATTACTATCAACAAACTTAGTTGGTACATGGAAGAACACTTATATGTTTTAAAATTTATTTAGCATACATTAGGATAGCACAGTAGATAAAGTCAATACAACCTTTCAAAAGAATTAATCAGTGTTATCTCTAGAATTTATGACCCAATTCAGTAAATAAAAGCAAACTTGCTATATAACCAGTGGCAGGTTTAATAGATATGGATGCTCAGTTTCAAAAAAATATACTAGCTGCCCATCTTCACCAAATTGTTTTCTGTTTATGACTTAACTTTGTTAACATTGACACTGTTTTCTAACTCATATCTTTACAATTTTCGGCAGATTTTTGTGTGTAGGATAAACTTTTTCAGGCAATTGTATCTTTTAAATATATTAATTAGAAAAATATACATATAAAATCAATTTTATCGAAAAATATTGTTGTTGTGCCACCGAGATTCGAGCCTGGACCTCTTTCCAAACTGGGGAAGGTGCATTATCCAACTATGTTACAGCGACAGTATTATAATGACAAATTCTCGAACCTATATGTTACCTTTTTGATATTAATGCATTTAATCGTTCCATTATTTGAAAGAGCCATCTACCTTATTTTTACGGAATCTCAAATACCTGTTGTAGCATAGTTGGATAATGTACCTTCCCCGGTTTGGAAAGAGATCCAGGTTTGAATCCTGGTGGCACAACAACAATATTTTTCGATACAATTGATTTTATATATATATCTTTCTAATATATTTAATTCATATTTAAAATATCACAGACCTATGTTCTGAATAATTACAACTTCACAATAAGAATGTGTTCTCCTAATAATTGGATTGGAGAATTGGCAAAAAAAATAACAAAAGCAGACTAAACACGGTGGAAATGTGATCATTTAGATACGTGTGTGAAAATCAACATACAATAAAACTGAAGAATAAACAAGCAAATTAGGAGCGAATGTAGAGCTGATAAAATTAAAAAAGGGTCATTGATATGGTTTGGTCACATGAAACATATGAGCAAGAGAATATACGAGGCAAGTGTTAAAGGCAACAGAAACAGAGCGTCCTCGAAAGACTTGGCGTGATCAGATAAACAACCGAAGGGCGTGCATGACAAGATGCATGAGGCAAGAGTGGTGTTCCGGGACAGAAGAGTTAATTTTTTTAGTTAGACAGCTTAACAATTTTGTGCATGACACGCGCACTGTTTTATATACCCGAGTGACATTATCGAGATTTAACTAGTGCACTATTTGAAGTACAATAAACACTCACCATATGTAATTGACTTGTTCGTTCATTACTTAGCAGCATTTTCAACTAAAAATATATAAAGCATTACAGTATACATAATCTTTGTAGAATGTATTATTCTGTTCCCTGATGTTTGATCCCCCAACTAAAATGTTAAAACAATAAATTAAAAATAATTTATCACAATTCGTAAAAGTAATAATTTAACATAATAATGATATATTGTAAATACAAAAACATTCTTAATTATCTGGAATTATTTGTAATTTCGTAGGGGAGCAATATTAGTATAAATTTGCTTCTACCCTATTTATAACATTCAGGGATGCTGGTATTTATGAATATAAATAGGTACTTGAAGAAGCTTTGGGGAATCAAACATTGGTGCACCATATTATTCATAGTAATATGAATTTGGTATTCAAGGTCTCTTCAAAGGGGAGAATACAGATAAAGAAAATCAGGAAGTGAACCTTTTTTTAAAGCTAAATATTTTTATTCCTTTTGGTATATTTTTCATTGAAAAGTGATTGTTTATAGTCACATTACAATGGGCAGTTTTGTATCGATAATTGAATGAATTATCTCCAAAGGTTATAAAACCGTATAAC
Source organism: Eubasilissa splendida (assembly GCA_031772225.1). Taxonomy (NCBI): domain Eukaryota; kingdom Metazoa; phylum Arthropoda; class Insecta; order Trichoptera; family Phryganeidae; genus Eubasilissa; species Eubasilissa splendida. Next base: position 13,484,649 of record CM062867.1, read on the forward strand.
ATTCACAGAGTGGTGTTATAACACAACCAATAAAAAGAAAACATTATGTTGCTTTAAAATTTGCAAAATGTCTTACCTGAGGTATTAAAATTTAGGTCTAGTCAATAAAAATAATAACACTGAATAATTTTGTGCAATTTTTGTTAAAAAAAATCAACCTCAAGGGCGCTCTACACATGTTTATTCGTACACTATTTTTGTATTTTAATTAATATGATTTTATGAATAGGTGCATTTTCAGTCTCTTTTTCAATAAAGTCCCCGATGCATTGTTTTTCACGATGGCGGTCAGAGTTTCACGCTTTTGGGCCTGCCACCACAAATGCCCATACACTAAACTTAGACTTCTAGCAACGGCTGGTCGATCCTGCAATCCTTTTTGCGACTGATCCAAGTGTTTGACTATCATTCAAGTTGTCTGGGATGCAGAGGTGTCATGTTATGTAGCATTGTACATCAACCAGCACAATTCAAATTCAACTCTTTCAGGGAAACCGGGCCAATATAGTCAACATGACACCGAAAGAGAATTACGACACAAATCAATATTTTCATCAATTTTCTTTTTCATTGTCTCCGGACAATACTACTAAGTTTACTAACATTAGTTATTTTTTGTTATGTCAACACTGCAGCAGGTGAAATTGGTCAGTTGTGCACTGTTACAAGGTTAGGTTTGATGCACTTGTATTTCTTGTGATTATTAATAGTTATTTTTAACTATTCTTTTAATGTTTTAGATAAATATTTATTTCTTATTTTTTGTACTATGCTATATATTTAATTTTTGTGTACATCATGTAAGGTCTGGATGTACTTAAAAGTAGTCGTAAGAAAATATGCTACACTTTACTCACTGGTTTGATTGTGATCGATAATATCTGTAATTGAAAAATGTGACTGATCCCAGTTTCATTACTAATACGTGTGCGCCGCACAATATCATAATACACAAAATAAATAACATAATTTTAGGCATATTTAGTTATATTATTCAAACATCATTTACGTAAAAAACGTAATATACATCTAAAATGCGTAAAATGTTTTGGCAGAATCTACTAGATGGCGCATATCACGAATTATAATGTTATTTTTTCATTAATATTTTCGTTTCATATGCACATGCACCGAATCACGGTTAACAAACAAATATAAATTTAAAAAAAATAAAAATCACGTATCACGATAATCCCAGATATTCAATCACTGATGATGAATGTGGCTCAGAGATATCAGTGATTGACTCACGGTTCGTGATTTTGAGCTCATCACTACTTAGAAGTACCACAAATTATAATTAATATTTATATACCTAATTATTTTATTTTTCATCATAATTTGCTCATTTTATGTTTGAAGAATATTTAAAAAAAATTTAGTTGCTAGGCACTTAAATTTAATAATTCGGGGTAGAAAGGGTTAAATATGCAAGAACTGTCAAAAGTATTAGTAAAATATGTATAATAAATATCCAAAGATGCAGAAGTAGTAGGCTAGTGAATCCTGAGCATTTTATATGCTTTGCATTCAAACTATCTCAAGTAGAGGAACTTAATCCTTAGATCAGTAATTAATTTTGCTCAGAATTTTTTATTTTATTGGAGTTACCTTTGCAAAATAAATAAATAGTCCAGGTTTAAGCCAACAGTTTATTGGTTAAAATAGTGTTACAGGCATTGCATATTATCTGCAGTAATTTTGTTGGGTTTGGAAGGGCACAATAATATTGCATTTATTCAATAAATGTGAAATTTTTTTTACCACAAATGTTCTCAACATAGGAAACAATAATATTAAGATCGCAAACCATACAAATTCTATAACAAATCACTTGAATTTTGTAAAGTAAACAATGTTAGCAAGATATATATTTCTTAAACGTAACATATAAACACCCACCAATTTCACAATGAGAAAAGCATCTGAGGTGTGACTTCATATAAAAGACTCACATTTATTAAACGTTAAGAGGAAAACCAATGTTATTTTGCAAGGATTTATTTTGTGTCAACTGACCATATATATATATATATATTTAAATTACGTGATGAAACAATGTATGAATTTCGAGTATCAAACAGTATAAATAAAACATAATTTAAAAAGATCATTTACCCGATGCTTTGCAACAGCCATTATAAAAATAATAAATTTAACTTCTGTAAACGCCACCTAGCGAATGATATTAGTAACTCCACATGCACATAGCTGAGAATAATTGTATGCTGCTGTTAACAGCCAACATTAATAAAATATTTCATTAAAATTCATTTTAAGTATATAAAAAAAAACGTAATGTTTGACCGACCATAACAGCAACATGCAAAATTCAATTCTTTTATAATTAAGGCAATGGGCGAGCCATCGTTGATTATAATAAAAAGATTAAAAATAAAGATAATCTGACACAATGTGTTTAAAATAAAAATGACTTTAATAATCATAAATACAGTTAATTTCTTTAATAAAACATAATATCCTGCGTATGACAAATTTTCCCGGCAATAAGCCAGATTAAAGTGTTACGAGAAATCATCAATATGTGTTTTCAAGTGGTTTCTTCAAAATGGAATATAATATATCACTGTAAATCATTACTAGCAGACTGCATCCCGCATGTGAAATTATTTTTTTCTTGTTCCACAGTTGATTTAATAATCAAATTTATCACCATCGATTGCTAGGTTTTTGTCAGAATTCCTCGAATTCAAAAAGTTTTTTTTATATTTCCAAACCAACAAAATAAACTACAATGCTCCGTTAAGAAACTGCTACAGTCGCTTGTAAATTTTTTTTATGTGTCAATTTTCATACTTTCTTCAAAGTATCGACAAACCAGTAGAAAAATAAATATCACCAAGTCACAGTAATATATACGTGTCAATATTACCAACAATAATAATTATACTAAACTATGGAAATTATCACCTCGCAATTTATGTTGAAAACACATATGAAGCTAGACTACAATCGGGGCGATTGTAAAACTTCAAATTGACTTGAAGATTGGAAACTGTGATTTGGTACTTCTCAGAAGTAAGCCGGAAGATTTCGGGCTTTCGTATAACGACAGGAGAAATGTGACTGCTTGAGGAGGGGGGGTTGTCGGCGGTTTATGTGGCCTGTGGAGGGGGGGCACTGAGGGCCTCGTGAAGCGCTCGCTGCTGCTCTGTAGTCATTGCTGCTATACACGCCGCAAACAGTTCTGTGTTACTCTGAAATGGAAAATCATCACATTAATCTCCAGGTAAATGAAAAACAATTATAATAAATTGCAGATATAGTTTTGATTATCTTAAAAATATAATATGCATCTCCTATAGTAAACACTCTGTAATGACTCAACCTTACACACCATGCAGTCACGTCCTTAAAAGCAACAGATAGTGACATCTGCATATTATTGTCCAGTGATAAGACTGACCTGCAAATCTCTAGTAATGGCTAACAGGCGCTGCGCAACGGGCTGTTCAGCCGAGAGGGCCCCCGCAGCCAAGGCGGCGGCGGTGGCAGCCAGGGCTCTCGGAAGGCCCTCACCCGCGGCTCCCACGCACAGCGGATGACGCGCCTCCAGCAGTTCCGCCAGATAGCCGTAAACGTGTGGCGCCTCATCCTGGTCCTCCACAAGCGGAAGCCAGGTTACCCTGTAAAAAATTAATTAAATTTTTGATAACCTTCCAAAATGTTAATTGTATTAAATATTTTTTAACTTATGCAATAATTGTTGAGAATTATTTAATTTATAGAGATGACAAATGGATAAAAAATATAGTTGCACTTTCTTTTGAATGCAATTTAACAGGTCCATCAATTGTGTATTATGTAGAAGTAATGTTTTACTTACCAGTGTCTTAAGACATCATCCACATTAATTGCTGAGAAGTTGTATTTGAGTATTTTGGTCACTGCTGATATGGCGTTTTCTGTTGCATTTATTTTTTCTGGTTGTCTACTGTCCGCTTCGTTAATTACCTGAGAAAGAATTGATATAAACATTGAAAATTAAATAATTCAAAATGTTACTACAAAAAACATGTAAAATCCTGTTTATTCGAAATCCACCACAAGTTGAAGTTTTGAAACAGAATGTGGTCCCTCTGGAAAGTTTTAATAGTTTTAGTAAGTTTTAGTTTCATACTAAATTGTGCTTATAAATCGAATATCGTTATTCAAAGCTATTTTTCGCCAATTCAATTTTTGTCAAATAATAATAATAATATATAATAATCTACAAAATACACGTACACTATGCGATATACCTGTTAAATGTCAAAGTTTTCTCACTCATTTTTAGTATACTAAAAAAAGATGACAAACATATATAGTGCGTCTTCGGTATTAAATTTTTGTCTTCCTTACCGTGACACATTAATGTGTATGCTTTATTTCTCATTCATTTACTTTACATTAGAAAAAAATAGCAAATATTATCCTTGCGCCCCCTTCTAGGTAACGTAATTCTCCCAGTTTTTTTTAATGTTAGTGCTTGCCAATCTTCTTCTCAATTATTGTCGAGTTTGTATATTTTGATGTGCGAACGCTAGTACACGGTTGGGTTCCTCAGACTTTTCCATATTTTATAAATTATTTAACTTGTACTCATTTAATAAAGACATTTTTCTTTCTATTTAAGTTTAGTGTCGAGGCATTTTGAAGAATGTGTAGTTGGCGTTTCTCAGATTTTCTCATATATTGTTAATTATTTTATTGCTATTGTTTTATATGTAAAGATAATTATTAGTATTTCTATAATATTTACATGTTTATTCTTTTGAATTTTGCGAATGTGTGGTTTGCGTTCCTTAGATTTTTCCATATTTCATTAAATTTAAAATTAAAACATTTTTATGATTTTGACTGATAATTTTATAATCTCGAGAATAGCACGAATGCAAAACTCGTACAAAACGTCAACAGTTGTTAAAAAATCAAATGAATACAAGATTGTCAAAAAATATTACCCAAAATGAAATTAACAGAAGAATACACGACCCCATTAATGCAAAATGCCGCCGCGACCATCACAAAACAAAGTTTAAAAATCGCTGGAAACTTTTGTTGCTAACTTCAATACATCGGAGAAATGGCAGTATTGACAAGGTTTTCAAGTATGACAATTATGTTGTTATTAAAAATGGCGCGAAAAGATAGTCCATTATAATCGGGTTTTTTAAAATAATATTGTGATTTGTTTACAATGTATTTTGACAACATGTTTGTTATTTTTAAATGTGTGTATATTGGTTATATATATAATTACTTTAAATTGTAATGAAAACCTATGTAACCTATGTAAAAAAAAAAGAAATCCAGTTATTGAAAATTTTATTTTCATTATTGTAAATCGTTATTCGTACTTTTTTCTTGATTTTCGGTCCCTTCAACTTCGAATAAACAGGATTTTACATATTACTATATAAATCAAAAGTTATTTTATTTTGTCAATATTTAAAAAAAATGCACGTTCATACAATAAAAGCAGATTAACTCATACAAACTTAATACTGCTGAGAAATAGATTGTTGATATCCAACAGAATTTGAATACAGGTAACCCGACCGTTGATCGTGGGAGATACGTTCTGGACATGGCTGCGATAAGCAAAATTCCGCGATCAACGGAGGATTTAAAAAAAAATCCTTGTAAGATTCTAAAAAGCGCTTTATTTTCTAAATAAACATTAAATAACAATGTCATATAAAACATAATTCTTTTTTTTTTTCCGCTTCGCAAAAAAGAATCCAGATTTCCTTGTTTGGCCCTCTCTACGTTTATTGTGTAAATTTGTCTATAACCGTCAAATAATCCATTACAGCCACGCTTTACAGCACTCACTCACTTATAATCTTCGTCATTTTATCTAACAACTGCATGCACTGATTGTGAAGAGAAAGAGCCTTTTTAATTATTTTAACACTTAATTTTCAAACAGGAACAGGTTCCGAGGTTTTCTCGTGACATAGTATGACAGTCCATTTCCTGCAGCTCTTCATTAGTTAAGGGTTCGCCGTATTATTTTAACAAAGAAATAAAAATATGGAGCGTGCGCTCCGCACTCAGCTAAGATTACATTGAAGTATTGAAGTTTTATAACCCAAAATTACCAGCATTACATATTTTGTCTCACTCGCGCTTGTGAATTTACGTATATGTACATGTGTATTATGTGAGTGAACGAAAAAGAAAGATAGCTCGCTCGTGCAACCTCATTATGACGATTCCTGGAATGTGTCAAAGCCGGACAAGTGTTGAGAATTTTTTTTTTTTTTAAATACAGCGTTATAACAAATCCGCACTTACCGAGGTCGCGATGAATGGGGGTTATCTGTATGTACTTACTTCCATGAGTCTAGGAACTGCCAGGGCGCAGGCTTGTGCGAACTGGTCCCCACCAAACTGTGCTAGCACTCCGCACCCGTAAGCTGCCGCTTGCCGTACTTCTGGAGCGGGGTTCAGCACTGAACCGATCAATGGGTCCAGGAAGTATTGTTGGTACTTGACACACGCGGGACCTGAGTGACATCGGCATCGATTAGTGTGGAGAAGGCCATTTGGGCTGTTATCATTAATTTGGCATTTACTAATATAAATTAGTCTGAATATCCCAGAATTTTGATCACAAGGTTTTATGTTAGATTCGAAATAGTAATTAAAAAAATTATAGTTATTTTATATTTTAAAATATTAACAATATGTCGATACCTTAATCTGCACCATTTCTCTAAAATGTTCAGGAGCAACAAAAAAAACACTGATTTTGTAATTAAACGGATTACAAAAATTTCAAAACACACTTTGGTCGATTGTTTATGCAGAAATAGGGTAGCTGAGAAATTTGATTGATATTCTGATTTATCTCGTACTAATAGGAAATATTTTGAGTTTTTCTGAATTTCTTTACCAAAATTGTAAAATATTATTTGGAGTTGCTGATATAGTGATTATGATTTCCGCGGACGTCCTCTATTTCTGGTGCCATCACCACTTGTGTCAGGTAAACATTAAACAAGAATCAATGCAAGGTTTTTCAGCACCTTGTACTTATTTATTATTTTAAAACACGTGTTTTAAAATTGATGGGTAATTTTGGCTTTTAGTGTACCATAGAACAATAAAAGAGGAAAATACCATCAAAAATAATTTTTTTGACCATGGGTGGTGTTGACTGCTTTGCAGATTAAGGTATCAATGTTAAATGTCACTTTTAAATGCCAATAAATGGGAGAAGAGCTGTAGCAAGTGGTGGTTATTGAATGTGCATAGACTAGAAAGAATGAACCTACCTCCAAATTCAATAATATCGTCAAAAATGCAGATGCCCCATTGGTGGTCTGTGGGTGGCCTGTCTGGCCTCAATAAGTTGACAAAATGGCCCACCACCTGGTCCAGGTAGGGGTAGAAATTAACCTTGTAGGACATCATCAGGGCGTGTACAACATCCGCCACCTTGGACAGGCAGTAAACATCGTCATTGTCCTCATCTTCCAACTGTTCCTCTACAACCTGGAAACATTGTGGAATGTTATACAAATACTTCAACCTAAATGAAGAACACATTAAATATATTTTAAAAATAATTGTAAACAGATTGTAACAATTCATAGAAGTTTAATTAACGCAACTATGCACAGTGAAATCTGTTAAATTCATATTCCAAAGTTTAGGACGTGACAATGTCATGATAAAGACAAAATGCCACAGCTGAACAGTGGACCGTATTCATATATATTCATTTTATTAGAAATTTTGAATTGAGATAAAAAAAAATGTAGGATACTGCACTAAGAGAAAACAAACCTCATCATAATCTTCATCCTTGCGTTTTTCTAGTCTCTGCACCGCCTTCTGGAAGTGTTCTTCCATCAGCTTGTTGATGATTCTTAAGACTTCAGTCATGGCTTCCTCGGTTAGGCAACCGGCTCCCAGCTTTTCTATGCACTGTAACGCAAGCATTAAATAACATAACATTATGCTTTTCTGGTTGACGTCTAGTGACCAATATGGTCTAGTGATCAAATAATTACCTTGGCAAGACTGTAGAGCAGTTCAATGAGGACTTCCTGTTCGGGTTCTGTGTCGATAGCCTTGAGGAGCTCGGGGCAAATGTAGGCCCACATACCCTGTCAATAGAAATTCTTCATTATTGATGGTATTTAACAAAGCAAAACTTTCAATCTTTTTTATTGGATTGTAGCTAAAGTCAATAACTACTGCATGTACTTATAGCAGACATAGTTAGTTTTAAATATCTGGAAGATAAAGTCAAAGGAGTTTACTCAGCAAATCATTAAAAATATATATACACAGAGTTCACGTAATACTAATGAAGAATAAGAAAATTACTAATTAGTAATAGATCTAATTATTAAATTACTAATTAGTATATCAGATATTTTTGTGAAGTGATCAGATAGAATTTACCTGTAGGTAAACTGGTCCTTTGATCTTGGCGCACTCGAGCAAATGGGGCAGTGACTCGGCAGCCGCTGTCCTCACTCCATCGTGGAAGTAGAACTTGAAAAGAGGTACCATCAGGCGCACAACCTGCTCTGCATACTCCGCGAAGCCCTCCTTCAACTCGCGTGCATAGCACACAAGCATGTCACACGCCGAGGCCTTATCCTCCAAACCTAACATTTAACATAATTTTTATTTTAAATAATAAATGTATCATCAGTTTTTTAATTTTTTTTTTTATTAATTTTGTAAGATTGAAAATTATTATTGAATATAAACAAAACAATGTTGGCGGTTGGTAACAATCTCTCATAAGTCAAAATAATGCAACTAATGTAGAGTAAAAACTGCCATATTAATATTCCAAAGTTAAGGAAGTGACAATGTCATGGTAAAGACAGAATGCCGCTGACGAACAGTGGATCAGATTTTTTTAATAATAAATTAGATATATTCTCACCGGCGGTCCTGATTCCGAAGTTCTGTTGTTCTCCGAGGTTAACAAACTGCCAGTCCACATCATCCTCGATGGACTCCAAGTCGTCGTTGTCCAGCAGGGCCACTTCGGGCTTGATGGCTGCCATCCTCATTACAGGAGGCATCACAAGCGGAAGGTACCGCTCAAACTTTTTGCCTGCAAATCATAAAAACACTTTTCATAACGATGGCAAAATAAAATCTCTTTCTTCTAAAACAGTTGCGAATAATTTATTAAGATTTTTTTATACTTAGAAAAGCATTATAAATACCATAATTTACGTTGTTGAATTATTATGAATTTTTTATTTAATCGTTCTTGGAACACCAAAACATTTTCCATCTTTAATATTGGCAACATATACAAAAATTCTAAGTATTTCACAAAATATTTAATTATTAAGACAGTGATTTTAACTCATCGGCATATCAGTCACCAAGATTTGGCAGATACAATTATTTTACTCTCACATATCAGCCGCCAAATATTAGTGGCTGAAAATCAAGAAAAAAGTTCGAATAACGATTTACAATAATGAAAATAAAATTTTCAATAACTAGATTTTTTTTAGATAGGTTACATAGGTTTTCATTAAAATTCGAAGTAATTATATACACCTATATCCACACATTTAAAATTAGCAAACAAGTTGTCAAAATACAGTATAAACAAATCACAATATTATTTTTTAAAAAAACACTATTATAATGGACTATCTTTTCGCACGCCATTTTTAATAACGACATAATGGTCGAACTTGTCAACCCGCCATTTCTCTGCTGAAGTTAGAGACGAAAGTTTACAGCGCTTTTTAAACATTTGTTTTGTGGTGGTCGCGGTGACATTTGGCACTCGCCTTTCAACGTTAAAGTTTTTCTGTCATCATGTTTAATATTGTCGACAACCTCATTAATGGGGTCGCGTATTTTTCTGTTGATTTTGTTTTGGATAATATTTTTTGTCAATCTCTTGTATTAATTCAATTCTTAGCAACTGTCGGCGTTTTGTACGAGTTTCGCATTAATGAGAATATAAAACTATCAGTCAAAATTATAAAAATCTTTTAATTTAAATTTAATGAAATACGGAAAAGTCTAAGGAACACGCAAACCACGCATTCGCGAATTTAAAAATGTCTTAACACGTAAATATTAGAGAAAAACAAATAATGTTCTTTACATATAAAACAATGGCAATAAAGTAATTAACAAGATGCGAGAAAATCTGAGAAACGCTAACTACACATTCTTTAAATTGTCTTAGACACTATTACTTAAATAGAAAGAGAAATGTCTGTATTAAAATTAATACAAATTAAATAATTTATAAAACACAGAAAAGTCTTATTCAAAGGAAATAATCGAGTTTAATAATACCCTTCTCACAGTTAGATGCTAGTGGAGTGAATGGGTTTAGTACCTTTCTCACTGTTAGTGTATTAGCAAATATTTATTTAATTATATGTATATTATTTCATGATATAGATTAACTGCGGTTTAATTAAAATTATATTTATTAATGTGTATTTTTGTGTTTTACTATATTATGTTTGTATAGTTTTGTGTGTGAAAAACTATTGTGTCAAGAACCTATCTAGGATATTTTTATATATTTGTTCTTTGAAAGTACAAGATTCCTAATGAAGATTTTCTTATGTAACTTTTTATATTATTTTTTTTGTTTTTTCTTTTGCTTGTTTTTTTTTGTTTTACATATAAATAATTGAGCATATTGCAGTTTGACAAACCATGTCATCGCCCCTCGGAGGCGGCCAACTTGTCAACAAAAAATCTTTTAATTTAATTAGTATTTCTGTGCATGTTTTTTTCCCAAAATATTGATATGCGGATGGGTTAAAAAGGTGTAGAATGTACAGGTGATGGTACAGGTGAAAAATATGTGTACGTGGCGGGAATTCTAAATACGAGTCTAACTGAGATAGGTTTTCCAATTTATGGGGGTTGCAGGTTTTACAACATAAAGATAAGGTTTAGGTTGCATAACCGGAAAAAATATAGAACGTACCCAAATATAACTTTCAATGTTTCCAATTCCATAGATTTGCATTATCAAATATGACTGACCAGAATTGCCATTAGTTCAAATACTAAAAAGAACATTTATCTTCTTTATATGAATTATAAAACTTAAATATACCCCTACCTTATTAAGTGTGTACACATATTTTTAGACCTTTGTGTTTTAATATTAAAAATTGTGAAGACGCCCAAAAACGGTATCGCTGGTGCCATGGAAATAGCACAAACAAATCGGGGCAGACTTAATTTAATATACCAATGTTTTGTAAATGGCAGATCTATACGAAGCAAATGCCACCGCCAAATGATAAACATTGGACAAGAATGTACATCAAAGAAAATATCAACTTACCTAAGATTTTGCATATCCTGGCCCATGCGGAGATGAGGTACGAAGTCTGGGGATCATCCTCCGGGAGGTCACCCTCAGTGTGTGTCTTTAGGAGGAGATCCATCACCTCGGATGCGTCACGCATGAACTTGTCTTCACCGACAGCCAGGCCTAAAGAGTGTAAAACAAATTGAAATAATCAATTTAGGAATCAGTTTACTCGCCTTGTATGTTACATATTCTATTTGATTATTTGACTTCAATGAATTATTTAGTTTTGTGAAATGTAATTTGTTTACCAATTTGCCCTAAAACAGGCTTGCCTAGTTGGGCAATACATTTTTAAATCTGTGTAAAATATATGCAACAAACTGTCTTTTTTTTTGTAGCTGTACAATGCTTATTGTTGTCTAAATAAATTTTTAAACAATTAATTAGTTTTGATTAACAATTGGAAATAATACAAAAAATTAAAATAAATGTAAGCAGTCTCATAAAATCTCTCAAAAGTGAATGAATGCAACAATGTAGAGTTATATCTGCTGAATTTTTATTCCAAAGTTTAGGAAGTGACAATGTCACGGTAAAGACAAAATGCCACAGCTGAACAGTGGACCATACACAACCTGCAGGATAAATACTGTAACATTTTACACTTTCTTAGATAAGATATAATATGCAAGATTTAGAGCCAGTTGTTGATCAATGGTAAATTTCTACAATAGTAAAATAGTTAGTTCAGTAATTTTTTTGTGAAAACAGGTTATTCAATTGTTGGTAAAAAAAAACAAATTTACTCATCAAAAGTACATTCAACAGTAAACTAATTTTACTCTCCATTATCGAGTGGTAAAAACCGTAAATCGTTAGTTAAAAATAGCTGACTATTTGCAGTTGCTTCAAAAGTCAACTGTCACATTGATAGTTGCAAAACAGACAATGAATCTTTCAATATTCCGCTATTTTAGTGATGAGAGTTAGTCTATTTAATTTATCACTGAAGATTTTTCACCAACAGGGTGACATATTTCAAACGCAGGGGTAATTAAAGCATAAAATTGTATGTATTGCCAATTGTGAATATTTAAAATAAATCAAATTCTCACGATATTTGATGATTATTTGCCTTGCCACACTATTAGGCCTGATTAACTTTGACAATAGTAGGTTTTTTTTACCACAGGGGTGGTGGTTAAAGCGTTACTATAGTAAAAATTGACTATGGTAAAATTTTATTATGGATGATTTATTACAAAAAAGTCTTAGGTAAAACAGCATCATACCACAATTCACAGGCTAGCTTTTTCCGAATTTTATTTTTTACGCAAAAACTATGAAAATGTTGGTATAACTAAAAAAAAAAAACCGAGGTTCTATTCCATCATAAGCATCCATCGACTGTGATTTTGATATAAAAAATATAAATTTATAGAGCTTTTAAGAAATTAGAAATTATTATTTATTTTATTAAATTATTATTTGTTTTTTGGAAGGACGAACATCAGAAATTAATATTAATGTGATGCTTAAAATGAAAAAATATTAGCACTTCACATCACAACTACGTACACATTATACATACCACTAATAACACGCATAAAACGATGCCATGGCAATCATCAGTGCTGCCTATCGGCCACACTCAGTGTATTTATAGTAAAATGTCCGTATTTTAATTAATAACTAAAAAAAAAATTATCTTATTCACTTGTATTATTATTATTATTAAGTATCATGAAATAAAATTACAATTGTAAATATATGAGAATTGTAGGATAAAAACCTGATAACTCCCATACCGCCTGGAATCAAAATGTAACTGAGAAGCACTTTCCTTTTGAAAAGTTCTGGTATTTTAAAAGTGCGTAATTAACATGTGCAATTAGTTTGTCGTCAATATATTATTATATATAATATTACTGAAGATCCTGTTATTTGGATAAAGAAATCTGGCAACATAAAATTACCGGCATCTGCGCACACTGTCACGTGGTCAGCGTCTTTCTTGTCTATGGTGTAGCGCTAATTATTCTGACGTTTATCACTGACCCTTTATCTGTCGGCGGTAGTCAACGCGGGCTTTCTTGGGGTTAGACGTTATTTTTATACATTGCAAACTAGAGACCCAACTACTATCTCATATTGCTGCAAACAGTTTTTCAATGTTTTCAACAATATGAATAAAATTAAAATGTATGAATTATACGATGTGTATGAAGTAAAATAAATAATATATTCTTATTCTTAATGTTTAGGGATGAGATTCAATAGATAAATATATCTACATTTGAAAGCATGTCTAAAAAAAATTATAATTTTATAGAAAACTTACCGATAAGACTGACGCATTCAATAGTCTTGCCACGCAACATTTTGAGCTCGTCTGTGTTGGCATTCTGTATGATGTACTTGAGGCAGGGCATCAGACGATCGTAGTAAGTGACAAAATCTTTTTCAGCGGTGTCGGCCACTGAAGCTATCGTCGTGACTACCTGCTCCAACACCAGCTTCGTTCCAATCTCCACCAACTGTAATCGTTAATATAGAAAATAATAACAATCAATACCGGCGTCCCAAAATCAAAACAAATATAAAAGAAAAATTGGAAGGCAGAAACGGGTTTTTCAACATTTTTACGACAAATGTAATTTTTCTAATATTCTGATATATAACAAGTACCAGAGGAATTAACCTCGGTCATTTGGTAAAAGAATTCTTTGTGATTGAAATAATGCATTGTCAATGTAACGTCGAGCCAGCAGTGCCATAAAACATGACAATGTTGGAAACAAAACATTTTTAATTTTCCAATGTTATGGAAGTGATGGTGCCACACCAGGCGTATTCCATCACTAACGAAACATTGGGCAGAGGATATTCTCCAGAATGTATTCTAAAATAGTGGAATGGATCGCTACATACCTCCTTAAACTTGGTGGTCAATATGTGCTCCAGTTTGTTCATGATAGGGTCCAGATATTGGGTGAGAATGTTCTTCGGGCAGTCTTCGCTGAAGTTCACAAGAGCGGCAGCAGCGTGGGCCTGAAAATATATATATAATGCAAATCTTTAAAATGTCAATTCTTTAACTATGTATGTCAAAACTCTAATAGTGCCAAACACGTGCAGTCTGAATATCCTATTTGATAAAAAAAAAAATCATGTTTTAAAGAAAAATACCAATTTAGAAGAAAAATTTGCAGATAAAACTAAAACTGAAAAATTACACATTTTTTAAAACTGGGGTTTCTCACACTGTGTAACAATTCCTTAATTACATGATCAAAGGAATGAAGTTTTGATACCCATAAAAATGACCTAAAATTTAGGCTATTTTAATTTTCAAAACTCACCATAGTTCACAAATCATTTTGATTAAAAAAAAAAATTAAATTTTTTAGTTGTGTAATTTGTGGGCAAGGTGTCAACACTGGAAGGCTAAAGTTGCCAACCAAGCTAATTAGCTTGACCGCTTTATCTCGCATACTTTATATAATACTTCCATTTATTTTAGAAGTGCCAATATCAAAAGTATGCTAAACCTTTCCATACTTGAAAGTTCTCAATACATGGAGAAAGTAATCTAGCCGAGTTAGGTGGAACTAAGTTGTAAACCTCATTACTGACTACTAACTAATATAATATTAGGGGTACCAATAAATAATGTAATTTTTTTTTAAATAAAAGATTTGAATGCTTGTAATTTTTTTAAATTTCCGCTGCTAAACAACTAAAAAGATAAAATGATTTTTTCATTGTGAGGCTGGGCTTAGCGGTGGGTTTCGCTATCTGACCTTTCGAAAGCCATTGCTTTTGTGTCCTTGATTCGAGTATAGCACCCATTTCTCGTCTCCTTGACTATGGGTATCCGAGTTTGTCTGCGATTTTTCAATAGATAAAGTTGGATTGATTCCGATTTGGGCAGCCAGTATGACGTCATCCACTTTAATAGGTCGTCCAATTCCAGGGCGATTTTTTAAATCAAAATTTCCTGGACCATCCTTTGACACCGGCGAACATCCAAAACATCTCCCAGTACATCATAAATAAATAAAATCTTTGCTTTGTACAAATTGGTCCATTGTAAATAGGGTTATTACTTCAGTTTTATAAATACTTAGTTTAAACCCCTATTTATTGATTATTCTAATGTTTCGATACCTATGATATCTTCTTCAGGAAACAATATATATTGAAAAAGATACCATAGGTATCGAAACATGTAGAATAATCAATAAATAGTGGTTTAAACAAAATATTTTGTCTAATTATTTGTATAAAATGAAGCCACAAAGTAATTCTGCAAATATTGAAGAAGTTATAAATTACAATTCACTCTTGGTACATAACACAAAACAAGTCAAAGCGCAACTAATTGTTGAAAACGGTAAATGAAAAAATTATATTATTTTTTGGTACACCTATTATTTAAAAAAAATCATCTTTAAGTCAAAATTTTATTTTTAATTTGACTAGATTTTTTTGTATGAAGTCATATTATTTTATCTCATCTTTAAAAGTTGCTATTTCTATACCTGAACTCGGGGATTGGCACTGTCATCGAGGACCATGAGAAGGCCGGGCACAACCTTGTCGTGGAATTTCTTCTCGAATATGGGGGCAAAGTCTGTGGACATCTGACCAATGGCGTTACAGGCGGCGTGCCTGACACGAGGATGCTGGAAAAGGTAAAAATATTAAAATTTACTGATAAAGGTCACAATGGTATTCTTTAGGCATTTTCTACTTCGCACGTTTGAATATGTGCATTCCATTTATGTAAATTAAGACAGGAACAAAAGTGAAACTGCTTCTGGTGAAATACGGTTTTGGATTAGGTTGGATATATTTTAGGGCGGTGATATAAAAACACTTTGTGTATTATTTTTCAGTTATATAAAGTTTTGGAGGCTGACCAGCTGAGTTTATGAAGATTTAAGACTGTAAGAACTACCATCGGTAGAAGAATTAGTGACTATCAACCCAGTTTCACAAAGGTCGGTGTCATTTACATGGATTGAATTAATAGTGTCGACAAGATACTGACATTGATAGGCATAGGTAGCCTGCAATGCTAATTGCTTAACTTATTAATCTTGCACACCTTTTCGATGAAAATTCCATTATTTTAGAATATTCACATAACAAAAGGTGTGCCAAACTAGCTATAAACCCATCAAAAATGATAAGAAAATTTGTCAAAAACTGAATTAACATCTCTACAGCCCAACGCCGTATACACACACCACAAAAACTTTGCTACCACAGCCAGTGACGTAATATATTTATCTGATACGTCCTGCATTTTATATTTGTTTTGAATAGCGACACCTACTGGAGACCGTGATTTAGCTTCTAAATAGAAATACACTTTTATTTTGTTCCTGGCGGTCGGTCCTGCCAGTCGGCTCGAGGTTAACAGCAGTATAAATTTAAATGTTAATATAAAATAATTAAACCGTCTCTATCATAAAAATTAATACTGAGGTACCTGTTACTAAGGATGCCCCATTATAGAAATCTGTTTCACCTCATCGACCAGATTCAATTTTTTTTAAATATCTAAATGAGTTAATTTGAATGAATCAATGAAATTATACACTTACAGAGTAAAATTGCAGTTTAAACAAAAAAGGCTGAATTAGGAAGTAAACATACTGGATCTTGCAGGAAGCCGAGGACTCCAGTCATGATCTCATCCAGCATCTGTTCCATTTGCTTGTGGCAACCCTCTCCGGCCGAGGAGACTGCCATCAAGGCTGCGTGCCGCTGTCTCCAGTCTCCCGAACCCAGCATGAGCGGGATGGAGGCCATAATAAGACTCAGCATGGTTTTGCCTCCCAAGGCGCAGCACATGCGGTCCAGGGCAGACTCTGCCACCACACTGTTGCTGGAGGGATGAGGAACAATCACTGTTAGATGTAATATTAAAAAGAGATGCTATATACTTCGGTGCAGTGAAAATATTGTTGGCAAGGTGTCAACATTGGAAGGCTAAAGGTGCCGACCAAGCTAATTAGTTTGACTGCTTTTTCTTGCAATCTTTTTATAATACTTTCATTCATTTTAAGAGTGCCAATATGAAATTTTTGTTCTGTATTACTTCCCTGTCTTCCAGCCGAATACATTTTCATGGACACAATAATTGTTATTACAGTTTTCTAGGTTATAACATCACATGTAATTGAGTGCGCTTACTATTTCAATAAAAATACCAATGACTAGTGTTAAGGCTTAATCCACATGACTCAAGCTACCAACCTGTCATTGTCCTCGTCGGATATCTCATCCTGGACAGCCCAATCATCCTCATCTTCCAGGTCGGCCATGGTCTGCAATACAAGCGGCACAAGCGCAGACACCTGCGGTAAGGCCTGGCGGCGTACCATAGCCGGAGCAGACTCACTGAGAGTCACTAACACCTCTAAGCACAGCTGACGTGTGGAATCTTCGCAGTCTGCGTCACCAAATACCTGAAAACACATTATTTCTCATTCATTTGTGGTTCTATTGGTATTTTCAGATAAAGATAATAAGAGTTTAAAAGAGAATAATTAAATTTCAATTTATATCATATTACACACAAAAGTTCTATACAGTTGCATCTTATAATTTCCTATTAAGGTCTATCTCCAGCTTCCTAGCTATTAAATACCCACATGAACAACAGATTAATACAATACAGTAAAACCTCGTTAAAACAAACCCCACTATATCAATTTTTTTTTCACAATTAATTCCTTTTAATCAATTTTTCATACAAAAATTAATTTATATAATGAAATTTTGTTATTATGTATAACGATGTTTTTTGTCCCGTACGAAAAAATACTGATACATTTACGTAAATATATAATGAAAATTTTTTTTTACATCAAATATATTTTGGCCGTTTATTGTCATGTTTGTCAATTGTTTTACTGCCTTGGCGCAGCGGGCCGGTTGGCCCCCGAAATCACGATTGGTGCGTCACACTTTAGGGCGCACGCTTTGTGCATGGTATCGCCCGCAAAGCTCGAGACGCCTACAATTCCGCGTTTTATTATCTTCAATCTTCACTTTGTATCTTCATTATCATCGTCAACTTATGTCACTTTTTACATTATAACTGAGTATTTACATCGATTCCAATGAACGGTAATATTGCGTATGACATTTTCGTTAATGTGTTCATTTGACAATTGTTTTTGTGTGTTTGATTAACGACTTTAAAGTACATTTTTTAATATTTTATGGAACCCTAAAATGGCTTCAGATCGTGATAATTCCTGCAAAATTATAACCCTCAACAAAAAAACTATAATTTTGAATTCGTCTCTCTACGATTTAAAGAAATAGGAAGATTAATAGTACGTAAATTACGTAGCTAGCTCTACAATTAAACACAGTTAAAATTTAATGTTGTTTTATATTTGCATGACATTTTGGAATCTCCAAAAATATCTCCGAATTTTAAGTTATCTTATATTGTTTCGTAAAATGTTTTTAATTTAATTTCTTAATTATTATCCATTTCCACAAACTAAATAGATTATTCTGAGTTTTCTTTATATAGAAAATCCTCCTTTGTTTTCAGAATGCCTTATTATGTTATATTTCATATTAAACTGACATTGGGTGTCTTCTTTGTGGAAGAAATATGTGAATTTCAAATTAACAAGGTATTATGCATTATTAAAATCCCCATCATTGAATTTGAAACGGGATATATTATTCGCAAGATTAAAATACAATTTCTGACTGCAAAGGAGATGTAAGTGAAATTTTGTGGGCAAGGTGTCAACACTGGAAGGCTAAAGTTGCCAACCAAGCTAATTAGCTTGACCGCTTTATCTTGCATACTTTATATAATACTTCTATTTATTTTAAAAGTGCCAATATTAAAAGAATGCCTGACTTTTCTATTTCTCAATGTTTTTTTGGTATTTCAAAATAACACGAATCTGGTAGGGGATGTGAATTTTTTCATCTATTCAGTGTCGGATAAAATAAATATCTCTATAAGACAGTTTCACCTTTATACACAACTGGAAAATGGGCTGTATCTGCGATCTCAAGAATTTGGGTGTGGACTCAGCCAAATCAATTAGAACCTTCAGTAAGGCATCATCACTGTCCTGCTGCTCCATGCTCAAAACGATCACCTGCAAGTCAAAACAGAAATTTGCAATCATGGTTTACATTACAAAATATGAGTCAATTATAGAACCAGTCTTGTCGGCAAGATACTGACATTGGTGGGCATACGACCTGCAATGCTAATTGCTTGACCTTTTAATATTGCATGCTTTTTTAAAAAACTTCCATTCATTCTAGAAGGTTTAAAAAAACAAAAAGTATGCAGCAATATGCAAAAGTGAATTCACTTGGAACACTCTGATATAATTATTATTCAGTAAAAAGATAAAAATTAAAATGGATATGTAATTTGAATAATCGCCAGAACGGTTTGACTTTGGTACCTGCATCATGTTGGGCAGAATGTCAGCAAAGTGCTTCTGTATGTTGGGCTCCTTGTCGTGTGAGGCGATGAAAGCACCTACTGCCTTCACGGCCTGGAAGCGGACGATGTAATCGGAATCAGGCTGCAGTGAGACGCTCAACATCTGCTTTATGACTTCCAAATATTGATTCTGGAAGTTTCCAAACACGCCAGGGACAGATCTGGAGGTTAAAATTGAAAGAAAAAATAATATAAGTTATTTTCAGTCTTTGGACTTGGTCGAAACATCTTCTGCAGCCTTTTACGGGTGTCACGCTGTAACGTGCATTGGGTGTATTATCAATTATTGTGTTGCATACATAATGACTAAAATAATAGTTTGTTTTATGTAAATATTCTCAGGGAATAAAGTGAACGACGCTTTGAATGGAATTACATCTAACGAGAACCTGTCAATTGAAGCAAGACTAGCGGTACACAATGGAGTCCTGATACCGGCACTGATGTATGGAAGTGAGGCCTAGAGCTGGCGGAAGAGGAAGGCAAGTAGACTGAATGCGATCACTTGGGCGTGTATGCGGTAAATCCATTTATGACGGAGTAAAGAAAGTAAAGCTGATCTTAGTATAGTGAGTAAAATTAAGAAAGGATCACTTAGGTGGTTTGGTCATATGGAACGGATGAATGGGGAGAGAATGGTAAGAGAGATATATTATGCCAATATTGATGGCACCAGAAACAGAGGACGTCCACGGAAGACTTGGCACAACCAGGTAAACCAGATGGTTCTGTTAGAAGCCTCAATAATCGGCGAGCTGGTATGAGATGTATGAATGTGGATGAGGTGAGAATTGTGTGTCAGGACAGAAGAGCGTAGCGCTCTATCCTCTCTGCCTACCTCCGTTAGTTATGTTATCTTAAGTGAATCTCTATATAAGGTGCTAGTCACATCAATCATTAACTATTTCTCAAATTAAGCTAAACGAAGCAAATTAAAAAAATCTAAATTGGTTGTCTCCCGGAAGGAGAATCAAACCACTAATTCTGTATTACCGAAATATTATTTTTTGTATTATTTCTATACTAATACTAAAAATATAAACACAGTAAAAGTAATAAAAACAGACATCAAAAATATATATTTTTCAATTAGACATTCAATTGTTGAATGTGGAGTTAAGTGGTGGGTGGGCGGGTGGGAGGGAGAGGGGATAGATCGTCTACTAGTCTCATTAGCCGACAGACTCCATGGATACATTGTTTACTTTAGAAGTGCCAAGATCATTGTCAGGAAAACTTTTTTCCAATTCCGGGGACCACAAGGCACAAAAAAAATGGTTCCAATGCCAAGTTCGCATTATTAATAGTTCACAGTACTCAATTCAGCAAATAAGAAAATTTTATGCATGAATATTCAATAACGTTTTAAAAACACACTTCCCTGAAGAAAAACTTACGTGAACATTCTAAGAGCTGCCTCTCTGAGGTGAGGATCTGCTGCATTCACACACTGAAACAGGAACTGCAGGAATTCCGGCCACTGGTTGTTGCCATCTTCGTCAATCAGGTTCCTGGCCACCTCGGCTACCACATCACACACCTGTGGAGGTCATATACCCACAGTTATAACCTGATCACAGCATAGTCAAGATTATTAAATAGGTGATGCTTAAGTGACGCTTTAAAATAAATTTAAAGTACAAAATTTTATTTCACATTCAGACACCTTTTTATTTCTAATAAAAACACATTCTTATTGTGAAGTTGCAATTTCAGAACATAGTTCTGTGCTATTTTTAATATAAATTAAATTAATTAATTAGAAAGATATACAGATAAAATAATCACTGGCTACAGAGATTTGTATTCTTAATTTCATTATTCAATCTGTTCACATTCCTGAAAAGTCGATAAAGCATCCAACAAGCGATGTATTTAAAAGAAGTATGTTGATAAAATAAAATAAGCATTGTGTTCAAATAATGTAAGAGACTTAATTATTAAATAACTTTATCTACCGAATAGTTAATTAGCAGTTGTGAAGCAGCCCTTAATATTTTTGATCATCTACAGCGGCCAGACCACATGATGCACTAAATGTTTAATGTCACAATTCTATATTTTGGTGAAATTTCAAATCAAGAAAAAAATTCTTCATGCAACAAATTTAACTAAAAAAAAAAAATAAAAAAAACAATAAACTGTAGCGGCTACGGGCTCTACAATCATCTCATCTTGTAACCCCACCTTTCTCCTGATGCCCTGTGTCTGCTCCACCTGCAGTGTCCTAAGCACATGCTCCTTGAATTGCTGCTGCGCTTCCGCTGCCAATTTTGGGTAGAACTCTTGGAAATCAGAAGAGAGCAGCCGCCTCAACAGTACGGCGGCCATCTGGCGCATGTCCTCGCCCATGGTGGCATCCTGCAGTGAGGCGAGCAGGTAGCTTACCTTGTTCTCAGTGGATATGTTGGTGTATGCCTCCTAAACAAACACACAACACACCAATTAGACAATGATACCAATTTCACATGTGAACAGTAATTAAAACAGGTGGGGGAGGGGGGCAACTGAAAGGAAGACATGCTTTAACAGGTTCTCAGCTAAATAAAAACCAGGGGACAAACAAACAGACTGAAGTACCAATGACTCTGCATGTTGTAGATATGGGTAAAAATTTTTAAAAATACAGCGATAAAAATATCACTATAAAATGATAAATTTAAAAAATATTATTTTTTCCTGTAGAATTGAGTGCCCTGATTTCAAAAAAAAAAAAAATTATCCAGTCGCAAGTATTTAAAAGTTTTGAATTTTCACCATACATTTTAACATATTAAATATTTTATTTGTGGATATGACAAATTCACTCAAATCATAGTGACACGTCATGATGAATATACAAAATTCTGAGATATTTTTTTTACAAAATGCAGTATTCTGATAGAATTGAATTTTTATACTATTTGAGTTAAATTGGTTTAATTTTATAATTTGATGGTATTTTTTGAATTTTTTATTCTTTAATGAATATTATGGTTTTCACGTAGCACTGTAAAGTGAAATATTTTTTTATTATTTTCGGCATGAGCGTTATTTTTAATTTAGTTATATACTGTTTTTAATTTTTTTTTAATAATACTGTTTTTTTTTTAAATTTTGTATTTTTATTAGAAACAGCATTTTTCTGAAATCCTAATTAAAGTGTAAATGTCTGAAAACAAAAAAAAATTGAGAAAGCGCCATATTAGCCATATATGTTGAAAAGTTTGAAAACTCTCAATAAGACTAAGCATCAAAAATTTTCCACACACTACATGGAGATTTATAACCGGGAGCGCTACGGCACTTTTCATATTTATGGAGAGTATTTTTAACAACTTTTTACTAAAACAGTAATATTACATAGACGTGAATTAAAAAACACAAAATGTATTTGTTGGGTAAACATTATGCAACGAGAGCTTATATTTGTCAGGACAGAAGAGTGTGGCTAAACGATGTTACAGGAAATACATAAATTTATATTTAATAATTAAATACAAACTTAAATATTAGCGTAATAAAACGATACTACATTTCTCAAACACGTGTATTTATTTAAAAACAGATATCATTGACCAACTTAGCTAGCAATTAGTCTATTAATAGCATTTAGATATCAGCTTATTTAACTTTTTTTATCAACAATTATGAAAGAGCAAGAATCTTGTGGTATCCGTTCTGTGGGTCTGTCCAATATTTTAACTTAATTGATACAAATTATGCTTAGGCATAATTCTTCAAAAGCTGGCAATCTAAAATTTGACTGACAAAAGTAAGCTATGATAACTTCTCATAGTTGGTTAGTACATTTTGACGGTGCCCAAACATATAGCTAATGACGTCATATATATGAAAAATCTACCCGATTCTGAATGAGTTCGTATTAGTGTTTTTTGAATATTTTTCTCAAAACTTGTGCAATAACTATTTAATCATTTTTTCTATTTTAAATTAAGGGCACTCAATTCAAACATGCCTTTTGCTAGCAACAAAGTCTCAAGGGTAATATTTTATTTTCAAAAATTTCAAAACAATTGAGGCAATTTATTGTTTATAAATTTTAAAATCTAATATAGTTTTTTGAAGTTTATATAACATAAATAATTTTGAAATAAAAATGAAATATTTTATGAAAAAATTGAAATTACTGCAAGTCGATATATCGACATGGCCATTTAGAACAATGTTTTAGGTAATTTAAAATTAAATAAATGAAATTTCGTATGCGGAGAGTGCTGTTCACAAACACACATCGATTGATTTTTCAACAGCAGCATATAAACAACGATTGCAAGTAATTCGGAGCGAAATTCACGTTGCTGGTTATTTTATCAACCAATGATCATCCTCGAGAATGTTTTGCGCGACCAAGGTTGACAATATTATGAGCAGCTTACGATTTATCATCCTAAATGTAAGACCAGTTTCGACTTATGCTCTATAAAAGATTAAAGTATGACTTTTTAAATATTAGCGACAAAATAATTTTTTTTTTTTTGAAATCAGGGCAGGGCACCCAATTCTATGTTTTTTGTAAAAAAAAAAAATTTGGAAGTTATATTTGAAGTTATACTAATGGACCTAAAAACACATTAATCTCTGGATAACAAAGGAGTTTGGGTTAAATTCAAATTAATAAGAAAAATTATAATGGAAAAGTAAACATTAACGACTTTATAAATAAAAAATAACGACATAAAATTGTAATGAACTACAATCGTTATGTATCAAGTTTGGATTTCATTTGTACTTATAAATATTTAAAAAATCTCAAAATCAGGTTGGCCAGACAAATTATTTAATTTAAATTAAAAACTGATGAAATTTTGCCTGCAGTTTGACTCATATTTATTTAATATTAAGAAGACAGTGTGGATTTAGAACTGCGGTTCATTTGCATGTTCTGTATGATGCCACTAAGCTAATATTTGACATGTTATATATGGGATAGCACATAAACACAAGACAATATGCTCTGCCTAGAATGGATGGATTTTTTTTACTTAGGCACATTTAGTAAATGATGCATCTAAAATTGACATCAAATTATAATTTATGGAATGATTACATCCATATATATATATTAGATACAAGTCAAAAATAACAGACTGAAATACAGCAAAGACAAAATTTGAAAAAAAAACATCTGTAACAAAATGAACAAACTAAATAACACAATGAACTTCTAGACAGATTAAAAACAATATTTTGTACCTTTCGAATAAGTACTACTCTGATACTACATGTGCTTGGGACCACATGTAAATCGGTTGTTCGTAATTCAATTTTGTATACTTTTGTATCCTTTTACGTTAACAAATAAATTAACTGTAGACACATGGAAACCATATTCAGCTGACAGTGTCACCCACCCATTTCCTCGAAGGAAAAAAACCCCATCGTAATTGTATATTATTGCGTTTTAAGAACACCAAATATAATATGAATTAAAATGCAAATTAATATTAAAAACTATTTTTAAGGCCGACATTTTTATTGTGAAGTTTTCAGAACATAGTTGTGTAGTATTTTAATACAAATTAAATTAATCAACGGTAGAAACTAAATATTTTTTCTGTATATCTTTCTAGTTGATTAATTTAATTTGTATTAAAAAAAACTCTACTTTTATAAAATATATATATATTACTCAAGAAACCCACCCGTGTTTGGGCGGGGTCCACATCATCAACAGATGGTGTGCAGCAGAGGGTTGTTGCTCAAAAGTAGTTGATCTATCTTAAACACCCAAGTAGTAAGGAAAGCATGTAAAAGTGATTGAAAAATCCACACCTGAATATCTCAGAGAAATAACTCATTTTCATTAAACTAATTTCAATAGTATGTAGAGCTGGGTGAGTTTTCAATGCTACCATAAACCAGAGTAGCAAAATTCCTAAGAGCACATATCATTAAAATACTGCGCCTACATTTCAGCAGTGGGTCGTCGATGACAGAAAAAAAATATATATATACAGAATTAAAAATTTCTAAGTGCATAATGAGAGCAAATAGTGGCGATAAGTCACCAATGAGAACTAGGTATATGGGTCAAAACAATCAACATAGAAATGTTATAAACCAATAAATTATTAGATTCATAAAAAAACACAAAAAAAATATTTGTTACTAGGAGACCAAATTGATATAATAGCCGATTTAAGTTGAACAGATCACCAACTAGCATAGAATTGATTAAAAATGTAACACGTGTGGGGTTTCTATTTATAGATCGCACTGCGCGAGCGGCTGACCATTCCAACAAATTTACCGCTGTTCGGGCGTTTTTATTGGAACGAATTGGTGCATCTTGCTAAATACGCAATTTTAAATGCGTTATTAATAAACTCTGTGACTGTCCGTTAGAAATACATACTGAAAGTAGTTTTAGGTTGCAAAAATGGGTTAACAATTGAAAGTTCTTTAGGTTCGGTCAAGCCAATAAAAACGCGGCAATTGGCGCGTCATGCGGATGACAAACGAGAACAAATATTAAATTTGGAATTAAGACAATAAATTCAAAATCGTTTGATAGAACCAGTGAAAACTATGTCAAAATAAATTTAATCAGACTATCAATCACAACGGTACCCGGCATATGAGTCATTCGTGGTAAAACGAGTTAGCGCATGCTGGAAAACCACGTTTTTAGACGACATTTAAAATTGGTTAACGAACGATAAATCATGAAATGAGTGACAGGAGTCAAAAACTAATGATAAATATTTAATAAATAGAGCAAATACAAACCTCGGCCTGCGTCCTAATATCATTGTCGGTGGCGAGGAGCGTATTTAAAATTTGATAAAATTGTGCCTGGTCCCCGGCCATGACGAACAACTTGAAAAGATAATGGGTAAATGAATTTCTTATCTATGGATATGGATAATGCTGCTCAACGAGTGTAGGAATAAGGAACACGAAGGTTGTTCAAAAATAATTTTAATGTCTATGCCTTTTTTATGAAAGGCTGTTAGCATATGCGACAATAGACTCTAACCAAATAACAATTTTAATAAAGATGTAAATAATAAATAAAATGTTGGGGTCAAGAACTTCAATAAATCAGCCAAAAATACTATTATACTACACACGTCATGGGCAGGTGTACATTCTTATGCTAATTTAATTTCTATCATTAATCCGCATTGCTTCGCTGGATTCTTTTTCGAAGGGTTCGGTTTTCGGCCAGGCAAAGTGGCGTCGTCGACGATTGATTCCAGATTGACTTGGTGACTGCTTCCAGCTGGCTCGGTGACTCGCTGGGACAATTTGCTCCCTCGCAGGTTGACTCACTTCCGTACTGACTTCTCGTGGCTAATCGTAACTAACTTAACGTGACTTCGTTTTTTATTATTATTATAAGCCTACTGGCTCGCTGCCTCTCGTTACCGCCCTTGGATTTTTTTTAACTCTCTTAGATTGACCTTTCATAGCCGAGTAGTGAAATAGCTTCATGCAATGGCGCCCGGCCCTTTAAAACCTGTGTGAGTGGGAGTGGTGCTATGTTCGTCATTCAGTCCCACCCTCAGAACCAGCGACTGTTCTATTAGTCGCCCAATGGTGAAAGGCCATGCCCTTTTCCAGGCTTAATTTTTTTTCTTCACCGGCAGTCTTTTTATTATTAATTACAATTAAATTTATCTTTATACATATACATATATTAATTATTGATTGACACATGAATAAAATTTGCACACTTGAATTTTCTATATATTTTTTTACTTTATTATTTTTTTTTTTTAAATTAACACTAGACCCACAAAAACGTCTTGACAGATGTTTGTCTGCAGGTACATTTATATCCATTTGTTATATTTAATAAACTCAAAACAACAATTAATTAGTTACCATTTAAACAAGTCATATCATTCTTAAAGGTAAGACAAGTTATTATCGATGAGCCATTTTTTAATAATTTCTTCTAAGTTGGGAGAAAGCGTACTCTTTTGTAAAAACCCAGGTAGTATATTTTTTATTGTAGGAAATACAAATTCTATTGTTCTCAATCCATTCTTATTGATGATTTTGGAAATCGTTAGATTCAAATTTGTTACAACTCTTGTATTTTTTCCGTGTGAAGCCGCCCTATTTAGAGCATCGTTGTTATAATTTTCTTTTATCAAAAGGAACAGTAATAGCCCGTGTACAGAAATGACGTTTACAGAAAAATATAACAATTTTAGATAATGCCTCAATTTAAATGCTTCCAGGCTTACAATTTTTTCGCTATAGCTGTTTGAATATTTTGTATTTGTTTTATATTTGAGTTACAGGATCCCATATCTTAATAATGACTCGACCAAAGAAAAATAAATTATTCGTAAAACCGGCTTTGGGATTACGCAATGAATTTTGTAGAATCTTCCTGACAATGACCTGAGATTACGTTTATTATTTCTGAGTTATTTTAATTTGCATTTACGAGACGTCGACTGGCTGCTACCTGTATTGGTGTATTATTTGTTATTTTTTTTAGCCTGGAGCTGGCAGAAAAGGAACGAACGCAAATTGAATGCGGTGGAAATAAGATTGTCTGGGCATATTTGTGGTAGATCCATTTATGAAGAATCGAGATCGAGTAAAGATGAAGAATTTAAGTGAATACGTTTTCAAAGGGCTCGCTTAGGTGATTTGGTTATATGGAACGAATGAATAAGGAGAGAATAGTAAGAAGTATATATGACGCAAGATGTATGAATGTGGAAGAGGCGAAAATTGTGTACCAGGACTGACAAGTATGACGCTGTATCTTATCTGTCTACTCCCTCGAGAAACGGCGTGATGGTAGATTAATCACTTCGTTAGTCTAAAAGGGCGATTCTCGGAACGAGATTTTTTTCTTCCATGGTGGTCAGTACACGTGTCTTTGCCTGAATTTACTTTTTAACAAAAGAGGACGATTCTTTTTTTCATCTGTTTCGGAGAACAGAAGGGTCACGGAAGCCATAACCTTTGCTTTTTTATTGCGCCAGCTATTGTTCATTTTAGGTCACGTTATTTTTTTGTTTATTGTTTATTCCTACTACCCGGGCTTATCGGCCTGTTCGATTGTATTTGTCACTTCGGGACGTGATCTATCGATGTTATGGGTGGTTCGGCGATCTACTCCCACGATTGATAGACGGTTGGTAGATGAGTAGGAACAACACCTTCAAGGAAATGTCTATTTAACTTTAAACTAGTCTACTTTTTGCCAAAATTTATGGCCTTCGCTATCTGGACCACCACAGCTAGTGATGACAAAATGGCCATCATGCGTTCGCGATATTATTACTTAATTATTAGCATAGAATTTGGTTCGCTCGCGTCAACCGATGTTGGGGCATAACACCCTGACCAGGAATTGAACAAAATTGAAATTTGCGAATGAAAATGATATAATCGTACGATACTCCATTAGTGATGTGTGATGAGCTAAACCATTATTGCGACATATGACTGATTGATTGGTAATTGAGATTTAAATTTTTGAAGTTTAATCTAGGTGATTACTCGTTGCAAATTACGATTAATCAGTTTCCACAATAACTATTAAAATAACGGTTTAGTTCAACACTTTTATATTGAATGCTGAATAATGAAACTAACGAATGAAAACATTGACTTGAATGTATTTAATGTCAAAGGGTTTGGAAGATATTAATTTAAATGAAGAACCGCTCGCTTCCTCGTTCGTCTGCAGATAGCTATCCGTTCATCTGTTGTGTATAATTGGCTGGTACTACTTTGGTACACCGGAACTCCCATCACCTTATGATATATTTTTTTATATACCTCGTGTAAAATAAATAAACAAATGTTTTACAATAAATCAAATTAAAATATGTATTTAAATGTTATTTAATAATGAATTCGATGTTTAATTTTATACTGAGTATAACATAATTATTGGAAACCCACATAAATTTTTATTTGAATATATGAACATTGTATATCGCTGTGGAAATACTACTGAAGATTGAAAGAAAACTATGTATGCTTTAGAAATACTATTTCTCCAGAAAATGTATGATATAAATAATAATAAAACATAAGCAATGTTGATATCTTTTGGTCGCTCACTATTAAACTGTGACGACTGAAATATAAGCTTAGCAAAAATAGAATGTGTTATAAGCTTCAAAGTTACCGATGAATGCCGAAGAAGCTATGACCGCAAAAGAGATCAAAGGTACAGTTAATGGAAAATAAATGCTTGTAATTTTATACGTGTTTGTGTTTTTGTCATTCCTGAAACCCTTCAATCCTGCTAAAGCAAACTATATTTTACATATTTATTGGATATGGACGCTCTCTTTTTCATCATACAGATATTATTATCCCTGTAGATAATACGTGAATTTCCAACGCGTACGATACTGTATTTTTTTCAGTTAAACTCTTTTCCCCGAAAAATACGAATAATAATACTTCCAACTGTTCTTTAACTGATAAATTTTTTCAAAATATAAATGTCAAAAAACATTTTAAACCTTTTTGGATGTTTGCTTTATTTTCTCTATTTCTTGATTTCTAATATCTATGTTTTTCATTTGTCTGTGATGTGATTTTTGATTAATATTAATATTGAATTTTCTAGTGAGTTCTCTGAGTAAATTCTCTGACATTTGAAAAGTTTGATATATATTTATCATTGAAAAATGGTAAGCCTTTTTGCGTAATTCTCAAATCATTAATTTTCCAAATCCTTGTAAGAAATGACATTTTGAGGTTACTGTCGTGATTTCGAACCAAATTACGCAATTATTTTAAAGTTGAAATGTTTTTTGTATTTATATGTGCGTAATGTTGTATAGGCGAGTTCGGTGGTCGTGGCGGGATTGGGGCTGGTTGCTATAGGCTTCGTCGGACGTTATGTGGCTCGCCAACTTCCAAATGTGGCACAAAAAATGAGCGAAGCTCTTAAAAGCATGCCGAGGTTGGATGGCGAGTCCATCGCGAACTCCAGATACTACAAGGGAGGTTTTGAACCAAAAATGACAAAAAGAGAGGCTTCGCTGATACTTGGAATCAGTCCTACTGCTTCAAAAATAAAGGTTTGATTTAATCTTACAAATTAAACTATTTTTCGATATTCGCTAGGGTTTCGCTTTTCGTTGTATCAAAAACATAAGACTGAAAATCTGGGTTAATTCGATATGCGTCCTTACAGATTAAATGAGTTCATCGCTTTCCAGGTGGTTGGATCTTCAGAGCTATGTGACAAATAACATTTTTGTGTTTGGCAACATTATGTTACATGCATGACATTGATTAAAGTCAAAGCAGAAGTGTTGTGAATGCTGTCGCTAAAGATATCCGGTATTGTAAAGGTCGATCCATTAACTGAATGCAAGACAACAAATTTTAGACAATTGTTCGATGACTGAAATACATTAATAATTTTTTATTGTTAAAATTTATTATTTGAAAGTTTATATTGAACTATTTAAAAGTCGTTATTTTGTTAATGTAACATGTAATATTAATTTTTAAAATTTTTGAATTTTTTTAAATGTACTAAATTTTACCAATGGTTTATAATTGAACATTTTATTAGAATAGGGTGTCCAGCGGAAAATTTTCAAGTTAATATTAAATAAAAAAAAAATTACAATGTTATTTTCATACTTTATTTATACAAAATGGAGTTTAACGATGTGGATTTTACGTTTTATAAACAATATCGTCTAAATGCAGTTCATTTCTCTCAAGACACTTGCAATCGGATTCTTAAATTTGCGAACACGCGAGAACAAAGCGTTGGTTCAATGGCAACAACTTGACGGTGGATATTTTCTTGTAGGGTCTGAATTGTTGCTGTAAACTCTCAACTTAAGGTATCCCCACAAAAAAAAGTTTTCACGGCGTAAGATTTGGTGACCGTGGTGCCCAGGGTATGTCTCCGCACTTGCTGATTAATTTATTGGAAAAAATTCTCCTCAGCTTCTCCATTGAAACTCTAGCTGTGTGTGGAATGGCACCGTCTTGCTGAAATTGTATTCTGTTGTTGAACCCGGGAAACATCTGCAGTTGCAAAAATTCATCGATCATTCGGCAATACACGTCAGCAGTGACTGTCTCGCTGGTTAAAATAATGAGGGCCAATTATCCCTTGGGCAGAAATTGCACACCACACTGTCGTTTTTGGACAATGCAAACATTTTTGATGGAGTTCCCTTAGCCATCAATATGAAAATATGGTTTGTCAGTAAACAATATGTTTCCAAGCATTAGTGCTATTCCAAAACGTTCCAGCATAGTTCTTGTTAAGGTTTCACTTAAAGAATAGTCATTTTCGTTAAGAAACTGCACGATTTGCAGTTTGTATGGGTGAAACTGTAGTTTCTTTTTCAATATAACGTGCACTGTTGATTTTTTTATTTCAGTAAAGACTGCAATCTTTCTTATCGATTTACGCAGATTGCGCATAATTTTACGTCGAACTTGTGTCACATGTTCTGGCGTCGCTGCTGACATTGATGGTCCCGGAGGAGTTTGGTTAACCATTGTACCTTTTTGTCTGAACTTTTGAACACAACACCAGATAAGTTGCGTGTTCGGCCCATCACTTAATCGTCAAATATTAAAGCGAGTACAAAAAGCGCGACACATACGAACCAATGAATCACCTCACTTTAAATATTGCTCAATCGCGAATACGCGATACGCTCCCAACCAGTGACTCATTGCGATTGGCAAATTGGAAAATCACACGTGTCGAACAATACCCCTTCCAGTTACCTCACCCTGATGGTATACTAACAATTACAATTTAATCTTGAAATTTTTCCGCTGGACACCCTATATATCACCTTGTAAATTTCTAGAGATAATTATATTATTATTATATAGAAATATAAAATTCAATTTGCATTGTTTCAATGTGCTTCGCACTTTCCCGGATCGTAACTATGACACAAATTGAGACCTTAGTGTACCTGATCGTGAATCAGGGGATTAAAAGAATATCAATTCTAATAATAATGATTCCCAGAAAATTGTTGCTTTTGTAGATATGATATTGAAGTTACTAAGGACATCAGAATGTAATGGTTAATCTTTAAAGTGTAATTGAACAGGAAACGTCAGAACCACAAACTCTGTCATGATTCCAAAAATGTATTTTTATAGTCATTAATAATGTGTAATGGTGAATTAGTTCGGTAGCAATAGCTGATGCCGTGTTTACTGACAGTTTGTTTATTCAGCTGAAATAAGGATTATGCCTTTGTTTTGTGGGCATCTATGCGCTTTGACAAACAAGCTTACATTACTTGGTAGAAAATTATGAACATACTTAGAACCTAATCCAGCATAATTTATTTTAAGGCTTAAGCGAACGCGGAGGAAGAAGCAAGGAATATCGATCTTGGGCCTTGTTTAGTGCAACATGTACTAAATAAGGTCCAAGATCGCGAATCTAAATTATAAGATGTAAACTGTTACAAACTTATTGTGTCAGTCTACAAAATAAAATTCTTTGTATCACATCAATAATCTCTTCAATGATGTAAAAATGTTTGGTGAAATTAAAATCACATTTAAAAAAAAAAAATGAAATTCAGGTAATTATTTCTTACAGGTAAAAGAAGCACACAAGAAAATAATGTCACTTAACCATCCAGACAGAGGAGGATCTCCCTTAATTGCCGCCAAGATTAACGAAGCTAAAGATTTATTGGAAAGTGGAAAATCATAACATTGATTCTTGTAGATTTATATAGACAACAAATATATTTAATGGCGCAGTTCCAAGAATGTGACTTGACAAATTCTTAGATAAACAAGTTTTCTGTAGCTATCTTACATTATAAGTGTTACAGTGTGTGAATTATGATTTTACCCGAATTAAGAATAAAATCTAATCTCATATATGAAGATACTGGTTACAAAGTCAGCAACCTCCATATTTATTTATTTTGAGAAAAATGCAAAAAACCGATAGGAGCTTGAAGAACAATATATTTATTAATGAACGATAATCCCTACAATCTCGTTTAAAATACAAAATAAATACACCTTTCAAAAATAAGCTAGTTTCCATACTGGCGGCCATTTAAATTTCTGATAGTGAAGAATGTTATTGGTTGAATTCCAGCATGAATGGCAGCTGGCAAAAGTGACTGATTTTGATAGACCAATTTACATCAAATCGAGCCAAGTTTAACTGTAAAAAGTATATGAGAGGACAACTGCATTAAAAGTTTGAAATAAATAAAGTAATAAAATTCTTGATTTTGGAACTAGAACCCTCGTATCTGGACTATTCTACTGTGTATTATGTATATATCTGATTTCTTTGGCTGGAATTTCAGAATTCAGAGTTGGCAGACATATACACATAAGTGAAAGTAATAAATAAATTACTGACTTTTAAATATGTTTTTGTCATTTTTTTATATTACGCTTTCTTGAAATAAGATAATGATGTTTGCCTGCTCGACTGGTGTACTCTTTTGTAAAGGGTTTCGTCTGAAGCAGGCTATACAATTTTTTAATATTTTACCAATTGTAGTTTTTTTCAAAATTGGGGTCGATTCTTTCAAAGTCTGCCACTACTATATCTCATACTAATTTTCAAAGTGCTGTATTAGTGATGCTCCATAAAGCTGGGCATCTTAAAGAGAGGTACGCTTGTATTTTATAAGTTCTTGAGGAGCCGTTAATGTACTCTATAAGCCCCTTTATATAAGTAGATAGATTAGCAACTAGAGATTCCAACTATTCGAATATCGAATAGTAAAACTAAAAATATTTGAATATTCCAATAGTTTCTAAAGTATGACAACAGTATGAAATTAATTTTGAATATTTAAAATAAATCGTATTATATGTAAGTACATCAAAATTTATAAGAAAATGAGCTAATTTGCCATAAACTGTTTATTTATTGTAGTTTTAAAAATAACAACGCATTGAACATTTCGTATTTTTAATTTGTTCTTAATTTTGTTTTATTGTCGCTGCGGTTGAAAATACCCACTCAGTAGCGGTTGACGTTGGCTTAACTGTTAAAAAGTGTTTTAAATAGTAGGACTAACGTTTGTCCTTTTTTTGAAATTGTCTAAATATCTAAAATAAAATTTAGATTATTTGAACAAACATTTGTAGGTTCTACGAGGGATAAAATGGTGCTTCTTAATTCAGTCTGCAATTCGAACATCGATGAACTCTTCGAACGAGCAACGGGTATCTCTTCCACATCCACATCCAAATCAGAATCTTAAGAATTGTTTAATATTAATACAAATATTTGAGTATCGAATAGTAGAAAAATGAATATCGGATATTTGGGTTGGAATCTCTATTAGCAACGCAGTACCGTACTTTATTAAATAATGGGATTTCTGTATTTATTTTCAGTTTAGTTGTAAAATAAATATTAGCTAGAGTTACATCCAAAAGAGTCCTCGCTTAACTGGTTGACTGCCCAAGGTCATAAATATATGAAAAACAATAAAAGTGTTTCTTGAGTCTGCTATATATTTGTGATTTTTTAGGTTTTAGATTTTTTCAAATGATTCTGATCTTGGGTGGGGCAGCTGGTTAGTATACATTTGCAAATTCCGAATTGTTTTAGTACTAGCGTGTTAGTGTAATTATGGTGAATTGTAAATATTTTTATAACACTGTTTTTGATGTAATAAAGTTTTTTTAAAGAATTATTTTCTTTCTTTGAATGTTCTTACTTTATGCTTGCACTGAAGAGTAATCATGACTTGCAATTTAACACCACGGACAAATTCCTGTAAGATGCGGGCCAGCGGTAAAATTTTGCCAACGCAGCCATGTTGTACTATATTTTCCCATTGCTAAGATAGACTTTAATATCCACCACAGTAATGAATTAAAATTACAAAAAATTAAAAAGTAGTTTCTCATGTATATTATGAGATCACCTGTGAACATTGCCGACATATACATGTAGGGTTAGGTTAGGGACCAGACTACAATTCTTTTAAAGAGATGTGCAATTAAACGTGCCGATATCTCATTTGAAGATTTTATGGTAACATTTATGAGGGCTTATTTAAATTTTTAGAATGTAAAAAATATATAATCAATAAAAAAGTTAATATACAATAGTTAGTAAAACAGTTGGGTGTTTGTTCCTTGTCCAGGGGAGCAGTAATAACTAACATTCTATTTTTGATAGCGTAAATCTCTTATTTTAAGTTTTAAAAATAATAAGATGTGACATATTCCCTTGTAAGCATTAATTTCTTAATCTGCAGAATTTGAAGATATGAAGTATCAGAAAATGATAACGACACTTTTAAAATGATTTTGTTAACAAAATATGAAATCACTATCACTTATCTCCAATATATAACACAGTTGTAAATGTTCAGAATGAGCTAATGGATACTGTTGAAATGGAGTTTGGAGTAAGACAGGGTGATGCACTCTCTACCATGGTCTTTAATTTGACGATGGAGGCAATAACTCGTAAGGTTAGCATTACATTAACTATAATACACCGTAGATGCCAATCTAAACAAAGAATGATTGACCATGTTGCCATCCTGAAAAATAAAGCAAGACTGCATATAAACACCTAAAATACATGGTCAGTACATAAGAACAGGTGGCACTCCGAGATGTTTGCGTAGGACAATCTCTAACTTGAACAACTTAAATAATACAAATGAATCGAAAATTCACCTTCTAGATGGATGGATTTTATTCCTGTAAGCAACTGCTGGGGTCGAAAATACTGAGACAATTACTCAAACTGCTAATATATAAAACAATAATAAAACCAATGGGTGCTAAATGTGGTGCCTAACTCAGATCAAAGAAAATAAATTAGCAGTTTTTGAACACACATTACTAAGAAAAATTTATGGATTTACATTAGAAAAATGAAGCAAGAGTTTGAAAATTTAATTGTACAAGAAACAATCGTAAGATTCTGCCGGTCCCAAAAATTGCGATGGGCTGGCATGTTGAAAGAATGACAGGACACTAAAGATCATGCCAAGTGGAAGCGACCTAGAAGCAAAGGCAGACTACGGAAAAGAATTTCCAGGGATAGGAGTCGGTGGAGAACAGGTGTAGAGGAGGCCATATCCCACCCTGGGATGCAGTGCCGTAGAAATATTAATTACCAGGAACAAATAGTTATTTCATTAGCATTTGTTTTTTTGGATCATCAATTGGCTGATCGCTTTATCTATGATGCTATCTTCCCCGCTCAATTCAAAATAATTTAAAATCTTACGCATAAAAATCAAAGGCAAAAGAAAAGTAAAAATCTTTCCATTTCCAAATAACACCGGTTTGAAAATAATGGAATATGGAATTTTTATAATAATAAAACTAATATTATTTTCAAACTCGTTTATTTAGTGACAAATTTTACCATGACTAGAGTAAAATATTGAAACAGTAGTATATTATCAAGTTACGCTAATTTATGTCTCAACTTTTTGATGCAATATTTTTGGACTCATATTACTGAATAAAAACTGCAATATGAAAAAATTCAACAACTATTGTACATATTTTACATCAGGTATTTATTGGGGCAGTAATATTTTGGAATTATTTTATTAATCATTCATGCTAAATTATTTAACTAAAATACTCAACCTTATTTTTGATAATAACCAATAATGAGGCAAAATATTATGTGTTGCGAAAATTGTTGGAAGTTTATAATTTTTCAGAAAATTAAATCATCACCATATTTAAGATTTGAGGAATTTATACACGCACCATGAACACAGTCAGTAATTGTGTATATGTATCTCTTTTTTCAAATGTAGTGTATGTTTTTTGTAAGTTGCAACACATAAAACTTCATACTCTGTTATGATTGGCATGATCTTAATACCAATTCTGCCAACATATCACAATATTGATAACATATTCATATCAGATGAAATATAAATAATACAAATATTACCTTATTTAGGAGATACAAGTTTGACTGCTTTGAAATGAAGTGTGAAAATATTGAGTGTTATAATTTGACACAAGGTTTGTGTTCAAGTGTGTTTGATTAAATATCATTATTTAAAAATCAAAAGATTGAAACGCGTGGAAATTTAATAAAAAGCAATGAATTTAATTTAAAGTAATGTTCAATACAAATGAGGCGTCCAGCGCCAATATATTGAAAGCCACAAAACTTTGCTGAGATATTGGAATCTAAAAATAGTAATTTTTTAATAGGGGGTAGATGAATTATATGTATATGTTGGAATGATGGAACTCCTTAACTTATTGCAATTAAAACTTTGAAGCAACCTATTTTGGCACTATGATATGATGAAATATTTAAGGGTAAAAACTAATTAATCTATAAATTTATGAATGAATGTTGCTTCCGTGAGTTTGGAACTTATAAGTACTGACGCTGGATGTCTCAAATAATGTAAAGATATTTTTTTCATGATTTAATATAAAAATTATAAGAATGCGACACTTAATACACAAATATATGAAATACTGATCGTTTCAAAGAAGAAGCATTTCAAAGAATATAATAAATACAAATTACACAAATAATGTATTTACAATAAAGTATTAGATTATTTTTTGTCAAATGGATTTACATTCTACAATAAAATATGAATACTTCTTTTAGGCACGCAAAATATAATATCACACAATGGCAATTATTCTCATCAAACTGATGACTTTTGAACAATCACCGTTTCCATTATTTTAAGTCCAAAACCTATCGGTTAGCAAATTAATTTAATGAGAATAGTTGCCGGAATCTCACATAAGACATAACATCATAATTTATAATATAATATTTAAAAAAAATTAAAAGATTGCATTGATATCAATTTATCTTTGTTAAAAAACCTGAACCATTCCACACATCATATAATTATTAAATTTATGATTCTAATAAACTTACTGAATCATGGGTTGACAAATTTATTTACCCAAGTTACAACATAATTAAAATTCAAACAGTAATTAAGTGTTAACAGGGCTATTTTTATTTAAAAAATTGTGAAATTGAATAATAGTTGTGTATGAGCAGCTACTTATGAGGTGTAAGAGGTACTTCTCTTTTTAAAAATAGTAAAGTAAGTTTTCTTTGCTAAATTAAATTTCTTGAATGAGCTAAATATTTTGGTGTAAATAAATAATCACTTCCAAAGGTATAGCATAACACCAACAGTCTAAATAAACGTGATTAAGATAAACAACATCAAAATATTGAAAACCAACTTCATGAAAAATATCCAACCATCCATTTTTTTTTATAAGTGTACTATACTCACAGAAATAGTAAAAAAAATAAGAAATTGACATCAGTTAAAAAAATAATTTTTGATGCATATCTGAATATGCAAAATAAATTATGTAGAATGTAGTCAGTTGAAGAGTCAAATTATTTTTATATTTTCTAGAAGTAACTTTCAGAATAGCATTTCTGTACGTGTTACCATGAAAACTTTTCAACTCCGATAATTTAAAAAAAAATTCTTTAATAATTCTAAAATAGCAACATATCTCATAGATATAAGCACATTCCCGTCAAAACATCGGGGACAACAAAATTATAAAATTGAGCTCGGCTTCAAACAAAAATTATCACAAGTTAAGCTGTTAACATATCACAAAAATCACTCCAAGCATTATTTGTTATACCATGCAGATACACATACATATTAACAAAAAAAATTTGAGTAGATACTTCAAAACACAAAAATATTAATACAATATGAATAATGCTATTATAATGTAAAAAAAAATTGTAATAATTTTAATATAAATTTAATTTCAGACATATTTTTAATGTTGGTATCATTTTAATATCTCGTACAGTACAAATAATGCAGGTACTGTGTACATAGTTTTTTGCAATGATGATATTATTATATAAATAACAATATAAAATTGGAGGATATAAGAATGTTAAAATTTTTGAGTGGTGATTTAAGTTCTTTTTAAAGAATAATTAATTAATGGAACATTATACAGGTAACAGGAAAATTAAAACATAATTTTAAATGTTTTAAAATTTTCCAATATAGATATTTTTGAACTTCATTCCATTCTCCAAATATTACTATTATTATTAAATATTTAAATATATACATTAATATACTAATATATTTTCAGAATACACTAGAAGCTAAAAGAGTTAATATGTTTTAACAAGCGTGGAATGTGAATATTGAGTATCGGAGCATTTGTTTATAATGCTCATGATTAGCAGTACAGTAATAACCACAGAAAAAATCTATTTCTTTTTGTCTATGGCTCCGGTTTTACAAAGCGTGTGGGCGCATTATTAAATATATTTTTTTGCTTACAATATAGGTTTTCAAGTGCAACAATTTCAGAATATCACATAAGAAAAAGATTTAATCTTATAAAGTATGTACAAGATAATTTAAATTGGTCATATTTATCCTTCAGATAGTAAAATAAAATAGTACGTATCTTGACAGGAAACCCTAAGCGTTGGTGGTATAAT
Organism: Eubasilissa splendida; assembly: GCA_031772225.1. Taxonomy (NCBI): domain Eukaryota; kingdom Metazoa; phylum Arthropoda; class Insecta; order Trichoptera; family Phryganeidae; genus Eubasilissa; species Eubasilissa splendida. The sequence goes on from CM062867.1 coordinate 13,524,879, forward strand.
CTTAAAAAAATCAAACATCTTCACAATAATATTCGGAGCTAATAAATATTTAAAAAAAAAATTGAAACATTTGAAATTGTAAAACGGTGGATTTTTTATAAATAAAAAAATAATAAATTAATAAAATATTTTTGTAGTTAGATTACATTAGAAATTTGTTAATTAAGAGAAATTCAAAATTGTTTAATACTTATTTAAAAAAATTTCAATGTTATCTCAACTTTTTAATTTTTATCTCAAATTTCTAATAGAGGTTCTACTGTATGCATTCTTGGCACACTTTTCTGTGGTTTGGCAATGATTTTCTAATACACAAACAACATAGTTATGGAAGATCTGAATATTAACTCCGTACAACATAAACATTTATACTTCACACAAGTGACGTAACAAACAAGCTTCAAATAGTATACAAAAATTACTTACGTATAAGCGCTCACGTAAAATATGTACAGTGATATATTAAAAAATTTATATCACAATTACAAAATAAACAAGTACACTTATATATATATATATAAAGTATGCTTCATTTCGTGGGACCAATTTATTTTTATTTTCAATTTCTTATTTCATAACATATAAAATTAAAACAAATAAATTATGTTAAGATTAAAATAAATAAATCAAAAATTGTGTGATCAGAATAAATTGTATATGCATTACTGAGTACACAATACATTTTTTGGGTAGGTGTCCCACATTTCCGGTAGATTCTAGAGGGTATTAAAAAATAACATTTGTTTTCCGATAAGTAAACACCAATTTTATTACATTTCAGCGTTGTTTATGTATAATAAATAAATATATGGGTCAAAACAAAACATTTGTAAAAAATCATAAATGAATTGTACCAAATAAATAGCAAAACAAAATACGTACAAGCATTACTATTTAGAAAATTGATAGTTTATTAGTTGTTGATAGAAATAAATAGTTCTATGGACAAAATTATTCATATTACACCAACAGTTTTATCAATTAAAATCTTTGTGGAGTATGATCATGTTTTAGCACATTGGGTGACATGCCACAAGGATAGTTAAATAAAAAAATCAAATCAATTTCATAGTTGAATAATGAATAAAGATCATACAATATTTGATAATAATCTCAAAACTTGAATTCATATTAATACAGACAGTTCTCGATTTACAAACAACATCACAATTTTAAGATTTATATAATGCACAAAATGCAAAAGTATAGCAAACATAATTGCTGATATGATTCTTAATACGTATGTAAATGAATTCTATAGATCGAAAATAAATGTTTCTTGGCTAATAAAACAAATCTCATTAAAAATACTACACACATACACATTTTACACGGTGTGTAGTCATATAATGGGGGAATGCCACAAAATTGCCTTAATTTGGAAAAATCTTGCATACACAAAATAGATTTTCTTATAATTTTGAAGCTAAGATTACGGAAAAAAATATAAGCTGAGACAAATTAAAAAAATGTACTTATTTACATGTTTTGAGGCTTCAGCTACTATTTAAAACAAAGTTTTATATCAAAAACAAAATAATTTTTTACTAAATGATATTTGAATCGAACCTATTATGCAATGTGTGTTTTTTATTAGTATCATTTCGCCGCTCGATCCGGCTATAGTCGCTTCCTTCATTTTTGGTTAAAACGCTGATAATATATATTTTCAGGCATATTTTAGCTATATGTAATATGAAATAATATTAAATTTATTCACAAAATAAGTTGTAAATTCCGTAAATTAGACAGTTTTACACTGATTTTAAGGGAAAACAATGTTTTCTTGAACAAAGTAAACAACTTATGTACGTTATTTTGTATGTAAGTCACAGTTGAATATTCCGTTTATATGTAACACCGTTGTCTTTTAAACAGCTCACAAAACGGCAATGTAGTGTTTTAAATCGATAATATTAAACAGAACCACAAAATGCATCTAACAATTATTTTAAATTTAGAACATTGATTTAAGCGCCCATCTAAATATATATAGGTGATTGATTGATTTCAAAATATTTTCATATATATGAACTAGGTACTTCAACAAATTATTTAATTTTCGATGGATTAATTTAAATGACAATACACATTTTATTTCATTCCATAATATTAATATGAAAAAACGAGACTCTAGATACGAGTTATTTTTGACACAAATGCGTGAAAATTACAATAATTTGATTGTTGTCTCTTTCTATTCAAACCTTCCTCTCTTTCATGATTTACGCAACAAATAACGTCATTTAGTATTTAGGTGACATTTATTAGAAGTTTTACTGTTAGCTCCATCTTGAAAGACTATGTAATTCACGTAGAATTTTACGAATTTCAAACTGGAAAAATTAAAGTACACCTTAAAGATTAGGATAACGAAAAATAAAAGTTTTTTATTTCTTGAGATGGAAAAACTGTTGATATTATGGATTGAGAGATAAACACATGACCACGTAGCATATCATTATAATAAAACATACACATTTGTTGATTAATACAATGATTTTGTTATGTAAAAATGACCACTAACTTATACGATTGCATCGTGTATGCAAAAAATGCATATTTAGGTGTTTTGACGCATAACAAACAAAAACATATAACGAACGATCCCAAGGAACGGAACTCGTTTGTAAATCGAGAACAGACTGTATTAAAAAATGCAAGTTATTTTAACTATATTTATTATGTTGATTGCAAACTGAGATAATATTTATAAGATTCTTCGTAGTTTAAATTCCATAAAGATTTAATAAAATTTAATACTCAGTTTGGAATCATAATCCTCTGCCATTTGCTGACTTATTCTAATACGGTTAAAAAAAAAAAAACTGTCATTATGAATACAAATACATCTTAAATTTATTTCAATGCGAACCAATAAAGGTTCGAAAAAAAAAATACAAAAAAATAATTAATTAAGATATTTTATTTTACTATGAAAATTATACTGTACACAATTAGAAATATTGTAATTATTTGGTGTTGTTATTTGCATGTCATGAATAAGGCAAGCTGTAAATCCACGATGGACAAAATCTGTTAATTGAAAATTTGGTCACTTTATGACGAGGGTCAATATCAATTCATCGGTTTGTAATCTGATTTCTAAATGTACTCGGTAATGCCTGAAATACAATGATAATATTATGGTATGAAAAAACTTTACAATTCGACAGTTATCAGGTTTTGTCCAATCATTGAAATACATTGGAAATTTATTAAAAAAGAAGTTTGTGGCAAAATATTATTTGATATATATATAATTTGAGTATGGATTCTACTCGATTGTATCATGAGTTTTATAATGATTTTGATTAAGCGGCGATTTGCCGTCCATTTTTGTGCCTCCCTTAATAGTTAATATAATGTAATACAATTTTAGAAGAGTCAAGTGAAAGTGAATCCGTCTCTTTTTATAGAAAATATGCCACAGCACATAACAAAAAAATGTCAAAAGCTGATAATTTTTCTTAAAATAAGACCGATCGATCAAGAATCTAATGTATTTTTTAATAAACCATGCACATAACTGAATATATTTATCATAACTATCGTTTCGAGAAGTGTAATCCTTCTCATTAATCTTTATAAAAAAAGATTTTTACATTTGATGATGACAGCGACAGCATCTTTCGAAACTATAATCATAATAAAATAAAAAATTCCGTTGTGTGTAGTGAGATGAGTGAAGTTTAGTTTATTTTAAAAATTAAAATAATTTCGCTGGACCATAAAATAACTGCCATGTCAAATAATGATATGTAATTAAAAAAACTTAAATTAACTATTGCAGAATTCTTCCTGATTTAGAATGTGTCCACGTATTTTGCGGTACTTAACATTTAACATAACTCTGGCAATAATAAATCAAACAAAATTTATTGTGACAAATAATTTCCAAATTTCTTATAATGTAATCAAAAATTTTCATTGAACTTAACTAAAAATTTTATCTGAAAAGTTTTATATTGATACGGCATTACGCAAACCATATCTTGACTATACTGATATTAATTGTTATTATTTTTAAGTCCTTAAATTATTGTTGTTATGTTTCAAACGCTGATTATGAAAATATTTTAAATAATAAAAGATACAACTAGATCTAATAAGTTTTAACAAACACCCAAAATTATTATTGCTTGTTTTGAACTTTTGATGTATCCAGGCTGCTAGATATATTTCAAAATGTCTATTTTTCATTTGTATACGTAAGTGTATATTTGTACTTAAGGTAATTTTTACTGACAATTTGCGATTGCGAATTCAGACATCTTAAAAATACTATTATGTAATTCAAATTTAACAAACTTTTCAATGACTGATGCAAAACAAATGTTGCTAACAATAATGGCGCTAAACATATTTATACAATAAATAAAACAAATAAACACAAAGCATTCTTTTCATTTTTTAAGAAGTTGTGAATAATATTTTTAAAGATCATTCATTATAGATGCCACACATCGAGAATAATAATTTGGAAATGTAATATGTATGCACAAGTTTTATTTGTGATGATTTCATACACAATCAATATGGCACCTGCTAGTGTTTTAAGCTAAGCAGGTGAAACAATAAGTGGGATTTTTCACCAAATTTATCAAAGAGCCCATTTAGCGCAAACAGCTATAATTTTTTTATTTCCTACCGATTAAAAGAGACATAAGCACAATTATTAATTTGTTTGAGAAGCTGTTACATATTTGCACATATCAAGAACACAAATGGGCGCAAGAGGGGTTAAACCATTAATGAATTCCAATAATTATTACAATAAACTTTTTGATAGGTAACATAAATTTTTGGTGTTATAACCCTGTTAAAAATATAATTTTATAGCCTACGATTTAAAACATGTCGCAATAGTTTTAAAACATTACAAATAGTTACAAGTTTCATTATTTTGATGCTAACACATTTAATAATATGCTTTCACAAACATGCAATTATTTTCAATAATCGGTAATCGTAATATTTTTCTAAATACATCAAATATCAAAACTGTCATGGTGACTTTGATCATTGGTTCATCAGGATTGAGTTAAATATGATTATATTTTATTCATCTTCAATTCTTCATTCAGACTTTTTTTAAATGTTGTCTAACAATTAAAGGATATTGAATCTCTATTTTATTAAAAAACTAACTTATTAGATTATGAAATAAAAATGAAGTGCGTTATTTCAAGCCATCAGACAAAGACGAATCAGATTATTTTAATTGATTGATGGTTTGAAGATGTTATCCGGAAGTTTGAAGAAGAATACTGTTTGTATTTAACAGCTTACTATCTGTCCGAGCCTCGCTCCATTCTCTGCCGCGCCAATGTTTCTCGTAGCTTTAATATTGTTGAGTTTGACAGAGAGCCCGGCACTTTGAAGATACTCTGAAATTAACATAAATAAACAAGAATAAGGAAAAAAATAGTTAAAGATATTCTATATCTTACACCATAAAGTACAATAAAATCTATCACTTTTTGTCTATAAAATATATATAAATATATTTAGAAACCTCAAGGCCCGTGTCCACGGAATAAGACACAATGAGAATCTCTGAGATTTAGTTGAGATATATCTCAATATCACAAACACATGTTGAGATTCTGATCTGGAGATAAATTCAGAAATCAGCTTGAGATTGATAGAAAGAGACAAAAACTCAAAACAGTCTACACAGGCATAGACATGGTGTGCACACAGGATTACGAAAGCTGAGAAATGTGCCCAAAAATCTCATGGGAACAAAATCCATATCTCAGAGATTGACTCGATTTGAAATCTCTTAAAATTCTCATTCACACAATGGACACAAACCATTACAGGAATACAATATATCCTATTTTACATAATGTAACAAAAGTAATGTCTTATTTTGCTAAATAAATGCTTATAAGTTATAATTATGTATTTTAAACACATTAAATAAACTAACGAACGTGTGACTGATAAGTCAACAGTGTTATACGAATGTGAAACCTGGAGCGTCACGAAGAATAAATTAAAGGCTATCCTAATAATCGAAAACAAAATTCTTCAGAAATTAAATAAATATTTTCTGTATTTAACCTTTACATAAATTAAACAATTTTTAAAGTAACATTTTAGAATTGCCAGAAAAATAACCGCAATTAATAGATTCTACTCATTTATCAATATTAATTTTTATAAATTATTTAAATAAATATTGTATACCTGCATAAAGATGTGACAATTTACAGCAAATGAATTCCGCACTATTTCTTTAAAGCATTCAGCTAGTGAAGAGAAGTCGTCACAGCGCAGGATCTGGGTACGGTTCTGCTTAATGAGAGTAATGCACACTCGAAAGAGTATTTTGGATCCCTCGTAGAACATGCAATCCCATATCCTCAGCACCGTTTCCGTTGGCAAGACTTCGGCAAAGAGGCAGACAAACCATTTTGTGCTAATCACCGCCCACGGTAAACCTAAAAATATAATAATTAATACATATTGCGATCCTTATATGTTTATAGAACTTAAAATATTTATACAATGTTAAAAATTAATATGGTAACAAATCAATAGTATTTTCAACAATTATTCTACTCTCAAAGTAAACTTTTCACTTAGTTTTAAACATAGTGATACAGGTTTTTTTTATTGACAACACACATAATATATGGACGCTAGTGAAATGTGGTAATGATATCAGAAAACAGACTGTAAAAGACAGAATGAAGAAACATTTACTTGAACGATTCCGACACATGGAGGGTACGACAGATGAAAGGATAGTAAGATAAACATATACGGTGAATCTCATAAAAATCATATCAGTTCTCTAAAGAACTAATATGGATGGAGGATGTGTAAAAATATGGATATAAAAGAAGCAAAAGGTATGCATCATGACAGTTTAAAATTCAGTTTATTAGTTTTAAATGAGTTTAAAGGTCCTATCTAAGTAATAGTTTTAAAAAAAGTCAAATCTAGTGTATAACTTCTGATATAAATTAATAATAAAAATCCACATTTTCGTAAAAAAATGCGAATATTTGAATTATTATTGAAAGTGGCGGCGGCGCCTTAACATATAAAAATAAAACTATATCATATAATTTCTAAGGAATAGGATAAATTATAATTGTTTGTGTATTCATCATTCTTTTGCTATGGACATAATTTGATTTTGCAGCGACTATTGTAGATCGAAGTGAAGAATCAATTGTGTAATAAAATTATTCAATTCTATTAATTGCTTCTTCGATTGAACTTCTTCGAAGACTTCCAATTTACGCTATCCTGATTTCAATTTTGGAAATAAGCTGCGAATTTTCTGAAGTACCCTTGAAATCCATGGAAACATATTGCCTGATAAGAGTTCTGGTGCAACAGGTTTAATGATAATTTTTTAAGCTTTTCATTATCACCGCTTTAATTCTGATTGTGGCCTAATCTATACCAGCCTTCCCCCAATAAATGTGATTAGCGAAAGTTCTCTTATCAAAAATAAATATACAATATATTTTAATAAGAGCAAGTGTAAGTGGAGGGATTTAAATGAAAAAATTGAGATAGTAGTTGATTGCTAAAACCTCATGAGAAGTAACAAAATCATTCATTTAAATGGTAATATAGAATTTGAAGAGATAAACAAATTATTAAAAATGATCAAATTTAAGAATTTAACTAATCACTATTTTACGTTGTTATTTGTAATGAAATTTATTGAACTTATTGTAAATTTTTATTTATATGTATGTAGCTGACCCAGCGAACTTCGTACCGGCTCAGAATCAATAAATGTTGTGTTAACTTATTAGCTGAATTAAATTCAGTTTTTTATTAAGTTAAAATGAATACTCCAAATTTGATAACCTCACAAAGAGAAGATTTGTCGTGGTTTACGGCACTTTTCAGAAATCGCGCCACACCATAAACCAATTAAAATACACAGTACCCGCCATTAGACATGAATCTCGGGTGTGATTGGATTATAAGGGGATAGCCATGGCATGCAGATCGCATACCGCCGCAAATTTTTTCAAAGTAAACATCCTCGAAGGCATCTTACCGTTTGAAAACCACTATCGAAATAGCTATTTGTGCACCTAGCTGGTAATTGGTTCGATTATTCCTGGAAGATATCACGTATCTCTGGGGATAAATAGAATTCCACACCAGAATGATTGATCGGAATGTAAATAGAATGAAAATTGGTGAAAACTCGAAAAAAATGCTGATAAATCGCGGCGCATGTCTGCACAGCTAGCTCAATGGTATGCAACGAAAGGACCGCATAACTGAATCAACTGTCAAAGGATAATGCACACAACAAGAACATGAATTTTCTTCATAATTTTTTCCGATGTTTTAATACTTATTCTGCTATTCGAGGCGGAGACAAATTCAACAAATTAAAGATCATAAAAATCGGTCCAGCCGTTCTTGAGTTATAAATGGTGTAACTAACCCGACTTTGTTTTATATATAGTTATAGATATACACTTAATTCTGTTTTTACGTGGTATATTTTTACACGATTTTAATATAACACAATTTTATTTTTACACAGATTGTTTTGGTTTAACATGGTACAAAAAATTAGGAAACAATTTATTTTTGAACTCTCAAAATTTCACCGATGCTTGATGTCGGTCCTTTGTACACCTCCCCATGCGCATATTACACAAGGTGGCGAGGTGAAGGAAGGGTACGAGGAATGGAAACTAGATGAAGCAGTCAGTCCAATGTGAGAGACGTTCCGTGTGATCTGTCCGTGACTGTGCTTTTTTTCCCCCAATATTTCGCGATTTAAACACTGAAATGTCGGATAACACTATTACTAATATTTTAGGTGATAAAAGTTATTTTACTGCCAGGTAGCCTCACATTCATTCAGATTGAACTTAATAGATTCCCCAATGTGTGAGTGTGGGGCCGAGAAGGAAACCCTTGACCATATCTTTTTTACCTGTCCATTGCGGATCACAGGTTTTTTTTTACAGTAATCTCGTCAATGGTAATTTTCAACTCCCGGTTAACTTGTGTCATCTTCTTTCCTTTAACTCGCCACATTTAATCTATATAATAGCAAATTTTTTGAATGACAATGGTATTGACTTGTAACGTAATATTTCCTATACTATAATATTATTGTAGTTTTTTCTATAAAATAAAGTTTTCACTTGATTAATGGCACAAATCACTCTAGAAGGGTGGATTGCCTATTTAAAAGAAGAAGTTATTTTATACTAAACATGCGATAATGAATTTGTTTATAAATAATTAAACATTTTTTTAATTTACGATTTTTTATGCTTTTATGTGTTTTATTTATTGAAATTCTGAATTGATTTTAATGTAATGAAACCTATCTTCCATTTTTCTATATGTAATGTATCTTTTTTACACGGTATTCTCTGGAATGTATCCGTCATATAAAAATAGAATTAGGTGTATATATATGTATAATAATAATAATCAACATCACCATACAGTTTGTATCTACTGTAGGAGTGTTGGCATGTCGTTAAGTTATAATTCAACTATGTGAACATTTATAAGATCATATTATTAAAGTGACTAATAACAGTTAAAACTGATTTATTCATAATCTTTAAGTGTCTATATAATATATCAGAGGACATAGAAAAAATAATATATTCCAGAATAGAATAGAGAGTTAATCAACACAATGTTTTTGGTTTTATATTTAATTTTTCCAAATAATTGGAGTTTCGGTTAGATTTATTGTGTTGATTAATATTGGAGTTCTATAAAATGAATACCGTCTCTATTAAAAAAATAAAAGAGAATAAAGAGCATTAGTAAGACTAAAATGCAAAATACCGAGCTTCTATACTAAGAATGCATTGTGAGCCCCTTATATCGTTATAGCATTATTTAAATTGTAGTTTTTGTTTTTCAAATATTGTTTTTCATTGAGTTTCAAGTAGTTGCAGTAATAAAGCACAATGAGTATATTTATTCAAATTACAAAACGTGTGTACTGACAGTATGTATACCCACAATTTACTCATTCCCCTATTCCCTGGAAAGTGTAAAATCAAGGTTTCATTGTATGTGGAGAGACGGTAACAAAAATTATCCTTTATGTGGTGTACTTATATAAATGATTTGTAATTAATGTTAAGCGTGCCGACCACTGGGCGCGTGAGTAGGAGTGGTGGGGGGGTGCCCAAAGCTATAAAAGGGTAGATGCGCGCTGAAGGCGATCTCTTTTAATTTTCCTTCGGCAACCACACTCATAGCTCCAATTCTGTATTGATCTTTATATGATGTATATAATAAATAATTATTGTTCAAATTACTTTTAAAAGTACCCGGACAATAATTGTCACATAATTCGGCCAAATCAATCGGCGAACTTAAAAACACCACACTTTGTAATATAAAGGAAGAGGTTATTAAAAGTAGATTTCGCATCTGCACAGAACAGATGACAAATAAAATTAAATAATGATCGCATCAGCCGGATGCATCTGTTAATATAAAATAAAAGATAAACACGTAATTATGAATAGCGAGATTATAGCGGCAATTAAAAAAATCTACCCACATACACTGGTAAACTGATAGGAATTAGAAACATCACTAGTTTGCGTGTATTGCACGATACAATACATACAACAAGTAATTACGTAAATTCAAAGTAATAAAATGCGTTACCTAGATTAGAAATGTGCTGATGCACATCGGGAACTTTAATTTTTATCAATTCTGACAGGACTTCAATGTCTGTTATCAATCCGTCCATAGTTCTGGTGTAGTAGTCCGGGAGGATCACTTCCACCAGGACTTTCAGCAACCAAAATGTGGTTTCCTCATTATTGGTGACTAATAAAAGTAAACCTAAAATGTAAACAAATTTATTGTAAAAAAAAACCAGAAACAGATGAGTTGTTTATTTCCAAACCCCTCCATAACATGATTTTAAATGTTTAAACATTGAATTGTATGCATCAATACTACAGGAAATGCAAAAAAAAACACAAATATATTGTTGATTTTGATAATTTATGAAATTTATAGATGGATTTGCCATTCTATACCATTTATAGAGGTGTCTGAAACTCATACATGCGTATTTTAAAGGTGTTTGTCACTCACATTATTTGATCTTCTTTGGTACAAGCCAGTGGTATACCACTAAAAGCTATTGGTCAATTTCATTATTGAGCGGTTTGTCAATTATAGACGGTTTTGACACGAAACATAAACTTTTTATTTTATCTATTAGATACTTATATTATTATTTGTGGTGAAGCATTTGATTCAATTGCAAGTATAATTTTTTCCTAGTAAAACTGCATTCAATTTTTTTTTTCATTTTTAATTACAGTAAAACCTCATTATTGAGAAATCCAAGCGACCAAAAAATAAAATTTCGTTATAACGAATTCCCACATATAGTGAAAAATATTTTTTTTTATATAATATTATTTTAATATTCCGCACGCGCCGTAGAAATAAATGTAGTGCAGCTTTAAAAAAGTTTGTAAGTTCTGCAAACAAGACACCCATTGTCAGTTTAATATGGGATATAACATAATAAGGCATTCTGCAAACAATGAAGGATTTTCTTTGTCGATTGTTTTTGCTTTGGCGCAGCGGCAACATGGATCGTAAACGGCCGAAACATATTTTTTTGCGTTATATATTTACGTAATTTTTTTTGTACGGGACAATTTTTTTTCTTTATACATATTAACGAAATTTCGTTATATAAATTCATTTTGTATAAAAAATTGATTGTAGGGAATTTATTTTGAAAAAAATTTCAATATACGTCATTTATCGGTATAACGGGGTTTTACTGTATAGAGAAGTTTGGGACTAAACGACTCAGGTATCAATAACAGTATATCCTAAAGTTTATGGTAAATTACCATAAACTAGACTAATACCAGTCTTAAGACACGGTGGTCAGAAAATACCAGGCAAGTTGTCGGGCAAACAACACCCTGCATTCTTTAATCTTCTTGGACTAAAATGAGTCCAGATTTGAATATAGGCCTTTCTTTTTTTGCTTTCCACAGCTCCCTGTCTCACACTTTCAATTTTGCCCAACAATGATGACACATACAATATTCCCTCTAAACTGTGCGTGCGCACACACACAATTTGCCAACACAGTGCACATTGAAAAATATAGCCCACATATAAATTTTGATAAGGGCCGGTTATGAGATCAGTAGTAACTTTTTAGTAACACATGTAGTAAAAATCCTTTAATACATCAAATTTACTACCGTCAAAGCATAGATGGAGATGTCTATAGGCGCGACAAGTAATCATGAAATATGCTTTATTTTATGTAATATCTATGGATTTTTTCGCATAAGTGTTCAAAATCTATCACTTTGGTGGTAATTTTTTTTCATATTATGTGCTAATGTATATTAAACAAGAGATCATCATTGGACGAACTCTCATCACTAAAATAGCGGGATATTGAATGATTAATCATCATATATTGCAACTTTCACAGTATCAATGTGTCAGATGGCTTTTGGAACAGCTGTGTTTTTTTACCAACGACATACAACCAGTTTTCGTAATTTTTTTTACTGATCACACAACCGGCTTATCTATCGGGCATATTTTATTTAAGTTATATTAGACTGTAAAATTGTACAAAATATTTTTTTGCACACACAGAAATCTACTATTACTAATCTAGATTCTATAATATTTTAAAGAATTGTATATAAATATTGCAGTAAATACCTGCTATGTAATTGAGACCTTGACAATATCCGACATCTTTATTGTTATGTGCGTAAGCGACTAGGACATTGAACAAATGGGCCTGGTGATTCGCTGTCTTATTGAAGTAAATATTGTCCGGGAAAGTCCTGGGAAGGTCTGTTTTGACGATGTCCACAAGTTCCTTTTCAAATGGAGCATCGAGGAGTCTCTCGTACAAGTCTGGAGACTGCTCCCTTATCAGACTGGCCCCTGATACGAGCATCCACACGGTACTTCGGTGGCCACCTTAAATGCATTTAAACATTGCCTATAAAGTTTATGAACAAATTGTAATTTAATTCTTGATAGACACGACACAATATTGTTAATATGTTGTTAGATTTTCACAGTACGTATTGTGATTACTTTATTATATTTATTTACAGGGCCGGCCTGAGACAAAGCAGCCGTGCTCAGCAAGGCTCCATAACTGATAAATAAATAAAAACATGCAGTTTTGCCAATTTATTTAGTTCCAGCCTAATTCAAATTCTAACCTGTAAATCTAACTATGTATTTGTATATTTAAAAATAATGCTTTATGAGTGTTATTAAATTGTGCTGGCGGGTTGATGCGATTTGTGATACACTTGGTAAATGACGGAACTCATTAATTACAATATTCTACAATCAATCTATTGTGTACATTTATTAATGACAATTTTTGTATGAAACAAATAAGTACATTTTAGGGAGAACACATTTTTTGTTGTGAAGTTACATTTATAGAACATAGTTCTGTGGTATTTGAATACGTTATTTAAATCATCGAAATATATGTAATTTTTGAATAGCGACACTCGCACATGTATGGTAGGTTGTCGCGATGCGGTGGCTGGGCGTCTCATGCGCACGCTGCAGAGAGATTCATTCGCATAGAGACAAGCCTGGCAGTTTAGCCGGCTATCAAATTAATAAATCCATAATGGAATACTGGGTAAGAAAAATAGTCACAATTAGTAGTGCATCAATTTCTACTAATCTTGTTATAAATCCTAATTTGCATTGTATTTATATCTTCTGTAGAAATAGTTTATTTCCGCTTGGGTGCGGGATGAAGAACTCCGGAACTAATAATGTCGCAAACGGGTTGTGGATGTAAATAGATTTTTTTCTGTATATTTTTCTAGTTGATTAATTTAATTTGTATGAAAGTACATTTTAAATGAGTCTTTTATGCTTGAAAATATTTGGGCAATACTTGGCCTGTTTTTTTCCCTTACATGTAGGTATAAATAAATAATTAAAGCCCAAACTTTGGATCCAGCTACGAAAATTTTCTGGTCGACCCTGCTTATTTAATAGATAGACAGGTCCATCGTCAGGCTGATATATCTGATGTAATTATAAGATGGAACGAGACACACATATTTTTGCAAAACATAGTTGTGACTGCCACAGAATTTTATTTCAAAACATCAGTAACTCATCTCAATTAAAAAGATATTATGTAAATAAATAATGGATGGAGTTGCTTAAAATCCGGGTCAATCAAATATGCATAATTCCAAACCCAGTTGTGAAATAGGACACATTATTGTGAATATAAATAAATGATTAAACATCGATTCTCTACCACATATTGACAGTAAAACTTTGCAGGGCAGCAAATTACATATTAGTCTTGATGATCGAATACATGAACAGTTAGCAGAAAGTAAAAATGGAATTAGTGTGGTTTGATTAATTTATTATATTATTTATTTCAGGAGCCCAATTAAAGACACTATAGTGGGGAGGCAGTATACATTAGAAAATATACTTGTTTATTATCTTACTAGCTGGTTTTCCTATCATAAGATGGACCAAAATATTACAAAGTTTTAAAATCCAGAAACCAATACCTACAAAATATTTGTATCAGAAATATTAATGTTTTCTAATTCATATTCCTAACATTGAACACATTCACGAAATTTGAATTCATAGGAAATTGATAATATTAATTTTTTCAAATTACATCATATTTCCCCTCTACGACCCAGTGCCGAATATATTTGTTGTAAAAAACATTCCACCACAGCCAACGACGTATTAATCCATCATGACGTAATGTATTTATCTGACATGTCTTGTATTTTAACTTTGATTTGATTAGCGACACCTACCAGAGACCTTACCTAAGCTTCTAAATACAAATATGCACTTTTATTTTGCTCCTGGCGAGCTTAGAGTTTTAATGCTAATGGACATGGCAGTAAGGCATACAAACTGTTAATAGGTTATTGCCACAGTCAATGATCAAATTCACCCATTGCAGTATTTACCAAAATAAATTAATATTGACACGTCAAATATGTATTGTTTTTAAAGCTGTATACACTCACTTTATTATATATCGTCACCAAATATGGATTTTTACAGAGAGAACGAGACCATGAATCCAAGCTGGGAAATGAATTTTATTAGTAGACTATCAGGAGTAACATTATTGGACCGAGATAAGGAGGCCCAATACATAGAGCCCCTACTTCTACATATAAAAATATCTTAATTAAGGTAGCTTGGACACATTTTGTGAATGCCAGAGGAACAACTATAAAGATGCATTTTCTTGACAACTTTGAAGGGAAAGCTTCCGGTGGGTTGCCGAAGACTAAGCTGGAAAAAATAGCGACAGCGGCTGTATAAAGAGAGATTAGGTTTTGATTGGTCAACAAATACTAAAGCAATACAAGACAAGAAAAGATAGAAGCACATTGTCGAAACTTTGGGTCTTCAAATCCTAGGACGAAAAGATGTGACGAAATATGTTAATGTTTAACGTAAAATATGCACTTTATAATAAATTTTTCATTATGTATAGATCGGATACCGGACAGCCTTCTAAAATATGTATATTTACTAAGCAAATTTATAATGTATTTATAAAACAATTACTGATATGACACTTTTTAATCACTCGTCAAATACAGTCAAGCTTCCTCTATGATGACTCATAGGCGTTTCCCTAGTGGTCATTATTTATTGTTTATGTAATTTAATTGATCTTACTTGGTATTCCTTTCCGCACAAATCTTTTCACTGTCAATGATCTCTTTAATGATTTTCCATCCCCTAGCATATCAGACCATTTCTTAGACCGCCGAGCTAACACCTTCAAATATATGGACATAAATTGTTCATATGATGAGTAGTCGAAGTCTTCTGGTCTCTCGAATCCATATTCATCTACTTTGCTGAAAAAGTAAAAGAATTTTGTTATAACAATAATGTTTTTATTTTAAGCACATGAGTCAATTTCCCTGAATGAATTAAATATTAATATTTATGATGTGACAAATTTACGAACGGGAAGAAATTTGAAAAATGAAGTGAGTGATGAGTCACCAAACACGTGAAAGTAATGTGAAAACCAAACAATAATTTTCTATTAATTTAATTGAAAATCAAATGTCAAATTAACCCCTGCCCTCCGAAAATAACCTAAAAACTGTAAACAACTAATATAAGAAAAACAGTAAGTAAAAATGTAAAATTCATAATTACCTGAAGCTACTGGTGGCCATGCCAATTAGTCAGAGGCGTTACGCCCTTTCTTTAAATAATTGAATTAATATTTTTCGATCCTTCAATATTTCGATAAAAGTATTTACACTACATGTTTTCAAATAATATTATGGCTGTTGATCATTTACGTTACTTGACAGATACATCGAAAAAAATAATTTGGCCTCAAACTCGTCTAAAATTGCTCCATATGTACTCAAAATCAAATATTTATCACCATGGAATTGTTATAATATTTAAAATGTACTCTTAATGATTCTAATGACCAATTAATGGTTTTAAGCGAAAATTTTGATCAGTGTCTACTTATTCAGAAATAATTGTTTATGATTTTTTTGTTTATGATCTGAGCTGTCATTTTAACTGTCAAATAACAAATGTCAGGAGGTGTAACCATCTAACCATACATCGATAACGAAATGTTATTTATCTATATTAATTTATGTTAATCGAAGATAGATTTTCATTTAAATCGAGAGAATGAGTCCGCCGCCTGTTGTTACCGGCTTGTCTCCAAAGGAAGGGCCGCCCGGCACTAGAGTAACTATCCGAGGAGAGTTTTTAGGCCTCAAAGTCAATGATTTAATTGGTGAGTTAGCGAAGTGTTATCAACATTGTGATCACGCTCTGTTAAATTGTATAAATATCGTATTATGTGTCAGAATTAAATGCAATACTACTCCCTCAGTGAAGATTCTTTAAAGTGTTTTTTTTCATTTAGGCTTGACAATATGTGGGTGTGACTGCCTACTGTCTGCGGAATGGAAGAGTAAAAACAAAATAGTGGCTCGTTCGGGGCCAGGAAAAGGCAGAGGAGATATTATAGTTACCACGAGATCTGGTGGAGAAGGAACATGTACTGTGCAGTTCAGAGGTAAAATGTTCTATTTATAAAATTTACTTCGTTTGGCATTTATTTTTTCTATATCTTACCGCGTAAACCCCTTATTTTATAGTTCTGCTAAATACAAACTACGAGTGGACATAGTTTATGTAGTAGGACAATGGTATCACAATCAGGTAACCCAGCGATGGTCTGCCAATACGTTAACAAGGGGCTCCCTTAATCTCAAAGCTATTCACGATGATCTGGGGAATGGGTGGATTTTTTTTATCACTCTTATGCAATTATACGCAATAATTATGAAAGCAATCAAATGTTACTTAATATACTTATATTGTGTAACAATACGCAATATACCGTAAAATAATTAATATCAATAGCTGAAGAATGTACCTACCTACCTTAGATTGCAAGAGTGAAGGTTCCAAGATTGACACAGAAATAGGGACTATTCTTTTCTCTCCAATTTCAAGTTTCAAAACAGAACACTGCATTGAAACTAAAGTTCTCCTTAGTAAATGATTGTATAAAGTAATAAATATTAGGAACAGTCCTTCTTACTCTTCACAATTATGGTAAAGGGAAAAAATGTGTACATGTGAAGTATGAAGGATAATCGTTCAAAGCATCGTTCACAAATATGTTTTGTTGAACATCTGGAAGCAATATTATCAAACATTGGCGTTTTTAAGCATTGTTAGACATAGACAAAAAAAACAGCTAGGTGTCTTTTATTATGCACCTGAAACAAATGTATTTTAAGAGAAATTTTAAAAGGAAACTTATGGTAACTTGGGCAAGTAAATCTTATGTTTCATAATACATTTAAACCATCTACAAAAATTGCAGTTAGGTACTGATTTGATCTGAAAATACAGTTTTTTCTTAATTTAATAAGGGGTTCACCGGCCTAAGTCAAATTAAATAAGGGGCTCCCACGAGCCTCTCCGTGTCTCATCCGGCCCAACCCAGGTTAACCTGATTAAATCACAATGTTTTCAACCACCGGGTTTTGTTTCTGATTCTCACTAGTTTCTGTTATTTATCAGAATAAAACTACTTTTTTATTTAGGCGTTGGTAATAATAACGTATTAATCAATAGGGTACCACGAGTCTTATGGCCCAATGAAGGAGAGCGCTGTGTGGGTGGAAGAAGGTGGGGTAGCCCTCACATGGGGCCGTCGCCCGCTCTCACCGGCCTCGTACGCACCGCCTGATCCTCTCGGTCTCTCCACTGAAGGAGATGAAAACAAGTTTCCGGAAGATCATCTGCATGATCTGTTTCCTGACTGGTAAGTCATCATCACTTTTATCCTCAAATTAATTTTTTACTTTTTAAATATTTTTCCATTACATATACAGTAATACCCCGAGTTACCTAACACGCGACTTATGTAAATTTGCAGGTACGTAAAAATGAATTCTTGAAAATTAGAAAAAAATTGAGTAGAGCAATTATTCTATTCAAACATCTAATACCCAAATACGTTTGCTTTTGCGCATTTTGTAAATTCTAACATTTGGTATGCATAAATGGCATTGTATAATATTAACTCGTTGACTGCTTCAAACCTCGTTTGACGTTATTCGGCTACTCTAATGAAGCTCCACGAAGATCGTTGTGACGTTGTGTAAATTATGTGTAAATGTTTGTAAAGAGAATGAGGTCATTCCAATAATAAATGGACTAAAATTACTTCAAATTCTAGGCCAATAAAAGTCAAATCACTGAAGTATTATTTCACTAAACCTGCATTGTACTTGTCACCTTGCTCCGTAATCCATAATCAGGTCCTGGGATCCGAGATGAGAACTCAGTATCCCAATATTCATCCATCAGTATCTCAACAATGGTAGGTCAATTTACATAACGCAGCCGTCCATCCAATTATAGTATAATATCCAATATTCCCTAGTGGTTTTGCTATAAAATTCTCAAGAAGTAGCCTTTGAATGACTTCCACCGCCGAACCGAGGGGCTGGCCCCTGGCCAACAATTACCTAGGTTGATGACTAAAAATCAACCATTTACTGTAATATATGACATCCATTGTATGGATGCTAAATTTGGGATAATTAGGCGAACACTATTCACAAATAATTGAAATAAAAATTAAATTTATATTATATATAAATTAATTAAATTAATAAATAAAAATTGAATAATCTCATCCTTGATGATATGATGTATCTAATAATGTAAAAGTGAAAAATTAACAAATCCATTTTCATAATCTGTCTTTCATCAGCTCTGGTGACCTTTCGGCAGAGAATTTTCATCCTGGATGGTTTCTGCTAGAGCATCATCACGCGACAACATTTGAAGACTTGAAGGCGGGAACTCTGTTTCTCAAACGCAAGGTGTTAAAAAATGAATATTATACATATTTGTAGTCTTTTCTATATTTTAGATCACTCCTGCAACAATACTTTATATCGGTTTCGGGCAGATTTGTGTTGTATATCTTCTTGGGGGTCGAATGATATATTAAACAACCATATAAAATTAATAAAGATACTATTAAACACAATTTTTAATCAGTTTTCCTGCAAAACACTGGCCATTATTACCAATGCATCTATCAACATTTGTAAAAACTGATAGGAGACACGCCAGAATTCATTAACAATTAATTTTTATTAAATTTTGGAAACATTAATACAATTTATATATTTTTAAGGAGAACATATTTTATTGTGAAGTTGCAATTTTTCAGATCATAGGTCTGTGATATTTTTAATACAAATTAAATGTATAAATTAGAAAAATATATTTGGTGTAGCATAATCGGTTAATTCATTTCCCTGGATAGGAAAAGATCCAGGTTCGAATCCCGGTAGCAACAAAAATATTTTTTCAATAAATTGATTTTATATGTATATCTTTCTAATTTATACATTTAATTTGTATTAAATTTAAAATATCACAGACCCATGTTCTGAAAAATTGCAACTTCACAAAAAGAATGTGTTCTCCTTAAAAATATAAATGTGTACAAAAAAGAGGTTCTAAAGTGTTTACAAAATTATTAAATAATTATATATTCAACAGCTTTCTGATTCCTAAGTTCTAATCTAATCAATTTGTTCACTTGTCAATTATTTCACATTGTATTATTGATTTTGATCTTGTTTTATATAAATGTCGATAGCCACCCCTATAATTCAAGATCTTTCTTATTTGGGGGTGCATAACTCTATTGTTGTTTGTTTGTTATCGAATGTATATATAAATAAATTAATAAACATTTTCCAACAAAGTTAGCTGCTTGCAGGAGTTAACAACAGCTTTCTATTGGTGTTTAATATGCATATAACCTATTAAATTTTGTTTCTAAGGTTGATGTTCAGAAGGAAGGCCAATTGAGTTTCTTAAAGGCCAATACGGGAAGTGTGATGGATCAACTCGATGCTTTAATATTATTAAAAGACCGCTTTGAACAGGATGTGCGAGAAGGTGGAAATGAATCTTTGAAGAAATTGGAAAATGCCATCCAAGGTATGTTTTTTCATAATGGTTATGTGTCATAGAGGTAGAAAAAATCTGTTATCGTTGTCACAAAAAACATCTGCAATGTTTATGGTGTTTAACCTGATTGTGCATATTTTCTCATCCATCTTTCGAAAAGGCATATCACGTTTTTTGTTAAAATTGAGTTACGACTAGGGTTATATTGTCCAAACACATGCCCATAATCCATTCAAACAGGCATATCTGAATTTCATTCCAATGAAATAATATTACATGAAAATATTTTGACGTAACCGCTCTTATTTCGACGTGTCATTATTACAAATGACAGTAGTGAGTAATATTTATGGAATAAATACACATCTCAGTGTCTTTTAATCAAAAAATATCTGTAGAAATCGGTAAAATTGTTTTTTTTTCATTTTTCGACAGTGAAAAATTCCACACAATTTGTTAATATATCATCTGCTGCACAGACTACCAAATACTTTTTAGTGTCACCCATATGATCATTTTGGCACAGGACCACTTACGCAATCAAATAGCTCCGTGACTTTTATTAAATATATGACTTGATTGGAAGGAAAATTTAAATGCTGACAATATAATATGTAATATATAACTAATGTTCCAAACCCCTCTCCTATATGTACACTTTATTTCATATCTATTCATTTACCGGTCTGTGGTCTGCTGTAAAATCAACAAATTCGAGGTACACCTCTTTGAAAGATGGACGAAAATATGTCAACAATGGTTTAAATAGTTTCGATTGGCAAATTTGTCTTGATGATGAGCTCCGAACTGTAAAATTATCCATAAAATTATATGATGAAAATTACTAGCAGAAATCAAATACAAAATTAAAAATTCAAGAGTAGTTGTTTAATAAATTACAGCGTTCCTGGTCAATAGTGCAAGAATACCTAAACTATAATACTTATTCACACACGAAACACACAATTGACTAATAAGTCATTAAAATCGCACTGTATACTGGACAGTTTAGATGAAGCCATATTCTTGTAGGGACTCATAATCTCAACTTGCTATCCATTTGTAAGCATTTTACGGCAGCTGTAGCCATCTTTTTACTACATCACTTTATTTGACAGATGGTCATAACTGTCATTTTTCAAATAAGGGAACAATTTTTGATAGTTATAGCTGGGATTACCAACCATCCTCGTTTGAAAAAGAGTCTTTTTTGAGATGTTTTGTCCTGTGTCCTTCCTTGAGATCAGGAAGGACATGAATTGTCCTTCTTTTGTACATTATACTTATACATATGGTTATTTACATATTTATATACACGTGATACTTTCTTTATTGCATCTTAAATATCATATAGATAGAAAAAATAGCAATACAAAAAGCCAACTGCAATGCTCTATAATTTAATACTAAAAGTATTTGACCATTTTTCGAACTCTGCTAAATAACATGTTAAGTTTATTGAGTTTCAGTGTTTTGATCAGTGTCCTTTCCTGGCACCTCTGAAAGTTGGCAACTATAGGATCGCATGATCTTAAAAAACACATGAGCTTTCCGGTACACCTAATACAATGACAATTTAAGTTATTACATATATGTAAATCATTTGAGCAATTTTTAGAATCCATGGTGGAAGCTAATAAACTTTTTGATGAGGTACTGGCTCGAAAGGATAATGCGGACACCACTAGAGCAACCTTAAGTATATTGACGAGGCACAAGTTCCTCTTCCAGCTGCCTGGCAACATTGATAAGAATATTGGGAAAGAGGATTATGACCTGGTCATCAATGATTATGCTAGGGCAAAAAACCTGTTTGGAAAGACTGAGGTTCCTGTTAGTATTTTTCATATTATGTAATACTACAATGTTTTACTATGTAGACAAAAAAGTAAAATTCAACATTCTTCTCACAGTGTAAATTTCTTAAAAATAATAATTTTTTATTTATTTTAATATGATTCCACGTTCACAGCTGTTCTATTGTTATTTGTTGATTTTTATTAATTCTCTTTACAGGTATTCAAGAAAGTTTTAACAGAAGTTGAAAATAGAATCGATAATCTTCGTTCAATACTTCACCTAAGAGTACAGAAAATGCCAATTTCTGTCGATGAACAAAAATACTTGATACGCTCACTGATGAATCTAGAATGGACCGGCGATGCAGCTTGGGATGGTATCACTAGCCGATGCGATTTCATTTCCAAAGAAATCATAAGGACTAGGGATTATCATATTCAGCTGGAATCTTCCGAAGATGATCTAAGCAAGTTATTTGATGTTAATCTAGATATTTATTTTTATTAATTGAGTTTCTGAAATTTCTTAAATACTAACAGGGCCGTGCCATTTATAAGGGTAAGGTTGTGTGAAGCACGATGCAATTTTTTTAATTAAAAATATTTTAAAAAGCTATAAGGCTTCATGAAGTTTAAAGATTTAAGACATTTAAAAAAAGATGTATTTGTCATCTATTAGGCTATGTAGGCTATATCCTAGGCACCCTTCCTTTTAAGAAGCCTTTTAAATGCTGGTAGCTTAATCCTATTAAAAACTTGTGTCAGGAGAGCACATGGCTATTATGATTTTTCTTTTAAATTGTGATATTTCCTGAGGGACTGCTAGACCCCTTTGCAGTAGATGTATTGAGAGAGCAGGTATCTTCGCATGAGGGCACTTTTTAGACTTGGCATACTCTTGAATATTAACATATTTCAATTTTGACACTAAATACATACACATGATTTTTATATAATATGATGACAGAAAATATATTTCAATGTTATGGTACTTACTTTTAAAATCCTCACTAGAAAAATATCAGAAGAATTTATATGAAAAATTGATGCAAATCAAAATGAGCACGAGCATCATATAAGTGAAAAAGATAGACTGAAACTACCATTCAAGAAGAAGGCTAAATCTCAGAAATTGGTGATGTGCAGTGCGATAAAGATTTTTAACAAAATGCCAAATGATATAAAAAAGGAGAAGAAACTACATAGATTTTAAAATTAAACTAGACAAATATGTGCAGGATAAGTTGAAATAATAGTAAAAAGATTTTTTTTGATCTTGTTTATATTAGTGCATATCGACATCTAAGAAGCAGCATGACATAACTCATTTTTCAAGAAAAATTGTGTTATGGTATGGTTGGATTCAAATTTTTGCACCGGTTCAATTTGTCAAACTAGTTTCACGATTCAGTCAACTGCAAAGCCAATGTAGCCACTTTTGTCATCACTGCACAACTATAATCGTATAGCATCATGACACAACTCACACAGCTACCATGAACGATGTATGGGAGAATGATGTTAAGATGAGTGTTGTACTATTTTTTAGTTATTTTTAAATCAAAATCACGATAATCCTCGGACACTCCATTCCCTTTCCGTACGTCATGACCACTTGGACAAGTTTATAGAGGATATTCCCAAATTGCCATCACATTATTGTTGCCAAACAACAAGGAGACTGTACCTTCAAACTGACAACGTCGGAGGCTCAACTCTACAACATTTATATAAACAAATGCCAAGAAGAAAAACTTACCCCTTTAAGCAGATTCGTGATTGATAGAAAGTGTAAATCAGATAAAATCAGTATTTTCACCCCTCACAAAGATCAGTGTGACTTGAAATTGAAGACCGTAACAAGTGAAGTGTAAATAAAGATGAGAAAGCAAAAGATAAGCTATTATCCCTGAACCGACATTTAAATTTAATTTTTCTTGTCTACAACATAACATAACTTCACAAAAAATTGCAGCCACATAGCATAACTTATTGATTTTTTTAAATAATTGCCTTTAATCTAAAATACATTGTTAACAATCTGTTAAACAATGTTAAAGTATTGAAATCCAGATGAAGAAGTTGACAAAGTTAAAATTAAATAGTTTGTTCCGTACAGGAAGACAAGAACTGTTTTTAGGGTGGTTCGTCAGTTCATTCTTGTTACTCGGGCTGATGATGTCTGTGCAGCATCCAATCCAAGGTCCAAATCGTAGTCCAGTGTAGTAGCCAAGAGTCGAATTTGTTTCCAAAAGTCCGGAGTCAAAGCAGGGTCAAAGCGAGGTAGAGAGAAATAAAACTTCAGCGTGTGTACCCAGAGAGCACGGCGACGAGAATGAGCTCTTTCGGCCGCCAGCGTACTATTTATTTCCCACGAGATAGGGCCGGCCGCGCCAGACTGCCGTCTCACGCCGGAGCGGGCTTACATCCCTACCTACACCTGGTACCTCCACCGACTGGCGGTCAATCTTGGAAATTGTAGGCCAGTCAAACGGTGCGACGCTCAGCTAGCAGATTATACTTCATGCTACGTTTTTATTTAATAAAAATTTTATTCCTATATCTTGGATATTTTATTCTTTATTACCACATGTGCCGCGATGTCTTAATGTTACAAAGTCGAATGATCGCCCGGGATATATTTATTCGGTTTACAAAATTTCAAATCAGATTTACATTTAAAAACACACAATATATATTGCGCACTCTTGCACGGGTGATTCCCTCAACATTATCTATTGCAGCCTTGGCACCGGGGTTTTGTGTTCCCAGGATTTGAACATTCATGATAGCGGTTTCGCCAAAAAGGCTCTTTTCAGGGCCGCATGCCGACATAGCTCCCGCGAGTGTGATCCTGTGCGGCACATAGATTTTTCTATCTTCTGAAAAGTACCAAAAATGAGTTATGTCATGATGCTTCTTAGACTTCGATATATAAGTACTTATGTATGCACTATATCAAAAATAAATGATAAAATGTTATTCATTTTGCTTTATAAGAATTAGATTTTTTTTCATTATTACAGGACCATAATTACATCAAAATCTAGTTCTACAAATTTATTAAGATGAAAAGAGAAAATGGTACATTGTAAATAAAATTATTTTCAATATCTTCCACCCCCAGGTAAATTCCAGAAATCAACCAAAGGCAGCGGGACGGAGACATGGCCTCCGCGGGTGTTATTATGTGGTGCTCTATGCCCGCTGCTGTCTGAAGATATGCCTGACCTGTGGAGGCTCGGGCAGAGCTATTTCTGTGGAGAGCTGAGGGGTGACAGGCAGCACGATAAACATGAAAAATTCAAGGTATTTCTCAATGTCAAGTTCAAAATTGTCAACAAATCAACATTACTGTCACTCTGCATTATTTATATATATTTGTACATAGAACATTACACTGTTTACTACTATACCGGAAAAGCACTATCTGCTATAATACAGTAAAATACTAGTGTAGCAGGCAGGGTACCCAAATATATTTCTTACTTTGCTGCAATGTTATCCGATTATATCAATATAAAATACTGTACTATGAATCAAAAAAATAAAATTATTATAATAGTATATATAATACTTATATAATAGCCTCCATTTGTCCACGTCTGCAACAATATTTCAATAAATAATTTTAAACAAAAGCAGACCTTAAAACTGTCACATAATTTTGAATGTGAAGATCGTTGATCGATTTTTAACTATCAAAATTCATAAATGGAAGAAAACTGTGTAATTTAAAGATTTGATAAACAATAATACAAGTATATTAATTTAAATATTACATTTAAATTATTTTCCTGCTGTGCTTTCTTTCTTTTTAAATAAATAAAGATTATAAAAAATATTAATTTTCCGTAATTAATTTTGTTGTGCCAGTACTGCCGACTGCGTAACTGTGTAGATCTTACCATTATCCTTATTGTATTATTCACTCTGGTAATCAGTTGTGGTCGCAGAGAAATCAAACTTTGTCTTCAGGTGACAATTACTGGGTTTATTATAACAATTCAAATACAAGTAAATTACGCTAATATTATGTCTCGAAAGGAAGAGAGCGCTCTCCGCGATGGCGCTCAATTATAGTCTTCATACTAAAGTAAATACAATAGCATGGCACTAAGTATAAAATAAAATCGCTCTACCTGTATATTGTTTTTTGAGGGCTGGTAATGTGTCAATATCTTGTAGATACTGGGGCAGATTGATCTATGCTATGTCATTACACAATTTAAATAATATTTTCCATCCAGATAGCTGACAAATACTCGCTTCCTGATCCACAATTTGATTTCTGTTGTGTCTGAAAATATTTGGATTTTGAAATCACAAATTCTCCTTAATCTCCGTTTGTAATTGTTTCATAGACTACTCATAGAATTGCTTCTTTCACGTGTCTAATTCTAAATATATAAATATTCCTTCTTTTAATTTAGAACTGTTCTTTCATCCTATATTAATATCTTATTTTGAACATTTCAGAGAATGATTTTGGCAACAATTGAGTTATTCAGTCGCACATTAAGAACGGCTCTACTTCCGCAAACATTAGACAGGACCGCCTTGACGGATAAAGTTTTGTGGGGCATTCAACCGGCTCCAAATCTCTGCAACTGGCTGGCCCACTGTCTCCGTGATGTCAGGGAAACGTACAGCTCCCTGATGCGAATGGATCTGCCATCAGATGCACTAGATATTGTAGGAAATCTGATATTTGATTTACGATTACACTGTATGATAGGATTGCTGAAGCAGGCTATCGAAAAAGTGAAGACTTTCCATAAAACGGAAGTGTGGAAGGTTGAATTTGATCCTCAGCACGGTGGCATTACAGAGCTGGTTAGTTTCTTTTTAGTATTATAGATACCTATTCAATTTTAAATGTAGTTGATGATGACATAAATGATAATGAATTAAATGTCTCATTTATTTTCAAACTAAGCTAATCATGCTATGAAAATAAGACCAACTTGCTGGTCTACTGGAACGAGGTTCGGATCCTTGATTACTAGGCGAGTACTTAGTAATAAGCATGTATGCTATAATATATTTTAAGTATAATTTTTACAGATGATTTATTTGAGAAATTGAACTGACATAACTTCTAAATTACAGCCCGGATTACTAGAGAAGACGATTTATGATGTGATGAATGTTGTAAAGGAATCAGTATTAATATCGTGCCCGAGAGAGAAACCTTTGTTGGATACAGCGTCAGCTGCTTGTCGTCATCTCAGTAGCCACATACAAGACATGCTACTGGCCTTCACCAAGTGCCTGGAAACTCTTGCCTTCAGTCATGATGAGCAGGTAATGCTTATTTTAGCGTAAAAAAAATTTAATCTTAATAAAATATAATCCAAGATCTATCCCAGATATTTATTTTATCAATTTAAAAAACATCTTGTTTTCCAGGATAGTGGACAGTCCCCGCTCTCCGTAGTCTTAGGTGCTCCCGAACTAATGGCTAGCAGCGGGCGGATGAACGATATGGAAGGTCATGACACACAATCCACGCCACTCTGGCAACACCGCCTTCTCATTACGCTGTCCAATTGTCATTACACCATGCAGTGCGTGCTACCCAGGGTGCTGACTTTCTTTGAAAAGTGAGTGATAGAGAAATTTATTTAAAGATATTTATTTTAATTATGGATCTTCCTCTTCTAAGATTATGTTTGGGTCTTTCAGGAATGGCTATCCCAAACCTATTATGCCAGCGGAAGCAGCGAAGCTTTCTCTTGGAACCTTGGATAAATCCATAATGGAGGCATACTTGGAACAGAAGAGTGATCCACTCGTGGGAACCATAGAACCTTCCATGTACATCGGCAAGTTTGAATGGGACATGAAGTACAAGCCTTCTGATGTGCGACCTTACGCAAAGGAATGCATCAATAATTTAATTGCTGTCCATGCAGAGGTTAGTTACGCATAGAAATATCAATATGCTTAATGGATTAAATCATTGCGTAAACACCGTTTCTTGGAAATCCGTGTTCAGTTGGAGGTTGAAAATAAATTATGCTAAGTTCTCTAATATAGTAGGCCAAGTAGTCTAGATAAATATATTTCTCATAATGGCTTGCGTCATCCTTTTAATTATGGCCTGTAAGTGTAAGACGTATTTCAAATAAAATAATTTTATAATCATCAAATCAATCAACTGAGTTTGGCGCGTCTAACTTAAGTTGGTACCTACTCCTCATGTGCTCAATTTTAATTTAATTTGTTACCAGAAGGTATCTACAATTTATTCCATGTAAATATGAATTTTTTCATATCATTATTGATAGTGTTGCCGTAATTACCTTCGATAGGTAGTCCTCAGTTTTCTGATTGGTTTGTTGAATATATTCCTTCAACCTATGTAAATGAAAAGACACCTTTACCTTTGCGAAACTGGGCTATTATTCGCCGATTCTTCTACTGATGGTCGCTCTCCCTGCTGTCTCGAATCTTCTAAGAACTCAGCTAGCTAGCCTCTGAAACTTTACACCACTGATAATCCGAAAAATATAATACACAAAATGTTTTTTTATCACCGCTGTAAAAATATAAGACCAACTTTGAAAACCGTCTCTGAACAGAAGTAGTTTCACTTTTGTTTCCTGTTTTAAATTTATAAAAATGGAATGCACATATTCAAACTGTAATACTAGGCCTACCCATAGAAGTATAATACACGTAAACATATGGGTTTTCACCAAACGTTCCCTCTAAGGTGTGCGGTAATATTTATTACCAGGTGTGCACGAGCACACAATTTGGCATCATAGCGCGCACAATTATTAACAAGACTTTATGCGCCACCTTCTAACAAATGTTGGCAACCATGTTGCAGTATGTTCATTTATCCTGTATGAGATCACCAACATTTTGGACATTGAACCGCTTTCTGAGGTTACGCTGCCGAGATAATATCTTTATACCTACGCTTTTACTGTCTTCTATCTTCCTCTGCATAATGAGTTATAAAATATTGTATTTTTTATTGCGGAGAATGTGTCTAAAGTATGCAGCTTTCCTTGATAATTATTATTATTTCTCTTGACTTATTTTC
The DNA here is from genome assembly GCA_031772225.1 of Eubasilissa splendida. Classification (NCBI taxonomy): domain Eukaryota; kingdom Metazoa; phylum Arthropoda; class Insecta; order Trichoptera; family Phryganeidae; genus Eubasilissa; species Eubasilissa splendida. The sequence continues at coordinate 13,554,303 of CM062867.1, forward strand.
ATTAGTAATGTGATCAACACAGGTCCTACAGTAACCTTATATTGGTATGGTAATGTTTTTCTTATTTTCTCCCTCGGGCGCACAAATTGTTTTGGTCCTAAAATTGAACAAAAAAAAATTATGCACACACCATGATACAAAATTAGAGGGACCACTGCTTTCACCTAGTACAGTAATAATTTCGGTGACATTTAGCATAATTCATGCAATATTAATTATCCAATCATTTTTTCAGGTGCACAGTATTTCACCAAGTTTGGTGCGCGCCGTCTTATCACAAATCATAGAGACTGTCGGAGAGGAAATATCCAGGCTCATGTCGCGCTGTCGGGGAACCTTCTCACAATACGGGGCCCTACAGGCGCAGATAGACATCACAGTACTGAAAGATGTCACCATGCCTTTACTTACTCAAAGAACAAAGTATGTTTTATTCTATGTTATGTTGTATCTATGTATATCAAACTTTTTTGTATTATACTTACATAATCATATTACATATATTATGTTAAACAAATTTTTATTCATTTCAGAAACTATTTTGAAGAAGCACTAGACTGTATTCCGGAAATAAAAATTCTTGAAGATAAAAAGTAAGGATATGGTTTAACTCTTTTCTGCTAAGGATGTTTATAATCGTTAGAGGAAAATCTTTCAAGGATTCTCATATGCAAGGCAAGATAAAGGAGTAGCATACCGAATAGCTTGTTGGTCTAATGGTTAAGACGCTGGCCCAATGATCTAGTGGTCGGGGGTTCGCGCCTCGTTCCAGGAGACTAGCAAGTTAGTCCTATTTTCATAGCACAAGCGTTTAGCTTAGTTTGAAAATAGTAAGAATATTGATGTGACATGTATTCCGTGTACACATCTCTATTATTTTTTTTTAATAAAAAAAATACCCGGGGGTGGAACAGGAGCTTCGTTGAATGTTCAAAAAATAAAAATTGACACTTTTCTTATGCCGAGAACCAGTGACAATTTAGTGTTCAGTATCACTATTCTAAAATGTTTAATGAAGAATATTTCTATCAAAGATAGTTTTGTATTATGTAGGACTTTCTATCAAAGAAAGTTTTGTATTATGTAGGACTTTTTTTACTGCTCCGGGCATTTAAATATCTAGTTCCTCCCTCACTCACATGTATTTAAATAGCTGTCAACATTAAGTGTTTTGTCAGATGGTGCAGTGGGCTTATGATTTTATATTTAACTATGACAGTCAACCTATTTCTGACAGGACTGACACATTTTGCTTTCAGCTGAAGAATGTAGAGCATTTTTTTGGTTTGATTCCTATGTTAAGCACTAGCACGTGTTAGTTAATTCTATAATAAATAAAAATATTTAAAGCCTAGCTTAAAAACAATTGAAATTGACAGAACATTAACATTCTTCTTTAAAAATAATATTTTTATTAATTTAAAATGATATTTTGAAAATATACATTACCAATCTTAACTTGTGGCACCATTTTACATCAGAAAATAAATATTCGATTAATCAATAAATCTTATTATTTTTTCAGGTTAAAGGAGAAAATCATCACCGATTTCCAAAATAGAACAAAACTGCAAATGATATGCTTTAGAATTTGTTAATTTTTTAAAAATGTATGTAGATAATAATAAACCAACGAATTTAATTACACACGCAGTAAAATTTTGATTATCTGACATGTAGGTAAATTAGATTTAAAATTCCACTATAACACATATAACATTAATTTTGTAAGCAACACATACAATGTTGATTTGTTATAAGCTAGTGGAAAATAAGCTGCTAAACAGAGTACTAAATGATCAACTTTTTACTGTAAAGTAATCCAGTGAGACCCATTTAAGATGTTTCCATTCACCACTTTGTCTTTTTTTTTTTTCCATTTTCATTTCAATGTTGTACTTCTTTCCATAATATTGCTTTATTATTTAAAGCTTCTGAGTTAGCGTATTACTCAAGAGTCCAGTTTTCACTACCATAATATGTAAGATTTATAAGAATGCACCAATCAATGCCTCTTTTCATACCCGATGGCAAAGTGTTGACTTTATAGGCCATATTTAACTTTACACACACACATACTTTCCTACCTAAGATCATATTTTTCAGTCCTGAAAAAATGCTACAAATAAAATATTTTTCCCTTTATGCGATTTACCGCCTAAAAGTTTGAAAATATGAACTCCAACCCAATTTACTCTTTTTTTTCATTTGATATATTATATTTTCGGCACATCAAAATAATATTGAAATGGATTGTTTGTTTACAATTTTTATTTAATAATAATTATATTTTCTTATGTAGCAATTTAATATTGACCAATGCATTTTTGAATAATATGAAATTTTAAATATTAAAAAAAGGAATTGAAAATACATGTCATATGAAAAGTCATCTGTTAGAATAGTTAATATGCAAAATTACAAGTCAAATTATATATGAATATTCATTTAAAGCTTAAGATGTTTTAATTGACTGCTTCCCTGAAATACATCTTAAGAGGGTTTCACTATATATGTGTAGAATATTTATTTTATTTGTTGAGAATTTGTATATGTAAAATAAGTTAACATTTATCAAAGAGATATTCAATCTCACCTCAAATTGAATATCTTTTTTCATTAAAAAATCTTATGGCTATCACTTTTTAGGATTTTGGCCATTTATTATTTATCTAATTCTCCTCATTATTATATTTTCAGAATATTAACATTCAAAATTGATCCTACTAATAAAATCTAACATATTTATAGGTGAACTTTCATGTTTGCCATAAAACAGTTCAAATATTGTTTAAATACATAGCAAATATATTTTTTTCTTATTATTAACTATTTGTTTCATATTATAGGATAGGACTAACGAGTACCACCATGATTATTTAATTTTTCTGGAATTATTTTGTTCCAATGGAATATAAACGGACATTGTCAATTCCTATTATTAGCATGTTCATTGTACAAAATACATTATTTTAGTTCATTTTTATATATTTTAGATATAAAAAATCAAACAAAATGTAAATACAATGTACAATTCATAAATATATAATTTTATTTTGTATTTGTAATATTTTTATTTATAATTATGCATTAATCAAATAAAAATATGTTTATGTTTAAATGTTTTCTTTTATTTAAGTGGAACATTATGTAACATGTATGATAATGTGATTTTTCATGACAATTCATTTACTGATTTATTTATTTGAAGCTTATCAACATTAAACAGTTCATATCAGTCACTTTCTGTGCACTGTTGCATGAAGGCCAGTGGTGTAACTGTACCAGTGCAGTTTATTTTATGAATTAGCAACTTTAGCATTAAATCATTTACTAAACAAAATTAGTGTAAAAATACAATTAATTTATGTTATTAGTTGTTTTGTGAAAATTGTCTTATGATGTTATTGTAAGTAACGCCCTTTATCTTTGAGTATTGTCGATCATTGCTGAATGACTCAAGTATCCTTCCCACCAACCGGCTTCAATATTTTACTGCTTATGTGAGCTTAGTTTGTCTCTAGTTTATACAATCTTTGATTAAACTAGGGTTTCGAACCGGAACTGAACCAAAAACCAGTAATTGGAAAAAAAAAATTGACGGAACGAAAACCAGAGTTGAACTAAAAAAAATATTGGTTTATTTTGGTTCGGTATATGTTCAAACACGCATGTTAACACAATCTTACTCTCCATTTCAGCTATTCTAAGAGACAATATAAATAGTTTAAATGAAAATATATTGGAAGATATTTTAGTAATTTGAGGTAACTTTCATATTTTTTAATCATAAATAAATATACCCAAGAATTATGTATACTTCAACCATGAATATACGAATTTGTTTCGTTTACAAATGTTTTGTTTAATAAATTATATTAGCCGCTTCAAACATAGTTTTGGGCATGAAACATAAAAAATAATTCAAAAATAAAAATTTTACAGTTGAATCGTGGCATTTTTATAAAATGAGTCGTATATAAATTACGAAGGTACTTACCGGTAACGGCTGCAACCACTTCAAAATATAATCGATAAAATTGTTCACTTAAAAATGATCTTTAACATTGTTCACTTAAAATAATCGTTTATTTTCCCTTGTTTAGTTTTAACATTTCTTTCACTGTCTCGTATAATTATTTTAGCCAATGCATCGCAGTGGGAAAATGCATCCACCGGTAATTCTGGTCTTCCCGATACGTATCGTTGGAGAACATCTAAGGCATGAAAAACTTCGGAAGTTGACGGTAACGAAGCAAATGAGATTTCATTGCTTTCCTCATTCAATGTGTCATTTTTGTCCTCATCACTCGTCTCAGATACCGTAATGCGAGGCGCGGGAACATACAAAGCAGACGTTATCACTTCATGGTCGTAAGAAATAAAATCATCGTAACTTGTAGATCTCAACAAAATTCTTTCACCCGTTGTTAAACTCGCTTGAGGGGCGTCAATTTCATCTACGGGCAGCGAAGAAAACCCGCACTTTTTAAAACAATTCGCGATTGTTGTAGATGTTACCGATTGCCATGCTATACTCATAGCTCGACATGCATCCAATACCGTCCATTTTCTTAAGTTTTCTACAGAACAGCCATTGTTTACCTGTATAATACAGGAATGCAATAAACTTTTTCTGTAATGGCTTTTGAAGTTCTGTATTATTCCCTGATCTAGCGGTTGGAGAGCACTCGTAGTATTAGGAGGTAGGAACAGAAATTCTATATTTGGCGCAACAATTTCCGGTGCGTAATGTGCTGAACAATTATCCAAAATCATCAATATTTTACGATCTTGTGCTGCCATTTTTCTCTGCATCGTAATAGCAAAGCTCTTAAATATTTCCCGCGTCATCCACGCTTTTTTATTATGGCAATAAGTAACAGCGGGAAAACTGCTAAAAGTAAGGCCTCTAAAGCATCGTGGTTTTTTATATTTTCCGATGACTGTGATCTTTACTTTATCGGATCCGTCCATATTTGTACATAACGCGGCCGTCAGGCGTTCCTTACTACGTTTTCCTCCATGACATCTCTCTCCTTTAAGAGCTAGTGTCCGATCTGGCATCATGTTATAAAACACACCAGTTTCATCTATGTTATAAACATTTTTTGCGTCGTATTTCTCCCAAATATGCCGATTGTTTGTTATCCAGCTCGAAACTTCTTCTTCATCAACTTTTTGGGAATCGCCACAAACCGCGAGGCAAACAATGTTGTGTCGCTTTTTAAAGCGATCTAACCACCCATTAGATGCCTTAAAATCAATTCCCATCTGATGAGCCAACGACTTTGCTTTCTCAATAAGCATTAAACCAGAAGTAGATATATTCGCTGATCGGATTTGGGAGAAATACTCGAACAGTTTTTCTTCCAATTCTTCATATTTGGCAGGCCGTACACGCTGTTGGGAACCGCTCGCCTTACATCTATCAAACGCATCTTCAATCTTCTTCCGATTTTTTAAAATTGTGGAGAGAGAACGAAACCGGAATACCATATTTTACGGCTATCTTGCCTTTACTGTCCACTTTGTTGTCGATGTCTTTCAATATCATTATTTTTTGTGCCATGGTTAAAGTTTTGCGGGAATTATCACGTACTGAAGCCATTTTAAGGTTTCACAAAATATTATGAAATGTACTTTAAATAATAAATTACACTACACTAGTATGCATAGCAGTAAACACACGAAAACAATAGTTAATAGAAACACAAAAAATAGTCCATAAAGTATTTTAAAGAATTATTTGTATTATTGACGAGTTCACACGAAAACAATTGTCAAACGAAAATGAATTTATGTAAATATTCAGTTCGGTCATGCAATAATCGCGTTAAAAACGGAACAAACTTAACTCTACAGACCTTACACTGAGACTGATATTCCCAATATTATCATACAATATATGTTCTAATTATTTTATCTTTAATTATTCATATTATATTATTGTATCTATTCATGTAGTATGTTAATTATAAAAGAAGGAATAAAATGTTCTAAATTATGATAGAAAATAAAAACATTTAAAAATTAATCACCCGGAGCTGAACCGAATACCGAAAAAAACTGTTATTTTTTCCGAAATGAAAACCGGGATCGAACTGATATATATATATATATACTTATTTAATTGAATCGGAAAGAAAACAAAAAAAAAAAATAACGGTTCGATGCTCCGGATAAAGTGCTGTTATGAATTAGCTCAAAGGATCGTAGCCTCAGATGACATTTAAAATTACCGCCGTCCAAATACTGTGTCATAGATTTCTTTTCTTATCTACGGTCATAGATGTCGCCTTATCTATGGATGTCGCTATATAATTGTAGTGTATTGTCATAACTGGCGAAAAATGTCAATATAACCCATAGATAAAAAAAGAAAATATAACCATAGAAAGAAAGTTCAATAAACTTTGAAATGTTTGTTTGAATTTCAAACGAATTATATTTTGACAGTCGTGAACTTTCGAAATAATTTATATTAAGCAAATATTATGTTAAGTTACACAAGTTGTTATGTGATTGAAAAATCAATCTTTTTATATTATATGTTTGCAAAAAAACTAATTTTAAGTCAAAAACCGCTGAGAACATGATTTCAGATGCCGAAACACTCAAGGCTAACGAATATGTAAGAAGGCGAATACTCAGACTTCAGCAGGTATTTGTTTTGATTTTATCAATTGAAGCAATAAATTTTTGATTATTTCTATGATAGAAAGTATGACATGTGTAAATCTTTATTGTTACCACAATTTAAAAAAAACTTATTTGATGTCCGCAAGGTTCGCGAACAGTCGAAACATATTGCAAAGGAGATAAGATCGAGAGTTAATAAAGAGAAGGCTCGTCAGATAATTAACATAGACGCTTCTCAGAAAATAAAGTTGGATCATTTCAAAAAGAAAGCTATTGACAGTTTGAGATCTGACTTTGATAATCGATTGTCTGACATTGGGAGTAGTCATGCTGCAGCTATTGACGAAGATCTGACAAAAGAAGGTACCCACATATAACATTAATTTAATAAGCAATTATGCTGAATTGAAAAACTGGCATAAGTAATTTAGAAACTTAAAATTAGTATAACCATTAAATATATTATTTAATTAAATATCTTAATGATCTTAGCATAGTGAATAGGATTAAAAAAGGATTGCTTAGGTGGTTTGATCGTATGGTACGGATGAATGTGGAAAGAATAAAAATATACAATGCAAGTGTTGATGGCATCAGAAATAGAGGACATCCACGGAAGACTTGACATTTGACACCTTTTAAGTGGAGATAGAAAAGTTCATACAATTCCATACAAAGTGATATACAATTATTAGTTTCCCTTTCTACCCCGAATTATTAAATTTATGTGCTTAGCAACTGTATATTTTTTGTAGTATTCTTCAAACATAAAATAAGCGAATTGTGATGGAAAATTAAAAAAAAATCTCAGTATATAAATATTATTTATTATAAATTCTGGTACTTCAAGTATAGTCAGACCTTATAAGATATGACACACAAAAAATAAAAATATATAGCATAGAACAAAAAATAAGAAAGAAATATTCTAAAACATTAAAAGAATAGTTGAATATTTAAGAAGATAAATTTGGTGAAAATAACTATTAATAGTCGCAAGAAATACAAGTACGTCAAACTTAACGTTGTAACAATGCGCAACTGACCAATTTCACCTGCCGCAGTGTTGATATAACGTTGTAACAATGCGCAACTGACCAATTTCACCTGCCGCAGTGTTGATATAACAAAAAAATAATTAATGTTTGTAGTCTAAATAAATCTAGTATAGACTATTATTTACGTAAACTTAGTAGTATTGTCAGAGAATTAACACCATAGTAAGATATATGACTAGATTCAGTTGATGGCTCATTAAAGTACCATCAGGGTAAAAAGAGTTAAGTCAAATAAAATAAACAAAATAATAGGTTTTATTTGGAAGAGGATGTTTGTAAGAAATCTAACAGTAAAGCCTGATAGAATAAAAAAAAAATTTCTTAAAGATTCTAGAAGAAATTGGTTTTTTCAAATATAGTTCTTTTAGAACCTTCATATCTTTTTGCTAGTAACATAAGTTTTGAGGTAACATAAGCTGTAATGTAAATTGCATGCAGTTAATTTCACTTATAAATCGAGTTGAATGAACATTCATTATGACAAACTTATTTTACAAAGTTACCTAGTTATTACACTATGTATTAATTTCTAAATATATTATCACTACTTTCCTGTTAGGAAACCCCTAATCAGTATAACTTACTTTGATTCTTTATTTATTGATTATTCTCCTATTTACGTCTGTTTTTTTTAATGGATCATTACAATATATATAAACTTAAATACTATAAAAACTAAACTAAACTCTGTTGCAGAATGGAATGTTCAAAAAAACATTAATAGGCAAATAGCCACAAATAGAGGATCACAGGCAGCTTCATTTCTCCGAAGGGAAAAAGCGATAAAGAATACTAAACGTGTGATACCAATAAAGCAGTCAGCGAGGTAAATCATTTTCTTTTGTAAAATTAAAATAATACAATATTAAATACAGTAGAAGCCGGTTATAACGCGCATTCGGGTATACTGCCAGTATTTTTTGTACCGTTTTTGTTTTAAGGTGCCCAGCGTAAAAAGCTATGGCAAGGTAAATGAAAATAGATCTTAAAACAAATAAAGAATGTAACTTTTACTAAATTAATTTATTATTGTGGACGGTCGCCGCCCGTAAACAGCAAAAAATTACAGATTAAAAAGAAAGTGATTGTGTTGTGTGTTATTTCATCATCAGCGTCCATAGACCGCGATTTCATATTGTTTTGAGATGAAAAAAAGGAAAAAATAAAAGTTTATAGTGTCAGGAAATTATTATTTATTTTGTATTTGTTTTATGGAAGGATTTTATTAATATATTTTATTTGTTATACAGTCAAACTCGGTTATAACAAGTACGAAGGGACCAGCTATATTTGCTCATTATAACCGTTACTCGTTATTAAAAAAAAAAATTAATATCCAATAAAATTAAAAGCAAGGTAAATAAATACATATGAAAAATCTAAAATCTATAATTGTATGAACAAAATCATTTTGAAGCGAATTACTGCATTCAATCACTTTATTTCTTAACAAAATTCAAAATACCACTCTGTTTTAAAGTTTAAAACTTACTATTACTTACTACGCACACAAAATAAACACCCATTGGTTTTTTCTAAGAATTCACAAACCTGAAAGGAATCGTAAACAATAAGGAACCTCGTCGGCAAACGCTGCTTTCGATTTTATTACTTCTCAAGAATTAGGGTTTTTAGACCGTGTAGTGTATTTTGTTGACTTGTTAACAATATTTTTATATGTTATATCAGTGATGCGAGCTCACTATGACAGTGAAGAGTTGTATGAAAACAGACCTAAATCAAAATAATAAGTATTTCCTCATTATAACCATGCTTGATATGACTGAGTTCGACTGTATTTAATTTGATCTTTACCTAGAACATTTTATTTACACTAATATTATTGTGTTTAATGTGATGCTTAAAACTAAACAATATTAGCACTTCACATCATAACTACTATATATTCTTGATTTTACAAAAGGTGCATTTGTTTTGTTAGAAATTTCAATAAATATTTTCTAAATACATATTTCATGATTTGCAACAATTACTCAAAATACTTGATTTTTACTTTATTTGATGGTATTCTATTTTTCACATAACATCAGTATTGTCACGGGCATAACTGATAATCAGCAACAGTCGTAATTGGAAAAATGTGACATGGTACACCGTTAAATAAAAATGTTATTTTTAAATATGAGCTTTAGTTAATTTTTAAATATGATGTATTTTTATTTTACAGATATGTTCAACGCAGTTTGCCTTCAAATTTGAAAAAATTATTGATTGTTAGCTCAGCATCGGATAATCTAAAAGATTTTTACTTAGAAAATGGCAACCCTGATAACGAATGTCCCAATCTTAATCGTGACATTGAAATAGATGAATCAAATTTGACCACCCAATCTAAGACCACAAATGCTCTTACTGAACAAGGTAGTCAAACCGAATGTGTATACACTAATACAAATGAAGACGATAATAGCTCACCTAAAGAAAAATTAAAAATTAATTCTGATAGAAAAATTATATTTGAAGTTTCTGAAAGTAGTGATGATGTTCCTAATCATTTTGGAGAACCATCTCATGTAAATAATTATGAATCAAGTAATGTTAACTCCGACTCTTGCGAGCATGTAGCATCTCCAACTGAGACTTTACGGTTACTAAAGATTTCTACAGATTCTAATAGCAAATCGACTGAAGATACAGTTCAGAGACAACAATCTAAATATCTTCAAGCCATTGAAGAAGAGACTCCAGACCAAACAGATCAGGAACCAACTTCGAAGAGCCTCCACACAATGTCTAGTGACAATCCGTTCAACGCGATCTCTGAGTACATCAAGCACAGAAACCTTCATTTAGATACGAGACCACTCTACAACAAGTCTAGTCCTCGCTTCAACCGAGAATCAAATGATGTTGAGAAAATTAAAGATCTTATACAACACGTGAGACATGCACCACGTACAAACAATGCGCCGACCATTCCTAACTTGCCGGAGAACTATAGAAGGGAAAATGATTATTTGGCAAGAAAGAAGCAGTCAAACTTGTCATCAGCAGCTGGGGATTGGATTCCAAATTCACCACGCTACACAGAAAGAAAATCGTGCATCACGGGCTGCAGGTGTCCTTCAAGTTGCTGCGGTGATAATAATATTAAAGTGGCCAAACATACAACCGTGTCAAAACCATTAAGAGGGATACTATCACAATCGGCTTCATCTAGCAGTAGAAATATCAAGTATGTGACTGGAAAACCCCCAGTCAGGTGCAAACCCGAAGTGCCTGGTTCCAGATCTAATCATTTTAAAGGAAAAATATTAAATAAATTTGACAATACATCTAGAAAGTCCAGAGTAAGCCCGATTAAAAAAACTATCAGCGACTCAGCGGGAATTAGAGGCAGCGGAAGGATTGTGAAAAGTTATGACCAAACACATAAATTTGCGAAAAATGTCATAGTCGACTCCAGGGACCTAGTGGAGAAACTTCCTAAAGAAGGAAAAAATGCATATGAGATGGCAAAAGAGGAAATTATTGAAACGGATCGAGCGACATCGGGATTAGATCATTATTATAATAACGAAGCGCGGAGGATCAGAGGAGAACGAGCTATGCAGAAAGTGTTGGCAGAAAAGGACTATGTAAACATGCAGAAAGAATTAGATGCTCTTACGAAGGAACAAAGACTTCATGGAAGAAAGTTGCCGGTAAGTTCATTAATTTTCTAGACATGCTGACAGACGGGCATGAACACTTTAAACTCGGCACAGCCAAATTAAAAGAGGGAACGTCATAGTTATGTCATATCATTATTAACTATGCCAAAGAATTCAATGCGGTGCATTGGGGCTCATGTTAGATAGGTGCCCACAAGTCCGTTCCAATACATTTTGTATTGATTCTTTTCGCAGCACTAATATGAACAAATAATTAATCACATGCATTAGGAAACTACATTACTATACATTAGTACTCAGCTAATATAACACGCGGGGTAGGGAGAAGACCATCGCATCAAAATGAAAATTTTGGTTAAAGCGAAATAAGAATTTTAAAAATAAATTTGTTTTTTTTTGTAAAAGTGTGAGAATTGACACAAGAGTCAAATTTTATTTCACTATTTATTTATTTCATATCATATGTTACAAGTACATTTGATATTTTAATATCTGCCTCATTGGGCTCAGGCAAACATTTTACATTTTTAATCAACAAACATATTATACATAATTAGTTTATCAACTATAAATTTAGAATAAGAAAGAGGAAAAAATAAAAAGTGTAAGTAATAAAATATGATGCAATATTTGATCTTGAGAAATTTATAACCTACCTGAAATTTGTTTTCAACAAGTTTAAATAATACAGTACAATTTAATTTAACACACGCGCGCATGCACTGGCCGCTCACTCATTGAGTCTGACTCTTTATGTGTTCATATTAAAGGGGTGTCCATGCTGTGAACATACTTTCGGTCTTGAGTTTTTTAGCCAGAATTTTATTACACCTTTGAACTGTGTGTTGCTCAATGTTTTTTATGTATTTAGGGAGAGAATTATACAATTTGGGTGCTACAAAAACATAGCTTTTTTTGTCCGTATGTGGTGCACATCCTAGGAATTGCTAAATTGTTCTCCTCTATTATTATTACCATGTAATACTTAATATTTGTATATTACATATACACACATATTCAGAGAGCTTTTTTTCCACTTTGCATTGGGGTCCAATTTTTCTAGATGTATGCCACTGGATATGATTGATCATTGCTTACAATCAATACCATTGATGTTTGTTTTAGGATACCGCTTACATGTTTGACGATCGGTTGAAAGAAAAGGAGAATCACCGTCAAAAACAAATGGAAAAGGCTTTTGAAGAAGCCATAAGAACATCCAAGATTCATCGTCACCCAATACCGATAACTGCGCCTATAGTACAGCCGCAATATAACCCCTGTAATAGAAGGGATACAGTCAAACAGCAGAGTGATGTCGATGGCTATTCTTCTGATGCTTCGCAGCGAAGCAATCAAAAGGCTGGAGGGTAAGTTTCTTATTTTAATTATTAATTTATTTCCGGCATACTGCATTACATGTTTATAAGTTTTATTTATGTTTGTTACGCCGTGCACATCTTAGTATGTATATCTGTCATTTATTTGTTCTGGTAAGTCTTTATGTAATTTTAATCCGCTTCAAACGTAATGTGTGTTTTTAGTACATACATTAAATCGGCAATTGAAGATGTATCTGATGTACAGATAAATTACAGGTGTAAAAATATAGGCGGTTGATTCTTATATTGGTTTATTTCATACTAGCATCTCCTACTCGACGTTGTAAGGGATTCAGATTAGTTATAATTTTTAAAATAGTTGTTTAGGGGGAGGGGACAGTGGGGATACCTTTGTTTTACATAGATCCTAAATAATAACGATATATTTAAAATTTGGTCCAAGCAAGGGAAGGGTGAGTGGGGTGACTATATTTTCCTCATAATCCTAGGGTGCAACTGAACAAAATTTGGATAGTGTTCAATATAATACACATTTACATTATGGTAGGGTGGGGTGGCCAGAGGAAGGGGGAGGGTGATTGTGGTGGTTGATGGCATTCAGTAATGACAAGATCTAAGATATATATTAGTTTGCTAATGCAATTAAAGGAATGTATTTCTTATACTACATTATGTAGCAAATTGGATCTGGCATTCATCCAACTAGCAGAAAAGAAATCGACTATCACTGATGCTTCGCGGCCAGGATTTCCATAGAATCTTTCAATGTGTTTATTACATTGCTTTAACAATGCATCATGCAGTATACATACTTTGTCTTTATTTCCACTAAGAAAAACAAATTATTAATAATTACTGTATTTTTATACCCATTTTCTTAATTGTTAATATTGTTATATTAATGAGGTTGTACTTTACTATATATTTTTTTCATTAATTTCAGGACGACAGAGAGGAAAATATCTGTTGTAAATGTCGGTTCCTGGGATGTGGGTTCCGTTAGGATGACGGATGATCTAGATGAAATACCCACCAGAGACAGTGAAAGTACGGTTCAATCTGTCACCAACTACAGGAAGAGAACGCAAAGTTTTGATGTAGATAGAGTCCTGAATCTGGTAGAGAAACAAAAGGAACAGTTAGTCAGAGAAGTAGAGAGAATGAAAGCTTCCGGGGACCAAAAACTGCAGAAATCAAAAAGTCCCAAAAAGATTGATAGAAAAGTACCGGAACGATCAAAAAGCCCCAAAAAAGTTGATAGGAAAGTTCAGGAAATTTCTGATACAGAAGAGTCGTATTCGTCAACAGACGAATGTAAGAGAATTTCTGGTAAAGCTGTCAAAAAGAGAGTTAAAAGCTTATCACCTAAGCGAAAAGTTATCACCACACGGACCCACAGTGTTGAAAAAGAAAAAACAAGCAAACCTCCTCCCCACGATCCAAAAGTTTCTAGCACCACAAGCTCCATTTCTTTCCAAGGGTTCCAAATTGTCATAGAGGTCAAGAAAGGAAATAAACAAGAAACCATCACGAATAATGATGAGAAGGTTAAAGCTGCAAAAGGGAAACAGGAAACCCAAGACTCATCAACCGAAATGTCAATCAGAGCCTCGCAATTTATGTCGAAGAAGGAAGTTTTCATCGAAAAAGGAACCAACAATTCTGTCCTGAGATTTGATACTTCAGAATCCACCGCCTACATGAGCCCCCCAGAAAAACTTACTTCTAACGCCATGAAAACTTTGTTCGGACCAGGAATCACAACCAAAAATTCACACACTCAGTACGATGTTGCCTTGAAAAATAAAAAATCATCCAAATCAAAAGACGAGGTTGTCAGCCAATGGGAGACAGTTCGTTCAGAAGGTATTAAAGAATTATCAAAAGCTAAGAAGAAAGATGTCTCCGAAACTAATGTCAAGTCAAAAAAGAATAAACAGTCAAAATCAAATGATGGTGAATGGGAAGCGGTTCATTCTGATGTCATTAGAGAATTGGCAGATGTGAGGAGGAAGGATATCTCTGAATCGTCAAAGTCTGAACAATTTTACGAAACCGAAAGCACTATCAGTCGAGAAATCAGTATCAACAGAGTTTCATCATATTCACAAAATGAGAATTCTCGCAAAAATTCATCAGAAAAGGGTATTCAGGTCAGCTCCTCTCTTAGAATGTCAACTGAAGTCCTTCAGTCCTCGTCGCAAAATGTTCTGAAAGAATCTAATAAAAAAGCCACATCCGTACCTGATCCCACACTGAGGAAATATATCAGGCAGTTGCTGGAGATGTCGAAAGCTGGTGTCAACAAATTGAATGTAGATATTAGTGACGTATCCACTCCCAGTAGTTCCATTATTAACATGTCTACAAATAATGTTCCGCAACAAAATTCAAAATTAAATGATAAAGTTGAAAAGTTGAAGACCTTCATCGATGAAAATTACAGTTTATTGGAAGAATTTGGAAAAGAAAATAAATTTGATCAAAATTATAGATATAAACACCTGCCTGCGAGTAGGTCACAAACGTCGACAGCTTGCTCCGATCGTCAGATGACAGGAGTTGATTCTTCGTCCACTTGCAATGTTAAGACATCAGCGAGGTTATGTGAAAAGCATGAGAAAGATCAAAATAAGCATGCACCTAAAAACATAGGAGTATTAAAGACGAAAAAAGAAATAAGCGACAAAAACGAACAATCAGCATCGATAACGAATCATCCGAAATCACCACCAGTAAAGGATTTGACAAATAAAAAGGGTTCTGGTCATCGAAAGGACTCGCCTAGATTAGAAATACATTTTGATAAACATTTAATTGATAAATGCGATAATCTTAAAAATTTTCAAGATTCCGCTGGTTCCACTCAAAAAAATTCTCCGAAACACGTTATTATACCTCCATCAACTCAGGTTAAAAATAGCTCGTCAAATCAAAATGAAGACGTCAACGGACATAGTTGTTTAAAAGATTTAGAATCAATTAATTTTGAAAGCAACAATGCAAAAATATCAAAAGTAAGTAAATCGGAAGCAAGTCCCGAGGAGATCTCTCCGCAAACCGTCAGAAATGAACAGTTCACTCCTCCGTGTCAGGATCACAATAATGTTGAGAAGTACGTCCAGCTGAGGGCGCAGTGCTCTCAGAGAATATCAAATCTGTCACACATGCTAGAACAAATCAGGAAAGATAAACAAGCAACTTTATCCTCGAACAGTAGCCCTTTAAGCGAAGATGGTGTACCAAATTCATCTTCTAAAAATCAATCCTCCAACTCATCGAACCACAGTGATAATGTCGATATAGGTTACGTGCCTTTGCTTGCCGACATTCCGAAACCACACAGTAATGGAGATAGTCAATCGAGTGATGGTATGTTAACAATGCCACGGAAAAAAGATACTCTTCTTCCGAAAGTCTGGGATTGTGAAGTTCCTCCGTTAGGATTAAAAAAGATATCGACATCAAAGTTAGACTCTGATTTTTGCTTTGAAAGTTTTGATAATTCTGATTGTGAATCTCCCGAAAAAAGGCAGAAACCTCCTGTAGCTTTAACGAGACACCCCATAATGCATAACAATGATGTAGAACATTGTACACCGCATGAACTCTCCACTATTGTAGAAGTGGACACACCTATCACAGTTCGCAACACCAGTGCTCAATCTAAACATATCGAAAATTCTCCATTGTCTGTTAGATCAGCTAAAATTCTTCCAGACAAAGACAAAAATCAATTGCCTAGTGTTTATTATGATTATACTCAGAAACCTAAGCTAATTATGCACAGTAGAGAGGGCCATAGAAAAAATTCTAAACATGACATAGATTCACCGGCAGCAAAAAAAAGTATCTTGAAAACTCAGACGGAATCGGAAGTTAAATTGAAACCTTTTCTTTCATTCAAAGATTACATTAAACGGCGGAGTGATGATATTATAGATATTGATGATATTATTAATCATTTGTGTGATTCAACATTAAAAGAGAACGAGCATTGTTCATCTTCTGATGACACATTACCAGACATCATCCCGGAAATGATAAAAAGAAATCTCATCCTGAAACCTGTCAGCGCAGATAACAGCTCTAGCGATTGTAGCGTGGAAAATTCAAGTAGCAGTTCGCCTAATAATTCAGCTTCTCATATTGCGATGCCGTTGAAAAGCTCTCCTCTCAAATCGAGAAGACGTAGATCTGAACCTAATGCCGCGATGACTAAAGAAAAAAATGTTCCGTCTATTTCTGGGATTCATGCTTTTGTAGATACTTCGACTAGTTCCTTTTCTGAAAGATCGACTTCTGAATTGGAAAAGGCACTTAAGAGTATGGGGATAGGTTGGGGTGTATCCACGCTTAAGAAGACAAAAGAAACTATGGCACTGTCATCGAGTTCCTCTTCCTTGCCCAAGGATAAACGTCAGCCAAATCATACATCTAGTGAAAACTTACAACGCAGTAAAGACATGATGACTGAGCTAGCCAATATGTCTGGTACGAGTGTAGGACTCAGTACATTAATGGAAGAACTGAATATGTCGGGACACCTTGGGCTTAAAGCAAACCCTTCACCGAATGCATCAAAGGTGTCTCTCAACCAAGAGTTAGAAATATTACTTAGTAAAATAGCAGCTGTTAAATCTGCAATTATACCAAAATCCAATACAAAATCTAAATCGAGTGACAAAAAAAGTTCTCACGTTCCTAAAGAAAGTACAGTTGGAGATGTTGATCAAACCACTGGTAAACGATCGCTGAGAGGAAGCAATCCAAATGTAAAGGTGAATCTCTTTTCCGAAGAGGTGAGTCTTAGCGGTTTGCAAGGCAGCAGAGACAAAACACATCACCGCACTTCGACTCCCGTTCAAATAAAGTCTGCATCACACAGTTCCAGTACGATTAGTAGTTCGCATCATGCTTCTAATGGACTGTTTAGTATTGAAAGTGATCTGTCGTCTGTGAAAAACAATAATTCAAACATTGAAAATAATACATCCAGTGCGGATAAGGATGGTCTATTTGTGCCCAACATGAGCCTCAAATTCGGTAAGTTGTTTGATTCAACAATGAAGAGTGAAAAATAGTAATAGAGTGAATACGCAACGCAGGTAAATTTTGAAGCCTTTTAATATATTTTTAGTTTATTTCGAGTAAGTGCAATTGTAAAACTTTTTTATAAATAAATATCTATTTCATGTTTGAAATTGTTGTGTGTGGATCTTATATTATCAATGCTAAATACATATTTATTTTGAGATCTTTAGGAACTATTTTTTGATAAATATTTGTGGTTGATTTTCCATGATAACATAATTTCTGTTTCTTGGTGAAATAGATTAATAATTATTATTCATTGCTGGCCAACTATGATCAATGTCTGGTGTGGATTAAATGTAGAAGCGATCATATATTGAATTCAATAAAATTTTGTTGAAGTTCAAGGTAAATTTCAGTATTATTGTAAGAAAAATAATACCTGCAGATAAATAAATATTTTTGGGTTATATAACCTTTTAATATGATACATATATGTAAATTTGAGTTTCTTTAAACTGTCTTGCAAGATTCAAGTACATATATAAAACAATCAACGCAATTTCTAAGTATGTATATCTTCTCTGGTTATATGTTACACAAAGAATAATAATTGAAATCATTGTGCTGTCAAATGTAATTTCAAGATGATTTTATGATCAATGGTGATCTTACACTTACAACAATTAAGCTACCTATACACTGCTGGAGGGCAGATATTTTATGAATTGTTTTTCTTCACTGAATGCAATAAATGATTAATCATGGCACTGTAGACTGTTTCGCTGCTGTCAGGTTGTTTATATTTATCCGACGTGTAAATTATGGGTTATTGAAGTGTAGAGAACTCTGTGTTTTTTACGCATATTATTTTGTTCTGTAAAAAAATATATTTATTTTTAACAGAGTGTAAATAAGATGATTTAATGTATAGAGCTTTAATTTGTTTTGTATTTATGATATTCCTGTTTTTATGTGTACTTAATTAAATACGTGAGATATTGCAGGGTACAATATTTTTTTTATTAAATTAAATAATGTTAAAAAATTAGAAATAGATAAATTATATATATGACTACATATAATGTTTAGTAACGTAATGGCGAGTCTGACATCACTCTCATTCAATACTTTGAAGATGCATTATTGCAACTATTACGAATGGAGCAATTCTTACATTAACTGATATAATAAATTATTTATTTGACAAATATTTTCTTGAAGATAATATGATAATGTGACTAGGCACACAAAATATTTTCTGCAGTACGAAAGATTTGAAGTCAGTGCCGATTTCAGATGACTTGTTTATTTTTGATAGATAAGCAAAGGTAACGTTTTCAACATGAATTAGCCGATCTTAAGATTGTATGTGATAATATCAATAATTTTTGTTAATTGTGAAGCTTTCTTAATTAAAATATATTCATTGGAAATATGATTTATTTTTAACTACACCATTCTCCCTCTTAAATAAAAAGAATGAAACATGAACCACAATCTCTGCGGGGTTGAAAAATATTTAAATAAAAGAATACCGCAATCCTTGTGTGTAATGAATCACCACCATAGACTGCGCGCTTCATACAAAAATTAAAAGACATCGCTGCCACTGCACTGTTCCGAAAAGTATTAAGTTTGGTTTCCATGGTACGTAATGTTTTGTTTTCTGTGGCGACAAAGCGGATGTGGAATGGAGATGGCGTGAAGTATAAATTTTGCTCTGCAATTGATTAAAAATTATGATTTAAGAGAGATAATATGATTTAAAATTAATAAAATCACAACTTACAAGAGTTTGAAAATATTTGAAAAAATGTATGAATACAAATGATAAAAATTTGTGCCTAGGAATATTACTATTTTATATATTATGGTTTTAAAAATAATCTTGAATTAGTTCTGTCAATTAAACCAAATTACACACATACAGAACGCTATAAGCACTAGGAATAGGTATCATATATTATATATTCGAGTTTCAAAGCATCAGAAATGGGTGGCGCAAGTATAAGTTGAACTTAAAAATAATTAAAACTTATCAGGTAAAAACTTGTTAAATATATTTATATAGTTTATTATTACGGTTATATTATATTTAGACATATATTTAAAACATGAAGTTTCCAAGACAAGCCTATATCGTTTTTGGCATTTCCGATAATTACTGTCTTCTTTCACCAGTTATGAACAGAGTTTTTAATTAACTCATTGTCGTATTTAAATGTTTTTAAGAAATTGCCGTAAAACATGACAAGTGGCAGGTTTTGCCACTCAATTATGAGTCAAAGTTAATATTTATTTTTTCTAAATGGCAACAAATTTCTCAACTTACATAGTAGATACTTATTCGGCGCGCATGCAGTTAGTATATTCAAATAAGCTGTTCGTAACTATACATTTTGAGAAATAAAATATTTATCTGACAAAATACTACGATATATTAAAATCTGAATAATATAATAAAAATTGTGGTAGAAATATTTATGAGATATAGTCATTATTATTTCAAAGTACTGACTGCGCGCGCCGTTGGTACTCACAATGTTTTTTGTTCGAAGACATATATTTTTTATATACATGTTTCTTTTTTTTCACATCTCAAATCACGTGGTTGAAACGCATCACCAAGCACACATCTACCGGTTTAAAGAAAAAATAAAATACAAATTTACTTTGTTTTCTTTCATTTATTTATTTTAAAGAACATAAGGTTGGTTTTAACAAAATATTTAAATCAATTAGTTTTCTTCTTAATAATATAAATTTAAAAGAAGTCGAGCATTTTTAAACAATAAATCAGCGTATAGTGAAATTATTTATTTAATTAACATTTTCATGAAGTTGATTAATAAATAACAAGTAATATTATCCGCTATTTTTCAGCCTCCGAGGTAATAGTAGTTGAGAATAATTCACTTAAAATAAAGGTCCACCTTTTGACAGTTTCAGCATTTTAATTTTTACTTTTTCAACATTCAAAATTTTACACTTTAATACACATAAAAAATTGTTTTTTAAATTATGAAATTACTAAAGCAGAAAAATAATTTTAAACACAATTTTAAAGCTTTTAATAAAACATATGTTTGAACCATATTAAAATTACATAGAGATAACAATACATTAGGTATTAGTACATATAGTTTAATTTGAATTTTAATCACACTCCCATTGCTTCCAATAAAGGCCCATTTTGATCTATATATCTAGTAATATATTCATTTAATATCCAATGAAATAAGAAAACTAAAAAAAAAAAAACATTGTACGAGTAGAAAATATGTTCCACAGAACACAGGTAAAAGTGTACTAAATTTGACACTGTATTGCTTACATATTACCAGTCATCTCGATGGGCATTTAACATAATACGAATTATACAAAAATATACATATTAAAATTTGTTTTTGATAAACTAAATTAATCATAGACAACTAATAAAAAATAAATTACTACCTATTGCTAATATCTTGATAAACAACCCTCTTCTGTTCAGGTTATGTAAAATAAAATACTCGAAAATATAAATATTCTAGGCTTACAACAAAAAATATACAATGCATTTTTTTTTAGTGGTATAATTTGTTAATTTTCAGATAAATTAGACATTTATATAAATAAAAGTTGCTTAACCAGCAATCAGAAATTTCTTAGTACATACTTTTGTGCAAACATTGTACTTATCAATGAAAAAAAAGGGAACCATTTATTAGTACACATATCCAAATATATATTGCATATTAAAATTACTTTTGTTTTATATTAAGGCGTTTAGAAAAATAAATGTTTAAAATCTTTAAAGAGAATTCTCAGCGCATTCGTATATATAATGAAATAATTAATCAGTACGTCTCGCAAACCTCGTAGGAAAGGTAAATAGCTGCAATTCAGTACATAAGCACCTCGTAATAAATTATTATAATGTACAAAAATCCCTTTTTTTAATTACCTTCAATGTGTATTTTGATGCAAAAATCTACTAATGTTCAATATAAATAAATAATACAGATAAAATTTCACATTATTACAAAAATTTATAACTGTCACAATTACTCTGTTTATTGAAAATATTACTTTAGCTGGCAATGCAAACACTTTTAAAAAGTTTAAAAATAAAATAGATCTCTAATGTAAATAATAGATTTGTGTTTGTGTATCATATTTATTACTTCAAAAAAATAATATCACTTTTTTTTTCGCTTCTGAGGCTACAAACATTTGAGTTTTTTCAACAAAATATGTACAATCAAACACTAATCTGAAAATAAATTCAATCAAAAAAAATTATCCAATCATATTAATTAATAAATAACTTTCATACAGATTTTTTAAATAATTGTAAGCCTATAAATATTAAAATTTCCGAAACACTATTCCTTATGCACCTATTTCACTTAAGTGTTTATTTATCAAACTTGGGTTTTATGTAGTCGATGTACATCTGGTATGTAATACCCGCCATCAAAGCGCCGACTACTGTTCCCTGGGCTATTACACGGAACTGCATCAGGTATATACTGGTGCTCATATTACCTTTAGTTTTATACCTATAAGCTCCTATGCCCACTGCTGCCAGGCAGCCAACAATACCTAAAAGAAAAATACATTTGTATTAGTTATTTTTGAGCTTTTTCATCGCGGTGGCTAATCAGAGGATAATCACGAGAATAGGAAATCAACTAATTGCACCAAATGGTTGGTTAATTAAGTATTTGTGCCTAATAATAATATTCATCTGAGAGCAGAGCACTGCTTAGAAAAATGGTAAAATAAATTATTTTTACATGGTTATTTTCAAAATTAAAAGTATTAATAAATAATAACGACTGAATATCTTGTGGTTTACTAAGTAATCACAGTGTTCTAAATATCAATACTTCAGATGTAAAATACAAATTAATATATTCAGCTAACGTATGCATTATGCATCCATTGCAAAGCAATCGGCGATATGAAATGAAAAAACTCAATAAAAAAAACATACAATAAGATCGATATAAATATTATTTAGTATAAGAAATTATGTTTTTGATACAAAATTTGATTTTAAATAGTAGCTAAAGCCCCAAAGCATGTAAGTAAATACAATATATTATTTTAAATAATTTTTTTTTACTAAAACAAAGTATTTTTAAAATGTTGAAAATTGATAATTTGTCCTGCAAATTTAATGGTTTATAACTTTATTAATTTGTAACATTTTGTAATTTGTTTCAATGCAAATTTGTCTCCGCAATCTTGGCTTCAAGATTATAAGAAAATATATTTTGTATATGCAAGAATTTTCTATATTAAGGCAATTTTGTGCCATGCGGAAAATGAATTTAATGATTGCGGTGTTTCTTATAATGTTTGTATTTTCTTAATTATAACAAATAATTTTCATTTTATTAGTTTTACATTAGTGTAAAGGTCGTATCTAATAGTTTTAAAAAAAAGTCTAATCTACTGTATAACTTCTGATATAAATGAATAATAAAAACCCACATTTTTGTAAAAAATGCGAAAATTTCAATTATTATTGAAAGTGGTGCCTTAGGTAGACTGTAATGTGAAGCCGCCCAAAGTTACAAAGTCGATTGATTGAAATGAGACATTGCGTTGCATCGAGAGTGAAAGTCGTACAATTAGTGAACGTTGATGAAATACATTAACCGAATAGGATATCAATTTTTTAATTAATTTAAATTGCCTATGCAGCAATCAAACTCACACATAATAAGCATGGATTTAAAAGATAGATGTATTGGTTATTTAGGTTTCTGATCACACATCATCCTTCTCTTTAGGGTACATTTACATTTATTTTTTTGTAGCATAAATAGATAGTACATATGAAAAAATAAAGGTAATTACTTTATTAGACGTGGTCTGTTCTAAAGCCTGTACAGTTTTTACAAGTTGTAATTGTTTAGAGATAAGTAAGTTATAAAATATTATTGAAAAAAGTTATAAAAATATTATTGTCTGTAATATACAATAGTTGGAGACAAAAATGTGTAGGTAGTTAGGTTAACACAAATGACAAATTAAATTCATTTTGTTTTCTACTCACATCAAGCAACCACTTTGTTATTTTTGGTCTGAAGTCGTTAAATCACTTTAGACCCTTTAAGGTCTAGTGGCAATTTGTTAAATATTCGCGGAGCACAAAATAAGAAAGTTCATTGAGCGAATTTGGTATTAAATTTTGGCACTGAAAAGTATCCTAAGGCTTTGCTCCTAGTTTACTTTGGATCGGATAGTGGAAGTAAATTTTTTTTAAATAGTTTTAAGATTGCTCTGGTAAACTGTCTTATATCCAAAACTTGGAAGGGCATGAATGAAACTTTGCTTTTCTCTCTCGGAGATTTGGCAGTAAAGGTAAATATGCATCAGTTGGTCATTCCGCTCTTGAGTACAAAATACAATTGACAACCAAATGATGACTCACTTCACATTCAACTCTATACTGTCCACCAGCTCTGAGACAAGTCTCATTATGTAATATGTTACCAATTGACTAAATAATCTACTAATCCCCTCTAACAATTTGCAAAAATTGCACACACAAAATCCCAAGCATTCATGATCTCTTTATTTATGTGTCTGATAATAGGATAATATCAACAAAATGCAATATAGTTATAATTAATCCTTATTGACACAGCACTCGAAGACAGTTCCCACCATTGAAAGTTCCAGTAACTGTGTAATTAATAGATTTGGCACTTAGATAAAAAAAAAAAACTAATGAAATGATAAAACAATAGATAAAAGAAATTGATTTTATACTTTTATATGGCCCGGCTCTCACACTATTTTTATTTTTTAAATTATCTTTATATTTTAACAATTATTGGTAATGTCCCCTCAATAGAATGATCCCATGTCAAGGTGGTGTCTATTGTTTTAAAAGTTATTTGAGTGTTTATTTATATTTATAATTTATTTTTTTTCTGTTTTTTATGTAGCGTTCGTCGTTAGTTCTCATTTTATTATCTCATTGTCTAATTCTTTAATCCATTGTATAATTAATTTCTTAAACATTGCTCCTTTTGTTGTATCTTTTATTTCCATTAGCAGTTTGTTGTATAATTTTGTGGAATAATATATATTAAAAAAGATCAGATAGATATTACTCACAGCTCGACTCATCAGACGAAAATCTTAAAGATTAATAATGGGTATCCCTCATAAACTAAGCAGTGAAGTCACTATTTTGATGGGAAATGGATGTGAGTGTTTTCAGAAAGGAGGGAATGAGAGACCTACAGTATGCAGTGAGCAGGGGCGTGTGCTGCATACAAGCAAAAAAGCTGTGCATTACTAAAAATTCTGGGAAATTAAATAAAATAATCTTTATATTATGAAAAGACCATATAAAATTTTAGCTGTTATTACCCGGATTATCGTAACCTTGTCTATGGCGTAACTCACGACTTTTGTCTAGCCGTAAGTTATTTGCGTATTGCGTATTTGTGTATTCTGCTCCGCACTTAGGTCTTGAATAAACCTATCTTGTTTTTTCAATTCTTATAATAACTGTACTGAACTAAATATTTTTTTCTGAATCTATGTCGGCAACTTGACGTCTGCGGATTTTCTGCATTTTTCAAACAATTTGTGCTTAAGGCTGCTGTTTTCGAAAAGGAATAATCTTTACCGAATACTATGTAGAATGACATTTCTACATATTTGTTTTAATTGACAGACTAAATTTTTAAACTACCGATGCGTGAAACAAACTCCTAGCAGCTGTAAAGTCACCCAGTACCGACGCTATACAACTCGATTGCGGCCAGCGGCTGTCTCGAACGCCACTAACGCACAACAACAGATACAAGAAACGCCTCTGTGAATTATTTGTGCGTGGTAACTTTTATTGTACAGCTTAACTAATCCATACTTGTAAACTGTGCTTAACAATAAACCGAGCGTCAACAGTAGGTAGTTTTTCATTTTCATAACCTGCTCTGGCCACATACACAAAACATCCTGTAACTATCAATCGGGCACGCGTGAAGTGTAGGAATATCGGGGCATCATCACTCTCACAGTAAGCACATCTCATCATTTGAAACATCACCTGCAAAATCTTTTTGATACAACATATACCCACACTCGGACTCCTACATCAAACCATAATATCGATCAATCATCACCCCATAATCGGTAACTTTTCAATCTCCATTGTTGTTGATACCATCGCATATACTTTTCAATCCCCATAATTCTAAATCTCTCAAAAATCACCAATCTACATCAATACCATCACTGCTTTTCTTTTCAAATACTTTCAAGCAGTTGATTTGCAAGCCAGGTGAAATTTCAGATTTAGAAGAATTTTGAAAGTTATTTTATAAAAATTTATGAAAAAATTGTACTCCGGTATTTATAAAAAACACAAAATTGAGGTACTGTACTAATAAAATTATCATTTACGTGTAAATGTGGATAAGCAATCTTGCACATAATAAAAGTGTATCTTACCGATTACCATGAACGGTGAATCTTTGGCCTTTCTGGTTAGCTTCTCCTTTTTGTTTTCTTCATCATATTTAAAAACTGGTTCTGCCATTGTAACTAAAAAATACAGAATACGAGTGTTATAAACATCTGACAATAAATAACTGACACAAGAGTTAAAACTAAGTATCAGACAGCACAGGAGAGGGAACCTAGTGTACTATGTGGGAATGTATGCAGGAAAGAGAAAAATAATAAATCTAGATATTTCAGACTGCATTAAGAGCAAAGCCATTATCAATGATATCTTTCATTCATAACTGTGATGTTCTTGAGATCGAATATATGTGTATGTGATATAGGGTGACGTTTGCAAGGTGCAGTCTCTTTTGCATTACCGTTTGGCCTCGAGACTAGTTATATACCTTGTATTATAATATACTGTATTATTTGTGTAATAAAGATTATAATTGTCACATGAGAGTTTCTCTTGGACCACCAACAGTGGTTGTGCTTCCAAATTTGGCATATTTCAAGGTCATTTAAGTCATGGTTTATATATAATTTTCTATAATTTCTATAACCCCGTTGTGTCCTCTTTATGTTAGTGAAAATCAGAACCTTCTATCTTTTATGGGAGAAAAATAATATATATTTTTCAAAACCTCTGCAAAGCCCCGTTATTGCCTGTCGCTGCGAATAAAATTGAACCTAGATCCAAGATGGTGGCAGATAAAAATAAAATAATTATTGTTTTGAGTTTCACACTGATGGGGTTAACTATGGTAAACATTTTTAAAATATCTGAAATGTTCAAGCAACCACACCTAGGTGATTTCACATGGAATGACTCAACTAGAAATATATACAGAAAAAAGCTATTTATCGAAAAAATATTTAGTTCCAACACTATATATTTTGGTAAATCTGACTAAATTAACAATTAAATCATTTAAATAACAAAATAAATATATATTATTTTGAATATTTGCAAATTGAACTTTGTAGTTTATTATGTAGCACTTAATTATTCATTGTGGTTATTATAAACAAAGTTAAATAATCTATATATATGTATATAAAAATAAATAAAATACTAAAACTTATGTTTATGTATTTTTATAAAATAAAATAAAAATCGGCTAATAATAATTCTCTATTGCTTATGACAGATATTTTAATATGACATCATTTTATTATATTATACTCTGATTTTATTAATGTTCATACAATGAATATTCTTTTAAATCATTATATAAGTAAATTATGACCTTGATCTTTAGAAAACATAAAAAGAAAAAATGATTATTCTTCACTTATATTTATATAATACATTTTAAAAATAATAGAATAAGTTTGATTATGCAATAGGGTGGCACACTTAAAATTAATGACATTAAAACTTAAAAACATGTCAAATATTGGATATAAAATATTTATCTTATCAAGTTAGTTCGCACAAGTACATAAATCTAAAAGTTCGTGAGCTTACCAAATTTCTGCTTTCAGACTCAAAGAATGGTTAATTGATTTATGTATATAAGCGGTTGTTAAAATTTGAGTGGTGATTCACAAGTATGTACATAATCATACGTGATTATTCACAAGTATGTAACAATCAGATGCTTTCAATGTCAAACATTCAGAGTGCAAGGGACGGTATGCAACGACGGTTACGAAATGGAAAAAATATGTTGTGCAATAGCAAAAAAATTTGACACTAATAATATGTGTTCAATCGCACGTACCGACCTTGGGGACTGGCAGACAACAGTCAGACTAGTTAAACTATTTAACTAAAAACACGTCCAACTTTGACGTCTAACTTCAAGTTTAAATTCTGAAAATCTGAAAATACACCATATAGAGAAGACCATAGATATAATGCATACAATATGCACTCGACTCAGAACTCTTATCTATGCTCAGAACAGAGATTGTGTTACGGCCGCATTTCATTTCACGTGTGACGTTCACGGATTTATTATTTTCGGCGCGAAATTTAAATTTATATTTAGTTATATTATAACATTCTGTGCGCGGGCCGCGCACCTGGCGATTCTAACTCCTCTTCTCCCCGCTCCTAAACAGGCATCCACAGTTGGACGAAGGGTGGCTACCCCCTTCCTCTTCGCAAGGGTCAAGATGGGCCGCAAAGCGAGCCTAGGACGCTCTTTCGCTTCTCACCCGTCCAGCGCTCCGGATCTAAAATATAGGCTCCCGGGGTGCCACTGGTTTGCGGCTGACCTCCGAGCAGCTCCTTACTGACCTCCATTTTGCTTCGAGACGAAGACGACAGGAAGCTGCGACGTGCCTCCTGGAAGGCACTTGAAGACCTCGCCTTAGGCGCGAGGCAAGCAGCGGATATTTCCGCCGCTCACACTAGATGATCGGGAGCCGTCCATTGCGAGATGACCGGACGGGGGCCGTGGAGACCACGTGGCGAAGGCGCGTGATCCGAGCGAAGCTGCAGAGCCCGCGCCCTTGAACTGGACCAGGGGCGGGCTCCAAACGTAGTTTGTCACACACGCCCGCAGAAGGCCGTACGTGGCTATGCAGTAGGCGACATGTGTGAAAATGTACACGATAGTTAATAAATAGTGAGTGGGAAAAACAATTTAAACAATTAGTGCGTTCGTATTAAATAAATAAGGTTAGATATAAGTAGTGATAAGAATTTCCTTTTTTGTGTGTAAATATGTATGGAAAGCTTCTTAAATTAATTTACCCTCCCGCCACCTCCTCGTGACCACCACTAAATGTTAATTGGCAACGACCAGAGTGTCCGCGTTCATATCAAATGGCGCACCAACGGGCGGGCTCACGTTTGTCGTCGTGCCGTCGAACTCATCTCTGAGATCGTGGGAGTCACACAAAATGAGAAAGGCGAGAGATGTGTATAGAATTTAATATATTTTGTATAAAATATCTGGCGCCCATAGTGTAGACTCTTTATAATATTAAATTTACTTAGAATAAGTATAAAAATTAAATAACGGCTGTTCACTTCGTGAAAAATTCTCTTTCGTAGGTTTATTTTTAAATCACGGTTATGTTATATTTTTTTTTTACGGGATATCGTTTTGTAGCAGGGTTTCGAATTCAACTTAAATAGAATAAATTTTTTTAGGGAGCGGCTTTGTGTGTGTTTGGCCTGTACAATATATGGGCGATAGGTAGTTCCGGTTTGACAAGGGAGTTGGCACGGAACCGACGGAATAATCGAGGTACATGCTGACAGAGGAGCTGAAATGGTTCAGCGAGGTAGTGAAGCGTGCACACGAGCGTATGCAGGAGTCATACGGAGGATAGGAAAAGAGTGTCAGCGTTTATATCAATCCATAGATAAGTATCAATCTCGACCTTATCTATGATCTCGACTTCGCACCGTCACTTGCGACCATCTTGCGACTCCAAAGAAGAGTTATGAGACAGTATCGGGATTAGAGAGTTCTTGCAATCTGACTATCGAATCAAGCAAGTTAAGACCGAAGACTGTGATCTGGAAATGCTCAGACTGTTGAGTATCGGCCGTCAATTGCGGGAACCATCGTCAGATTTAGATAAATATGTGAGAGGTGGATGTCAAACGTTTCTGCATTGGAAAGACATGGACATCTTAAAGAATGCTGTTGACATTGTAAACCTCTCACAGAATGATTTTACCAACGATAATTTATTGGTAATTAATTATGCCTCCATGGACATACTGCGAGATCTCGGGAAGGAAGAAATTGATAATACGAAGCTCATCCTTGTATCTGATGACCGAAAGCCTGATTTTGACACTTTCTTGGGTTTCCCGGTGTTCGTTAGTCAATGTGAGCCTTTTGAATCAAACCAACTAACGGATGACTCCAAAAAGCAAATTTTTGAAAAGAATATATTGGACATCGGAGATGACATTTTGAGTATAGCACATTTTATTGGAGAAGCAAATTTAAATAATTTTTCATCAAAGATTAATAGTTTAATAGACACGAGAGATCTCAAAAATATTTTGAGGAACAACAATTTTGTCATTAAAATGGAAAATTCTTATTCAAACATTGATCCTGATTTGAACTTTTTAACAGTCAATAGGGAAGTGAGTATGAAAAGTTTGACCACAAAAACATTGTCTGAAGACCTGCTGGTGATCAGCGGCGACTGTCAAGGAGACGTGAGGAAGAAGCTCGAGGAAGAGGAGATGAGATTTAAACAAACTATATTAAAGAATCCAAATGAAAAAGTATATTGGCTTCAAGCAAATGATTCTTTTACAAAATTATTTAAATTTAAACAAATTTACCATAAAAGCTTTTATATGAGAAGGCGGTTACATCATCAAGTCGAGTTTAGGTTAGAAAATTTTGTGGCGTGGCGTGAAGTCGAAGATATATTTATCTTCCAGGGTGTACCGAGCAAACAGAGTCTAGTGATCTCGTTACAATTACCCGAAACAGAGAGAGGCATATTTATGGAAAAAGAAAACATCCTCACAGCGGCCTCGGATGAGGAAGTTAACAATATTTTAAAGAAAAATTATAAAAAGCCTGTACATTTATTGAAGCTTGAAGAGCGTGGGGAGCGGTTTTTGTGGAAAATTTCATTGGGATCGTTAGAAGGTCTACGCCCACACATATATCATGATGTGGATAGCGCGTTTGATGAGGGAGAGTTGGGCATATTGAAGCAGAAGGTGGTGATCATTGCGGGCATACCTGGCATGGGGAAGTCAACCAGTCTGGCGAGCATGTCACGAATATTGAATACAAACTGGGTAATTTGGATTAAAATTCCCTCTACGAATGTACCCACTGAATCAACAGAGCGCTGCGAGTTCCTGTTGAGAGAAAATATTACCCGAGATAGTTTTCCATGCAGATTGTTGCAATTCTGTCTGCATCATGAACACTCGAGGCAGGTTTATTTAATGTTTGATGGTTTTGATGAGATTAAAAAAGATTATTCCTTTGAAGTTGACACCAGAAATGAGATTTTAAGACTTTTATGGTATCTCGGTAAAAAAAACCAGAGCCAGAGTCTGGGTGGCTACGCGGTTTAATGAAAGAGAATTGCTAGAGAATACTCTGTCTACGTTTGCTGTGACATTTGAAAAAATCGATGAACAGCAACAGTGGGAATACCTCGAGAATTTCTGGCGCTCGCACCTTCTGGATCCTGAGGGTGGAGACGCAAAGATTGAAGAGTGTGCGCTAGACTTGTACACTAAAGCTAAAACAGATCTTGGCGAAGGCATCCAGAGCTTCATGGGGGTGCCCCTGCAGATGCGAATGTTGGCGGAGGTGTTCCTGCAGCATGTCGAGGATTGTGTTAAATCTCAAACCGACTTTGGATATACCTTCGAAGTAGGGAGTGTGTTCTCTATGTACCAGAAATTTGTTGATGTGAAATACAATATATATTTTAAAGCCAAAACCGGATTGAGTGCCGGAATGAGCCAGGATCTTTATGATATAAATGTTCACAGAAACTCACAGAATGCTGGGCTTTCACACGTTCTTCCCTCAATTTGCAGAAGAATTCTTTGAGAACTTTCAGAATAGGTTAGGTGGAGCGGAGCTATGCAGATTGGGCTAGTCTAATCGGGCAGAGATGGGAGTGAGAACATTGAATTTATCCACTGCACGCTGGCTGAATACTTTTGCGCTGATCAAGCTGTCCACTGTCTCAGTAAGAAAAGTTGTTGGCACGGCTGGGCCCCTACGGTGGAATTATTACTAACAAAAGTCTTACTGCAGGACTCTCATAAAATTATCAAAATGTTTATAAACAATTTCTTCCTTCTGAACCCAACGCCTGATACCGCGCATCAGTACATTGCTTTACACATCGGAAGAGTATGGGATGAAACACCACATTTGTTATCTAATAAAGAAACACAAGAAACGGTTCTTCACATAACCGCTAGAGAAAATAATATCCGGATTATAAATCTTCTGATTGGTGGTTTGGAGACAGAACCAGCCCAGAAAGGATTAATCAGTTTCATAACGGCTCACGACATTTGTAACAATACCGCTCTGCTCACAGCAGCTGGTGCTGGATATCTCCCGTTGGTGCAGTATTTGGTAGAAAAGGGAGGGGATATTAACCTGACATGTAATGACGATCGTATCGAACTACATGACTTCCCTGTGGTGCAATACATAGTAAAGAATGGAGGGGATATTTACTCGGCATATAATAAGGGCCGTACCGCACTGCACAGAGCAGCTGCTTCCGGACACCTCCCGGTGGTGCGGTATGTAATAGAGAAGGGAGTGGATATTAATTTGACATGTAATGCTAACTTTACTGCATTGCACAAAGCAGCCACTGCCGGAAACCTCGCAATGGTGCAATATTTTGTACAGCATGGAGGAGATATTAACTCTACATATAATGACAATCGTACTCCATTGCAAGACGCAGCCGCTGCCGGACACCTCACGATGGTGCAGTATTTAGTTGAGCAGGGTGGGACTATTAACTCGACAGATAATTTCAACCGTTCTGCATTGCATAATGCAGCCGTTCGCGGACACCTACCAATAGTGCAATATTTAGTAAAAATGGGAAGGGATATTAAATTTACAGATAATGACAACCGTACTGCACTGCATGATGCAGCTGCTGCCGGACACTTCCCGGTGGTACAGAGTTTAGTAGAGCATGAAGGGAATATTAAATCTACAGATAATAACAACGATACTGCACTGCATGATGCAGCTGCTGCCGGACACCTCCCGATGGTACAGTATTAGTAGAGAACGGAGTGGATATTAACTCTATATATAATATCAACCGTACATGCATGATGCAACCGATGCTGGACACTTCCCGGTGGTACAGTATTTAATAGACCAGGGAAGGGAAATTCAATCAGCAAATAATAAAGGCTGTACTGCATTACACAGAGCAGATGCTGTCGGACACCTCCCGGTGGTGCAGTATTTATTAGAGCATGGAGAGAACATTAACTTTACAGATAATGACAACCGTACTGCACTGCATGATGCGGCTGATGCCAGACACCTACTGGTGGTACAGTATTTAGTACAGATGGGAGGGGATATTAACTTGACAGATAACGATAACCGTACTGCACTGCATGATGCATTTGATGCATGGAGCGGATATTAACTCTACAGATAATGACAACCGTACTGCACTGCATAGAGCAGCCGCTACTGGACATCTACCGATAGTGCAGTATTTAGTACAGATGGGAGGGGATATTAACTCAACAGATAATGACAATTGTACTGCACTGCATGATGCAGCCGATGCCAAACATCTCACGGTGGTGCAGTATTTACTAGAGCGTGGAGAAGATATTAACTCTACAGATAATGACAGTCGTACTGCACTGCACGATGCAGCTGATCCCAGACGCCTCCCAGTGGTGCAGTATTCAGTACAGCATGGAGAGAATATTAACTACAGATAATGACAGCCTTACTGCACTGCATAATGCAGCTGATTCCAGACACCTCCCCTTGATGCAGTATTTAGTACAGCATGGAAATATTAACTGCAGAGATAATGACAGCCGTACTACACTACACGAAGCAGCTGATGTCAAACACCTCCCCGTGGTGCAGTATTCAATAGAGCAGGGAGGGGATATTCACTTGGCTTGTAATAAGGGCTGTACCGCACTGCACAGAGCAGCCGCTGCCGGACACCTGCCGGTGGTATATCATTTATTAGAGCAGCGAGCTAGTATTCACTCGGCATACAATTAAATCTTTAATACAAAATCAATCACAATTTTCCCCTGGAATAGATATGACATATATTACTGATAAATTTAATAAATAAGAAGCGTGAAAGAGATTAATGAGAGTTTTCCAATTGTCAATTTTAACATTGCTGAATATATAGAAGGAGATACATAATGAAGATGAAATCTTCAGCATTACAATGTATAAACAATAAGTAAATTAATTTAATTACTTATTAAAAGTTATCAAGATTATTGTTTATATTAAGTTACAAACCTAATAATTCATAGTATTTGAAAATAAACATAAACTGGCCGGGATGTGCTAAGTGACAGTTGCTGGGAGAATTGTCAAAAAATACACATAAATTCACGTCTTTCAAAAATCCTCAGAAAACGGAACACAATACAAAATTGTTCTCAACTTCAATTAAATGTGATTCACTAAAAGTAAGTCCATGACTAGAAAAAATCCTTAACCACTGTGAAGTGTCAGTTGTTTTGAACAAAACAATTTGTCCAATCTGTTTACAAAACTATTCTGAGAATACAGGACAAATTAGCATTATACAAAAATTTGCTTAAATATGTTGATTTAATTATGATAATAATATATATATATACATCATGAACTACCTGAATTGAAAAGAAATTATTCACCTAGGAGATTAAATTCTATGCTCATAATGCCATGAATACTTTCATATTGACTGGTGGGTTTGGCAGAAACCAATCTTAAAAAAAGAGCAAACAAAATAGGCGCAATTGTAAGTGCGAAACAAACATAAACAATACAACATCTAGAAATGAAAGAAATATTCAATAGTAGGTGCAGTTTTCAGACGGGACCGCAAATCCTCTATATCCAACAAAAAATAAGGTGGGGGTGTGCTTAAAGCCATCACCAAATAATTTGTTGTCAATCAAAAAGGCTCATGGCAAACGGGATCTGAGGATTTGTGGATATTTTTTAAACTAAATGAGCATAGTAATCAATCACTCTAGAATTAGTCACTGGGATATTACATCTTACTCTTCTCGGCATATAGTGAGGAACAATTGTTGCAAGTCATTTCCGTATTCTAAATATTCAATTCATTTTATTATGCCACTATTCAATCAACTGCCAATGAGTATAAATAAAGATAGCTACACCACTTCAATGTAAGGAATATAAAAAAGTGCAAAAGTTAAAACACGGAATACGGTCACAGCCCACAGTATCTGGTTAATCTGACAAGAAAGCTAATTGTTCTAGGAGCATATTTACTTGAAATGCATTCTGGGGGGGAGTTGTTCCTCATTTCCTAGAATTTGATATTTAAAGGTGCATGAAACGAAGAAGGTCCCCTTTGCCGATCAACTTCAGAAAGCTCAAAGAGGTTCAAAGTAAAATGATTAACTTACAGCTGAAGGTAGGTAGCTTGGAAATAGTTAACAAATATTTGTTACTTTCAACTATTCGAAAATCGAATAGTAAAGGATAAATATTTGAATATATTCATAAAGTTATGAAGAATCTAAAAAGCAGTTTGAATAATGAATACACATTTCTATGTTATAAATACAACCAAAAAGACTCACTTTAAATAAGTCCATACATCTGATCGTTCTGACATGGCTAAATGAATATTATTTTTAAACATAATAAAACAGAACTAATAGTATATCCATATAAAACAAATGTTGTGGTTTTGTCAAAAATATAATATTTGCGGTCTTGATTGCGTATGTGTATAGATGCAAACGAGTCAACCCTTCCTTGGTAACTGATTTAAAGTTTAGTACACAATGGGCAATATGGCTCACATAACTGAGCTGGTTCAAATTGAACCGCGGATCAATTGAGCGGTTGAATCATAGGTTCATTTGAACCGTTAGATCTTTTGAAAGCATGGCTCAAGGCTCAGTTGATTGACGAATTTGTTGCTGCTGTTTTTATGTCAACTCTTGACATAAACTCAATTGAACAATTGAAGTGGAGGATCTACTGTTTCTACCCGTAGAGCATTAATTGGGGAAGACCGCATTGCTCCAATTATTAACCTAAGACTAAGGCTACGATCTAGCCTTTGTAGATTTTTTTTGAAGTTGGTTCCATAATGAAAGATGCATAATCTAGATGACTACGAACATATGCGTGATAAAATAATTTTTGGGTATATGGATGGCAGCCCCACCACACGCAAGATACTGCTCTCATAGTATTGAGACTTGCTTGACATCTATTAACAATTTGGTTTATATGGGCGTTCCAGGTAAGTTTGGAGTCTAAAATAACTCCCAAGAATCTAATTTGGGGTTTGATCAAGGTAAGTTATATGTACAGCGGGGACTTTTAGTTTTCTGGTAAAGATGATTACACTGCTTTTTGTCAGAGACAATTCCAATCCATGTCCCATAAGCCAACCAGCCAAATTGTTCACGCTGTCTGAGAATTTTTTTAACCTGATTTAAAACTGTACCCGAAATGTAGATTAAAAAGTCATCAGCGTACTGCAGGATTTGAGAAAGAGGATGAATAAGGTAAGCTATGTTGAGGGTGTATATGTTAAATAGGATAGGAGATAACACAGACCCTTGTGGTTCAGACAGTTCTGAATACATGAGATGATCCTTTCACTTCTACCACTACCTTTGGAGAAAGATTGACGATAAAACAAATTAATTTAGGGGGAATTCCTATACCTAGGAGTTTTTGTTCCAGGATACTGATGTTGACGTTATCATATGCTCCAATGAGATATTCCCCTTTGGAATAAGCGATCTGGATATCTGTAGTCAATATTGATATTTTTGTTATATTATTTATTATTATTATTGTATTATTTATTTTTATGTTTTTCTTCTTCCTGAACCTGAATTGTGTTTGGGAGAATTTTTATATTTTCTACATACCAGTCAAGTCTTTTTTATGTCATGTGTTCAGTAATTTTAAATAAAGTAGATGATAAGGCAATCGGTCTGACGAGAGTCCTGAATTGGGATCTTTTTTTGGTTTTAAAATGGGGGCGATTATTTGAGATTTCCAAGATTGAGGGATGTGGCCAGTTTCATATATAATATTTAACATTTGGAGAAAGTAGGAGAGAGATTCATTACAAAAGTTTTTTAAGTAAGAGTAGGGAATGCCGTCGATTCCCGGGGCTGAGTCTGTTACTTGATTTAAAACTGATTTTAACTCATCCATGGAGAAATGGGAATCTATCCAGTTAGTCTCACTAAATAGATATTTGTGGGATGTTTCATTAAAGTTGGTGCCAATTTGTTCATTAATCCATTCAGACGAAGATGGTGGAATTTTTGAGGGGATGTGTGAGTTTCTAAATTTTCTTGTTGTTTCCCATACTTTTGTTACAGGGACTTCTGGAGAAAGGGATGAACAAAAAATTTTCCAACCATCCCGTTTCTTTTTTTTAAGGATGTGTTTGGTTACCGCTTGACCATTTTTGAATTTCAGATAATTTTCAAGAGTCATGTTTTTAGAGTATTCTTTTGTGAAGATTTTTCTTTCTTTGACAGCGTCAGCACATTCTTTGTGGGGGCAGGGGGTGGTTTTGTTTTACTTATCTTTTTCACAGGAATATATAATTTTGCTGACTTCAATGCAGGAAATAAATAAATCATAACAAGAATTTATATTTTCATGGGTTGGGGATGGTAAATTAATAAATTTATTATAAATAGTTTCGGAGAATTTTTCCCATTTTGAATTAGATGTCTGATATTTTAAATGCGTAAACAATTTTTGGTGGTTTGCGAATTTCTGATTTTGTGGTAAGGTGATTTGGGGTCTGGAAGAAAATTGAATGTAAATGAGATAATGATCGCTTTCATGAGGGTCATCTACCGTCGTCCAGACTAAGCTGGGCGCTAACGCTGTATTACACTGTGAAAGATCTACCGCACTGGGATGTGGAGACGAGTAGGAGATTCGTCATTCAGAATACAGAGACTGAATTCATCAAGCAAATCAACAATATCTCTGCCAGATCTATCGTTGGAGTCAGAACCCCAAATACTATAGTGGGAGTTGAAATTGCCCAAAATGAGTAACAGATTTTAGAGGGGAGAAAACATTATTCGAAATAATGATTTTGAGGGACAATTAGATGGAGAAATGACAAAGAAAGGATTGTGATACCATCAACCCTAACGGCAACCACTTTGAATGGGCAGCCGGAGGGTTTAATGTTCACTGGTGTAAAGGGGATGGAATTTTTGATGAGAAGGGCGGAACCGCCTTTGCCATCTTCTCGGTCATCTCGGAGGCAGTGGTAACCCCGGACCCTAAAGTGGGAACCTGGACTCAGCCATGTCTCCGAAATTACCGCCACTGATATTTGATTGGAATTTAACTTTAGAAGAGTGACAATATTGTGGCTATGTGATTTGATAGAACGGCTATTCCACTGAAGAATTCTCTCCACAGATGGAGCCATTGGGAAGAAGGGAGAGCGAAAAAGATGGTAATCAGATGGAGCCAGATCTGGAGAATAGGCCGGATGCAATAAAGCCTTCAAATTCAATTTGTCCATTTTTTTTTTGGTCAAATTAGCTACGTGCAGGCGAGCGTTGTCATGCAGGAGGATTAATTTTCGTTTCTGTTCAATAAAGCTGGTTTTCGAATTTTCCCCATTTTTTTCGAGCACCTTTGAGTTGTCGACCATGAAGTACGGACTTGACTCGATAATTCTTTGATGGTGAGACTCGGATTTTTCTTGATTTCTTCTCTAAGGGCTGTTTCATCCACTTCTCGGAGTCATCCACTTTTCGGCTCGTTTCCAGATTTAAATTTATTAAACCATCTTTGGCATTTCCGGATGGTTAATGCGCCTTCGTAAACCTCGCAAATGTTTCTTGTTACCTCCGATGCGTTTTTTTTTTTGCATGAAACTGAAACAGCATGCAGCTTTGCTAATGTTCTTCAGAAGGACACGTCTCTGTCATTATTAAAAGGGGACACGTAAAAAAAAAAATTTCTCCACAAAATGAAGACACCTTTCACAACACATCAAATATCTGATAATGTCTTTCTTAGTCAAAGGATTGAATGCAACTAACTGCTTTCCGAGAATGCGTCAATACACATGGGTACCCTTAATACATAGTTATTGTAGATTAAATACAATTTTCTTTTGAAAAAAATTTTAAAAATCATCTAAAAATTCAAATACATAGCTAAGTAACTTTCCATCACTCTGTTTCCCTACAGGGGTAGGCAGAGAGTATAAAATACTACACTTTTCTATAATGACACATAATTCTCGCCTCATTCACATTCATACATCGTATGCGTGGTCGTGGATTGTTGACACTAATTCAGCTAATAATTAATTTACTACTTATACTGTACCATTGTCAAAATTCAAGTAAAAGCTTTTGTGTACATGTTATTTAATCATATTGAGAAATTATCATCTACATTGTGTTTTAATAACTAAATATTAATATTTTTATTCAAATTTCGATACAAATTTAAAGAAAGATGTCAATCCATAAATTTGTGCATATTTTTGAGAAATTTTAAAACAATGCAAATAAAACCAATTTTATTGTTTTAATCGATAAAATATATTTTTTCATTATCAACAATTTGCTGCATCTTATAGGTAATTTTTTTAATTCAATTTGTGTAAATGGACTTTGTTTTTGATGCAAAAAATCTCAAAACTTAATTTTTGACATTAAATTTATTTCCTGATAAAATATTCTGAAGAGCTAGAAATAAATGAAAATCACTAGGGGAAATATTTGGCGAGTAGGGGGATGAGACAGAAGCTCCCAATTAACGTCTCTAATTTTTTGTAGTATTGTACGTGATCTAGCATTATCCTGATACCTTTTTGATTTTCACTAATCGTGAGCATTTTTTAATCAAAGCTGAGTTTAAATGTGTAAACTGTTGACAATAGACATCTGCATTGTTTGATTTGGAAGGTTGTGGTCAAATTTAACGGGACGTCTTGACCGGTGCTCATCATTTATGTTGCTTTGTCCATCTTTGACCATACCATTCTCATTATGAACATTGTTTATTTTTTCTGCTGCGGAACTTGCATTTTCACCACTTAAAAATAAAAAGTATATAATATGCCGTTTGTATTGTTTATAGATATTCATTTTCAAAGGGCTCTTTTTAAGTCCGATCTTCACAAAAACCAATGACACTTGAGTGTACAAATCCAAACAGGATACAAGTGTGCTGTTCAACAAAATGAGCCATAGTGAAACATGCACAAGTACTTACAAAGTTATATTAATAAAAGCCAAGCTTTGTGTCAAAAGCTTTATTTATAGGTATTTTCAAAAGGAATCTGATAAATGAATGTATAATTGGAGTGAAGCGTCAAAACTATACTTATACTGTTAGAAATTTCAAAATTAGAATTTGTTTCTAGATTTTTCGACTCATTATTATCAGAAATTTATATATCATCGTGGTAAATGCAATAGACTGTAAAAATAACAAACTTTTCAGAAGAGACAAAAATATTACCCCATTTCACCAATTCTTTTGCAAATATTATTATATTAATTGAATTTGCTCTCTGTTAACGGTGTTATCACCATTTTGATGTAAGTTGCGTATTACGTCACACTGAGCTTATCACTATGGTACAATAAGCCAAAATTGAGATTTTTTGATATATAGCTTATTACATTTAACAAGACGATATGTACTACACCAAATACATATTTTAATAATATATACATTATAAAATATATCAAGTTTAGTATGTCTGATACTACATAGATGCAATGCTGAAAAATCATTAATAGTAATCAAATATTTTTTGGCTATGAGCACCAACCTTTTCAAATTTATTTAGTTTAATGAAAATTATTTTATTTTTAAATAT
Organism: Eubasilissa splendida; assembly: GCA_031772225.1. Lineage (NCBI taxonomy): Eukaryota > Metazoa > Arthropoda > Insecta > Trichoptera > Phryganeidae > Eubasilissa > Eubasilissa splendida. Next base: position 13,595,040 of record CM062867.1, read on the forward strand.
GAACATCAAGCTGTAGTGTTTTACTCATTCAAAGATAGGCGTGCTGCATTAATCCTGACTTAAGCTATAAAAGTATTTTTTGTTCATTTAAAATCATTCTAGAGTAAATTTTCACATTTTAATCTTCTTCTGCTGATCTGCATCCAGTGTTGAATATAAACCTCTTTTTTACAGCTCTGTGACTTGTACTTTGCTTTCAATTTTGCCCAATGCAATCGCATCTTAGGATGGGTAACAGGCTAATATTATATATTTTAAATTTGAGAAATACAAAAATAACGCACTAAATGTACAATGTTAAATAATCTCAATTTTTTATGATGTAACAATGTATAACAAAAGATTTATTTACATTAACAAATGTGAAACTAAAAAAGTATATTCAAATAATCCAAATACATACCTACATGATTTCCATCTTCCATATAGTATTTAAGTATATAAGATAATTATTTTATTAAGCTTAAAGATTAATCTATAAAAGCCAATTGATAAAAAGGAGATGCAAAAAATATTATGAAGTAATTTGATAGGTACTTGGTGACAAGGCAACTAGATCTATTTTAAAATTATTCAAAAAAACTATTGAATACACAATCCTTCTGAGATGGAGCTAGATATTTTAAGAGAGTTCTGTTTAATAGGTATTTTAATAAGATAAAAAAATGTATATTGTTTCATAGAATATGAGGTAGTGTCATGTGCACACCATCCGCAAAAATATATTAACGTTTTTTGAGCCATTTTAAGAAAAAATAATGTTTTCAGAGATTAAATTTTCAACATAGCGACGTTTTTCATATATCCGTGATTTAATACTTCACTTATTGTTACTCTGGCTATATAAACACAATAATGCATCGCTTTTTCTCATGCTCTATTTGTTTACTGTGACTTAGAAAAGCTTTATAGTAGACTGGCCAAACCATTTCCCCAGGTTCATCAGTCATCATTCCCTTACAGATTTTTAGCATTATGAGATGTAGAATCTAATACTTCTCTAGATGTCTCATAACTTGCCCGAGTTATTGATGTTTTAACTAGGGTAGCTTATTTCTCTTTACTCATCTGAACCACAACATTTTCATTTATAATTCCATCCATCCAGTTGATTTTTAGCATTCTTCTGATGATCCACATTTCAAATCACCTTATCATTTTTTGATAAGCATCCAAAAAAATGCTCAAATTAACTAAACCACTACCACTTATATTTACTAAACACACGTATCACCATTCCTATTGTAAAAATATTTGATTCCCGATATTTTTTGTACACTAAGGCATTTTTTAGGCTCAAAGTTTCATATGTGCTCAGTTATGACGCAACAAATTTGGCAATGTTTGGCTTAGAAGTATTTTCCTTGCAATAATTGAACTATCCCAGTAGAGTTCTCTACACTGGCGTAACTATGCCAATGCAGTGTATTGGGGCCCACGATAGACAGGTGCCCAAAAAGTTTGCACCCTACAATTAATTTGCATCAATATTTTTGCAAGTATCAATACCTTTCTCAGTTTTAATTGTAATCCACAGCAAGAAATTGAATTGTAAAATTGTCTCTCATGTGTATTACGAAAACACGTGAAAAAATTATCATGCGTGCAGTGGCAGTACCCCTCTGTAAAGTGAAAATCACCTTTTAAGGGAAGCAAGTATTTTTTAAATTGCAAGTGTTATTAATTTAAGAAGTTTGAATATTATAGACAAGAGCTTAATTTTGTCCTAACTATTTTTTGGATAAATCATGTAGTATTAATAATAATATATCTTGTAAATAAACAATACTTATTTAGGGAGCACTTTTTTTCCATTCTTCATCGGGGCCCAAATTTTGTAGCTATGCCTCTGGTTCTCTACCATCTCGATCAGTCTTCAGTTCAGGTCAGCCTTTTGTAAAAAGTTAGCAAACAATCCTAGCATCATTATTATTATTTAACATAAACCTGAGCACATATGTGGCCTTGGAATGAGAGATCTAAAGATTACGACATGCAATAACTACATTTAAGGAATAATTTTACTGCTGGCAGAAATCAATAGATTAGGAATAGAATCTTCTGACTTCCGATAGTAAAGTCTCGAATGTGACTTCATCGATTATGACAAACTTTTTGGCCCTCCTGCTGAAGTAATAAATGTCTCCCGTGTAAATGTCGAACCACAAAGCATGGATATGAAGATTATGTGATTCTAACCTTTTCTTGAGGAAACCATATGATGCGATATTTTGCAGCTGTTGCAAAGTATTTACCTAGAAAATGAAAAAAGGTTTAGATAATTCATTACTAGATAATTTATATGCAGTGTGATACGGGAGTCGCATTGGGAGAAACATATGCATTGTGTACTATTAAAATAAAATAAATGTAAACCTTGGGAAAATTTTAGATATGGAATATTCATGATTTATCTTGGTAGTTTACTTTTAATACAAAGAAGACTTATTTTAAGTTTGTTTTGTCTTTATCGCGTCGAGTAAAGAGAGCTCAAAAGCTATAATTTCTTCAATCTTGTGGCAGTGCGTAAAATTGAATAAATCTTTCTTACTAGAATATGGAGAGGAATAATGTGATTTGATTCCCTTTAAACGTAAAGTGCGTATATATTATATGAAGAAGAAAATTATTCCTTTTTGGTCTGGGTTAATACCCATTATAATTAATTATAGTTGTCTGTAAGATCACACATTGAAAGATAAAATAATTAAGCAAAAGCCAACCTGTGATAACTTATCCTCAATAGCAAACTTGTCATCTGGGTCAATGTATGCAACAAACTTCATCATCGGTGTTTCTGCCGTGAAGATCATTGGTTTTTTGAAGTCTCCATTCATTTCTAGAAACCTATCAAGGCTCGAGTGGGCGTGCGTGCACAGCCATGATTTTAATGGAGAGAGTCGCCTATTATCCTACAAATTAATGCATTTAGCTAAGTACATAATAATTCACAAAGATTTATTTTCTATAAAAGAAGCCGTGAACAAAGAAGAAAGAACAATTATACAAATTTGCTGGTGAATTAATTTATATAGTTCTGTTATTCAAAGGAAGTATAATATTTCACCATTTCTAGTTAAGTTCTGATCAGTGTTCCTCAAAGGATAAAGTTAATAAAACCGGTTAATATTAATAAAATTAATTATCTATTAATGTACACTGCTTTCCATACAATTTGACTGATCGGAACCAATTTTGCATACTCCTGTGCAAAATATAGGCACCTTCCCCAACATCGTACCACCCCCACCGGAATATATAAATGTGTATTATATATACATATATATATATATTAAATATGAATTAAATATATTAATTATAAAGATATACATATAAAATCAATTTTATCGAAAAATATTGTTGTTGCGCTACCGGGATTCGAACCTGGATCTCTTCCCTAACCGGGGGAGGTGCTTTATCCAACTAAGCTACAGCGGCATTATTTTTAGCGACAATTTTTCGACCCTATATGTTATCTTTTTTTTTTGAAATCAATACATTTAATCGTTCCATCATTTGACAGAGCCATCTACCTTATTTTTACAGAATCTCAAAATACCTTTAAGTAAATCTGATAGTAGACGCCAGAATTATCAATTCATTTTTATTAAATTTTGGACACATTGATACAACTTTATTATTTTTTAGGAGAATACATTCTTATTGTGAAGTTGTAATTATTCAGAACATAGGTCTGTGATATTTTAAATATGAATTAAATATATTAATTATAAAAATATACATATAATTAATATATTTAATTCATATTTAAAATATCACAGACCTATGTTCTGAATAATTACAACTTCACAATAAGAATGTGTTCTCAAAAAAAAAAAAAATATATATATATATAAATATTTTTAAATAGAGATGCGTACACTATCAAACTAAGGTAAGCGCTTGCTGGTCTCCTGGAATGAGGCGCGAACCCCTGACCACTAGATCACTAGGCTAGCGTCTTAACCATTAGACCAACAAGCTACTCTGTCATATCATTAATGTCATTCATTTCAAATTTTGCTCAGTTGCAATCTGAGGAAAATATAATCATTCCATCCAGCCCCTCAATCCACTTTCTAAATTCCGGGCTAGTTATCTATATTAATAAAATAAATATTGACCACCGGTTGGGAATAACGCAATCATAATCAACATATCAAAATATATTTGAAAATCTATCGACATAATTGGTGCAATTTGCCAGAATGTGAAACAACCCCTCAAGTTGCTTGCAATGATCTTTTTACACATTTTTTTATAGTATTATGTAATGTTGACAACAATTATACGCATATTTAGATTAATAAATCCTTTGTTAAATAAATAGTTCACCTGAGACGCTTCTTCCTTATCTCTTAGGGTATATAGTAGGTTCATAGCCTTACAATCGGTGTGGCCGCACACTATAATGTGACGGATGTCATTGACTATACACCCGAGTTCCAGGGCGGCAGGTTCACAGCTAGTCTGCTCATCGAGGAAGTGTTGGGAGTGGGGAATCAGGTTACCAGCATTACGCACTGTAAGTCAGGAAAAAGAATTGAAGATTGCAGAAAAGGGTATAGCCTTATCCTTTTCATCTCCACACTTATTTACAAATTATGTGAATAAATAACACATTCATATGTAAGTTATATATTTCTGGTTTCATACGAAAATTTAACAATTGAATTTTTCTTAAATTGAGATATTTTAGTTCAAAATTATTATTCGCAAACAAATTAGTATTGAATAACTTATTATTAGGAGTTTATAGAAGAAGACATTTTCTATGGCACTTAGGCCTGTATTCGGAATCAAGCTTCAAAATGACTGTTTCGAGGTGCGGACCTTATACTCGTTGAAGGAAAGGGCTCTCATCGGCCGTAACGTGAAATTTCTATTTTCTATGTAAAAATTACAAGTTTAAAATAATATTTTGAAACATTATTGATGACTAAAAAGTTGGTCAATCTATACAAGACCGGTGATAGTGATATCCTGTTATGGGATTCCAATGGTTTACATGAATCGGTTGTTAAAATTGGAAACTTCCCATTGAATCGTTTGTTATAATAAAATAAATTACTCAGATAATGGATAGTATTGAGAATTGCCGTTTATTTTGGTATGTTCACTACAGTTCAAAATATTTAAGACTTTTGAATCCCTCTCTAAGGCCTTCAAAACGATAGAAACGATATAATTAATATGACCGGGAATAATAACTAAAAATGCATTTGGTATATGGAGGTGGGGAAGGTAGATGAGTAGTAACCAAAATTAGTTTAGCGAACCGTTTGCTATTTTTCTTGGGAAATATCACGAATAATTAATTTGGAAAGATTATTAGCGTGGTAACTGCTGTATTTGTACACTAGAGAAACTTGAACACCAAAGTAATATGTACTAAATAAGGTGAGAACTTACTTTAGGTAAGTAACTTTATAAATATTTTTATAAAAAAAAACATTATTTCTAATTCTCCCATTTAATAGCCTTAAAAATATAAGTTACCTTTCCTTTTGCAAAAAAAAATACCTTGCTGATATTTTAAACGAATTTACACAATACATTTTTTAAAAGGTCTCTGTATGTATTGTAGTCCAAATTAATGTATCTATAACTCAAATATTTTAAAACAATTTAAATTAATCAACTAGAAAAAAAATACCACAGAACTATGGTCTGAAAATGTAACTTTACATCAAAAATGTGTTCTTAAAAATACAAATATTTTTGTTTCTATTTGAGTCTGAGCGTATGAACGGTGTTATATTATGTACAATGCGAATCTTGCGAAATTGTGAAAAGTTTATTAATTTTTCCGTGAAAAACTTTACAAAAAATTCAATAACATTATAAGACTTACCTACGAACATGTCTCCTACGCAAGTTTCCGTAAAACGTGTTGGAATCATTCTACTGTCCATGCATGTGAAAAATACTGCTTTGGGCTGAAAAAATATAAAATTTAAACCAACTTATTTTTATTACTTAAAAAGTTAGTCAAATAAAACTTAACATTAGGGAATTCTTGATAAAAACATCGGAAATTTCAGATGTGATTTCTAAGAAACTTGACTTCAACTTTATGGATCAAATAATAGTTTAAAAATAAGACAGACGAAGAGAATCACAAACATAGAATGGACACACAGTAAATAGATCCCTCATTTTCAATCCGTAAATTTAAAAAAAAACGTTTTTTTAAATTTTGTAGCGACCTACGCAAATATGGCCACACTGAGTAACCTTCAGAAACCAAGCAATTATTTATTTCTCTCTTGCGAGCGAGTAGTGAGTGTAGTAAACTGGGCGTTTAGAAAAAAGGAATAAATCATACACATGACTCACGTCACGGTCACAGTCACGTGTATCGTGTATGAATCTTACTTTGGACGCGGTCAAGCATTGATTGTGCAAATAAAAGGGTTTTTTTTACTAGGTGCTGCTATATTCCTATCTACCTTTTTCCGAAAAATAAACGTCATTGAGTGTTACGAGAAATGTCAAATACGAATAAAATAACTCACCTGCGGATTATCCTTAACTTTCTGGAACTGTTTGACCATGACATCTCTGTCTAAATAACGATACCTTATTATCCCTCTCAGAATTCTGTCCATTTTCTTGAGTTTTTATAAAACGCATTGTGATAATGACACTAGCTTATCCATCGGACCCAACTTTACCGGACCGACTGCTTGGGGGTTATGGTTAATAGCACGACATACTTATCATACATTACAATCTTTCGTCATTAGTTAAGGCAAAAAGTTTGTTTTTATAGATAAAAGTAACATGCTGATGGACAGGCCCATAAACTAGAATAAATAAAAGAGTAATTTATTTGACGGAATATTTATAAATAATTTAAACCGCTGTATACACCTAAATCGAGGTTTGAGTTTTCGCGCGCTTAAGCATTTTTTATTTGAAGGGGGAAATATCTGTGAGTCTATCTACTTTCTAGTAAATAGCGAAAATTTGTAATGCTAGATTATAATATATATTTTTAAATATTACGGTGCGTAAATTCGCATCATGTAGTGCGCAAGCTCACATTCACTAAGGCTTCAATTGATCTATTTGACGTTATGCATATGCACGAGTAGGTATAAATGATTTTTCGGTAATTGTAGGCACATTTGCAAACTGATAAAAGTTAGAAGTGCATTTGCTAAATAACACGGATTGTTTATTACAAATTACTGCATTTATTAAATGTAAATTATTTAAAATGAAACGCTATTTCAACTCTTCATGTGACTTTTTTTATCATAAACAGAATATTACAAAGTGAATGTTCCGCTAACAGTAACATAAATAAATTAATCTTTTGTTTCTAATTTTAGATATTTTATCATTATTTAAAGCCGCCATTTTTCTTCTTATAGTATATATTGAAATTTGAATGTAAAATATTGTTTAAAGCAATTAATTCAGCCTGCAATTTCTTCGCGCTGAACGAAATCGCGCATATTGAATATAATAAACAATATGATTAATTGCAATTAATCTGCAATGATATAATTTAAAAAATACACTAAATAGTTATATTAAAGGATAAAAATATTAAATAATAAAACCAGTACATACATTTTTATTTACTGAATGAATAAGTAATTAAATGACAAACTACTTTATTGCAAAATATTCGAGCAATGACGTTTGAACAATACTTGATTTTTTCATTTCATAATGTACCGTAGCTGGTGATTGCTTTAGCCAAATTTTTTGACATGCATGTTGGCCTAGTGACACTCATCTTGTGATCTAATGTCGTCGGTTCGAGTCTCGTCCCAGAAGACCAGCAAGTTAGTCCTTGGCTCGAAAATAGTAAAAATATCGTTCGTTAGGTTAATTCGTTTCTGCCCTATATGGCTGTCAGGTGAGTCCTTACACGGCTATGTCTGTGGGGTGTGTGCATGACCACCATAAATGTGACACGTATTCCTTGTAGGCATCTCTTTTTTTTTTTAATTTGGCGCTCGTATCTATATTCGGGTCTGCATCAAATAAAATTTCCTTCACGTGCTCGATGTTGAATTCTCGCTCGAGTTCTTTTGCAATTAACTTCTAAACGATCTCTTCTATCTTTTTCTTCTTCTTCATACACATGCTTCTAGTTAAAGGAAATTATTATCGCTTAGCTCTTCTGAAGAGTCGAGGTCGAGGTTAAATAGTCGCTTAAAGCGGAAAATAGTATTATTTTGATTGAATTGATTTTCGCGCGAAACAAGGCTTTCCTGTAATTGCGTTTTTCACGAAAGTTGTATAAGCGCGCACATGTATTTTAAAAATGTTGATTCGTGATTTCGCCTATTTACAAAAAAAAGCATATGTTTATTAATACAATTTAAATTAATCAATTAGAAAAATATACAGAAAAAAACTATTTATCTTTCTAAATTATTCATTTAATTTGTATTGATAATAACCACAGAACTATGTTCTGAAATTGCAACTTCACAACAAAAAGTATCATTAAAAAAAAAAATTATTAGTTTTACTTTACTTTTAGTTAGTTATATTTTTTTGTGTACATTATATTAAACGAATCTCAAAACTCGAGAAACGAAAACACTATTTAATTCATATAATACTTCAAAAATTATCTTTTTACATGTCCGCCTTTCCGGCAGTATCAAAAATGTTATCATCCTTGGACATATTTTTAAATATTGGATTTTAATATTTATCATTAATTCATATTAATATACTTGATTTTTTATAACTTTCTATAATAATTTTGATTATCTGACAGCGATATGCAGTAACACATAATTCCACAAACTTGCTCTGCAGCGGTGCATTGGAGCTACTTGACGTCCCCAATTGCAATCGGTCCTCAGCCGTGAAACGTGATGCATGTTGAATTAATACTCGATCAAATCACATTCGTATTTTATGTTGAGAAAATAATTTATTTTCGTTAATTGGTTAAGGGCGTGCTTTCAAAAATAATTTATATTTTTGATTATTAATTTATATTAAGAGTAATACACTAGATTTGACTTTTTTTAAAAGTATTACTTAGATTGGACCTTTACACTCATATAAAACTAATAAACTGAATGTTATTTGCCATAATTAAGAAAATACAAACATTATAAGAAAGACGGTGACCATTAAATACATTTTCCGCGTGCCATAGAATTACCTTAATATTTCAAATTATTGCGTATACGAAATATATTTTCTTATAATCTTGAAGCCAAGATTACGGAGACAAATCTGCATTGAACCAAATTAGAAAAATGCTATAAATTAATAAAGTTATAAACCATTCAATTTGCAGTACATATGATCAATTTTCGACGTTTTAAAATAATATATTGTATTTACTCACATGCTTTGAAGCTTCAGCTACTATTTAAAATCAAGTTTGATATCAAAAAACGTAATAATTTCTTACTAAATAACATTTACATCGATTCTAATGCGTATTTTTTGTTTTCTTTATTAGCGTCAGATCGCCGATCATCAGCGGTCGTAATAACGTCTAGTCCGCGCTTTGGTAATTTTCGTTAAAAAATGCTGAAAATTTACGTTTTACCCACGGTATGAATTAATATTGAACTTATTCACAACATTAGTTACAAATTTCTTAAATTAGATGTTTTTTTACTGATTTTACGGGAAAACAACGTTTTCTTGAACAAAGTAAACATTTTGTGTACGTTATTTTTATGTATGTCGCGATTAAATATAACACTGTTGAATTTTAAACTCAAGCTGTCTGTTTCATAAATAGTATGTAAACGCCGACGTGGCGTTTTAAATCGATAATATTAAACAAAATAATAAATTGAAACTGTCATAATAATTTTTAATTTAGAACATTGATTTTAGCGACCATCTGAATATGTGTAGGTACTTGTCTGATTTCAAAACATATTCAAATATATGAATTAGTTACTCAATAAATATTTAATTTTCGATGAATTAATTCAAATGACAACACGTTTTTATTTCATTCCATATATCAATATGGAAAATACGAGCTGTTTTTGACATTTGTATCGAATGGGAGAAAATCAACATTTTTATCGTAGTCTCTTTCTATTCAAACCTTACTCTCGCGCATGATTTACGTAACAAATAGTGTCATTAATTATTTCTCTGGAACTTGTAAGAATTTAACCATTAATTCGTGTAGAATATCTCGAATTTCAAACTGGAAAAATTAAAGCTCGCCCTTAAGGTTGTTTTTTGCCATTTATCAAAATAAATTATGTTTTCTTTATTGTTTAATTCATAAAATGCATCATATGAGGCTTGGCCTAGGCCTAGGTGAAGGGATTGATTAAAAACATAATAATTTAGTTTTGATTTTTTAATAACATTTGGGTTAACTAACAATATATAATTAATACACAAGAAAAAATTTCATTAAAGAGAGTACACACTTGTCGATATATTTATTATTGTATAAATGAGATCAATTTTGGTCAAAACTTCAACTTACCAATTCATAATATATATTACATTAGTACTTATATTAATAGTTAAGAAAAGTGGAACCCATATTTTACATTTATTCAGATATATACCTGAAAATTTGGTCTCGTTTTAGTTTCAAACAATCCGGTAAATATGACGCACGAAAAACAAGATTTCCCGCATTTTTCGCAGATGAAATGTCAAACCGCAATTTTATACCATTTTCAATAGAATTTTTAATGTTCATCACTTTTTGATATAGTGAAATGGCTGTGTATAAAAATGTTCAAATAAAAACTACAGTTCACATGGCATAAAACTAAACGATTGGAAATGGGCAAAGAATAATCAATAAATTATTTGATTTATTTAGAATGTTGATATCAAAGGCCATAGATAAACTGTAATAAAGATTGCGGTGACTAGATTCACTTACGGTCGAAGCGCAACGTTCTGTTTACGGCTGTGCACCTCGCCAATTCGCAAAATCCCCATTTTCCGACAGTTGCGTTGAATACGCGGAATTGTAAGTATATATATTTTTAAATTAGATATTTAGAGCCCTTCTCTGAATTTACAAATTATTTGATGTAAAAATTTATTGATATATGACGCATGAAATTCGATTTTTTACTTTGATTTCGAGCGATATTAGTATGAAAGTTATATTTTAATGATTTCGAATATCAGGGTTTTACACTTCAAATATCCATTGGACTTTCTTGTAAGACATAGTACAGTGATTACGTTGCTTTCTGTGTGCAATTCAAGTTAATTTATATCCAAACCTAGGGAAAGTGAGCAAGAGAACGGTCTCCTGCAGGATAGACGTCAACACGGTTCAAGACTGGGAGGGATGGAGACATATTGTGCACCAACAGAGACCACGACGCTCAGCATTGAACATACGACAAAGAAAAAAGCACTTCAAATGCACTTTTTGAATATTTTACTTGCTCACTGACTTCATTGTTGAGTGTTGTATTTTTTAAATTTTGTTATTATTTTACACTGAATTTCACGTAGTTGCCGTAATAAAGCATAACGGCTATATTTAGTTTAATCACAAAATTATTTATGATCGTGCAACATCAAAAGAATGATTATCCTTAATTTATACTTTTTGCTATTTTACAAGATTAATTTTCAACACTCACTAGAAAAGCGTATAAACAGGGTTCCACTGTAATTTAAATTTGTTACCATTAATTTATAAATTTACAACTTATTTATTTTAAAAAAAAATACAATACAAGTAACCTCCGGCTTAACGCGGATTCAATGAAAGTATATTCATCATATTGCAGGTCCATGGTGCATTTTAAAATTTCACACGCACCGTACAAAAATATAATCCCCCCAACTAACGAGCATATCTGTACTTTCCCTAATATATTATGATATGATATAAGGAACATTTATTTACGCCAGAATAAATTTATGTAGTCGGTATAACAATAACTTATAATAAAAATTATATTAAATATTTTATTCCGCTGTCCCCTTGCCAAAAATTCAAGCAGAAAGTGAAAAATTAATAAGAATAGTGCTTGATTAGGAAATAAAAGTGACAATTTTGCGACTGAAGGCCGAGACAACAATTTGATGCAGTCGACTGACCGTACAATCATGAAATATAAAAAATTGAGTGAATCAGGTTAAATCGTTGAAGGCATTTCTGAAGACGTATATTTGTGTTCAAATAATAAATTATTTAAAAATAAATTACAAACTTTGAAAGTCTTCTTATTAATTTCTTTCCCTCTGGCGCAGATTTTCAAATGTATCCCTCGCATTAAGCGGGATTACCTGTTTATGAGTGCAACCTTACTTTTGAAAGAAAGAAAGTAAATTTTTTATAAATTTATCACAGAATTTTACAAATCATCAGACTTAAAGAAATACTAGTGTAAAATTAAAAAAAAATTAATATTGTGAAAAGAAATAATATAATCCATATTTCTATTATGTTGGCATTAGAAACTTAAGATATTAAATATTTTCAATACAAATTAATTTGTACACTGTAAATGGGAGTAAACCTTACGGTATGATTATAATTATTTTTATATCAAATGCGAAATGAATCCTGTGAAAAGCGGTTTAAAGATTAACTTTCAATCTGTTAGTCTGCACCGAGTCAAAGATGTTAAGTTATTAATAATAATAATGTTTAATATAAAAAATTGAAACAAAAGGAAAAATCCAAAATGTATGAATCATCCATACAAAATATGGCAAGGATCAAATCAAGTGAAAAAATTACATTTTCGATTTAATTACGTAAAATAAAGCTATTGTGTTAAGTACCTAGTCGCATATTACAACAAAATAAATTGATACAACTTTAAACATTTAATACTCTCATTGTATTAGGTCATCAGAATCAAATTTAAATCAAGTAAGCTGCACTACATAATATATGTTTCTAAACAAATATTTACGTTTAAAATGATGTGATAGTTAATAATTACCAAATTATTAGATTGCAACTATACAATAAATTAAAGTAAATAAATAATTAAATCAAATTTTGAGCCAACAGAATTAGTGGCTTTTGTGTATTTTTTAGTGAATGGATGCGATTTTAAACCAAATTATGATTAGTTTGTTTTGCTGTACCATAAAATGTAATTTTAAGTAATATATTGATCACATTAAACAATATGGTATTTTTGGCGTTCAATTACTACCCACCAAACTTCTTGAGCAGAACATCTGTCGTTAGGGATTTTGGTCTTTCAATTGGGAATCCCAGAGCTCGGGCCCAAACCAATTGGGAAAGCACACCCATGGCCCGGGACACACCAAAAAGCACCGTGTAGTAATTCATTTCTTTCATGCCAAAGTGCTAAAAATAAAAGAAATGTGTATCAACTGTGGTGGATTAATTATCAAACATTTTGAGCCCTGCGTTTACCAAATATCTCAGCATCTCGGGGTTTTCAGGCATCTCAAGATTTTCTCTATAGTAACAGATTTTAAAATCTGAACATTTGCTTTGAACTGATATCTCAAATAAATAGCCATGAACTAAGGCTTGTCCCAAAATTTTCATTTCGGTGGCACCCACATGATCACTTTGGTGCCACTCATGCAATCAAAGAGCTACGCGACTTTCAAAAATAAATTACTCGATTGGAATGAAAGTTAAAATGCTGACAATATAATATGCATTAATATAGAAGATATGTTTTGTTTACACAAAGATTTAATTTTCAAAGAGTAAATACTTTTATTCTTGCATAAATGTATCATAAACTATCGGATTTGTTTCCACCAAGAATGTGTGTAGAATGCCACTCATCCCGCTACTAATGTTCTAAACCCCTCTCCTATATGTACACTTTATTTCATGTCTATTCATTTACTGGTCTGTGGTCCCACCCTATCCCGGAACCGTTATGGGAGTTGTGCACTCCCGCTTCCATTCCACTTGGCAGAGTAATGCATGCATTACTAATCAAAATCTTAATTAATTCTGTTCCATAGTTTGTGGCTTTCCTTCACACTATTTTTTCTTTATTACATAACTTATCGATATACAATTTTAGAGTACAAATACAATAGGCGTGAACAATTGAGCTGTCATTGAGAACCTAGCGAAATGCTCAACTGTGTATCCTTAGCTGCCACTCTTCCTCTCATCGTCCACCCTAGAAACCCCCAGCGGGATATCCACACCCTAATAAATTTTCTGAAAAGTCAGAGATTTCTTAAATTTCTTAATAGGTCATTGGTCCAGGGGATCCGATGAGTTATTTCTTCTAATCCTGTAATCATCATTATTCTACTTGGTATTCTTAATTTGATTGCGTTCTATGACAGAACACCCTCTTGTAGTCCAGATGTTTATTATGACTATTTGAAGCGTGGGATTGGTTGGTCATAAAAAATAATAAAAACAATTGATGCACGATTATAAAATTACCTCAAAAAATAATGCTTTTTTACATCCTGTCTGCATCAATGGAATGCAAGTAGGATCTTGAAACACAAACAAATGTAACTCATAAAGTTTATTGTAATATATCATGATATAGCGATTGTATGACGCGCGCATGTTGGCAAGATGACAGTGTGAAAGGGATAAAAGAGCGTCGCGCTCAGTCGCGGCTCTCTCTTTCCGGAATCATAGATCAGAACACATCCTTTATATTGTATTAATACCTGTGTGATCTGTAATAAACTGTATTGTTGTACATCGAGTTCTTGAATACCTGAATTCCCGCAAACAAGTTATTCAATTCATTGTTTATATATGTAGTTTAAATTATTATTTATCTCTATTTTAGATAGCATTATAAATCAGTGTAACCGATTTCAAAATATGCTGTATTCGACAGTCCCTTAAGAGACTGCTGGGCAGTAAATGCCCCTAAATTCTCGATCCCTCAAGGGACCCCTACACTTGTGAAGACAAATGGACATATTACATAAAATTGCTATTGAACAGAAAACAATTTCTTTAAAAAGTTATTGTTACAGCTCACCTGTAAAAGGACCCCCGAATGAGCGTCAACATTCGGCCATGGGTTTTGTACTTTACCAATTTGCATGAGAATCGGCGGAGTCACCTTGTACACGTGAGAGACAAGGTGGAACATCTTGTCATCAGGTAAATGCTTTGCAGCAAAATCGCGCTGACACAAGTATCTGAAAAATAAAAAAATATTATTTAAAAAATTCAAATAAAAATCACTTTTTTTTTCTAATCATCATTAAATATTTAAAGTTCTCAATCAGCTGACATTTTGATGAAAAAATATGGCAGATCAGAATGGCTTACAAACATAGCTGAGATATTTATCAGGAAAGTTTGGTCGAAATCTAAAGTCTAATCTAAAAATCTAAGGAAATTATTGTGTTCATCAAAATCCCTAATATAAACTTTGTAACAGAGGGTGGATTAGATGTATCCTGGTCACGATTGAAGAAGTGCATTGATGTCCAAATGTTGCATCACAAGGTCTTCTGCAATTGGTAGTACAGGTGTCCCAATGAAATGTATACACATGAGACAGGAATTCAAAAATCGTGTGACCATTGCATTTTAAAGACAGCCTATTTGAAAAGTTTAACTTGCTAATAAGGAGTTTTATTTCCAGCACATCCCCACTACCATTGTGATACCTATTTTGATGAATATCTTGCCCAACAGATGAATTGGTCGAAGAGATAAAATTCAATATGCCTCACATTCTCCGACCTCGAGATATTGCACTTTTTTTAAAGGGACACATAAAAGGTAAGGTTGATGGTGCAAAACTGACATAAATTAAAGGCAGTTGTTGAGGTGCAATACACTCAAATACTAAATGTTTGCCATTTGGGTTATCAAAAATGCCTAGTTCAGAATGGGCAAGTTCAAATGTATGCGATAATTAAAAAATCTATTCTTTAGTATTTGCAAAATTACTTTGTGGCAACATATTATATAAATAATAAGAAAAACATTTTATTTAAAACCACTATTCATTGATACATCAACATGTTTCGATATCTAAGGTATCTTCTTCAGGAAACAATGTATACTAAAATTAAAAATACAAGTATAGATAAAAAAAAAAACTATAAAAGTATAAGTGGTGGGTAACTAATTAGGAACTACTGTGAAAACAAATTTAAAAGGTGACTATTTGCAAAAAAGATTTGGTTATTTATAATATTTAATTTGCTTTCTTTTTTGTTAATGTCAAAAGAATGGTTTGTTTCTAAAAGAAGATTGGTCAGATTAGTTGTTGCTATTTAGACATCTCAAGTCTCTTTTAAATTTGGTAAAGACTTTACAGATGAAAAACATGTCACCAATGGGTTAATTGATAGACCAATCCAGAAATCAATAAATTATACAAACACAATTTCTACCATACCTAGGATCTGTTTTCCTGAGTACTGCATGACCGTACCCTGGAATTACCTGCCCAGATTTCAGGGTCTTCCAAACAAAGTCCTTAACGCTATCTTCTGTTATGTTTTCACCCAGTTGTTTCTGTATTTTCATCAGCCATATTAATACCTGGTGATAGAATACTATTATTTTTAACATCTGATGATGAATGGCTTTGCGTATTTTGAGTATGTTAGATGTATAGATTTTGATTTTTAAAACTTGATCTCAAATAATACATAATAAAATAATAATCTATCACGGCAGCATTACCTCCTGGTTGGCTAATCCGTGGAGTGGCCCAGCCAAACCATTTAATCCCGCACTCATGGCTAAGTAAGGATCGCTAAGGGCTGACCCCACCAGATGTGCAGTGTGAGCTGTTACGTTGGCACCCTCGTGATCACTGTGAGAGAAAATCACTGGACAATTTTTACAGTGAAACATGTGTGGAATTTGAAAATTCATTTTTTGAGTTTAATAACAAAAACTAAGTGTCCTAATAATATAAAATTTATTATTGAAATGTGGATTCATGAGACGGGTAAACCAGATATTGGTGCATTCATCCAAACGAATTGATAATTGAAAGTTGATAGCTGATCGGTTGGTAACATTGTTTCTCAATTTTTTTTTCTAGTGATACAGGCATAAAACAAGAATTACATGTATAAGTTTTATAGTTATAAATAAATAATAAATTCAGTAATTTTATACACAATAAAAGTGTGTTTTTATTACACTATTAAAAATTCTATTCTAGTAAAATAATTAATAGTAAGAAAGTTAGACTCCGAATCAAAATCAACCTATTTACATATTTATAAATGCACCCAAAAAAAATTTATTAACATGTGTATTCTTACACAATGTCAGAAAAACTTGATTTTTTGGGAATTGGATGAAAATATTGTTGTACGCACAATTTGATAGTTTCAAAAAAGAGACAGGTTTATCCGTTACCTGTGTATCGTCAGGTATAGTCTCATCAGTTCAACGAACTTGGGATCTGTGTATCCGAGCATGTGTACAAAGTTTTCCGACCAACATTTGTTATGTTCAACGACGCCGATGTTGGTGTCATTCTTGTACAAGTGCCTGTAGATGAAGGCTGCTATAATCGGCAACTTGGCGAGCAGATTCATTGCATCATCCAGGACAGTCTGAGAGTTGCAAAACATTACATGGTATTTTAATTTGTGAAATAAATCACGTTGATTAAAATTAAATTAATTTTTAACGAATGTGTTAGAATTAGCAGAAACATATTGTTCTTTCGATTCTCGTTGTGAAAGACTAGCAGCAAGTTAGAATTAAAAATTACCATGAACTGATACTGAATGTATTTATGAACTATTGTGTTGAAAGAAGCGGATTAAGAGGGATTAATGTATGGTCGATGAATTACTTAAATAATTTTAATATTTCCTAATGGCTATCTGCATTTGTTTAACTAGTGCGTTACATATTTTTATTTTGATTTCAATTTTGTAAAGAATGAAAAGAAGTCCAAGCCGAAAGAGGTCCAGGTTTGAACCCCAATAGCAGATAAATATCTTTTAAATATTATTACTCATTCAAATATTATTACAAAATAAAGTTTAAAAATCAGGAAATACAAATGGGAACAAAAATCAAAAACACTCCACCTTCCAATAATCAGCCTTACGGACACCATTCGAATAAGCCTCTCTGAACAAGCTCTCACTGCTCAGAGCAGTCACGGCACAAGAAAGTTGAGCCATGGGGTGCACGTTGGATGGAAGGTTCTTGAGAAGGGTTTCTACGTGTTGTGGAAGATGAGCACTGAAATTCATAATTGAAATACATAATAAGTATATGTGTATTTATATGATAACAGGGCTTTATTAACAACTTCCTGGAATTTTCCATATTATGTTCACAAACAATATCCTCTCTCCTCTACAATAAAAAATTTAGAGGTGAACCCCAAAGATTGGTTTTCTATCTTATAATGCGACAGATAGAATATGATAGTTACCGACCTCCGCTACCGACTGAAGACGGTGGTGTCACTGTTCACCCACGGCACACACAATAAACACTATAATCACACAAAACATTGCTCCGCCGCCCTGGAGGTAATTGTCCACACCGCGAATGGTATCGCAATGTCAAGATCAAACAAACAATATTGATCAAGTGACACCCGATTGCGTCAGGCTTACAATTCATGCTGAGGGCAAGCAGTAGGACGGGTCGAAGGTAAGAATTTGGACGCGGATGTGTCAATAACATTAGTCGCGGTTGATATTAAAATGCACGCCAAAAGTGTGTTTTGTAAATACAGAACAGTATCAAAATAGTATTTTTAATCTTCATTAAAATCTGATCACTAATACTGAGAAAGCCAAAGCATCTCCGATCCCCGGGACACAAAGTTTATAAGCTCCTTCTACTCTCTTTAACTTCTATGAGGAATAGACCACCAGTAACATGATAGGGTAAGAGAACATGGGGAAGTGAACTCAGTCTACAGGAGATCTGTAATGTGCACCGGCATGGTGTTGTCCAGACACTCGTGAGGCTGGATCAGTCCAAAAGTAATGATCTTGATATATTCCCTCTATTCCTTCCCCCACTATTTTTACATAAATGAATAAACATTTGAAGCGGTACAAAAAGTTGCCTTCAATATAATTCACTTATTCATATTAATTTAATGCTCACTTACTGTAAAAAATTACAATTTCCAAAAAGCCATAGTAACACTTGTTCAAAAAATATCTCAAAATTAATATTTTATAAGTTTTTTTTCAAATAAATTATAATGTAATATTGAAGATTGGCACAGTTATCATGTTGCATGTCGCTGTAAGCGGGCCGCACGCGGGAGTTGGCGCTACCACTTCGTTTAGAATATTCCAGTTGCTTCCTGCGTTCAATTATTTATTTATCTGTACTAAAAAACTTCACGAGAATTAAGTAACAGTTTAAGTAAAGTAAATTATAAACGTGCAAAGTAGTGATCAAGTATTAAGTCATAAATATATTACAGACACAATAATGTGAGCGGTCATTCTTTAGGAAATTATATCATGTTCTCTCGTTCTAGCGTATGCAGCTGAGCTGATCGGTGCTGCGTATGAGAACTATATATGAGGAGTGCTTCTTTCATTATTTTTTGCTTGTATAAAATTGCTCAGTGTTGGACTGTAAGGTAAAGTCAGAACAAGAGTCAACAGAATTTTAAACGACTCCACAGTTCTGGTTGAAAGCATCCCAATTGACGATTCAGAATGATGCAATCTGTAGCTACAATGTCCTTGAAAATTTTACCTTACCATTTATGTACATATTTATCAAATTATATATTAAGATACAGTCATTTCGAGTAACATTTGACCACCTTTAAATGTTTTTAGTGATATTTTTGTTTTCAAAAACAGTCTGCTGCAACACTTTAAATCATTAGGTGTTCTGGTCAGTTTAACTGATTAAAATAATAAAATTGTCACCGGTCGGCCCATTCGTGTGAGATTGCCGTGACCTGCCGGGCGGTGGGAATATCCCCTGTGATGAGGAGCCAGAAGATTCCTTCAGGAAGCGGCTCTCCGCCCTTCTCGGCAGTTGGCAAAGCCTAAAATGTGATTCAACAAAAGGAACATAAATTAATTCTTTGCACTCAAAACATTTGCATACTAGGGTGTAAAACATTTGACATACAATGAAAAGCTACAGCTCTATCAAATGAATTTTTTAATGATTATGTTACGAGTACTGTTGATACAGAAGTAAAGAAAACAATGACATACTTCTTAAAGCATTCAGTGCTATTCAATACCGCTATCATAAAAACTGTATATTTTATATATGAGACACCCCTGCAACGACACTGTATATCGGTTTTTATAAATGTTGATATATGAACGGAGCGTCGGCCATCTTGGATGATATAGAGTTTTGTTGCGGTTAAGATCACTTAAAAACCGTATGTAAAAGTATTTTTATTAATTTTATATACATACATAGTTATTTAATATGCCATTTAATACCCAAGAAGATATACAACGTTGTTGCATTCATAAATCAGATCTGCTCAAAAACAATATATAATAGTGCTGTTACTAGCACCAGTACTATTTATTTTAAAGTAGGGATGGGTTTATCTAATTTTATGGCAATTTTTTCGGAGACTGGGGTTGTAATTATTTATAGTAAAGCTATAAAAAAATATGCATAATAGCATTCATAAATATCTACTAATTTCTCAATAAATATTTATTGTATGAAGGTATCAAATAAAAATATGTACCATATATCTATTTCTTTAAAACAAAAAATGAACAGGAAAAATGTTAATTATTTAATTTTCCTACATTAAATTCTAAACTCGACTCTCTTTCCCGACAGAATGGCATATCATCACCTAAGCAGCAACACCGCATATGTCAATTTTTTGTCAAATTAAGATATTTATATCATTGGATTTGAATTTTCGCAGAGAATCGTTTTAATCACTAGTTTCATGATAGCGGCCGCTAGGGGTGTGCAAATCAAAGAAATGTAATCACCACATATCTGTAACCTCCTTGTTAACTGCGCACAAGTCAAAAAAATCGTACCTAAGTTTAGTTCAGTCAGTTTAGAAATAATCTGCTATGTCTCTCTACTGTAAAGTACACAATTCTTAGATATGTGGTGTTGCTGCTGACGGTGACGATATTATTTATATATTTGATTATTAATACATCAATATAAGATTACACAAAAAGTATTCCATAGAATAATTAAGAAAATTTAGAATTCTGAGCGTTACTTATATAAATATTGATTACATAATATAAATAAGTATACATATAATCAAACCGTTTTTAATTCTTGTATGGAGAATCCTCTGAAGCGTATACCTTCCTCAGGATCCAGCAACGAAGTGTCGCATACCAGAGCGGTCATCCCTCTCATTCCGCCGTACATCTTTTAGAAAATTAAACTTATATAAAATTTCAACTTGTGGCCCTTGAAATCGTAGAAGCTATGAAAATTAATATTTTGTACGATGAATGTGTTTCAAACAAGGCTTTGAACCGGAATTGAACCGAAAACCGGAATCCGGAAAAACTGTTATTTTTGTTGGAACGAAAATCGGAGCTGAACTGAAAAAATGTTGGTTTATTTTGGTTCAGTACAAATTCAAATACACGCGTTGTCCAAAATAGTTTAAATGAAAATACATTGGAGGATATTTTAATAATTAGAGAGGTAACTTTCATATTTTTTAATTATAAATAAATATACTCAAGAATCTTATATACTTCTACTGTGAATATACAAATTTCTTTCATTTATATATATGTTTCGTTTAATAAATTATATTATTATCATATATACTTCTAGTTCTAATTATTATACCTTAATATAATTATGAATTATTATTTTATTATTATCTATATTATATTATTGTATCAATTCACGTAGTATGCTTATTACAAAAGAAGGAATAAGATGTTATAAATTACAGTAGAAAATAAATTTTGAATTCAAATAAAAATATTTTAAAAATGAGTCACCAGAAGCTGAATAGAAAACCGAATACCGAAAAAATTGTTATTTTTTCCAGAACGAAACCAAAATAAAAAAAATAATGGTTCGAAGCCCTGGTTTCAAGAAATGAAAATTAATATTTTGTACAAAGACTATGACATAAATGAAATTATGTTTACCATGTTCAAGGTGATTTCTCCCACTTTTTCATTACCGTGGTCCTTTCTCAACTTTTTTACTATCTCCTGTCGCAATTCTATCTTTTTTGTGAGGATGTGTTTCAGATTTGTCTCTGTAGAATAATTACGGGATAAAATTGAAGCAGTCTGAAGTACTTTCTGAAAGCAATGAAATAGAAAACTTAATATTGTTTTAAAAATTTAATTCAGTCTGTGTCTCATTTAAACATCCTTAAAATTGTTTGTTAAATATAAGCTTATAATCAAGAATTCTTTACTATATTCTGTATTCTGTAATGGGATAGTTTATGAAACTTTCTCCACAATTTGCGACAAATGATATTCGATAATATGGAGGACTTCATTTTAAATGATAAATGTTGTAAATTAAAAGTGATAAGTGGCTAATTGACATTTTTGTCAAATTGGGTTCATTTGTTTTCTTTACCCACACAAAGAGATACTAAGCTGAGTGAAAGAAATGGGGTGCAAGAATATAGGGGAAAAAAATATAGCCCAGGTATTCAGATTTGGTTATTTATGAAACAAATCAAGTTTCCCGGCCAGTTCAACCAGCTCCTTTAACTGAATATTAAATGTCTCAACGATGTGTCATGGTTTTAAAAAATTGGGTAAAATTATAAAATAGGGACTGCTAATGATGTTTTACATTCCTTTTATAACGGAGTGATAAAGAAATTTGAGTTAAGTGTCTAGACCAAATTGACTGCTTTTAGGCCTAAGATGTATCTTCTTGACAACACCGGAAGGCGGCTGGTGGTTTATCCCAGATTAAGCTGGGTTAAACAGTAACAATGACTGTAACTAAAGTGGCGCATGACAGGAGAAGATTTTTTTAGTTTTTATTACTTGCATATACAACAATACAATTGAATATTGAATATAATTAATTACAATTTACAAAAAATAACAATTTTCCAAAAAACATGCCAAAAAGAAGATTGATGACAGATTTAAAAAATGTATTGGCCAACTAGGCAAGTCTGTTTTAGAGCAAGTTGATAAACAAACCATATTTAATAAATTAATATAACTCATTGATACAAGCTAAAATACAATTAAATACAAAATGGAAATACATACAAAATTTACATGGTAAAGTAAAAGTGAAAATATACATATAAGATTAATATAAAATCAGAGAAAGATATACAATAATAAATAAATTAATGTCGTTAAATTTGTCATCCAAAGCCACATAATGTAGTTATAAGAGTTATTTCATAAAGATTGAAGTGCCTTATCTAGATTTTGGGCCGTACTGGGTGTGAAAATAATGATGATTATAATATACCAGACACACATTTTAAAATGCATGAAAATCACTGCTTTGATAGTTTAATTAAAAGAATAAGTAGTATTTAATAACAATTGATTATTTTATAATGCATTTATTAAAACGTATGCAAATTTTTATTAGAAAAAGATGGAATCACCATACTATTCAAAAGTGGCTCTCCGGCTTACAATATTTTTACAAAATCTCATGTTTATTCATATTTAGTGTCTACAAATTACCAAATATGACTTTAATATATTAAATAAAAATATCATTTGCTTTGTTCATAAAACATGGTTTGAGTTTCAGATAATAATATTTGGCCTTAATTTGATATTAAATAATAATTTTAAAAAACACTGTTTATAATAGTGTAGGTAGTAGGCGCATATTATTTTCTATTGAATTACTAAAGCAGTATTGGCAAATATGAAAAAATTGTAATAACAAAAAAGTACTCACTGATGTAATTAAAAATATATGCTTGCTTGGTAAAATAAACATTTTTCCACAATTTAACATAATATAAGTACGCAAACGTCTACAAACTACTATCTGTTCTGAATATTTTACATTAACATTCGTTAAAAATGTCTAACAAATGGTATTCCCATTAATAGTGACAATTAATGTAGGTACTACCAGAAGAATTTAAAACATTTCAGATATATCATCTAAAGTATTAAATATTTTTATTCGGTAGCTCTTTAAATAATAAATAATATTTCGTTTGCAATAAAATATCTCGTACGATTTGAGACTTTTCTCACACTTCAAATATTTTTTAAAAGTATGAGTGATGCCAGTAATGAAAAAATTTTTGCATTTTTTACCTACCTACATTTAATGACTAGCAGAAAAGCAATCTGCTATCGCCGATTGCTTACTGCTAGGCCTTACGGGCGGCTATTGCGGCCGCTTCGCATCTAATAGTAGGCGCTACGCGCCCAAGATTTCCGTAGAATCTATATTTCAATACGGAAATCCCTTATTATATTACTTAAACAAATTAAATAATATGTGTGTTGTCATTTGAATTAATCCATCTAAAATTTAATAATTTATTGAAGTACCTAATTCATATATTTAAAAATGTTTTGAAATCAGTCAAAGTACCTACACAATGTTTAGACTGTATGACAGCTTCAATTTATTAATTTGATCATAGAGATCGATTTAAATATACCACGTTGCAATTTTGTGAGCTGTTTGTTTCACAATTGCGTAGTGTTTTGCTATATTTAAAAGACAACGGAGTTACATATAAGCGAAATAAACAATTGCGACTTACATAAACATAAAAATGTTTACTTTGTTCAAGAAAACGTTGTTTTCCCTTAAAATCAGTACAAAACCATCTAATTTACGGAATTTGTAACTTATTTTGTGAATAAATGAATACATACGCGTGAAAATATATTTTATCGGCACATTTAACCAAAAACTAAGGAAGCGACAGATTCCACGTCTACCATTATTGGATCGAGCGTCGTAATAAACTTCAAACGAATACTAAAATAATAGTATTTTATAAGAATGAAAATATATTATTTAAAAACTAATTATTGTTTTTGATATAAAACTTGATTTTAAATAGTAGCTGAAGCCTCAAATCATGTGAGTAAATACAACATATTATAAAAACGTATGTTTTCATTTAAAAAAAGTATTTTAAGAACGTCCAAAATTGATAATACGAGGGCCAAGTAAAAAATAAGGTTCCTTACGCTGTACACTCGCCACGCGAGATGCTAGGCGAAATCCGACAACACCGCCTTGATTGTTGGTCCCACGCAGGGGGTGGGCGCTTCATACAAAAAAAAAACAAAATGGCCGCGCCGAATAGAGCTTCTACAGATTTCGCTGCTGCAGCACTGTTCCGCCCGACATTCGTTAGTCAAACATTGATACCACCACTGAATAAACACAATAAATAATGTTTCAATGTTGGCTATGCTGAAATTCCAGTCTTATTTCACGGACGTAGCTCAAACAGCAATCTTTCAGTGAATGGTTTAAGCCTCGAATATAATAACAAAACAAATATCTTTAAAGATTTTACTAGGGGCTGCGATATCCGATACAATGACGTAAGTTTTCCGAAATAGTATGTCGGTATAACAGTTTTCCGAAACAATGTCGGTATAACCGTTTTCTAAAATAATATGTTGATATTTCCATACCTTCATACAGTTGGTAATTTTGAACTCACTGTGACGTAGCGTTATTCAGATTTTTAAAAATATTTTGAAAGTGTCATTTTTATTTTTTATGTACATGTTATTAAAATATCTACAACATTCTACTGACAATATTTTAATACATATTTCAACTGTCATTTTCGTGTCGTATATAGTTTTCGAAGTGTTATTAGTTATTGTTTTCAGAAGAGTGGAATATAAAATCTCCAGGTAACTGCATTTAAAAGTAATTTCTCCAAGTGATGTATTTGCGATAAATATTTTAACAAAATGTGGAATTTAAAAGGTTACGTATACACTGTGTGCCGACAATAGACCAGATAATACTTTGTATAACAATGTTTTCCATTCTACAACACATAAAGTGATAATTATTTATCATTACTTAATTCAAAATCTAATCCATCCACCCTATTATTCCAACTCAGTGATAAAAGCTAAACTCAATTTTTACATTTTTCATATCCGAATGGTAAATCATTTAGTAGGATACGTAATATTATTATGGATAACTAATAATTATATAATATTTAAATTCTTCAAGCATTTATTTTGCAAAGACTGGAAAAAGAAAGACCTACAGTATTTAAATAAATAATATGTTATATATACATTGTTTAATGAAGACATTATTACCACTGACATATCCAGCCAACCTTCATTCATAATTATACGCCGCCGGCTCTTGTGGAATCCCAACATCCGAGAGGTTAGTTTATTTAAATATTTGTTCATTTTATATTCATTCCCAGTTATAATTGTTCTATTCCATTCGTTCGCACATTTTGTTTAGTACAAAAACAATATTTCTGTAAACAATTAAGTAATTAAATTCCATGTTATTTTTAAAGTTTTATGTAATCAGTAATATATTAAAAATAGTTGTAGTTTACAGGATAGTTTTAATAAATTCTACTCTACATGTAATAAAATAGTATATTTATTATTCAGGTTTTCATCATACGTGGAAAAAATATATTGTTGATATATATTGTAGACTTCCGATTGTCTGGGATAGACGGTGAAATAAGTTCCGGTTAATCCTAAACTATTGAAATAATGTATTAAATATTACAATAATACGATATTAAAAAGTTGCAAAAATCTCGTAAAATCACGCCTACTGTCCGAAGTCTCGCAAATCTTTGTTTGTTTTTACATGGTGCAAATGCCGGCCGGGATATTCAGGGTTGTCAAATAACTTTCATCAAAAATATTTTGTTACCCAATTATTATTTATTATACCAAAAAGTCAACATAAAAGAATATGGAATCAGTTAAAGAGATAAAAAATAAGTTAAAAAAGATTGTGTTTTTTACCCATTGCTGGTTTTTGACGAATTCTTCGAATATTTCTCAATATCATTTTTCAGCAAGAATTCTGTTATCCTGCTGCTCGAAGTAATCGAGAAGCAATTCCGCATAAAATTAGCCGACAAGGTGGTTGATTTTTTCTGAAGAAATCAACTAACCTACATCTCTGTCATAATTATGTTGCATGTTATCGGTATGTAATTATGTTACAGGTTTTATTTTGCATAGTTATGTTGCATTCTGCATTTGTCAATTCATCGCAAATTCGTAAAACTATTTTTTGCGAGTTTCTTTAAATTCGAAAAATTCTTCCATTACTTCCAATCCAGTTTAGTAGACCTTTTAAATTTGCTCCGTCATAAGATCTTTGATTTCTATAAGTTGTTGGAAGTTGAGGTGAATTCTCGTTATAATATTTAACTGAGAATTAAGGGAGCGATAGATTACACGTTCGCTTTGGCGGGTTTAACGGAGTTTTGAACTTCAAATGATTACTAAAATAAAATATTAATAATAAGTATTTTGTAAGACTAAAAATATATTACTTAAAATGTAAACATTCTTAGGTTCTCACGGCCGATCCGAATCTACTGTACGCAGTTTTCTAGGCTACTCTGCTGTGTATATCTGACCTTTCTGGCCGACGTTTCGAATCCCATTGCAGGGTCCATCATCAGTCTGATGATGAACCCTGCAATCCAAAACGTCAGGCAGAAAGGTCAGATATACACGGCAGATTAGCTCAGAAAACTACACAGAAGATACTTAAAATGTGTTTTCAATAAATAAATAAAAACTTGGTTTTAAATAGTAGTTGAAGCCTGAAAACATGGGAGTAAATACAATATATTAGTGAAAATTGTCTGTTTATATAAATACAAAGCGTTTTAAAACCATTAAAAAATGTCTTGCAAATTATTCATTTTTAACATTTTCTTAATTTTTAAATACAGATTTGTCTACGTTATCTTGGCTTTCAGATTATTAGAAAATATATTTATCTATTTCGTGTATTGCAAGAATTTCCAATAATAAGGCAATTTTGTGGAACACTTACAATGATTTAATCGTCGCTTCTTACAATGGCTGTATTTTCGTAATGATGGCAAATAATATCAATTTTATTAGTTTTACATTAGTGTAAAAGTCCAATCTAAATTATGGTTTTTTAAAAAATCTAGTTCAATGATGGTAAACCTCCCCCCCCCTCCCCCTATATATTTACACATGTATTTTTTAATTTAAATTGAACTGGAAAAAAATATGTAAAATATGTTCTTTGATAACCTGATATTAGTGAACACTAGCATGTTACTCAAAACGCTATGGCGAGTCACTATTGACACGCGTGTCATAGGTTAACCATCACTGATCTAGTGTATAATTTCTGATATAAATGAATAATAAATACCCACATTTTCGTAAAAAACGTGAAAAGTTGAATTAGTATTGAAACGCTCCCTTAAACCATTTAACCACCGAGAAAACGTTAGAATCACCCGGTAATATTAATTCGTCATAAAAATATTTTGCTTTACCCGCGCAAATTAAATAACTGTGGCACCCCTAACAGGAGAGAGGTAGACACGTAAATATGCGCGCGGCGGCCCGCATGGAACTGTTCATTTTGAGGGATGATGCGCGCGCATTGGCGAGTGATAAGTAAATCACATTGCTCGTAGATATTGCTTGCGCTTCACGATACTCAGCACGGAAGGGTGACAAGATAAAGTCGCCGACATACGTGATCACTATACAAGCACTGGTCGCAGCACATACTTCGCATCTGTCTTGCATCGCATGTATCTTTTATGTATGCTCATCGCTCAGTTGATTGACGAATGTGCAGTATTCGAATAACAATAATTAAAACAACTACTTTTAAAAATCATTAACATTGTTGCTGCATTACATCATTACAAGGTTGCTTTATTACTTGAATCGAAATTATTGGTAAAAATTAATGAAATATATATTATGGCATTTGATCGAAATTCTTCGATTAAATAGTAGACGTATTTAGACGATTAAATAGTAAAAGAATTTAAGTTGCACACAAAAGTTATTTTTTAGTTTAAATTTTATATGATATATGCTGACTGCAATTAACACATCCTCTGCGGTGATGGGTCAGATCTGACCAGGGTATTTGTAAAAATATGAATTACGCTATAAATATTCGTAATGCTGTTTTCCTTCTAGCTAATCTTTTATTAAATTTTTACAAATAATGTGAGATACAAATAAATGTTACCGGACGAGATTCAAATGAGTTATTGATAAAAATGTGAAAAAATGCTCAAAAACTGACCAAAGATAGTAGCTTTTACGGGATTGAATCTTAGAGCTTACGCCAAAACATAAATTGTCAACATTTTGAGCACATTTATTTACTGCGGGTAGACAAAGGATACCAGGTATGCGTCCATGTATTTGTTTTGACTTATTTTCATCTGGCCGCCTCTAGACAATGCCAGTAATATAACTATTTGAGGGGCGTTGCGCCTACCTGTAAGTTTTATGACACTACCTGGTCGGGTTTTCAATATTATTGTTGCTAATTATAAGTGACAAAAGGCAGTTCCGACATAGTTTAGAAGGGGGTCAGCCATGGGGCAATTGCTATTTATATTTTTGACAATTATATTCTAACAATAACAGACAATTTAATATATTTAACAATCTAACGGGAATTCACAAAACACAATCAATATTATATCTATTTTGAGTATAAGTTGTTTATTGTTATACTTATTTTTTAAAATGATGTCAATTACACTTGCTTTTGCTTATAATATTGTTGATTGCGTTTCGTGTAAAAAGGGTGTAATTTTTATAATATATTTATTTCACTTCTATAAATATTTTGTTTAAATTATTTTCATTCGGTTTACATGTCAAAAATACTAATATATAAAAAAAAAACATTTTAATTGTTTATAACCACTGTTACACACCAGCAGGTAGAAACAATCGCCAAGCGACGAGAAGATCAGTAGATGTTTGTAATTTGGCTTTGTAGGGTGTCTGTTAATGCGTGAGAATACGTACATTATTTGTAATAATTTTAATTTTTTAGCAGAAACATTACGGCACATCATGCCATTTCATTAAATCATATTTAAAATGAAATATCTATAAAAAAATCCCCCACAGAATGGTTGAAAAACCGAAAACTTGAGGTGGGTCTAAAATGACCCACCACCGCCGGACATGTTTTGTTTTAACCCATCGGGCAGTAAGTGTTAAATAATGCCTGAATATTATATAAACATTCTACTTCTTTGTGTTGTCCCACTAATAAATATTATTTGACTTATCTTTCTATGTTTTAATTGACCATACGCTTTTTTAAGTACAAGTTTTTCCTATATGTTTTTTTTCTATTATTTTTAGAAATTATATCATGTCACAGAAATGCTGTGTTCCTGTAGTATGGCTGGGCTTTTCCACATTTTCCCTATATATGAGGAAGACGTTCTGCATCATATTGCAAGCTGCATATTCACCGGATTAAAGGATGAACAAATTTATAAACGTCTTTTATGTGACAAACATTTTTCACATTTCAACAGGGACTAGACAACAAAAAGATAACGAATATACTCTGTACCAACAATAGATGTACCAGGTAACTTTTTCTTCTTCTTTATCGGCCTTTTGAACCCTATCGTTTATCTTGGGCGTTGTAATCCAGTCTACTGGGTAATCGCCTACCTCTCACTTTCATTATTATTTATCACTTATCATTAAAGTTTTTAAAACCATCGTATTAAAAAAATGTATTTACCAAATTTGAAATATGAAATTCATTATATTAATGTTATCTTTGAAAATTAATTTCAACATATTCCTACAAACATTAATAATTATATATTTTTCAACACAATTGTTAGTTGTCTGTGATACTGATTTACATTAGTAACCAAATAGCTATTTTTTATAATAACTACAAAGTTATGAATAAAATTTGTTTATTAGAATTTAAATTAAAATCATAAAATTTTCATTCTTAATCAAAAAAATCACAGCCACAAAACAGCATGTATTGCATCTGCATTATTTGTGTATTGAAATAATTACTGTGACACTAAATCTTTTCCATTTCCATGTTAACCTTAATATTAAAATAAATAATAGCCAATCCTCAATTTCCAGAAACAGTAGAATTGATTAGAAAAATACACGATCCCACTACTCCACTAGAAGAAAGTGTGGATGACACTACGCCGAGTTGTAGCTACAATAATCTAAAAGGTTATTATATATTTATTGACCATATATTCGAGCGAAGTAGTTTTTAGTTTCCTGTATTATTACTGTTTGGGACATATTTGTTCTTGAGCGAGAATGATGTACTGTGCTTTCCACCTCCCCCCCCCCCTTCCTCACCTGCCAGGGTCCCGGTCGATCGGTGACCCTGAACCGGTGTACGGTTACAAGGATTTCGCAGTGTAAAATAGAGTGAGAAGTATGTTTACCTGATCATCTATTACAGCCTGAATCAATCGAGACCCTGAACGGAGATAGTGTAAAACCCTAAGTTACAGTCCACATTGGAGGTGCCAGGAGAACGGATTGTGGTGAGTGGAACTTGCTTCCGAATCCTGTTTCTTCCGGCATCTATGCCATCACGTAACAATTACTATATTTATAATTAATTATAAAGTTACAGATTAAATAATACATTTTTAAGGTGGACACAATATTATTGTGAAGTTGCATTTTCAGAACATAATTCTGTGCTATTTTTAATACTAATTAAATGAATCAACTAAAAAGATATACAAAAATAATCAATTTATCGAAAAAATATTTAGTTGCTACCGGCATTGCGGGATTGAACTTCCTATATATTTTTTCAGTAAATAGATTTTTTTCTGTATATCTTTCCAGTTAATTAATTTGATTTTTATTAAATAGTATACGTTCATTTTAAAACATGAACGTAATGTTTAAAAAATATTAAATGTTCTTTATAATAATTCTTTGAGATCATGGACACAAATCAGTATACGTACATATCATTTTTCAGCATTATTTGTGACCTGCATTATCTAAGCAAACTGCAAAATCTCAGAGACCATTATTTTTTTAGCACCAATGTTAACAATTTTGTATTCCTTAAGTGACGTTTCTGTTAAAAAATTATCAGTTCCCTCTAAATTATAATTTATCAGGTAGATATGTGGCACCGTTATATTTTATGGTATTGAACTGTCAAAAGTGATAATAAAATAATTGCTAAAAGATGACTGTAATTGTTATTATGTAATATGTAAAGATATTATTTTTAAATTCTTTATTCTTGTAACACGATTTTTATCCTAAGCATTAATGAATTTCAGTACCAAATCGGTTATGACATTATTAAAATAAATAAATATCATAGAATAATATTTTTTTATTGCTCAACAACAATTTTATTATACAATGAATATTAGTAATACGTATTGAGGTAAAAAACAGAATTTCATCTTAATTTACCATCATGCCATTTCTCCACAGAAGTACGCAGAGAGAATCAAATAACACACTTTTGTACCACAATTACCTTATCCACTTCTAAACATATATGCACGTACATCTAGGTATAGAAGCATTATCACTTTCAACAGGATTTTTCTCCAATATGACTTGGTTGGGATAGCTCCTCTATTTCTGCTGCCTCCAAGACTCGCATTATATGTTTTATGTACTATTTTCTCCTCGCTCAGGGTTACGCAGACATTCATGAAAAAAAATACTAAACCTGTGAGACTAGATTAAAAACAACCTTTATGTTTACAATAAATAATTATTAAAGAAACGAAAACATTACAAACATATATTTGGGCATTAAAATATGACAGATGATTGACCATCGACAAATTATATATACGGTTAATGTCTGCCATGCACTGGTCGCTTTCATTGCGGATGACTCGCTGCTGTTTCATGTTGAAATTTTAAAGGCCCAAAAAAATAATTTTTAGAGTATCCTCTAAATATGTTATAGAATATGTAATAAGAGTTCAATTTATCGTATTGCTGAAATGGAATAAAATTAGAAGCCGATAAAATAATTGAAATATGGAATGGGGATCGTATCTTTTTCATTTAGGTCTAATTAATATTAAATTAAATTATTGTTAATATTGGTCCCTTTATATTAAATGAAATAACAAGCATTTCTCAATTTTCAGAAACTGTAGAATTAGTTCATCAGTCTCCGATTGATATTCTTACACCTGCGAAACGAGTACAGCAAGCACGAAAAGGTTTGAATTTATAATAGAATTTATTTAATTATTTGAACAAATCTTATTTTCTTGTTTTACTTAGGCAATCCACCCTTCAAGAGTGATTTGTGGCATTAATCAAGTAAAAATTACATTTTATAGAATAAGTACAATATTATTATAGAATAGGAAATATTACTAGTCAGATCAGTAGAGATCAAATGTGGCGAATTGAGAAAAAGATGACATATGTTTGCCGGGAGCTGAAGTTTACTATTAACGATATAACTGTAAAAAAAATTGTGATCCGTGATGGACAAGCAAAAAAAGACATGGTCAAGGGTCAGAACTTATTTTAACAGATTCAAAAACACCGTTACTTGCTCTGACTTACTGAACCTAAAAATACTTGTCGGCCCTTTGTTCAAATAAATCTTTACTTTCTCGTACTTCATTCAATTTCAACAAATAAACCATTCAATATGCTTGATTAAAATAGTCTCCCATTAATTTGAGTTTTGGCTCTTGTCCCTGTTACAAGTGAGGAGAACATTGACTTAATCCTATTTTTCATAGTTTCAAAATAGTATAAATATTTATGCGACATATTTTGTATATGCATCTCAATAATAAACAGCTAAAACAAGTAATGATGTTGCAGATTTTTGTGTGACCTGTCCAAGATTCAAACATTTAATAAGTTCAGTTTTAATACTATTGTAAAGATTTTGATTATAAATTCACAAAATTTTGTTAATTAATTGAAGCTCTTTATAAGTATACATTTAGTATTCAGTTAAATATTTGTTTCCACCCTGAAAGGTGTATAAATAAATAAATAACATAGTTTTATTTTTCTTTAATCCAAATAATTATTGATTATTATTTAGTTATAAAATGTGAATTTTATTTAAAACTTCATAACTGTACAATTTTACTATTTACATGAATTCATTTTTCATAAATTAAAAAACTTTAAATGTTGACTATTTAATTATATTACTATTTGTAGATGGATTATTTAATTTAAACATTAATACATTTACTTTTATCATCTATTTCAGATAAACTAAACTACAATCGAGAGATGCTCAGCATGTGCCCTGCAGGCTTGACTTCTGAAAAAACTGTTCATCCGATGCATGAAATTCAGAAGGGTGATAAAAGAAAAGTAAACAGGGAGGGTGAAAGCAGCTGAGGTTGCTAAACTTTATTACCACAAATTCTTGAATGAAACAACTTCTTCTTTTATTCACTGTCAGATTAAGAAACAAAAAAATATATATGTGGTCGTAGATACACCAAAGATAACAAAAATTTTGGTTTAGCTTTATCTAAATATAGCAGTAAATGCTATCGATTTTTATCAAAAATATATGCATTGCCGAGTCGAAAAACAATAAATACTTTATTAAAAAAGTTTCCTTTTAGGTCGGGTATGAATATACATATTTTTTAAAATATAGAAATAATGACAAAAGAAATGAAATTGCAAGAAAAAGTTTGTGTTACTATTTGATGAAATTTCTATATCACTTAATCTAATGTACAAAAGTAGTTCCGATTATATTTAAGGTTTTCAAGATGTCGGAGATGGCTTGCGAAGACCAGTTTTTGCAGATCATGCATGTGTTTTCATGTTAAGAGAACTTAAGACTAAATGGAAGCAGCCAATTGGATTTTTATTTTGCCAAGGCACAATAAAATCACGTAATCGAGTTGTAGTTTTAAAAAAAATTATTGAACTAGTTTTATCAAGTGGTTTAGAATTAGTAGGTATGGTGTGTGTTCAAGCTTCTATTAATGTTTCTAATATTAATATGCTTAAAAGAGAAACCCAAGAAAATTATAATCTCGTAAACATAGAAAATAGTCTTGTAGGTTTTGAGTTACATGGTAGGGAAATTGTCTGTTTTTTTGATACTCCACACTTACTAAAGGGTATCAGAAACAATATGCTGACAAAAAATGTTATATTTACACAGGAAGATATAGTAAAGATTGCCAAGTGGGAGCATATTATTCAGGCATATAATTATGACCGCATGTTGGGTGACAATATACACACTTTTTCCAGAATAACATTTGGTTTCTTAAAAATAGAACAAAACGTGAGCGTGCATTTTAAATTGTTTCGAAAATCAAACGTATAATACCTGTTTGCTTTTTATTTGAGCACAGCATAAAAAGTACTCGTGTTAGTTCTATGTTATATTATGTCGATATATGTAAAGTAATATTTGATAAGTCACTTTATATTTAGAAACTGAATAAAATATTTAGATCAAAATTAATCAAACACGCCACACTATATTTACTTAAAATAAAATTATTTAATAAAAATCTTTCAGTTCATAATAGAGATTGTGTTGGTGCAAATTAATTATAAGACCCTATTAAAATTAATATAATACATTATATTCTCTAAATATTCTTTCTTCTTTCTCATTAAAAAATATTTTTTATTCCAAAAAATAATGTCTAATAAAGAAAAATAAATATTGAGTTGATATAGTATTGTCAAAGTTATTTACTATTACAGTAAAACCGCGATATAACGAAATCCAAGGGACCAAAAAATAAAAATTCGTTATAACGAATTCCCACATATAACGAAATAAAAAAAAATAAATAAAAAAATAAAAATAAAAAAATATCCTACTACATATATGTTACGCGCCGTCGCAAAAAAATGTTGCGCGGCTTCAAAAAAGATCGCAAATTCTGCAAACAAAGGAGGAGGAAGGCCATAGGGAACTGAATACATACATATTTTTAGTTGTTTGGTTAAATATTTTAATTGTGTTTAAATGTAGAGCCGCTTCAAACATAGTTTTGGGCATGAAACATAAAAAATAATTCAAAAATAAAAATTTTACAGTTGAATCGTGGCATTTTTATAAAATGAGTCGTATATAAATTACGAAGGTACTTACCGGTAACGGCTGCAACCACTTCAAAATATAATCGATAAAATTGTTCACTTAAAAATGATCTTTAACATTGTTCACTTAAAATAATCGTTTATTTTCCCTTGTTTAGTTTTAACATTTCTTTCACTGTCTCGTATAATTATTTTAGCCAATGCATCGCAGTGGGAAAATGCATCCACCGGTAATTCTGGTCTTCCCGATACGTATCGTTGGAGAACATCTAAGGCATGAAAAACTTCGGAAGTTGACGGTAACGAAGCAAATGAGATTTCATTGCTTTCCTCATTCAATGTGTCATTTTTGTCCTCATCACTCGTCTCAGATACCGTAATGCGAGGCGCGGGAACATACAAAGCAGACGTTATCACTTCATGGTCGTAAGAAATAAAATCATCGTAACTTGTAGATCTCAACAAAATTCTTTCACCCGTTGTTAAACTCGCTTGAGGGGCGTCAATTTCATCTACGGGCAGCGAAGAAAACCCGCACTTTTTAAAACAATTCGCGATTGTTGTAGATGTTACCGATTGCCATGCTATACTCATAGCTCGACATGCATCCAATACCGTCCATTTTCTTAAGTTTTCTACAGAACAGCCATTGTTTACCTGTATAATACAGGAATGCAATAAACTTTTTCTGTAATGGCTTTTGAAGTTCTGTATTATTCCCTGATCTAGCGGTTGGAGAGCACTCGTAGTATTAGGAGGTAGGAACAGAAATTCTATATTTGGCGCAACAATTTCCGGTGCGTAATGTGCTGAACAATTATCCAAAATCATCAATATTTTACGATCTTGTGCTGCCATTTTTCTCTGCATCGTAATAGCAAAGCTCTTAAATATTTCCCGCGTCATCCACGCTTTTTTATTATGGCAATAAGTAACAGCGGGAAAACTGCTAAAAGTAAGGCCTCTAAAGCATCGTGGTTTTTTATATTTTCCGATGACTGTGATCTTTACTTTATCGGATCCGTCCATATTTGTACATAACGCGGCCGTCAGGCGTTCCTTACTACGTTTTCCTCCATGACATCTCTCTCCTTTAAGAGCTAGTGTCCGATCTGGCATCATGTTATAAAACACACCAGTTTCATCTATGTTATAAACATTTTTTGCGTCGTATTTCTCCCAAATATGCCGATTGTTTGTTATCCAGCTCGAAACTTCTTCTTCATCAACTTTTTGGGAATCGCCACAAACCGCGAGGCAAACAATGTTGTGTCGCTTTTTAAAGCGATCTAACCACCCATTAGATGCCTTAAAATCAATTCCCATCTGATGAGCCAACGACTTTGCTTTCTCAATAAGCATTAAACCAGAAGTAGATATATTCGCTGATCGGATTTGGGAGAAATACTCGAACAGTTTTTCTTCCAATTCTTCATATTTGGCAGGCCGTACACGCTGTTGGGAACCGCTCGCCTTACATCTATCAAACGCATCTTCAATCTTCTTCCGATTTTTTAAAATTGTGGAGAGAAACGAAACCGGAATACCATATTTTACGGCTATCTTGCCTTTACTGTCCACTTTGTTGTCGATGTCTTTCAATATCATTATTTTTTGTGCCATGGTTAAAGTTTTGCGGGAATTATCACGTACTGAAGCCATTTTAAGGTTTCACAAAATATTATGAAATGTACTTTAAATAATAAATTACACTACACTAGTATGCATAGCAGTAAACACACGAAAACAATAGTTAATAGAAACACAAAAAATAGTCCATAAAGTATTTTAAAGAATTATTTGTATTATTGACGAGTTCACACGAAAACAATTGTCAAACGAAAATGAATTTATGTAAATATTCAGTTCGGTCATGCAATAATCGCGTTAAAAACGGAACAAACTTAACTCTACAGACCTTACACTGAGACTGATATTCCCAATAAGTACATACTGCAACATTCTGCGTATTCCTGTTAATTTTTGTATTTTCCAGCTGTCTGGGTCTGGGATTGCAATACATATTAGAGGCGTATGCGTACGTAAAACATGTCCAAGTGAACGCCGCAAGAATTATGTCAAATGGTTTTATGGGACTATGAACCTACTATGAACCCAAGAAAAAGTTTGAATTGCCAAAATTTGACGCCAAAAAGGCCATTAAACCGTTCGCATACGGCAGATGCAGCGGCGCGGCTTTGTAAGTGCGAAATAATATTTTCATCTTTTATCATTTTTTTATTTCGTTATAAATTTACGTAAATGTATTGGCATTTTTTCGTACGGGACAAAAATGATTTCGTTATAAATATTAACGGGATTTCGTTATATATATGCATTTTTGTATGAAAAATTGGTTTTAGGGACTAAATTTCGATTTTTTTTTCGATATACGTCATTTTTCGCTATATCGGGGTTCTGCATAATCTATTGTGAACACATCATCCATCGGGATATTTTGTCAACTTGAGATTGATTTATAATTTATTTTTTTGTGACATTATCAATAAAGCCTGTTTAATTTTCTGGTATGTAGTCTTTATGTAGTCGAATGAAAAATTATTTTTACATTTTAAATAATACTTCAAAATGTTCAACATTTGAAAAATTTAATGTCGTCCCAGTTAATCTGTAACCCGAGAGTCTACTGTATTGATTAAGTGGTACCAGGCTGTTGAAAAATTTAATTGTACCATAAAAAATAATACTAATATATGCAATCATTTAATTTATTGCAAATTATAAGCTTAAGTTGCTCAAATTTCTTATGTTTTTTGATTGAATCTAAATAAGAAGTTAAACATTATCCACCACTTAAAATTAGATTAACTTCTTTACATGTAAAATGACTTTGGATCTTCCCTTTATGGTTCTTTACGATATTAAGAATTTTTTTTAAACAAAAAATATGTTCATACATCAATTTCAGTTAAAACAAATGAAGATGAGCATGTGATGTTGAGATAACATTATAATTCTAGTAATAACATAATTAAATAAAGAATAGTTAATGTATTTGCACTACGTAACCATAGTGGAAATTGTGACCTGGTAATGGTATTGGTGACTTGACATTTTTTAATTTCCTTACGTATTATTTTTTTTTCAAAGACTGCGTCAATATAGCCACTTCTGTATTCTATCTGATGGTGAATTATTTAAGGTGGACGTCTCCTAACTTTGGTAGCAATATAAATCAACAATCAAATGGGCTTGATCTTTTTCAATGTCGATGTAGCCAGATAAATAATGAAATTGCTAAATGATAATTGTTATTAAAGAACTAAGTAATCTTCATAATTTTCCCAAATAGAGTGGGCAGATAAAATATTGGTTATTTAGAGCAATTTAAATGATATATAAAAGATGTAGGATTCACATTGCGTATAGTTCACATTATATTTTGTGGTAGGACAAACTCAAACTGATAGATACATAATTATAAATTTGTTCAACAAATATTTTATTGTATTAATTGTGTTGATCCAATTATAAATGGAAGATTTTTTTAATAAAATAATCAAGAAACCTCTTAAACTTGAAAAGGACTTATACCCACTTCTCCATAGGTCCTTAGGCATGCCCCCGCAGTTCAATGGCAACAATGACTTTCATCTTCGTGATTTTATGTTCAAACATTTTTTAATCTGTTAAGGTAACTGAGAAAAGTCATGGCTTTTTTATGCGGTAATAATATGTTTCAATTAAGTATTCCCATTTGGCAGATTTCACAATATAGTACTTGTGATGCTAAATGAATATGTTAAAAAATAATGTGTTTATTGTGTCTTCATGGTATGCTCAATTCTGAGCCCCCTGGCGTGTTCCCCTGAAATATCTGCTACTCTGTGCACAATTTATTTATTTAGCATATTGTTTCTTATACTCGTGGATCGTCACATAAGATAATTTCCCTATTAAACAAGTCTAAATCTACAATTCTGTTTTCAACATTTAAGCGAGAATATTTTTGGGTTTCTTTATGAAGAATATTAATTGCAGAAATATTAGCGGAACTTTGGTCTGTTAACCTGACTATTAACTCTAGATCGCTTGCTAAAACTTAATCTTAATCCCTTCTTTAAATTATTGTTTTTAACGCCACAACTAAATCACATAATTTGACGGTTCTTAGACAAAAAATAAGCATTGTAGGTTGCTTTCGTTTTGTGTTGGAACCCCTCGACATAAAAACAATATGGTTTTCTTAAACTTAAAACAAAATATGGTTTTCTTAAACTGTCCCCGAGATCTTCAAAACCCTCAATAAGATCATAACTATTTTAATAGAATAAACTGGGCGCTATAGAAATTTAATCAAAGAGTAATAAACAACTATATCTTGTAATAGCTTTTTTTGTTAATATTTCAACATTAAAAAAAATATGAATAATTCAGAATATCCTTTTGAATGATCCTTCTTTTCTAATGTACCAAAGGTTTTTAGTTTCAACTAATTTTGAATATTTCGATTTTTTTTTTAATATGCATAATTAAACTTAAATAGACCAAAAACTTTATCATCTTCTGAATATCTATGAACCTTTTTTTCCTCCCAATTTGTCAACATTTTCCCTAATGTTAAAATTGTACATTTTAAAATTATTGTTTAAATATTGTTAGCTATTTGAGCAGTGAGGAGATGCACTCAGCATTATCCTTTTTTTTAATCATTTATTTTGTGCAGTAATAATACTTTGCCGTTTGCACTCTTATCGTTCCAAAAGCGTATTCATATATAATCTCTTATTTTTTGTTATTTTTAATTGTACAACTACTCTTAATCAATTAAATGATATTCAATCCAATGTAAATTGCAACCATAGCCTTGCATATTTTTCAATAAAAGTGTAGTTCTGGCTCTACGAAATAGGAAGAAATTACACCCAAGAACTTTTAAAAGTTCAAACATGAGATTAAAACTGCTACAACAGTACCTATATATTATTTTTTATACATTGAACATTGTATTTGCTTTTAAGTTTTATGTTAATTTATACATTATCTAATTGTATCTTGTTTTACTCTTTATGTATATATATATTTATACATTGAACAATGCATTTACTTTAAGTTTTACAATGTATTTATCTAATCTAATTGCATATTGTTTAACTCTTTATATATATATATATATTTTTTTTTTTGTACATTGAACATTGCATTTACTTTAAGTTTTACAATGTATTTATATGTTATCTAATTGCATCTTGTTTTACTCTTTATATATATATTTATATACTGAATAATGCATTTCCTCTAAGTTTTGCAATGAAATTTATCTAATCTTATTGCATTTTGTTTAACTTTATATATGTATATATATATATATTTTTTGTACATTGAATATTGCACTTTGTTTACTACTATACCGGAATAGCACTGTCTGCTATAATATAGTAAAATACTAGTGTAGCAGGCAGGGTACCCAAATATATGTCTTACTTTAATTTATCTGATTATAACAATATAACACACTGTACTGAATCAAAAATAAATAATTATTATAAATAATATTTTTAATTTGCATGAACTTAATGTAAAATAAATATCAAATAAAGATATATTTTCTGTTATTATTTATAATATACTATAATAATAAAATAGTTTCCTTTTGTTTTTGAATCTAGAGAATTTTGTGAATTATGTATGTATGTTATGTAGGTATTAAAATATTTATTTTGTGCAGTAATAATTTTTTTCCATTTATACTCTTATCGTTCCATATGCGTATTGATATATAATCTCTTATTTTTTATTAATTTCAAACTACTCTCAACCAATAAAATAATATTAAATATTTGCATAAACATACTGTAAAATAAATATAAAATCAAGATTTATTTTCAATGTTATTATATTTGATAATATAATTTCTGTACGTATAATAGTAAAATAGTTTCCATTTGTTTTTTTAATCTAGAGAATAGTTTTGTGAATATAATTAAAATATTTGTTTTGTTAGTAATAACTTTTTGACATTTATACTCTTATTCAAAAAGCATATGTATTAATATATAATCTCTTATTTTTTAATATTAAAAAAATAATAATAATTGTGCAAATACTCTTAACCAATGAAATGTGTAATATTTTTTAATTGCAAGAATATAATGTAAAATATCAAGATAAGACTTACTGGCATATAATTTTTTTTTTTTAAATAGAACATATTTTTGTTCTAAAGTTGCATTTTTCAGAACATAGTTCTGTGGTATTTCAATACAAATTAAATTAATCAACTAGAAAGCTATACAGAAAAAATCTATCTACCAAAAAATACTTAGTTGCTGCCGAGATTCGAACCTGGATCTCATCCTATCCGGTGTAGAGCTGAATTTTTCGATAGATAGATTTTTTTCTGTATATCTATCTTTCTAGTAAATTAATTTAATTTGTATATAATTTTTATTTGATTATTGAATTTACTAATTAATTATCACCGTAAGCAAATATAACTTTAAATTTGTTTTTAGATGCTGCTAATTTTGATCCAATATGATTAGGCATTTGAGCAGTGAGAAGACGCACTATCTATTATCATTTAAATTCTTTGTATTTCTTTTATTATGTTAATTCATAAATTTTTCTTATCATTTCAATCATGTTTGCGATTTATGTTGAAATAATAATATTCCATATCTAATCTCTTATTGTACCACGAGCATACTAATTTATAATATATTATGTTTTTTGTGTAAAACTTTCACGGTACTACTATTCTTACCAGTTAAATAATATTTTCTAATTGCACAAAAATAATGTTATAATATATGTACCAATTTTACAATCAATTCATGCATTATAATGTAACTTCTGTTAGTTTTTAAATAATTTCTATTTCATTTTTAATCTGTTTATATACCAAATAATTGTCTTAATGTATTTTACATGCAGAATAATTTTAATAATTCTTATCTTAATATATATATTTTTTAATTCCATAATAAAACATTGGCATATTTTATAAATTTTCTGTAACTATTTTATTTTCTGTCATGTGTTATAAAGTTGTATTTTATTAAATAAATATTTTTTTTAACAGCTAATCTTTTTATTCTACACATTTTCATTTTCAGGGTACAAAATATTAAGATATATATTTAAAATTGGCGCCAATTCCACGTACCCCCTCCACCTATTTTAGTTCTCCCAGATCTCACGACTGCGCGGTTTTCAATTTCTTAAAGCCATAGATAAATTTGGCTCAAGCTACCAATCTATCTTATCTATGGTCCCACGTATATCTCTTATCTATGCTCTTATCTATGGGC
The DNA here is from genome assembly GCA_031772225.1 of Eubasilissa splendida. Classification (NCBI taxonomy): domain Eukaryota; kingdom Metazoa; phylum Arthropoda; class Insecta; order Trichoptera; family Phryganeidae; genus Eubasilissa; species Eubasilissa splendida. The sequence continues at coordinate 13,638,239 of CM062867.1, forward strand.
CTGACAGCCATCCGCTATGGAACCCGCCATCATATCTCTTATCTATGCCGCCATCGCCGTTACCGCCAGGTGTGAAATCCGTTCGGTGATTCGATTTTTAAACGCGAAGAAGCTTAAACCTGTTGAAATTCATCGACAGTTGGAAGAAGTTTATGGCACAGCTTGCATCAGCGTCCAACACGTCCGCAAATGGTGCAGGGAGTTCTCCGAAGGACGCACAGACGTCCACGACGAGCAAATTCGGACAGGTACTGCGAGACATTGACAAAACTCAAAAGAGCCATCCAAAATCGCCGGAGAGGAAGGCTGACCAAGGGCGTTAGGCTGCACCACGACAACGCTCGCCCGCATGTCTCTCGACAGACCACCGCCCTACTGGACAAATTCGGCTGGAAATTGCTTGACCATGCCCCCTACAGCCCTGATCTTGCTCCCAGCGACTTCCACTTGTTTCCGAAATTGAAGCAACACTTGGGTGGACAACGCTTCAATACAGATGAAGAGGTGAAAGAAGCGGTCACCAAGTTCATCGGCGGCCTAGCGGCGGAATTCTTCGAAGCGGGTTTTCAGAAGTGGATAACTCGTCAGGAAAAATGCATAGAAAAATCAGGAGACTATGTAGAAAAATAGAATAAAGTACAAGCTTTCAGATGGTTTACTTATTTATTGCAATAAAAAATACCTTATACCTGAAAAAAATGTAGGAACCTTATTTTTTACTTGCCCCTCGTATAACCACATAACTACTAAATTTTAAATTTGTCTCCGTAACCTTGGCTTCTAGATTATTAGAAAATGTATTTCAGATGAGTGTAAAGGTCCCATCTAAGTAATAGTTGTAAAAAAGTCTAATTTAGTGTATAACTTCTGATATAAATGAATAATAAAAACCCACATTTTCGTAAAAAACGCAAAAATATGAATCATTATTGAAAGGGAAGCTTTAAGTTGTTTTTCTAATATTTCACATTCTTACTAATTTTTTTTTCTTCCAATTCCTTAGAGTCTACGATACTCTGAGTACTCTACATGCGGCTAGACCGCCTAATCTACAGACTACAAGTGCGTCAGCGCTAATCACTTTGACACTTTTACAAACTACCTTATTATTATAAACATCTGAGTGTTTTATATTAATACATGAATTGGAAGGGTAAAAAATTACTGATAAAAAACCCTCTAAACAATTTACTGGAAGTTAAGTATTTCAAATGTTTCACATTCTTACAAGTTACACAGCAACATTTATACTTCAGCACCACAGAAACCAAAATATGTGTCATCATGGAAAACAAAATTATTATTATGATTTTTCAGAATATTGCTGCAGCAGCAGTCTTCTAAAAGTTTTCTAGTGACTATTTTCCTCTTAATTTTGAATGGAGCTTGTAGGCTTTGATTTGGAAGTTACTGCTGTGCAATGTAGCTACTAAAAAAATATAATGTTAGCATATGATAGTTGCAAAATGTTAATATCATCTTCTGATGTTTTTCCCCTTGACATATTTATTTTTTACATAGCCTCAGTGAGAGAGCTAGAATGTACATTATGAATCAAACAAAATGCTTGCTTTTTGAATGCCTAAATCAGCATGTATGGTAGGGAATATTAAACAGTTTGTAATACGGTGAGGTAAAATTAAATTTTATGTTGCAATTCTCCACAAGTAATAGAAAATGTTCAAAATAACAGGATTAGGGATATGAATTAAAGGATAAAAAAAACAGTGTAAACAAAACTTCTATAATATATTAATGACAATTTTATAAAGATACAATTAATTTCATGAGCATTCATATACATGTATAATACATTCGCCCAATTATTCACCTTACATCACAAATAGTGTTAGAGAAATGCCAGTTTCACAATGAGTTGTATTGCATTTAAATCATTGACCTATCACAAATAACTTGTGTATCTTTTGGCAAACATTGTATGTGAATGTATCGAATTTGATAATTAAAATTGGTTTAGAGTTGCCATCGCAACTCAACTGCCAGAATAGTAAATTTGCACTTTATGATATAATTTTATTCAATATATTTATTTATGACATTGATTATAAAATGCAAAATAATTTAACATACATCAACATGTGTATATGGCAAAATAATACATGCAGCAAAACTTAAATTAATTCCTACGTGGTATTAAGAAAATGACTGATATTGTTATAAAAAACATTGACGAGATTTGTATCAAGCGACACAAACAATTGGAAAACTTTCAAAATTATCAACACGCTTTGATTTATTACAGGTTCTGAATGTATAGAGAATTCTTAGTTGCATATTTTGACAATTATATATTAAAAATTTTGAAATTTATGTCATCCGTTGTTATTAACACTTTAAGAAATTGCAGTAGATTTACTCCAGATAATAATAAAGTCTAATGCGGTGAAAAAAATTGTAGATTAAATTTGGTAAAACTCATGTTTGTGAAATGTCGATGCTGAGAAAGTTAAGTTTTCTTAAGCATTTTGTGATTACTGATGAGCATTCAATAAAAAAATTATCAAACTACAGATATGTATGTATTTTTAATTTATGTATATTATACATTATTATATTATTTTTTCAATAAGGTAAATTGTAAAATAAATACGTATTTGAGTAGCAGAGAATAAAAACTCAGATTATTAAAGTTATTATAACACGAGATTCATAGGCTGTTATGCTCTAGATATTGATATCTATTTGTGTATTTATGTGCTATTTTACGTAAGATAATCAGGACTAAATATTCTCAATGGCACAAAAACTTACATATGAATAAGATTTGTGACACCGTCACTTTCTACTTCAATCACTTGGATTTTAGATATTTCTGTAAAAAAAATAAGCAGTGCTGCTAATATTTTTTCTGATTATCTCAAAACATAATTATAGAATAAAATTGAATTTTGATTCTTTGCTCTTCATTTAAACTTAGTAATGTTTCATGTGCACATGTATAATTGAAGGGTTCAGCCGAATAACGGTCTATGTTACATTTTTTGCGAGATTGTGTTTTTGACTGAATATCATTCTATATAGCCTCCGTTACACTTAAGTTCCTACAGAAATCAACAGATGTCGTTGCTATGCTACTTTACACAGTTGGAATAGGTTTAAATTCCCTAATCCCTAATTTAGCGATGACTTTTGTTGTCTCCTCTAAAGTTTAAAAAAGACACACAAAGACACAAACCATTATTCGGCCGAACCCTTCAATTATTGGATGTTTTTTTAAGAATGTAACCTCTGTTATCTGGGATGTTTATGAGAATCAGTAAAATAAAAACAAAACCTGCGCAATTTCATTTGTTTACTTGATGTTTATTAGTGGTCTAATCAGAAAGAAATGTTAAGAATACCGGGCAAGCTATCACGGCTACAGTTTGATATTGGGAGTAAAGAAAATATAAATAATTCAACAACCTCTCGTTACTCAAATAGTGAAATGTAAGCATATCAGCTATTTTGGAAACATGTCAAGGTTGTTTGCAGTGGGTATAGATTAGTGTGCAGGATACAATAATGTAACTGATACATGCCTACCTTTACTGACAAATCTCTGAGATGAGATATCAGTCTCGTCTGTGGAAACACTGTTAGAACAGATGCTAGATCATCCAAAGTCTCAGGATATCTGATGAATTATATGATAAACCAAATACAAGCAATTGTAGATTGAATGACTTACATAAAGCCTAGCGACAGATATTATCTCATTGATGTCAGATGTTCATGTGGGTCAATATCTAAAGAATTAATTTATTGTATGTATTAAAAAAGTTGGGAAAACTTTATAAATAATAATATATTTAAATCATTCAGTTCTAAAATTCGTTCTGATTGATATACTTTTCATTTCGAGTAAATCGCCAAAAACTGTACTGAATATTAAAAACACTGCCAAAATACAAATTTAATTCACATTGAAATGAAGAGGATTCTGAACCTCAGTCGTATCTGTGACATGACATGATATGACAACAAGCAAATAAAATATAAATTATCAACATAATTCAAGTCCGTTTTAGAAATGAATGATTAATTTTTAAATAAATAAACGGTAATTTAAAAAAATAATAATTTATAAATAGTGAATAAACTTAACATTTACATTTCCTCCGCCTTCATCATCACTGAATACTCGATATGTAGTCTGGCAGTGTGTGTAAAAAATCATATTTAAAAGAGATAATCAGATTAAACTTCAAATAAGCAATTATATGTATTTGTTTTATTCATTAATAAAAATCTAATTTTAATAATCAGGCCTTTTATTGTACTTATTGCAAGTATAGATCATATTATATTTTGCTTTAAAACAAATTTTTAATTATCTAAATCATTAAATGTTTTATTTGTGAGAATTAAATAATGATTTTGCCGCTCCCTGTTAAAATTACAAACACACATTGATGCAAGCAAATTGGCTAATGAATAATTTTCAAAAGCATAATAGTAATGATGCCTTGAAATAATTTTTGGATTAATAAAATTTTCAACTTTACTAAACTTATACATTGTAATTAAAAATTTAAAAGAATAATTTATACAGTTTATGTAATCACAAATGATTTTTTTAAACAATTTTAACATATATATATACATACAATCGTAGATTTGTAAGTCACCAGTTTTTACATGATTTTTCTTCCATGGACATTATGATTATGTAATAGTTAATGTCTTATTTTGTGTCAAGGATGTTCTGTGTCATCTCCATTACCGGTATTGGCTCCATCGCAAAACGCATATAATAATTATAATACCAATATTGTTCAAATACGTAATGAAAAGCCCAAAAATTAAAAAATCCAAAACTTGAAAAATAATATTAAAAAGTTATATTTATAGCTTGGACTATGCTTGTACTCAAAATGGAGGCAATTTTTGAATGTTTTTTTCAAAGCACTTAATATAACTTAATAAATAATAAGTGTACCTGTTTCTTTAAATCTCAACGAGTGCTTTTATCAACAGTAAATCATTTCTGTATATGCAAAACTACAATTAAAACTAAATTAGCCAAAAACATATACCACTATGATTCCCCAAAATGCGTATATTAACTGAAAGTTCTTAAAAGAAAATGTAATAAGTGAAATTGTACTTAAAATGAACATAGAATCTTAAATCTGCTCAAGAAGTGTACATTACTGTAATTCCCCAAAATGCATCTAATAAGTAAATCCTTAACTATACAAAATATGTAATAATTAGATGGAATCTGCTGAAGTGTAAGAAAAAGGGACAATAATTAAATTAAAACTAGATCTGTAATCATGTCATGGTCGTTCTGTGTCATCTCTGTTACCGGTATTGGCTCCTTTCGAGGTTCTTCAGCCTCCACGCTGCTCGTGGGCTTCATGATCAACCTCCTTGGCGTAGATTACGGTGGATCCTGCACTTTTGTCGAGCTGGTTCATGACTCGGTTCATCTGCTGGCTCTCTGTTATACACTCCGTCTCCATCTTCTACAGGAAATTCTTTTCAGCTGCATCCGAAGCAACTGCATCCGGATTCACTGAACCTGTCAACAGTCATTCTTGGGAGCCCCAAAGTTTACGAATCCATGACTTTGATTGACCCATGCTAAAATCACTGCGAACGCAGGTATTGTCACAGGGCTGCTAGGTTCATTGGCTTTCTAGGAGGCTTTCAAGATTCTGGATCCAGGGCCTGGAGCGCCACCAAGATTAAATCACGACAAACGCTGGTGTTGATACAAGACTGCTAGATTCACCGATGTTCTAGGAATCTTCGAAGATTATGTCATAGCTAAAGTTCGCATGTACCGGGTTTTGCAATACATTTTATGTCCTGAATTCATTAATTTACAAAGGCAAAAAAATATTGGCATTTACATACAATACTGAAATTAATTTGAGTTTCATGAATAAAGTCCTCATTATTATTGGAGACATACGAGACCACCCCTGCAACAAAACTGTGTATCGGTCATGAGTAGATCTGAGTTATGAATGCCACAATGTTCATGGGCCATCCAATGGTATATTAAACAACCATATAAAATAAATAAAATACTATTAAATACAATTTCTAAGTGATCTTCCCTGCAACAACACTGTATCCATCCAAGATGGTTAAGGCTCTGTCTGTCTATCAACATTTGTAATAACCGATATAGTGTTGTTGATATAGGAGGGGTCTCATTAATATTATCAACAACAGATTATAGGGAATAATTATTTTATAACAAAACATAAAAACCTTTTTTACACAAGACATATTGCGAGAATAGCCCAGATGAATCTATACTATAATCATGTTAGTGTTTCTGACCATTGTGCAGTGTACTAAATTTAAATGCTCACAAAAAATTTTATTAGCCAAAAGTAAACAAACATAAGTAATTAAAACAATTTAGATAAATCACTTAGAAAAGAAAATAAGTTTCGGTACTAAAGAAAATAAAACGAGAAGTAGATGGAAGTTGCTTCGACGGTCGTTTATAGCGAGGTACAAAGTCGTGTATAAAAATATAGTAGTGAATAAAGAGGTAGCGAAGCTTGGCTCTCGGGTCCAGATGTTGCCTGTCTTTGGTTAGCTGGGAGCGGCGATGATGGCGGTAGATTTGAATTGCCGCTCTCACAGACTTCCCCTCCAGCAACGTAAGTTGCGATATCAACCGCTACGGGAGAGCCCCAGTTTCTAGGTCTGTGCGGACTGTTCACGGGCCATCCTTGAGCTGTCCCCACGTAACTTTAGGTTTTGATGGCGAGTACTTTTGTGGAAAAAAACTGACGAGCAGAAAGTAATATGTGGAACAAGAGTCTCCGTGTTTCCATTAAGATTTACTTTGATTAGGGCTACACTAGATCCAGAAGATTCAAAACTTCCTAGAACTTCAGTAGACCCAGCAGCCTTGTGAAAAACACCACAATTCATCGAGATTTTTGCTCGGTGGCGCTCCAAGCCCTGTAATATATAAAGCCCTATAATAACACCAGCGTTCACAGTGATTTTGGCATGGGTCAGTCAAAGTCCTGGCTCTATCAGCTTTAGGGCTCCCAAGAACGACTGTTAACAGGTACAGTGGACCTGGACACAGATATTTCGGACGGAGTTAAAAAAAATCTTCTGCATAAAATGAACACGGAGTGAATAGCAGAGAGCCAGCAGAAGTACCGAGTTATGGACCAGCTCGACAACAGTGCTGGATCCACCATAATCTGCACCAGGGGTTTAATCTTGAAACAAGTGAGCAGCGTGGTTGCGAAAGAACCTCGAAAGGAGCCAATACCTGTAACAGAGTTGACATGGAACGACCTTGACTTGATTACAGATCTAGTTTTAATATAATTATTATTCCTTTTTCTTACGCTTTAATGGATTCCATCTAATTATTATATATTATGTAGTTAAGGATTTACTTATTACATGCATTTTGGGGAATTATAGTAGTATACACTTTTTGAGTAGATTTAAGTTTCCATGTTCGTTTTAATTATAATTTTACTTATACATTTACTGTTAAAAACTTTTAGTTATTATACGCATTTTGGGGAATCTTATTAGTTTATGCTTTTGGGTAGTTTAGTATTAATTGTATTTTTGCATATACAAAAATGATTTACTGTTAATTGAAAGCACTCGGTGAGATTTAGAGTACACTTACTATTTATTAGGTTATATTATGTGTCTTGATAAAAAAAAATTAAAAATCGCATCCATTTTGAGTACAAAAATAGCCATTAAAGCTATAAATATAATTTTTATATAGTATTTTTTAAATTTTGGGGTTTTTAAGTCAACTACATTTTTTTTGGTGACCTGTTGAAGGTTGACCAATTTACAATTATTACGCATTTAAACAATATCGTTATTAAAAAAAAAATTTTTGGTTGTTTTCTTTATCCGGTATAAAAATGTAGGTGTGTTTAAAGAGGTAACGAAGCAAGTCGGAGTAGTCAAGTCGTCGGTCAGCAAAATACATTTATCGTAGAAATGAACACAAAAAGCCTAACAATATAAAATAAATGTTTCTTGTTTCCGCTTTGCTTTGAATAATTATGACGACCATACACCTGGATTCAGATCTTACGAGTAAATATATAATATCAATCATTTAGCCAGGATAAATCGATTTTACTGAACTGAACTGTCACTTAAACTATTCACCCAAATACTCAAATGAAAACTTTTAAGCACTTATTAATGAAAATGAAATTCTATTTTCTACTTGCAAATGCAAAAGTTTCAAATCATTTTTTTATTATCTTAAAAAGTGAATAAAAATCAGTAAAAAACGTGTTTCATAGCTAAAATAGATGTTCTACACTGAGTTGAATTATCCGTATTTGAAATATAAATCTAGTATCTAAACGAGATTTAAATAAAAAATCTCAAACATTTAGAAACACGTCAAAAGAAATTTTGGAAACAAAACTGTCACAATATTTTTTAATTTAGGTGAGACACTATTCGTTAAGAGCGTCAGTGAACAGTGAGGCATTTTTTTCACGAGTTTATTCATTAACTTTATATTGAAAATTATAAATAATTGAAATAAATGTAATTTTCGGATATTTTTAGTACGATTTCATGAATGATCCCTGAATGTAGAAAATTCACAGACAACAACTCGCGTTAAGTGATTAAACTTTAGGGAGCAACTTGAGATTTTTTTCATGGCTGTTAATATTATATAAATTAAATTAAATAAATCAAAAATAACTAACATTTTGCATGTGACACACGGCGGAGTGGCAAATTTACGTGCCATTTTTATTTCGAATTGAAGATTTATAAAAATTTGTTCTGATACCTAATCTATTATTACATTACGTCAAAAACTCTGCATCCTTGTACAGTGCACACATTTATTATAAATACGGTAATATCAATACACATCGAATCACCGACTGTGGCTGAGTGGGGGTAAAGCGTCCGACTTTCCCTCTGGGAGTGCAGATTCTAATCCCTGGTTGCCAGCTTTTTAAAATCTTTTTATCACCCTGTTTATTTAGCCAAGATACAAACCACTTTATTCCGAAAACACGTGAATCATTTACTCTGCATATTAAGCAAAGACACAAACTTACTCAAATGGCAGTTAATGTAATACCGTAAAACTATGTTAATTCGTAATCCTATATTTCGTATTTTCACAGAATTCACAATTTAAAAAAAAAAAATTACCTCGAAAATAGCATTTCATACTAAATCTGATTATTCGCAGTTCGTATGCGTTTTTGACACCCAAAGTAAATAATTAGTTCAAGTAATTCGCATATTTACAAATGTTTTAAATCCCTAAACTCACGCGACTACGCATTTGACCTTCATCCCTTCGTAAACATCTGCAGCTAGCCCCGCCTACCAACCAATAACGACGCCATTCCTTATTGCATAACGGCGAGCTGGTATGACAGGAATCGCTGAACTGACTTTAGCCATATGTATATCAAATTCCATAATGCATTTTATAAGATTGTTATTTATTTGTTGTTGTTATTTAAAATAATGTTTTCATTGTATCACTTGGTTTCTAGGTTTATAAAACATTTCGATTTGCATATGTAGGTATTAAAGAAACTAAATCTTTCGTATTTAAATACGTTGACATATTTTTTTTGGAACACATTTGGAAAAATGGAGCTTATTTTGAAAACCGACAAAAAATTGATAGGTATCAATGATAAAATTGGTGAAAAAAAATCAAATCCCGAATACCTCTTTGGGTTCGAACTTGAAAAATTGCAGGAAAATTCTTCAACCATCAATCCCAGCGAAACATGAGGATTTAAAAGTTTTATTATTTTTCACGCACATTTTAAATATTCCAACGCTGATAGAAAAGGCGAGTTCAATCGCCAATGAAATTAATGTGTGTGATTTTGTTGCGTCAAGTGGCGAATCGTTGCGTCACCACACACCTTTCTTATTCAGGAGAAATACGTTATTTGATAAACATTCAACACATAAGAAGCTGAAATAATGGAGATTTATCATGTTTCAGTATGAAAATCGCGATGTCAACAGTGGCAGTGCGCACAAAATTTATTTTTAATGTTGTCTTTAAAAAATGTTGTTTTCATTATTCGTAATTCAGATTTTTTTTAAATTTCGGTCCCGTGAGTTACGAATTAACGGAGTTTTACTGTATAACTATCTTTTTTCTGTTTTATCAATTCCGTTAGCTATAACTGCAGAGGCCACTAAGAAGCAATAAATTGCTTTCTGCTAGTATTACTGACAGACGTGTACCATGCACGCCCACGATTCTCAATTTGGCATCAGACTTACTGCGTATGTACGTCAACATAAATATTGGATATTACAAAAATACCAATGCTTTTTTTAATAAATAAGTAATTAAATAAATTAAATTCTCTACTAAAATAACTGATGTGGACACAATAATTTCACTAAATGAGAACATAACTGAAAGAAATTAGTAATTTCTGAATATAAGACGGCAATATCTAGTTAACTTCATACATTAAAATCAGTCACAAGTCAAACAAATTGTCACAAATCCTGTATTAAGATGCTTAGAAATAAATATATCATGAACTGCTTTAGAACAAACCGTGTAAACAAATCTTTCAGACTGCGTATTCTTGTGCTTCGCATAAACCATTGAAATGATTGTAGAAAAAGTTATAATGGCTAAAAATTAAAAAAAGCCAATAATGTGGGGAAATTTTCAAGAAAGTTATTACTCCACAATGAAAGTGATAAGATAACTATTTGTACAAAATTTGACATAGTTGGCACGAAATATTGAATATGGACAGGTACCACACAAATATTCCCAAGGATGCCTGTCTTCATCCCATTTAGAGCTAGTGCACACCTACGACATTCTGTTGGACGACAGTTCTGTCCAAATGGCGAGATCTATGGAGACATGCAGTCGCCGGTGTGCGCAATGTCATATATTTCCATAGCCCTTCGTCATTACGACAGAAAGTCGTAGGTGTGCGCTTGCTCTTACACTTATTATATCAAATTAATGAAAACAAAATATCAGTTTTTAAACTATCATCAAATAAAAGAAATTAAATCTACGCAGCACGTGTCATGATTAAAAAAAAGTATCTTACATATTTACACAAGATTTTGTGTGGGAGCTGAGTTGCATGGAGTGTATTAAAATATTTTGTGTGGGAGTTGAATTGCATTGAGTGTATTAAAATATTTTGTATAGGAGTTGAGTTGCATGTAGTGTATTAAAATATTTTATATAATTTATTGAGAGATTGGTCCATAAACCACTGCACAATTTGAACATTCATCAACGATATTGCGGAGCACTCGAAGACACCTTCTCCAGCTTTTCAAAGTGCTTCCTCGCATTCCTGATGTTGATGAGGGTGGCTTCCGAGGGGATGTTTGATTCCGACATGACCACCATTACGTAAGTGTTGCTCGTGAATCCGTCGATGAATGCTGCAAAGGCGCTGTTGCGAACCTGAAAGCAGTAGAAAAATTCCATTTTTGGAGAGTTTAGTAGTGTATAACTTAAATGTATTATATAATATGTATTATCTTTATGGTGAATAAAAAATAAAAAAACCTGATTACGCTGGAATAAACACATTATTATTATAACAATGTAAGAAAAGGTAGCGCACCTACACCTACCATATGAGTATCAATTATTTTTAATCAACCAACACCGGCGCCAATATTCTACATGATATGCGCGTACACTAATTTCAAAGTGTTAACTTGACATATGTTACTGTTGAATTAATTTCAACCCTAATATGGCACCCAACGCAAAGAAGCCTAGAACTGTGTTAATGGAGCCTAGAACGTTATTTTTACATTTGTATATATATATATACATTTGTATGTATGTAAGGTGCATTGGCGTTAATCTATTAAGCCACACACAATCCAATATAAATAAATACATTTTAATTTGATAGACCAAATTTTTTTCATTTTCAAAATTTGAATTAATTATGTACATACATTGGTTTGTTAATCGACGACATTTATTGGAATTAATTATGGTTGATTAATGGGGTATGACTGTACATACTATCTTGAACAATTCAAAGAAATTCAAATTAATAACATTATACTTCACCTCCATACTCTGAAATTGTGCAGCCAGTTTAGAACACGACAACTTGAACTGTTTGATGATATTGGACACCTTCTCGAATCGATGGCCATCCTTGTGCTCTCTGCGCTGACAGTGTGATATGACTAAGAAGGTCGCCCTCTCAAACAGCAACACCTCGTCAGCATCCACTATATTGGCAAATTGCTGCAGGGAGCTCTCCAGTGCTTTCACATTCGGTATCAACATATACACTATACTTGACCACGCTCTGGAAAATATATTAATGATGTTAAACATTAAAAATTACAATTAATCCTTTTTTTTAAGAAGCCCCCCACCCTTTCTTGGAACCGGTGTAGAAGTTCGAAACTCCATTTAACGGTTCCACGTTACAATGCGCTATGCACAATGCTAATGCGATTTTATACTATTTTAATATTCTTATTTTATTATTATTTTGCTCTTGCAAAACTGAGACTAATGATTAGTCCTTAAGTCAAAATTAAAGTAAAGTTACAACCAAAATTAATCTAATCTTCTGGTGCCCTTTAGTATTGTCTTTATTTATTGTAGTAACAGATACATGCAAACAATATTAATATCAAAGAATATGAGAAAAGGCAAAAACAAATATCATGAACAAATTACACAAAAAAAAAAAAACAACGGGCAAGCATTAAAATAAAATTAGAGACAGTGGCACAAGACGGCCATTTAAGGGCCAGGCATTTAGACTCTCCGAAAGGGAAAAGAAAGGGACACAATTACGACTCGAGTCTCGCCAATCGCGGCACAGGCCAACGATATTACACCCACTGTTTATGCGCCTTGTTACTTCGATTGGCATCACTGAGTTTCCTAATTTAAAATAATGTACATGTGTGTATGTGAGTATTGCACCCGTTTTTAGAGAGCCAAGAAGACGGTAAATGACAGGCGGTTCAATTACATCCCGTGCTTCGATCAGTCTATAGGTCCAAATAAACCACTAGTGTGCGCTTCGGTCGGTCGAAATCTAAAGAAGACAACCCAGCTAAAAGAACATCGAACCAGAAAGACAGCAAATACAATAAAAAGGTTAGAGCGGGTATATCATATGTATCCTTATTGTCAATCGGAAACCTGGGAATCAGCTATCAAAGGCATTTACATAAACACCCACCTTCTGCTGATGATTAATGGATACACCATTAGGGGCAGAGGTCCCGATGAATGCAAGCATTCGACACCAAGTCAATTTAGATCAGTTTCAAACAGTAAACAATACGCATGAGATGTTCAAAATTACCCCGTTAAAACAGTTAATTGATTAATTAACTGTTTTAGTGTCACAGCGCTGCCACATGTTCATGCTCTCCACACTTCAGTGTACATTTGACTCGTGGCAGTGCATGGAGCTTGTAATTTTTTTTTTATTCACGTTTGCTTATATTATTAGAACCTTATTAATCAAAAAATGATTACCGAAACTAACCGTTATGCCACTCAATTTTTGCAATATCATCCAAATTTGAAACCAAGATTATGGAAGTCTGTCACCCTCCCAGATACGAAAGCATTTATTGCTGTTTTACTAGAAATGGATACCACAAGAAGACCAACAATTTATTACAAAACATTATACAAAAATTCAAGTAGTATTCCGTGGTTTAGTAAAATGTTTGCAAGAAATCGATTTCAGTTACTTTTGAAATTTTTTCTTAGATTTTTGTTTTCAATAAACTATTGTGTTCTATTTTTATGTTTTATTATCATAATACAAAGAAGCTTGGTGAAAAGAATTTTGAAAATCGGATATGTTTAGAGAAATCCTTTTTTCTTCTTCTAACAGAGTGTAAAAAGAGCAGAATTTTATTTGGCACATTTTCATATATTTAAAGAAAATATTTGGCACTAAAACAGTTCATTTTATAAAATATTGACAAAATATAGTCATCATTAAGACATGAACCCGGAACTTTCTACTGCCGATCGTGGTGGTAACTATATTTTTTCAATAGATAGTTTTTTTGTGTAACTTTTTAAATCTAATTTGTTTTAATTAAGAACATAATTAATTAATTTATATAATTTAGTATATACTTGTATAATGTCTCATCCCAAATGCTGGTCCGAAAAGCTGTGCAGTCCAACGGTTTTGATAACCTCTTCAGGTCTTCTTCTCTCTCTTTGAATATAATGTCCCTCTGCTCTTCGGCTACCAGATCCATTTTATGAACTAGACAAAAAATTCGTGCTTCCGGAGAGTTCTGAAATGGAATAAAATATCAAGATATGAACAAGAGCTGGGCTATAGTTTTACAATCAACTAAATAATATATTTTATTACATATTAACATTTTTTATGACGTCTTTTCATTTCTCTGTTCACTGAGCTGTGGCAATTCAGTCGACGTGAGAAAATTATTTTTGAATTTGCTTATGATTTATTTATACTGTTTTAATTAAATTTTAAAAAATCAACAGTAAAAGAGAAAGGGGAAGAAAATACTGCAGTTCACCTTATTCGGAGCCGCAACAATCTCACATTTTTTTCTCTCTATTTTTATTTTTATTCCTGTCAAATCTTTATCTTTCTTGAATTAAATAACACCACAACAGCATGAAAAAAACTGGCTACTTTAACACAGACGGCAGTCCTGGCTACTGACACTGCTGCATATATTTCCTCTGATATATGCAGCATTGTCCTATCTACTGACAGCGATCTATCTATGCGGAGGAGTCTACTCCATCCCACACAATAAACTACGAGTATATACTAAATTGTATCTTATGTTTATCATGTAATATTATAATATATTCACCTCTGTTACAACAAAAAAATGTATGTCAATAAAGTCTAATAAAAAAGTTAACAAAGTCAAGGTTGCCATGATGGTGGCCAACCTCCGATAGGAGAAGGCATCATAAGAAGTATTACCGAGGAACAATTATGTTTCTAAAAATTGTAACATATTCAATAATAATTAATATAATTACCTGAAATTAATTGAAATTCAGGAAAACAAAAAATCTAATGAAAGAACACTATAATCTCTTTAAGTGTAAAAATCCACAAAAGAGCATATATGAATATAAAATACTTGTTTTTTATTCTACTCGTTTAATTTACTTGAGACTTATTTATCAATCTAATGCCCTTACAAGGTGAAACGGGTTATGGAGTTCTACAAACTTATCCCGAGGTTTCCGAAAACAGTAAATATCCACAAAAGAGATTATTTTTTTAGTAACTTAGGTTACGAGATAGACACACCATTGATAAATCATTCCTCAGCTGCAGTCAAAGATAAAAACAAATACAAAAGAAACGAAGATTAATTATCATGAAACTGATGTCATTAGAGCACAAATAATAGTTCATACATCAAGAGAGAAGGAAAGAATGAAGCAAGCTCATAGACTGAAACGTTGGTAAAATAGCCACACCCACTTTACACTAATATGTATACAACAAGCAAATAAGGAAATTTGCCATTTCACCACCTTAAACTCGTCTAGTAAAATACAACATATTTTTTTAGGTGTAGTATTGTTTGATTATATAGGAATTTAATAATTCATATTTTATGAATGCGGGGACAGCTATTCAAATTCACCACCATCGTCGCTGTCCTCTACTCACTAAAAATGCAGGTGACCCACAGCCAAACCTAATCTGACCCGATCGCTCCACCACGATGAGTCTCGCTCGGTGCTCAAGCACCGGGCGTGACCGAGACCGAGCGCCGCCGAGTCGTGCCTTTCACTCGTCATACTTCACACACCACTATCTTCTATACTCTTCCTTTCCTATCCCAGACTCTATACCAACTGCGCATTTCATTCCATCACCGAAGACCCCACAAATTGGCGTACCTGACACAATATTTTATACTTTATTTGTCGTAAAGTTGTTATCTTGGTTATTGATATGGTTGTATAATATTTCATGTTATATACATTACAAAGAGAATGAACGGTGATTTCTACCAGCTATTCTTAATATTCAACATGTTATTTCATGTGACAGGCGGGAAAACATAGACATTCATGCAACCATGTGCGTATCTTGTAAATCTAAATGAAGATTTGATTTTAATAATGAATTAGTGCCATTTTTAAAATGTTTACTTTGCGTCATTAAATGGCTACTCAACCAAGGCGCAATGTTCTATCAATTAAATTATTCATATTGTTACTGTTGAATGATAATATAGCAGAATTGAACTAAGAAAAATCAATAAAAACAACAATAATTTGTAGAATTTAATTGTGTATTTATTGACAAATGTTTGTTTATTTTCGGGTGATTAGAATAATTGTCCATTGAAATATCTGAATATATATTTGAATATGCAATGAAATGAATATATGAATAATAGTATGCATAGAAAATGAATCATTGTTTGTATAAAATCTGCTGTAATTCACATTCATAACATTAATTATGTACGCTAATGGCTGATTTAGAAAGACAATTGAGAAACATATTCATCACATGCTGATAAACAACACATCATCAATTTAATAATAAATTTAGTCTAACAATTGCATGATGTGGGTTTAGGAAGACATACGAGAGATAAGCCGAGATAACATATTGGAGATAGACAGAATGACACTAAAAACACAAACAATAAAAAATAATCAGAAGATAAGAAAAAAATTCTAGATATTGATTATTTTTTTTTTAGGAAAAATAACATCACATTTCAATAGAGTTATGTAACATGATCTAGCACCAAATATTGATTTTGAGATATGTAGAAAAATACAAAAAAGGTGATAAGTATTTCTTTGATTCTTTTTCTAAATCATAGAATATGCTTCGATCCATCAAGCGGATTTCTGGACAACAATAATATTTTTACTATTAATAGTTATTTTTACAATTTTTAATCCTAAACATAATGATGATAAAAAATTCATTAGTTTTTCAATTGCTTAACACGTTCACTGCTCAAATAATCCATACAAATTCATGCGACATACAATCCAAACGATGTGCCTCTTACTGATCGACATCTCTGTGCTGATGTTTAAAGGACCAGCTGTCATGACGTTCCAAGTTGACTATGTTATAAGCAAATAAATCATTATCATAATTATCAGCCGTTTTCTATCCACTGTTGAATGAAGATCTTTCTGAGTATCTCCCATTCTTCTATGTCCATTGCTATTCGCAATTTGACGATTTCGTCTGTCCGACAGGTTTTCGAGCGGCCTGTCGGTCTCTTGATTCCCCTCGGGTACTATTGGATCAATGTTCTCTTTACGTTTGGATCACACTGTGATGAAACGTACCAGACCGTAAAGAAAAGAAAACAACCACACCTGAGTAGGGCCTAGGTTGACCACATTACTAATAAAGATGTATTAAGACGCATAAATAAGTCAAGAGAACTAATAAAAACTATCAAGGAAAGCTGCACACTTCGGACACATTCTCTGCAATGAATAATATGGAATTTTACAACTCACTATGCATGAGGAAAATAGAAGGCAGCAGAGGCATAGGTAGAGAGAGATTATTTTGGCTGTGTAATCTCGAAAAGTGGTTCAATGTCTAAAATGTTAGTGGTCTTATAGAATAAATCAACATACCGGTACATGGTTGCCAACCTTCGATAGAAGGTTGCACAGTTAAAAATTGTGCACATCTTAGAGTGAATATTGCATTTGATGACTGCATTTGTCCAAGAATCGTCCAATCTCCAAGGGATATGGCCTGCCCATTGTCATTTTATTTTTTAACAAATTCAATTATATCAATTACTCACCTGTTCTCTAATCAATATGTTTCTTTTCCTGTTTCCTTTTTTAACATACATCTTTCCATGGCTCTTTGGGTTACCACTCTTTTAGAATAGAAGTATGCATTGGTTGGACACTTTTGTTTTAGACACAGTGAAAGATCATTTTTGAAAATCATTTTCAATCATCCGAATATACCCGGCCCAGCTTTGTTCTGCGATTTGCTATTGTCCAACGATGTCTTCAGATATGCTTCCTGCTACAAAAGTTTTGTTGTCCCAGGTAGACATACTAGACTTGTTCAAGCTGGGTTCCATTAACAAGAATGACTATCGCGTCAGCAAAGCAGTCCATCACTACTTTAATCTTTAAGACGAATATCTTTAATTCTATTCTGCCACTGACTTCTGATATGCTACTTTAAAGCAAATAAATTCAACCATAAAACACACCAGACGCGTTAAATGCAACTGATTGATAATGCACCCGTTACATTGTCAGCAAGGAACGTGTTAAAGCGCTTGTCTAAGCACTTTCCCGTTCCAAGTTTATAGGTATAAATAGTACTAGTAGCATTCTTGAAAATGCCAACAAAGATGAATGCTGAAGATGCAATATTTTAAAAGAACGTTGCTGACATGTTAAGTGCATACCTAACCACTTTAACACATCAGCAAGAAATGTGTTGAAGTGCTTACATAAACACGTTAACATGTTCCAAGTTTATAGTACTGGTAGCATTTTTGAAAATGTCAACAAAGGATGAATGATGAAGATGCAATATTTTAAACATATAAAACATAATGAAGAGCGTAAACGATAAATATGGTTCATTTTGCAAAAAAATATGTCTTAGTATATGTATTGCACAGAATTACTCACCAAGGAGGTGCCAATTAATTGATACGATAAGACACATGTCAGTAATTTAAATAAAAATTTAAAGTGGCGCCAAAAAACCCACGGGATAGATTTCAGGAAAACAAAGACGTCTTAGTAAAACGTTACAGCGGCGGCCTTGCAAATATAACTATATGCATTGTTATGAATCTGAATAAAAACAGTATTCTGCAGGCAGGAAAAGCCATTCTCGATTGTATCGTGTCGCCGTAGCGTACCGAAATTGAACATCTTTTGTGTTTCATTTCTTATGACTTCATTATCATCATCATCTTCATCATCACCGGTTGAGAGAAACTGAGATCGGCGAACCATCCTTGTCTACAATCTTGATTCCTGTACGGAAAAAAAGTATATTGACTTACATTAAGTATGGCTTCTAAGCATGATTGGTAGTAGTGCATGTCCTTGTCCAGTTCCCTGCTCTCCACATCAAATACATATATCAGCACTTCAACATTTCTGAAGATGTTGTCCCGCTGCGATGCAAAATAGTTCTCCATAAAGGCTTCTTGTCCCCCGCAGTCCCATAGGTTGAGGACGAGGTTCCCCAGAAATCGAACATGTGAATGCTCCACATCAACTGAAATTTAAATATAATTATTGTTAATGTCTTATAGCAGTGATAGCGAACCTTTTGGGTTCGGCGTGTCAAAATTTCAGAGAATCTAACTGAACTTTGCTGTTGTGTCTGTTGGATATCAGTTATGTCAGAAAATCTTAGTTTCCTCAGCATAGGTTTTAATTTTGGAAATAGTCAGAAATCACATGGGACTAAGTCAGACGAGTAGGCAGGATGATCTAATTGGGTAATCGCTTTTTGGTCAGAAACTCTCTCACATGGAGCACACTGTGACTGTTCTAAATTCCGATCGCTGGGGAGATATCTGTTACCTCCCCAATAGTTAACCGACTATCAACTTAAAATGTACGCACATATTAATTCAAATACAAATACTTTATTTTGATACAATAACTTCACGGGTGGCAAGGGAGCTTACTCGGCTATTTTGGGAAATAAACTATCACACCTTGGGTATTTACAGTGAATGGTTACGAACACATTTAAACAAACATACTAATAAGTCGATACACCTATTCCTTACTAAACAATTTCTGTACGGTGAGTGTAAGATTTTGTATATAAATATGACTTAACATAATAGTCCAATGACTAACACAAAAATATTCAAACTTGAATTACTTGAGTTGAATGTATTGTGCAAGCTAAGGTTACATCAATAAAGCAGGTGTCGGTTATTTAAGAAACAAAGCTCTTTTGAAATATCAGTAATTATAAGAAAGTTGAAATAAAACAGTTTTATAATTATACTTTTAAAATCAGCAATGTTATCTTTGTGGTTAAGATTCATATTTTTATTTATTTTCTTATGTTATGACATCCTGAAGAAGAAAATGGTATTTTTCGAAACCGGTAGATGTATTTAAACTCATTTTAGTGGTTAATAAAACAAAGAAAATAAATAAAAATATGTTTTATAATTATTTTTCATTTCAATAATTGGATACTTTTCTTGAACAGCTATTTTTTAAAACTTGACACCCACTCAAGAGGAGTTTCACTGTATTTTGCAAATTTTGAGTTATGAAGAGCAGGAAAATGTATAATTGAAAAAACCTTAACCCAATTAAAGGATAAAGTAGTGTCCATTGTACTCACTTGTGGCACCTAATCTTCTCGTATCTCTTGCAATATAATTTGCAAATATAATTGATCTCATGCTTGTCTTTCCTGATCCACTTTTCCCCATCAATAAAACCTGAAAAAAGCAATATGATGTTCCTTGTGATACACATAAAGGCTTCAGGATTGTCCATTGTTCAAATGGAAGTCACTTTATCGAGAATGTTATGAAAACATACCATAATACACTAATAAACATACATTTATGTAGGTATTTCTTACACCTACACAAAAATGTTCATATAAATCTTCAAAGAAATAAATCAGCATGTATAGAAAAGCACAAAATAAAAAATGTCTACCTTTTTCTTCATTTTGGAGTTTTGTGAAAATATATATTATCTCATGAACAATATGTAACAATTTATTTAATACAGCTGTGAACTCAAAATGACAAATCCTACCAATGCAAATGTCAAAATATAATACGTCATGGAATGTTGCCAGATGCTACTGCGCACATATCATAGATAAGGCACACATCGCATATTATATTATGCATTAAATAAATAAAGTGTTTATATTAAGTAAGTACTAAATTGCATGAATCTGATATGGCCGTGTCTCATGTGTGACGTTTGCGTATCGCGTGTATTATAATATATTGTTTGGCGGGACATTTAAAATTGACTAAAACAAATCAAATTCTGCGCACGGCCGGGTATCGCTAACTCTCCCTTCCCCCCCGTTCCTAAACATCTCGGCTGGACAAACGATAGCTTACCCCCTCCCCTGCGAGTTGGCCGATATGGGCCAATGCGCGGACCCAGGAACCTCTCTTGCTTTTTGGCCATCCTGCACCCCGAATCTTAAGCATCTGCTCCTGGGAAGCAGCTGGTCCCAAATAGCTTCGGGCAGGCCGTCGTTGCTTTCGAAACACGATCCACCATCAAGCCCCAACAAGAAGCTGTTATATGCCTTCCAGAGATTAGATATAGGTTCCTGCCTTTTAATTTTACCATGTGTTGTATAAATAAATGTGTTATTATGTAAATATGTGTAGCTTGCGTTATTTAATTTATCTCCCCGCCATCTCGTAACCACCACCATTAATATATTGATTATGTAACGACCACAGCATCTATGTATTTCAAATTATTATAAATGATTTAGTTGAGTATTAGTGTGGTCAAGATTGTAGCTAAATTTCAAAAAACGTCATGTGGGGGAGCGAATCAATAAATATCTTAAACTAAAACTAGAATAGTTTGTACAAATTGACAGTACCAGAGTCTTTTATTTTTTTATTTTACCTAATCACGATACAAATGTGCAGAGTTTTATAATTCCCACCATTCTTTACTTATTCGTGCAAAAATGAAACACCTTTGAAATAATTTCATAATATTCTAATTTAATTTTGGTAAATTATTTAATTCTATTTACACCAATTTTATACCTGAGCATAAGATAATATATTCAGTATTAAAACCAGTTATACAATCCTTTACCTTCTATTTTTTAATGCAACTTAATTTTTCCGATGAATCAGAATATTCTGAATTGATTCGGTTCGGTCAACTGCAGTCTAAAGAAATAACCAATTTTTCACAATCCGAAGAATCATCGCATTTAGTGATTTTTACTTCAAATTACACAAAGTAATCAAATTTACGGTTAATATTATTCATAACATGTTTGTAATAAATAATTTTAAATATTAAATCTCAAGAAATAAAATCACGTCTCGCCAAGTCAAAAATATCAATTTTTTTGTTTTTTTGTCACGTTTTTGTGACGTACCGTTTAAGAGTTTTAACAGAAATGTATTATTACAACTCGTAATATATTTATTTATTACAATAATTTTACATTTTTGATTAGTAGAACCTGTCACTATTTAATTTAAATGATTATTAGTCAGCACACATTTTTTTCTCGTACCATATTTTTTTTATTTCGCAATTTTAACAGTATTATCAATTAAGATCCAAATATTTGATTTGTAGTTCAGACCTAGAAGTTTAAATAATTCATCTCTTATCTATGGTCGAAATGTATATTACGCAAAAATGATACGTGATGCGTAATAACTTACGTTCGTTAACTACCTACATGTAGTATATCTCCTATCTATGTTACATGTCGAATGTCAGCCATCGTCGATGACGACAATCGGTCACATAGATAAGAGATATACTTAGATTGGCAACTCTAACGAAAAAAACGGTACCACAGCAAGGTACAGTGGCGCAATCTAATGCAAACGTGGGTACTAATTCACAGATTTTGCCGCTCTTTTTTTGAATGTTTAATTTTCCAAAAAATTAAAAAATCGTTTTTTTTTATTTTCGATAGAAAAATAGTTTTTCTATCGAAAATAATGTTTTTCAATCAATAGAAATAATTTTAAAATTTTTGTAACAAAAATATATAAAATTACATCTATTGTTGAAAATGGGAATTTGGTAAACAATAAAAATGTCAAGCTTGTTTTAAAATATTTATTATGCGAAATATGCAAATTCTAGAATAACAGAAAAATAGGGAAAGAAAATTGACAATGGAATATAAATTATAAGACAAGATAAAAATGTGGTAATGCAAAGATAAAAAAGTTGCAACAAAGTTTGACCAATTCATACAATCTGCAGGTGGTGAATTATTATTTAACAAAATTACGATACGGGCGATAAAATGACTAAGAAATATTTGTGTGGTGGCCTACAAGACGATGGTCTTTTCGAATTATTCGATATTGCAGCTCTAAATGCTAATATTCTTTAGGTCCAAAAATATCCAGAGTGGAGAACAAACAAGCGTAGTCACCGTAAAACTTTTATTAAGCAATTGGCTTAGAATTGTCTAAACCCAATGCTTTTATCAGAAAAAATAGTGGTAAAATTAAAAATAATGTGATATTAAACGCAATGGATACATTTATATAATTTTGTTATACATATTAAGGAGACTTAATTATATTAATTCATTTTTGTATGAAAAATTGATTGTAGTGAATTTAGAATTTTTATTCAATATACGTCATTTTTCAATATAGCTGGGTTCGTTCCTATTTCTTTCATCAACAACATATCTGGTGGTGCATTATTTAAGGTGGATGTTTCTGAAATTTGGAAACTTGAAGAAGAGCAACAAATACATATTGTTAGTTTTCTTCAATAACCAATATTATTAGCTAACAATGTTCTTAAAGAGCTAATTAATATATTTATCTCATCATCCTGACAATTAATTTGTACTGCACACATTGTTAAATTAAATTGATAATGAAAAATATTGATTTACTTAGTGATTATACAAAATAATACATTATATGAGACCATCCCTGCAACACTATATAGGTTTTGTATGATAGTTAATGCTTTTCGTATGATAGTTAATTGTCTTTGCATAATAATCATATTAAATTATTAATATAATACAAAATGGTTATCGCTTTGTGGATAGATTTGAAATTCAGTGTTATTCATAATATATTTTAGTCACCGACCATACTGAAAACATTACATTCACTTATATTATAAATTATTGTCATCGAACCTATTGAAAACATAACAATTACTTAAATGTGAAGTATATTATTGATGACTTTACATAAATGTATAAAAAATGGCCAAATTCCATAGCAAGTATATCTGCACAATAAGTGAGATTTTGTTAAGTGGTACCAAAGTGATTGGATAATTTAATTGCACTATAAAAATAATATATTCTACATTAGAATACATTAAATTTATTATAAATTATTACTCTGAAAGAATGAACTTGCTCGATTTTTATTTTTATTATTTTTAAGAACTAATTTACGTGCCATTTTTTGACTGGGTATGAAAAAGGATTTAAGCCTAACCGACATTTAAAATATGATTAACGTCTTTGCATCATGTATAAATGTTCATTTTTTATGTTAAATTTAAAATCAAATTATTTACTGAATATCTATTGTAAATTATTTACTGAATCTCTATTGTATTTAAAACTAATAATTAAGATGAGCAGCAATATTAAATTTTATAACATATATTAGGCATGTGGCGATCTGATAAAACTGTAATTTTGTACTCCCGGAAATTTAAAAAAAGTTATTTGAGGTACAAAAACAAAAAAATTGTTTGAAATTTTTTTACATATTTTATACATTCCTCAAAATTTCCTATTTCTTTCATCAACAACAGATGGTGGTGCATTCTTTAAGGTGGATGTTTCACAACTTTAGAAACTTGAAGAAGAGCAATAAATACATATTGTCGGTCTCCTTCAATAACAATGCTCAATTCATTAATTCATCGCTCTCATCATCCTCACAATTCATCGCAATGGAGTGGGCGGATAATAGATATTAAATTATGAGTGATTTACAAGAAATTATAAAAAATGTACATGTCTAAGTTACATTGCATACTTTAGTTGTATAAACAGTTGTTTCTTTAGTAATACATTGGCTCATAGTCTCCTTTGCATCATTTAACATGATCGGTTTAACATCTGGGCGACAAGACTACCTGACTTTCATCTTCTTGATTTAATCTGCAAAATATGAATATCTGTTTTAGATAATAGGTATTAGAGAAAAATAATTGGATGTTGGATATAACAATATGCTTATATGTAAATCGCATGGATTCCCCATTGCTTCTGACTCAAGACATGTTCCTTACACTGGTTAATTCTTTTCTGCCTCCGGGAAAGTTGTAGCTAAATACATAAACTGCAATTAAATACATCGAGTTTACCATACGAATAGCGCAATGGTAGAGGATTTTGTTAGCAGTGGCGGGGACGGCTTTTTTGGAACAGAGGCTCTGGATCTGTACTTATTCATGAAGAACAATAGTGAAAACAAATATAATTACGTACTTAGTGTTCGTAATATATTTTCAATGACATATAAAATACTTGTCTTATGGATAGCAACAAATATTTATTTGAATTACAGTAACAAACATATATGACTGAAAAATAATCATGACAAAATGGGCTTACCATTCTTAACTAGAAGAATGCAGGGTCCTGGCGAGGAGGTGCTGCTTGGCAGCCAGGCTCCCAGCTCCTAACAGGTGGAGTGCACACAATAACAGGACCAAGCGCTCGCTGCCTCCCTCACTGCCCACTAATTCTGGTTCCACCTCTAAAAAACAACGCAAAGCACACACGATTTCTAAGTGTTGTTAAACATAGTAAAAAAAAAAAAAGGAAGCAAAAATATAATGCTATAAAATTTAATTACATCAGTCTTGTGTGACTTGTCATTATAATTAATCTTGTGATATAATGAACAGGTCGACCGAGGGTGTCTATGAGGCAAGGGAACTAGTACTCACCACACTCACTCAGTGTCAATACAAAATTCAGCTTGGCTAATGTCTCCTTGTGCTATCTCTGAAAAATAAATTATATTTGTAAGTTGGGAAATGAGGATTCAAAATGTCAAGTACATATATCTTTTTATTCTAATATTAGGCTAAGCTTATTAAGTGAAGACTTTTAATGCAAACTATTCTGATAAAAAAATTCTGCTATAAGCTACCAATGTACCACATTTCATATAATTTAAAGTTTGATAAATTAATCGGATAAATAAATTTTTGTGATGTAAAGACGGCTATAGCTACCGTGAAATACCTGAGAACTTATTTATAGCATTATGCATCTCTACAAAAATACGAGATAAAAATTTATGACACGTTAGAAGTTGGGTTAGCGCCTTCAAGTCGTCACGTCCGCCCCCCACCCTCGCGCTAACTCCCGGCTTTCTTAATAGCGACTTCAGAGAGGGACCCTTCCTCCGCAGCCTGGAATGAAATCATAGAATGAAAACTGACGTCTATAGTTCGATGTACCGCCACGCGTGCCAAGATTTTGCAGAGATTTGCAACTAGCCATCTCTAGGTTGGTAACTATTTTTTTTAACGCAAATTCACTCTTTACAGGTATATTCATATCTGACCCGAAACCACAGTGGTCACATATTGATTTTATACTCAAACTAACCAACTCGGTACACCAAGACATTTTTCCGTACACCCTTTACGTATACCTTCGCACGCATAACAAATTGATAAAAAGTCAAAAGAAAGTCACACTTTCCCCCCCCCCCGTAAACACAGCAACAAAGTCGTTATACGTCCATGGAAATTATTTTACCGGATTAATTAATCCACCCCCCATTACGGGTCATAGCCAAGATAATAGAAACCAATACTTAAATTATCCGTCCATTTTTTTATATATATCTCTATCTAATCTTATCTCTGTACTCCACCACTTTATGGGGCAGGACCCAAACCCAATCTAACAAACAACAAAAGTACCGTGACGTGCTGCTTACGCTATCGTTAGATACCATGAACATTCCGAACCCCCCCCCCCTGCATCGGTCACTTTGGGAAAGTCCCGACCCGATCACACCCGATAAACCGTCGCCTGTATCTCTTTTTTGGACATGCATGTTTTAAACAGATGCCGCGGTTCCGCCGGTATTTCCCTCTGGCGTACCTCCCAAGTTTGCAGATTACCCTGACTCGGGCATCGGTCGATCGATTTTTTCACTGTGGTTGCGAAAACACAAAACAAAAAAAAGCTCAGACAACGTACCCTATACGTTTTCGATCCCTCGAAAACTATAACTAATACTAGGCTCTACTGTTCATTACGTGCCAACAAAAAACGTGCAATCGACTCTCAGCCATCATATGTTTTCTCATCAAGACAACCTAGAGCAATGTCCTCGCCATTGGATCCCCGTTCGTTCATCCATGATTATCACCTGACGGCAGTCACGATGCGATTACGACGCCAATACGTCTTACGCGGACACTCCGGTCGAACCCGATGGACACATCTCCTTTTCCTCCCTCCCCCAGCGAACCTGCGGCCAGTTCATGTACGCCCCGCGACGTTCCTGGCGCCCGCTAGCCCAGTATGTCTTATGTTACTAACCTTTGGAAAACCGCAACCAAGGACCATATTCGAAGACAGACGGATGAAAGGACTTCGCCTTGCCCCGAAGCAGATCACAGCTGAAAAATACAAAAACTAATCCGAGTCCAGCGACGACGACGTGTACTCCGCGAAGATCTCAAATAACACTTAAACTCCACCGCGAGAATTGGATCATCATTGAGCCCCAAAATATTGTCTTGTCTTAGATGAAGATTCGTAACGTATATTAGGTGATCTCCCCCGTGCCCTCAACCCGAACAGACCATAATCAAATCGATAATCCATAACAACAATTTTTGATTATTCCCAAATCATTACCCGAGCCCAATTTGCTCTCTACTTAAATGTTGATCAACGATAAAAAAGGCAAAAAAAGCTGCTGCAACGCTCCGTAAAATAAAAACCGTTTGTTCTCGAAAAATAAAATCCCAAAACATCCCCACAGTAAGGTTAATACTTAATAACAGAAGTAGACCTTTTAGTTGGGGACCTGATTCTCGTTAACAGCCTTACACCAGCCTTCCGTACAAGGGGACCCCCCCCACCACCATCGTGGGCAGCGCCACACCCCCACTCCCGATGAAGGACGCACTTACTATAATAACTGCTGGTGGATCACAATAGTTCCAAAGAGCTTGTAGACAGAAGGTACGATTTCAAAAAGTCAGACACGACTTCCTACAGGTCATGAAAACGACCACCTTTGGACAGAATATCTTCTTGCACACACTCCTTCGATCACAAATCACCAGCATCCTGGTAGTAAGTAAAACTACGTATGTTTCGACGAAAATCGCCCCAGAACAACCCCCCCGACCCTTCACCATTTGACGAAACAACAGCTCTTCTTCAAGGCACAAAGGAAAACCAAAAATAGATTGACTTGTCAGCGCTATACATACTCAGCACTAACCTACGGAGCGCTAGCTCCTACGCGTTATAACAAGATCACTTCTTTTACGTAAGATTTGGATGTAGTCATCGGCTCGATGTAGATGTCAGGTAAAAACTCCACGTCAGCATGGGTCTCAGACTGTTCTGTGATTTGGGCCCCACACAACCAGAGGGGTGCCCGCCACCTCTCAACGAACTTGCTATAAATTACCAGCAGAAGCAGCGAAAGTACCAAAATGATTGGAGTAAGCCCGCGTTTACATGTACGCTCCGGGTGTTGGCCCGAACCCGCGTGCACCGGGTGGACTTGGTATTAGGCGGGCACACCATGGCTGTTTGGAAGCGGTTCAATTTTTCAACTTAAAAGGTACGCAGCAGATAAATGTCCTCGCATGGCTGCGGGACACCGCGACTTCATCCCCCCTAAACACTGATCCTCCTGGAGCTCGGCCAAGCCCGAATCTATGCATTACTCCTCCGTTTGTCGACGCCCCCGCGAAAGTGACGTTTGCAAATGGTCTTCTTGATCTAGGGCCAACGGACAGCCACCCCCAACCCTGCCGAACCTCGCGAAACATGCATCATCATCCTCGTCACGATCACTAGGGCATCACCCAGTCTGGCCGGGGTCTTCCCAGCGCGCCGCCTTTTAATAAATTGGAATCACAGCCAGGTTGCCCTATACACCGAGGACCGAGACGCGTTTTAAAGAAATTGTGCGGGGGCAAAAAACTTTTTAAAGGTCTTCCTCAAGCCACACGGATGGCGTTCTTAAAGTCGTGCGAGCTAACTTTCATGTTCCCCTGATCCTGGACCTGACCGGAACTACACCGCCCCACAGACTTCCGACCGCCCGAGAATTTAATCAATCCAGACATCCTGGTCCCTCTGACGAAAAGGAACATCCCAAGTGGGATATAAAGGTCCCGCAACACTCATTGCCGTAATCGACCCATTTAAACATCTCCAGAAAGCGACCCCCTCAACCTACCCCAATGTGGACAAAAACCCTTTTAGAAAGTCTATAATTAAATGACATATTCAAGGGCCACCGGGTCTTCGCCTTTTTGCGCTATACCATGGACGTATTCGAGACTAGAATTGTCTGCCCCTTTCGCCGAGCGCCCCCCCCACCCGATCGACCTAAACAATTACTAATGTGTCCCCAACGAAATCTTAAGGAATCGGTGCATTTCGCTTAAATCCACGGTGTTCGATAAACAATGAGATACCCACCGGTGGCTTTTGCCCGTCCCTACTGCACCTAGGCAAACCCCGTCGACCACAGGTCGTCCCTCGTTAATATATTATGGCGAGTGGGCATATTCAGAAGTGTATCTACGGCCTCGGTTTTTGTGCCTTTTTGCCCTGACCCACACCGGAAGCCTCCAGCGCCCTGTCACTTCAAGTCGTGTGAAGCTCCCCGACATACATAGTATTAAATACTTGTCTCACAGGTTCCTTTCCCCCATCCACAAAAAAGGGCCACTACAACAGTTTTTTTTGCTGTCCATCATCATCACTTAATCAGTCGCTCCGCGCACAATAATTGTACAACGACCTCATTGCTTTTGCCATTGAAACAAAAGTCCCAAGGAAGGCCGGAAGATTCTAATCACAGGCCGAAGCAAGCAGTCGCCCTGTCTTGACGGGCGATATACTTCTGGGCTTTAGTGGAGATTGAAGTGTGCAGGCCTATATGTATGGAAACGTATAAAGACTTCAAAGAACTTGGAAGGGTGATGTTACGCGTGTCCGGGGTGACAGTGGCAGCTGGTCTTGTGACTTCTATAATTAAGTAACTACTTTTGAGTGTAGGAACATTCAAGGAATTCACATATTATATTATTTGACTGACAGACTGCCTATTAGAATCTTTACTTCAATATTTATGGAAAAAATCTCTATATTGATATATGTATAAAATGTATCTATGAAGCGCAAATTTAAAATGTTTAATGATATATTTGTATATATGTAGTATCTGAATTTGTGATCATGAATTTGCTATTAAAAACTCACTGAAGTTCATCTACTATTTGTTTTATTTTACATTTATGTGATAAAAGTGTAAGGGTCGGTTGTTTGTATGTTAAATTTACTATAATCAAAGCTAATAATCACCTAATAGTGTGGCAAGGCGAATTATCATCAAATATCTGAAAATTTAATTAAAATATTCACCATTGGCAATACATACAATTTTATGTATTATCTATGTTTTTATTCACCCCTGCATTCAAAATTTGTCACATTGCTGGTGAAAATTTTTCAATGTATTAATGTAAATTCAACAACAAGATCATTGGACAAACTCTCATCACTAAACTAGTGGGATATTGAATGATTCATTGCATTGATACTGCAACTTTCAAAGTATCAAAATATGACAGATGACTTTTGAAACGGCTTAACAGATCAATTGTTAGTTGAAAGTTAGTCATTTTTTAACTAACTTTTGATGGTTTTACCATCGAATATCGGAGAGCAAAATTAGTTTACTATTGAATGTATTTTCGATGAGTAAATATTTTTTATCAACAGTTGAACAACTCGTTTTCGCAAATATTTTTAATAAAGTAACTTTTTTTACTATATTAGAAATTTACCACTGATCACACAACCGGGTCTAGGATGTTGCATTTATTTCTTCAGGACACAATTTATTTTGATAGGATTGAACCAAAATCTAAATTGGTATTTAACTTCATGGTAACAAATTTTTCATCTATTTCCTAATTTGTAATTCTGACTTATGTTTGGATCTTCACCTTTTTCAGTAGTTTGAAATAATTAAACCAGTTTGCCAATACAAATTTCCAGATTGCAGAAAGAATTTTTTATATTGATTTTTATACTAGAGCGTTCATTTTTATAGTAATCAGTTATGAGTGACCTCTTCTTTGTCAGAGAAGTATAAAATTAATTCTTAAGGAAAATTTCTTTACTTTTCCAGTTTGAAATTTACCTTCCTACCATTCTTTGCGTATTTCATATATACTCTTCCAAGGCGAAACTAATAGTCTAGATTTTATACCAATATGAACAGAGGTCATTAAAATTGATAGATATGAACAAATGCAAATTCCGTATCCCAATATCTTCAAATTGTTTGTTTTAGATACTAAAATATTTCTTGTCATCCTTGGGGTAAATGGACAAAACTGGTTTACATGATAATATTCAAAGTATTGTTAATTAAATGTATTAATTAGAAAGATATACATATAAAATCAATTTTATCGAAAAATATTGTTGTTGCGCTACCGGGATTCAATCTCTTTTTCAATCCGGGGAAGGTGCATTACCAACGATGCTACAGTATTTTTGATAACACATTTTCAAACCTATATGTTACACTTTTTCGAATTAGTACATCTATTGTTCCATTATTTGAAAGCCATCAATGTTGTTTTTACGGAATCTCAAATACTTAGTAAACCGTATTTAAAATATCACAGATCGATGTTCTGAATAATTACAATTTCACAATAAGAATGTGTTCTCCTTAATAGTATTGTTAATTATTTAAATTAATAATTATTATTTTTTTATATGTATGCTTCGTTTTTCTTCAAGAGCTCTGGAAACTAATCCCTATCACTAAATTTTCTTATTTAAATGTTAATATTTTTCTTTTGAGAAGAATTTTAATAAAAGGGTTTTAAAAATAAACAAGACACATAAAAAAGGCTGCAATATTTATTACACCGTCAACAACTTTGAAGTAGGTTTACATGGGTAGAAAAAAAAGATCAGCTCTAAATTGACAATATTTATATAGTAAAATAAACTTATCGTATAGCTCTCATAAATAAAATTTGTCTCTATTTTGAGTAA
This sequence comes from Eubasilissa splendida, assembly GCA_031772225.1. Taxonomy (NCBI): domain Eukaryota; kingdom Metazoa; phylum Arthropoda; class Insecta; order Trichoptera; family Phryganeidae; genus Eubasilissa; species Eubasilissa splendida. The sequence goes on from CM062867.1 coordinate 13,670,266, forward strand.
TAAATAAAGACTTACAAGAGTTATCTGAGTTTTTCAAAACAGTAAACACATCAATTAATCTGAATTTGCAAAATAATATCTTAGATCCTTTTGCAAAATTGAAGTTACACAATATTATATACATATTTTTATTTGCAACAACCTCAAACTTGAAATTATAATTGTATTTAATGAATAAATGTCAAATAATTTAAATTAACAAGTAGCGGTGTAATTAATTAATTTATTTACTTCAAAATAATTGCTATATTTATTAAAGTTAAATTAAATCAATGTAAATTTGATTTTTCTTCATATATGGTAGTAATTCAGAGCTGTTTATAAATCTTATTATATACTTATTTGAGCTACAAAGAATACAATAATTAGGGGTACTTATTTACTGATAAACAGTGAACTATGAAACTGTAGAAAGTGCATAAAAATGAATGATGAAAAATAAAAGTAATTAAATAAATGCGTAAATGTCAAAACCAAGGGATATCAAAATATACTTTTCTATGGGAAATGTATAATATGAATAATTACACATAAGACTAGTTTATATTAGCTTTAATATATATTTTTGACTAATAATGAAATTTCCCAGTAACGTGAGCAGTATATTAACATGTATTGCTTTTCACAGATATAAGAAATATAATTAACAATTTTCATAATAATATTAAAATTTACGCAAAAAAAAAGTCATTAGTAGGGTTAGGACAAAAGCATTTATTTCTAAAGAAATTCTAGAGCCCTCAAATACAACGGCCCTAAAACATTATTTTATAACTGATACTTATAATGAGTTAGAGTTAGATCTTAAATATACCATATAATATACTGTACAATAATAAGTTATCTAATAAATGCCCCTTGCATACATTATGTGAAGAAGTGTGATCACACGGAATAAACTGTCATTATTTCTGGAAGAAAATATTCATTCGACTTGGGGTTTTTTATAGTTTTGCTTAACATAAGCCGATTATTATTTTAAAGCCAATTATTTTAATTAATCCTTCTTCAGTGTTGCGTACATTCTGAAGATATTAAAGAAATTTATCATATCTTGAATTGCAATACAATCTGTACTAATTTCAAAATAATGTATGATTCCAAAGAATAAGATAGATGAATGATACCCTCTTTAGAGCACAGATGTGACATGTCTACTTTCTCATGCTAAATAGTTTTGGTTGCTCTTTCTAGCGCACAACATCTTTGAAACGATAGAAAATAAATGAACAAGTTAAGAAAAAAGTTTGATAGCTTAATGTAGTATCAAGCGAGGAAAAAACTTATCTACTAATATACGAGTGTTACAAAACAATGAAGTAAAATAGAAATAAAAGAACTGATCTAAAAATTGTGATTTAAAAACGCCAAGGGATAGTCACCTTTGCGCTCCAAAGGCACAGTAGTATTTGAAGAAAAATTTATCCATAAATTGTATTAGATGCAAAAATGATTAAAAGTAATATGATAATATTTCACATTGATAATAAGAAATAAGTTTCATATGGCTAGCGGGTACAATATTATATCCCACAAATATTGCATAAAATTAATTAAACCTAAAAACATATGAATTGCATCGACAAACTAATAACAAAAATATACACCGACTTGCTTCCTTCATTTCATATCATTACATTATATTTGTCAAATCGTGTTTGAAAAGCCAGAGTACCTTCAGCGTCATTAGAAATAAGTAAATGAGATATTTTTTAAAATTAGTTAGATTTTAAAACATGACATGTTTTTTTAAAATAAAAATGGAAATAGACAATTTTCAGTAGTCACTCCTCACTTAACGACCATTTCAATTGAAGACTGCTCACACTTATGACTATTATCGTATACCTACCAACAACACGCCCTCTGTATTAAAATTATTAAATCTGAGTCCCAACGTCTTCAGCAAGAAAGAAACACTTACAAGATGTGTCATGTCGTCTACCGTCGCCAAGTGAGCGGCCATCGAAGTATGTTGATGACATCAGGGAACACCCCCCCTTTTTTAATTTACAGCGCTCATTGGATATATTCAGTCACGACTTACACAAATTAAAATGAAATAAAATTGTAGGATGTCGACCAAAAGAAAGAGCACCATTTAACTTGAAAGAAGAAGTAAGGAGTTTATTTACCGACCAATTTGCTTTACGACCAGTAAGGTTTGGCTGTATAAGCTAAAAACACAATGATATTTTAGGTATCCGGGCCGTATTAATTAACTTTGGCGCTTAAATAACTTTGACTTTCCAGGAGAAATGTATATTTAACATCTTAGGAAATATGACTAATTCATTGGGAATTTTTGTCAGGATTTATTTAAATAGTTACATTAAATATTTACCAATCCAAAATAATTCCTTTGTGCTTATATTCCTTTATGATGATCGATATTTATTTTATTAAACAACTTGAGAAGTAATATTTGTAACAAACAGCTGTTTTCACTAAAATAAAATAAAATAAAAATTGCAAATCTACACTTGATGAATTAAAAACAAACTTTAAAAATTGTATTGTACAATCTTATACAGGATTTCCCTTTCGAAGGTACAACACAATTCTGCAAAATTTAAAAGCGGTGCAGTGCGACACTTCTGATAATTCCTGCCAATTTTTACAGTAAATTTGTCAAGCGTGATGTTCCATAAATATTAAAAAGAAAATACAAAATAATTTTATGTTTTATCATAAATAAGCTAAAATTCTCGGCCTAGAAATAAACTTTAAAATATTTAATTAAATTTTGACAAAACAATTTGATTTTATTAACAAATTAAAATAATTCAATCACAGTTGGTTCACAAACAAAACGCCACTAAACCGCAACAGTTCCAAAATGGTTTCCTAAAACTAACTACTCAAGTACCAATAGACACATACTTTCTTTTATTTGTAACAATAAAAATCTATAATCACATTCTCAGCTCGTTTGAAATAACGTCTGGCCATTTTTATTGAAGAAAAGGCAACTTAATTCAATTAAGAGTTGTTAGAAATGAGATAATGATGAGGTAAACATCTGTGATTGTTGTTCAATTGTACGATGATTGGTAGCTCTGATGATTTGTAATTCGGCGAGCAATCATACTAGAAAGTAAAACTCTAACCTTTAAATCACAGTTACCAATGATTGTTATGATTGAACACTAATCAAAGTTTATTTCATCATTACTATAATGTGGATTATTACAAATATGGTTTTCTTTGCGAGTAAACAATCTTTTGTTTGTAATTACATATATTTTTCAGAGAAAACATTCAGTTGCATTTTTAAATAATAGCAAACAATCACCAAAGCACAGAGTTTTATAACCTAAATTGCTAATCTTTACCAAGCAGCAATGTTCCCTCTAAGGTGTGGCATCATAGTGTACACAAATAAATACAGTGTGCACATAATTTTTATCAAGACTTCTTCGTCATGTGTCGCCATCTATCGAAGGTTGGCGACCATGTTGATTTATCCTGTATGAGATGACCAACATTTTGGACATTGCACCGCTTTTTGAGGTTACACAGCCAGGATAATCTCTTTCTAAGACTGACTTTCTTGACTTATTCATGTGTCTTAATACATTTTCATTAGTAATGTGGTAAGCTCAGCCCCAGTAGCCTTGTACTGGTATGGTAATATGTTTCTTAATTTCTCTTCCAGCGCACAAATAATAGCAATGCTCCTTAAAATTGCATAAAATATTGTTTATGCACTCACCGTGATCCAAAATTAGAGGGAACATTGCGAAGGATCTGTAAAAATTTAAAGTTGAATCAATTTTTGTAATTACGTTATGTTGTATATAAAAAAAGCAAAAGTATGATACAACTTAAGTTTAAATAAGTGAGCAAACAAATTGTTGCATCCTTGCAATTAATTACATTGTACATAAATGAATATAAATTGTAAGAAATATTGTATATTATAATAACATATCAAGATAAATAATATTCATATTTATACTTAAGTAAATATAGAGGCACATGAAAACCTACAGCAGCTATGGATAGACTAATTTAACAGATTTGAAGTATGAAAAACTAACGTGACATTTGTGAATTTGGCTTCGAAATCAAGAATTTGATGAAGTTTGCAAAGAGCTTTTTTCTTCAATACTCCAAACATTAATTACTTAATATTAATTTGAATAAATTCATCTTAATAATATTATGCCTATAATATTATTAATATTAATACAAACAATTTTGATTGCTGCCAAAGCATTATACTTTTATTAAAAAATATTTAAATTTAGTTTAAAGAATACTAATTCATACATACACTTAAAGATCATGTTTATGGCAAGTGTAAATTTATAATACACCAAAATACTCTTCCCATTCAAAATAATTACTTTTTTGAGTCATGATAGTCAGAGTCAACAATATTTTTAGGATTTGTCAGAATGGCAAATTGATTTTCATGTTTTTGCGCGGTTTATTTAAAAGGTTTGAATACCTCGGTATAAAAATTGAATCACCAATGCAGTATTTAGTATAGCATAGTACTCCATTATGATTAATAATAAATTTAAACAACGTTTTTGATGACAAATCTGTCATTAAAAATTGTTTAAGACATAAATTTGTTAAAAATAAGCATATATATGGACCTACATGCACAATTGAGTCATTTACTTCCAAACCCCTCTATTATCAAGTCTAGGAAAAAATGATACTTGCGACTGGTTCAAATACTTTAACCACAAATAATAATATAAGTAGATAATAGAAAAAAGAAAACAAGTTTCAGTTTCATGTCAAAACCCTCTATAATGAGTACTTAACTTCCGATACCTCTATAAATGATATAGAGTGGAAATCCCTCGATGAAAATTATAAATTTCGTAATTTCTCAAAATCAACAATATATTTCTAATTTTTTGCATTGTATTGCATTTTTGTATTGATGCATACACTGTATATTAAAAATATCTAATGAAGCATTTAGATGAAAATTCAATTTTTAAATGTTTTTCGTGATTTCTAGGTTTTTTAAAAATCCATTATGGAGGGGTTTGGAAATAACAACTTAAATACTTAAATTTGGAAAGGGATTTGAGAGAGAATACTACCATAAGAGAAAATGTATGTTTCTATATTGTCATCAAATTAAAATATTGTCTTCCACCTCAGTACTATAAGTATTGCTCAATATATATATATATGTATTTATAAACATATCAGACGGACAGTTGCACGATGCATTGAGACATTAAAATGTATTTGAAAACTTTTAAGGTAAGATACAAAACGATGACAAAATATTTTAGTAATTGCAGTTGTAGCAATTGTAATTTGTGTTACCGTGTTTGGCACGTGTATGTGTATGTGTGGTATGGTCAGGCCCGTGTTCGAAGGAATGATTAGATCCGGGCGAATTGGCAATCGTGTTTGAAGATTTTAACACACTAGTTATACCTTACGCAAAATGATCTCCCAACAACATAACACGGGAATTATTTAAAGATGGGCAATTTATATTGTCCCTTTGCGGAACGACTGGCTCTGTTGATTAATTAAATGTTGATAATTATTGAATTTATATGCGCGTGCTTGTCTTAAATATAAAATTTGCAAAATGATGTACATATCGATATCATATTTACATTAAACATGGCAGTGCTTTGATTAACATAATAAAAACTATTTGTGTTTCACACATTCCAAAAAGCGAATCGCCAATTTTCTAAACACCCATAAATACAATCTCACTGATTATTAATCTTGATAATATAACAACAATTTTTAAACTGGTACCAACTAGTCTATTGCCCACAGTTGATATACAATGATATATTTTTAATTTCAATATACATTTTAACACTGCCAAATATTCCTCGTGACTTATGTATGACACACATAATGTTTGTAATTCGACGTGACGGCTTCAGACACAGTATTGAAGGATAAACAGTGAAGCCATCGACAGCAAGACGGAAGATACGGCAGCCTCTGGTGCTGCCGACGTAGACTTGGGATATTCGCCTGATGTATTGTTTGCATTAGAGCCATTTTTCGGATCTGGAACTGAAACAAAAATAACGAGATATTTATATTGAAAAAAAAAAAGTATTGTTAGTGATCTCTCATCATGAAAATGGTCAACAAAAATTATACTATTAGGCGAACACATTCTTATTGTAAAGTTGTAATTATTCAGAACAGAAGCTGTGTGATATTTTAAATACTAATTAAATGTTTTCATTAGAAAGATAAACATATAAAATCAATATTATCGAAAATTATTTAATTTAATTTTAATAAAAAATAAATTGTTAATTCTGGCGTCTGCTATCGTTTTACTCAAAGGTATTTGAGATTCCGTAAAAACAAAGTAGATGACTTACAAATAATGGGACGATAGATGTATTCATTTGAATAAGTGTAACATATAGGTTCAAAAATAATGTCGCTATAGCATAGTTGGATAATGCACCTTCCCCGGTTTGGAAAGAGATCCAGGTTCGAATCCCGGTGGCGCAACAACAATATTTTTCGATAAAATTGATTTTATATCTATATCTTTCTAATTAATACATTTCATTAGTATTTAACTAGTAACTTTGGCTGTGTTTAAATGTTTAATTATGTTATTTCTGATAATACTAGAATGTTCTGTGACCGAGTAATTATTAAATGTCTGAACATGTTTTGAGACTGAATGTAATGTTGCTAATAGTCAGAATATGTAACATTTTCTGACATAGAATGCAGTCGTGTAACATATTCGAAATTTGCCGTTACAAATAACAAATATTTTTATATCAGAGGGAAATTAAAAAGTGAGAATAATATCTCACCAAATTACTATGTTATATGATCATCTATCAATGATTACTTGCAAAAATTAATTATAATAAAATACAAGTAAATTTTTCTTAAGATATAAATGTCATTTGCAATATTAATTTGTGATGTCAACTTAAATTTAACGTAATGTGTAGTCAATAAAAATAAATTAGGATTGCTCTTAACGGGAGCACAGAAATGTACAATAATGAATGACATACTAATATCTCCATTGCCAGATCCGGATCCCTCGGCCCACTGCGATTCTTCATCCGTTTCTTCATCATCGTTGAAGCTGTTATCTGAGCGTCCAGAGCCTGACCCATCCACAGACCCTGCTTCGTCACCCTGCATGTAACTTTCCGATGCTGGGTACGATGTGCTGAGCTGCGAAAGAACCATCTACGAAAACAAAAAAAATATATTGGAAGAACATTAATGTATAACTTAAAATAATTGTCATTTTAAGCTCAAAATATTTAGAGACAGAAAGTGACTAAATCATTTTTGAGCGAGAACAGATTGAAATTTTTGTGATGCATTTAATCGACATTGAAATTTTGGTTAACCTTATACAGGGTGTAACAGACCTAGTTCACAATATTTTATGGGATTTATACAAATTCTGCATTGTTACTAATTTAATGTTATCCAAGTATACAATCTTTTCACAGATTTTAAAGAACCAAAAATAGTAGACATATACAAAAAAATCAATAATTCAAATTTTCAAAATTAAAAATCAATTAAATTTTAGAAGCGAATTCCGATCTACAAGATATAGAGATCAAATTGATATCCCAAAACTAAAATATACCGCAACTCAAAATCAATATATTTATCAAGGTGTCAAATTTTTTAACAATCTCCGCATCACAATTAGAAAAATTACGGACTATCATAAATTTGCAACTGAAGTTAAAAAAATATGTACACAGACTAACTGAAACATAAATTAACTCGAATATACTCCTTCTCTATACACGAGTCTTACTCTCATAGAGAAGAAACAAATGTTAAAATATATATATATATATATATATATATATCCACTGATTATTGAAATTGTATTATATTTTTAATATTAATAAAAAAAGAAAAATAAAAAAAATAATAATAATTTGGAATCAATAACATATTTCAATTAATCGAAATAATCGCATAATTATGATTTTTTTGAAATGCTTATATCTCTGACATGGTTGAGATTAGGCACATATCCCTTGAACATTTTCGACTCGTAATTTAGTCATAAAGAATTGTGAACTAGGTCTGTTACATCTGTATATATAGGGGTCTCTCAAGGGACCATCGAGTACAAGATATTTAGACATTGGATTACACTGATTTACAATAATGCTATCTAAAATATAGACATCAAACTATGTACACAAACAAAGAATTGAACTAGATGACCACCACAATTCTTTTAGTAACGATATTTATTTGTTTGTATTTCAAGATTATTTGCCAAGACATAATAATTTTGTATTATTTGTTTTATAATCAGCCGACCCCGTGCCATAAAAATGTCAGACCTGTTATGTCACAGAGCACAGGCAGATAAGAGATTAAACCGCCAATAAAATTGTACCACCAATTGAATTTTTCTCATGCAAAGTTCTGACACATTTAGAAGATGCAAGTTGTAGAAAATTGTGCAAGAGTGGACGCCTTGAAAGAAATGGTGAAGATCAATTAAAATAAATTAAAATCACCTGTGTCATATGCCTGAGCTGATCCGAGAGTCTGGCCACTCGGGTGTCTGTGGTGGGCGCCTCCTGACTGGCGGCTACGGCCGGAGTTACGTACTCTGGGTTGTACTTCTGGAAGCTGAGACTGGTCCCCACCACTGTCTTTGTGTATCTGAAAATTATTTTATTGCATAGGGTCAGAAGAAATATTGAATCTATATATTACGCTGTACAATCTTTACAGCCCAGCAAGAAAAAACACCAAAGTACCGTTTCTATCAAATGTAATGGAATCGTACGAAGGTACTAGTTGTAATCTCAAACAAACATGAACAACATTTAATACAAATTAAATTAATAAACTATTTAAATCTATTTAATTGCTGCCGGTAACAAAATAATTTATTTTTTTAGGAAAACACATTCTTATTGTGAATTTGTAATTATTCAGAACAGACGGTCTGTGAAAATAATAAAGTTGTATCAATGTGTCCAAAATTTAATAAAAATGAATTGATAATTCTGGCGTCTACTATCAGATTTACTTAAAGGTATTTGAGATTCTGTAAAAATAAGGTAGATGGCTCTGTCAAATGATGGAACGATTAAATGTATTGATTTCAAAAAGGTAACATATAGGGTCGAAAAATTGTCGCTAAAAATAGTGCCGCTGTAGCTTAGTTGGATACAGCACCTCCCCCGTGTAGGGAAGAGATCCAGGTTTGAATCCCGGGCGCGCAACAACAATATTTTTCGATAAAATTGATTTTATATGTATATCATTATAATTAATATATTTAATTCATATTTTAAATAATTTATTCCGATAGCTACTTCGTTAGGCAATGACTCTTCTACTAATGTTATTATTGCGATAGGTATCCATCCAGACGGACAATACTATCCTAAATATTTTAAAGAAGTTTGTTTCTATTCACAATTATAACATGTGGAAACAACAAAACTAATAGATACTAAACAATTGTAGGTTTTTTTTATGGTTATCTACCTAATTAGCGGTGACCCGTCAAATGCGCTCCGAAAAATGCGCCCTCGATAAAATAATAAAATTTTGAATCGCATCGTGAATGGTGAATTGTATCTCAATGAAATAATATTTTGACTAATCTTCCGTGTATACAGGGTGGCTCAAAAAAAGTGAGAACATTTCGTAAAATGTGATATAATTACATCAAAATTAGTTTAACTATATCGACACTAACTTAAATAGTTTACTAATTTACTTACTTACTTTTTATTTCGACAATTTTCGGTCGCCATTTTTGATTATTAATTTTACCATTGTTTATATTTGGTTTTTTCAAATTGTTGCCCAGAATGACAAAAATCACCGCAGAAGACCGTATTCTGATCAAAAATTTGCGAATTGAAAAACGTCGGGGTGCTAAGAAAATGATCAAAGAGTTTCAAAACAAAGCCTGGAGCTAGACATTACAGCATAACTGGACATTACAGCAGAACAGAGCTCTATCTCACACAGCCAGAAATACAATCAACTTTCTTCGTCGTGAGAATGTTAATTTCATCGAGCCAGGCATATATGGCCACCGAACAGCCCAGATTTAAACCCAGTAGATTATGCAATATGGGATGTTTTTATGATTTCTGATTAGCCAAATATTCATGTGTTACGAGATGTTCTCACTTTTTTTGGGCCACTCTGTGTATTGTACATGAAGCACTCGCGAAAGAATTATTTTAATAATTTATAGACAGAGATTTCTTAAAGCTTTTGAGGAAATTTGTACAAACCAGCGTCAAAAAAAAGAGTATAACCTTTGCCAAATTAAGTTAATACATTATTAATTATATAGAGTATAATCTACAGTTTCGTTTATCTTTTCTCATTAAATTTACAAGACATCGATGGCGGCGTCGCGTAATGTCAATTTTTTTTTAACATTTTAGTCCAGTCACATTATTTATTGGAGCGCATAGGCAATCCACCCTTCAAGAGTGATTTGTGCCATTAATCAAGTTAAAATTTTATTTTATATAAAAAAGTGCAATAATATTATAAAATAGGAAATATCACATTACAAGTCAATACCATTGTCGTTCAAAAAATTGGCGAGTTAAGGGAAAGAAGATGACACAAGTTAACCGGGAGTTGAAAATTACCATTGACGAGATTACTGTAAAAAAAAAAAACCTGTGATCCGCAATGGACAGGCAAAAAAGATATGGTCAAGGGTTTCCTCCTCGGCACCGCACTCACACATTGGGGAATCTATTAAGTTCAATCTGAATAAATGTGAGGTTACCTGGCAATGGCCAATTCTCGTTCTAGAGATATTTGATATTGTTCTTTTGGAGACTTTCTTTTTGGAGCAGGGCGCATTTGTCGGCTAACCCTAATAAACCGAAGTTGTATTATCTTAACGTAGAATTGATTGCTTTTTATAAATTAATTTATTGATTAATAATTATGTAAAATGTTTGCGTCAGACCGGGTAAAGCAGTGAGGCAGACATATACGTATAACATTTCTAATATATAAATAAATATCTGAATGAGATAATTTCCAGAACCTCAACAGTCACAATCAAATAACTTACTCTCCGACACGTTCGCCGTTCCAGCACTCGGCTCCGTCCCGTTGTTCAGCGAAGCTCTCGTCCCGACACAGGGTGTCGGCAAAGTTCAGGAAGAACCCTCTCGACCCGGTAACGGTGTAGAGGAAGAACAGCATGTGGGAGTCGACCGGTGTGGTCCATATGCCGCTGCCTATCCTGGCCGGCCGTTGAGGCCTGGGCCGTTGCTGGCGCCTTCCCTCCGCTTGGGCATCTTCGTCTTCCTTGGGAGGTTCCTCTTCGGACATCTTGGCGTGTCCGCAGGCGCGTTTCACCTGAAGAATTAGAAAAGATAAATAAGTTTTCAGGCGAATTTAGTACGTCTCCATTTTACTGAGTCGATAAAACTACAAACAACCAACTTTAGTGACAGTATATAACATTCGAGGGTTTCAAATTGAATTTTTAAAGTATTATTGTATCTTTCTGTTACCTTCTCGCCACTGTCTACAGACTCATTTTATATTGCTATCTTTTATTCTCGTTCTAATATGGATGATTCATTGTTTATACACTTAATTGAGTTCAGTAATACATGTGGTTAGGTTAATATTTTTTTCAAAATTTTATAAGAATGTATTTGGTATATAAGGTGTCATTTTATATACCAATCAGAACCCAGCAAACAGAAAAAATTTGATTATTTTTCTAATCGATAGAATTTTATCACAACATAAAAATAATCTAATAAATAATTAAAACGGATCAATTTCGGCGTCCAATCTTCCCCTCAAAAGCTGTAGACTCATATACCATATTTCATTCGTGTCATTAGCAATATATTTCGTTGCTAAATCTACAAAAAAAAGTCCACTGGTACACCAGCTGGCTGGAAGTACGCCCCGAGGAGTAATATTCTTTAACGATCCACAAGTCAAATATTGTGAATGAAAAAGTGTAAAATACGTAATAAAATGCATAATACAGTTATAAATGTATGTATTGCTCTTGCGCTATACCTAACTTGACAATGACATATTATAATAGCTGTTTCGGGTCAGAACTCCCTCCCACCGAATGTGTCAAACATACATTTAACTTGACAATCAAAAACAAATTCAAAGTATTGTAATAAAACACGTTTAAATCTTTGTAGCGACATTTACTACACATTTTCCGAGAAGGCTTAAGAAAATTCTGGAAGAATCTCGAATGTTATGGGACACCGTATAAATATAATGTTATCGAACGTTGTCGAAATTACAATAAATATTGAAACGAGATTAAATGAATGAGAAACCAAGAAAGCTACACATTAACCTCAATTAATTACTAAAATTATGCATAAATAATCTTTTTTGCTAGTTTCAATGATGTAGGTACAAATTTAATGTTTATAATAAAATTATATTGAAGTTAGATTGTGTGTTTTATTTAATATACACAGATATATAAAACATAATTACAATTACGTTTTATGTTGTGTTTTAGTTTCCCGCGTATTTTTGTTTATAATTTGTGTAATATTTAAATATACCAGCTTTTTGCTCTGAGTCTAATGGTGTCTGCTGTTTTATAGTTTATTGGTGTGCGACCACAGATGAGACTTGTTACAGAAACTCATCTCGAAAGCGCGTAAAGAACAGTACAGTCTCGAGTTATGATTCACAATCTGCTGTATTTTGTACGCAGGGTATAATTACATAATAGTTGCAAATACCAACTTTTACCGACAAATCGCCTTATTAATGGGCCTTTATAAACGTTTCCATCTAGGAGCTATAAGTTTTTAAGTTATCATGAAAAATTAGAGATTGCTCTAGTAAGATGAAAAATTATACATGTTACAGACAAAGTGTAAACTTCGAAAATATATACATTAACTAGTCAATATATGCACAAACTATGAGTTTTAGTTAAAGTATACACAAAATAATTTATGAACACTTTAACTAGTTGTATGCATTCACTGTTCGGTGTCTGTCAAAGTATTCAAAATGTTCACCTAACGTACGATACACTGAAGTTGCCATATTAAAAAAAATGCAATGTGTTTATTTATTTTTGGGAATAATTATTTTCAGAGAATATTATTTTTTTTTAACATTCCAATTCTTAGCAATATTTTACATTGGCAACATTATTACCGGCCGTGGAGTGCGTGCGTATTATCGTTGCTATCCGACGTAACCTCAAAGATTCAACATAAATCACATTTATTTTCTGTTCTTCAACTATAAGGTATGTAAAAATACAATGTGCTTACAATTACGATTAAAATTTATTTATTAATTCGTTGTATGTGTGGTAGGGTAATTGTAAACTCGCTAGTATTTGGTTAATTATCAAACACGCTCGTCTGGCGTCAAGCGTCGGTGAGTTCATACACTCACTAGTTAAATCATACATTATCTAGTGAAAAGTATACACGAAATGTAGCAATGTAAGCTGTAACTAAAACTCACAGTTAGTGCATACATTGACTAGTTAATGTATACATTATTGAAATTTAACAGTTTAACTGTAACACATGTAATTACAAGAATTTAAGAAAACCGCCAAATTTTTTTCTGCGAGTAATAAAATTTCATCCTTTTCAGTGAGCATGCATCATTCAGATATGATTGCCGACCCGTAAATGGAAGCAGTCAAAGTGCTACACGCCAAATATAAACACAAAAACAGCAGTTTAACAAGTTGAGGCCATTGTAATTTACTGCCCGGTTATCGCAGTTTCGAAAGATTGATATTGATAATACGCTATTTTAAGTAGCCAGTACTTAACAGAATCTAGTTTCGCCTTAATTGAAGAAAGTCGTAAGGCGTGTGGACTTCACAAATCATTTCCTAACACGTCGAAGATACAAACTGCACGGCTGATTTAATCAGACATATCGGCAACTGGATTTGGCCATTAGATATAGCGAAACCGGTATCGGTCTTGTTGGTAATGCTAAATACAAGTCTGAGCTTGCGCAGACGCAACGAACGCTAAGATTTTTACTGGGTCTTTTTACGATCTGGACGAACGTCGAATAATTGCCGGGTGTTAGTAGCCATAGCGCTACTACGGAGGCCGAATAATGAATGGGTATGAATTTTTATATGAACTTTACGACGCTCTCGAGCAAACACGTACAATTCATTTTCAGAATTCATGTTCGGATTCAGAAGTTACATGTTACGCGTGTAATCCGGCTAGAAAGACCAAAACGGAATCACATATAATAAGAATAATCCATGGTAGATCTGTGTGAATTGGGCTAATGAACAAAAATTAACTAACTTACCATCACGCCTTTTCTCCAAAGAGGATAGAACGCCAAAATTTCATACATCTTCTCATGCACGCTCTTCGGTCTTTGAAGTTTATAACGATTTTTTTTTATTCCATCAACTATACTGCAAGCGGTTCTACTAATCTATTCATTCCTCACTCAGCATTTTTCGCACATGCGCCTCAGCATTTACACAGTATTCAGTCTGCTTACGTTCTTTTTCTTTCCAATTTCAGGCTTCACTTTCGTACATTAGTGTTGGCGATAGTTGCATTCAGAGCACAATTCTCTTTATTTCCCGCAGTCACCCTCATTTCGGTATCATTCTCAATCTCGCCTATCAAGCGCACTTCCCAAATACAAACTCGTTTCTGCTTGTTCTAAGCGTTAATCATTTACTGTTATATCATACTTAGTCACTCTCTCGTTAATTTTGAACACGAAAATTATATTAAAATCTTTTTAAATAATAAGAATGCCAATATCAAAATTAATACGAAATAATACAGTAATGTAAAGACACAAGCATTTAAAAAAGACCATAGGTAATTTGCTGCAGTTAAGTATGTACTTTTACTATGGTAAAAAAATAAAGTATTTGATTTTCCGAAAACGGGTTGTTTGATCGTTGATAATAAATATTTACTTCTCGAAAGTACATCTAGTATTAAACTTATTTTACTCTCCGATATCCAATGGTGAAACCGTCTTCACCGGCAGACTCTTCACAGCTGTTTCAAAAGTCATTCGTCACATTGAAAGTTGCAGTATACGACGATACATCATTCAATATCAGATGAGAGTTCGTCTGATGATGATCTCGCCGTTTAATTTATAATGCCGAAGATTTTTCACCAGCAAAGTGGCAGATTTCCAACTCAACGGTCGAATAAAGCCATAGATAAAGAATAAAATTGTATGTATTGCTAATGGTGAATATTAAAAATTAGTCAATTTTGGTATTTAATGATTATTCCCCTTGACACACTATTAGGCAGGATTGACTTTGACAGTAGTTGATTTGACGTACGAACGTTTTTTTTACCACGAGCGGTGGTAAAAAGTTATTACAGTAAAAATTTACCATATTCAAAATGTACAACTGATCACACAACCGGCCCTTACAGAATTGTAATCAAAGCTGCCAAGTTAACAAATTAAGGTACATTTGTTTCGGAGTGTTGGGATGTTTTCGAAACCTCTGCGGTTTTTCAAATTGCAAAATATTTATAAGCGTTGAATTAGAATAATCAGTAATATTTCAAATAATCAAAAACAGAACTACCATTTGCATTATATTTTTGACCGACCTATATAAGCTACAATATCACAAATATATAGTTGAATGTGTGTGCAGTGATATACTATATAGAATCTATGAACATAAAACGAGGTCAAATTAAAACTCAACATAAAGCGACAGCCACGAAGTCTCCGGTTCCCATGCCTCACGAGCAAGTTGCTCCAAAGGTTGATGGTTACATATATTGATTCAGTATCGGTTGCGTACAAAATACACCGGACAATGTTTATTATGAATAGCTGAGCGAAGATTGTTCTAACCTTTGGAAATATGCCATAAAAATTAGAAAAAAAACATTGGAAAATGGTTCAATAATAATAATATTTGATTTGAAGTGCTTGTGGTCTAATGGTTACGATACTCACCTAGTGATCTAGCGGTCGGGGATTCGAGCTGCACACATTCTCGATGGAAACATAAATCCGATAGTTTATGACATATTTATGCAACAGTAAAAGTATTCACTTTGTATTTTTACATTAATGCATATTATATTGTCAGAGTTTAAATTTTCATTCTAAACGAGTCATATTTTTAAAAAAAGTCACGGAGCTATTTGATTAAGTAAATTGTACCAAAGCGATCACGTGGGTGACGCCAAAATGAAAATATTGAGACAAGAAATTTGCGTTAGCCCCTTACCACCTGACCACATTTTAAATTCTGGGCTACGCCGGGCATAACCGCTAATAGGTAATAAAAATGATAATACAATGATTATTTGCAAACTTAACAAAAGCAATTAATTTAAAAAATGTTCTATATACATGGCGCTATAAAA
This sequence comes from Eubasilissa splendida, assembly GCA_031772225.1. Classification (NCBI taxonomy): domain Eukaryota; kingdom Metazoa; phylum Arthropoda; class Insecta; order Trichoptera; family Phryganeidae; genus Eubasilissa; species Eubasilissa splendida. Next base: position 13,686,645 of record CM062867.1, read on the forward strand.
ACAACACTAAAATGGCATATAATTAAAATATGCAGCTTAGGATTATGTTCCGTGTTTTTTTCTATTCTAAATATTTGTTTAAAAAAATTCCTCTAGCAATCCACATATACTCTTGACATTTAGACAAACGTGTCACCGTGTATGGGCTCCTTAAAAACATAGATAAACAGAGATACAGTAAAAACAGAAAACTAAAAGGAACTCTGGAATGAAGCAGTCAACGTGAAAAATAACTCGATAATTGGGTAAACAGGACGCGTCGCTGGAAAAACGACATCGGTGTGGCCAGTAATTAAAATATGCAGGCGCACATTCTGCTCGGCGTCTTGTCCATTCTCGCTGTTTATCTTGCGATACTGAAAAAGGATTCCGTATCAAGATGGCGTATGCAAATTTATTAGTCGTAAAACTTTGCTAAATTACCAACAAGCGGCAACTCTCAAAGAGCGAGTCCGGTCATGCCAAATATCACGTATATTCGTGAGAGTATAAATATTTGTTTATTTGTGGCGGGTGTATTAAATTCTTAAATTTATTCCTTCTTTCAAAGGATACGAAATAATACGGTCGATTGACACACGACACTCTCCATTTTTAAACTGATATACTCGTTGATATACTAAGTGTTTAAATATAAACTATTTTAAAATGTGAGGCGGTGGAAAATTGCCATATTATTATAGTAATTTTTTTTGCATATATTGTGCATTTAGTGCTTATCGCGAATGCATTTAAACCAATTAAATATGCCAGTTTTTAATTGTTATTCGACAAATACCAAGTCAATTGACAGCCGAACAAATATGTCACATCGAGCACAATTGTACAGCCAATAAGAGTTAAGTAGAAATCTTCGCTTCAACCAATTGGGAGCCCCAATAATGTTGTTATAATCGTATTTTGATTTTGCGTCCATGATCAGCGTGCCCAAATAAATTGCCTCTTGAACTATCTCACATCCTGTGAAGTTTGTTGTGATGCATTAGATACATATTAACAGAAAAGCAATCGCCTTCTGTAGAATCTACATTTCGATGCGGAAATTTCTTATTATATTGTTTTAACCTAGAGCTATCTTAAATTGATATAATTATCGTCAGAACGGAATTAAAAACATAAACATGAAGGATATAATGAACTTAAACAAATGAAATAATATGGGCAGGTGAAAAAATTAACTTAAAATCACAACTGAATACGATATTTTATGGAGAACCGTTTTGAACAGCAATGATAAAATATCACAGCACATATTATTCACATCAGTTTTTAATAACAAATATTCGACATCGGTGACATCTATTGCACAATGCGGCAAGATTGTAAATGAATACTAATATTCATTCTTATTTTTGCCAATCTGTACGCCATCTAGCGGATTTCTTGAATACAATTGAAATTTAATACAATAGCTACAAAACTTGCTTTGCGGCCGATGGTATCTATATTTCAATGCGGAAATCCTATATTATATTGATTTAACAATACACCACGTGGTGTACATTGTCTTTATTTTTAGTAAGAAAAAATAAAATATTAGTAAAATGATACATGCTATATACACATATATGTACACCTAGAGCTATCTTAAATTGAAATATTAGACATCAGCGTCATCTATTACGGAAATATTTTAAATGAATATTAATATTCATTATTATTTTTCGCTAATCTGTACTGCCACCTAGCGGATTTAAAAAAAACCATCACTAACATTGGATACTGGATACAATAGTTACGAAGCCAGGGTGTATGATAGATATCTGGATTTAAAATAAAGATGTCAATGTTTCAAATAAACTTTTGATTAATGTTAATCCCAACACTGCAATAAGTGACTACCGGACCCCGAATAACGAAACAATAAAACCAGTTTATACGTCTCCGCCTTTATCGCTGTCCATACATCTTACTTTGTACATTTCTTTGTTTTTTTTTTTGGTTTTTTTACTTCTCAGTAATCGGATTTACAACTGGACATATGTTTCCGGGCTATTTGAGAGCCGGCTAAATCACGCAGGTATAAAAAATTACGCAATAACGTTTCGGAAGACTGAATGAAAAAATGTACGAGAGAAAAATAAGGGAAATGTGATTTATCCGCGACTGGGACAAAAAGTCGGCTGCGAAAGGTATGTTAGGTAACAAAGTTAATTATTTTTTGATCTGCAAACAGAATTTATTCAACTGAGTACGTTTGGCATCGTTTCTCTGGTATAACAAGGTTAACTGTTATTTCTGGAACCAATGGAGTTAATCGCCATTCAAAACGGAATTTTAAACTAATAGATGAATATATAATTTATTTTTTTAAGAACACATTTTTGTCGTGAAGTTGCATTTTCAGAACATAGTTTAATTTTATTTTATTAAGGGATTTTGACATATATAAACTTAATATAATTAACATAATAAATATTTAACATGTGATACTATTTTTGAAAATTCACAGAAATGTTTAGGTGCGGAAGAAAAACAAAAAGAAAAAAGGTGGGAGAAAGGGTGGGGAGGTTGCAACTAGCGCTGGTTCATAAAAATAACTCTTTAAGCGTAGTAAGGTTAATGTTGAAAAAGGAAATTTCTTATTGTGGTATTTGCATGATCGGTGAGTATTCGGGGAAGCGCGTTCATCATTTCGCTATAGCAATCGAATACATTGTCGACAAATTTTGAATTCATATTCTGTAATCTTTACAATTAATACATCTATTATACCATGTTTTTCAGGTTCAAATCTCGGTAGTAAATAAATATTTTTTGATAGATTTTTCTAGTTGATTAATAATTTAATTCGTATGTAATTTAATGCCGCAAATATATTTAAAAAAAAATAAAACCTTCTTTCACTGGCCGCAAGAATCAGGTACATTTCACTTGTGCGTGAGAGTGTATTTTTTTTTTCACTAGGACCAATATTAACGGATTTAACAGCCGCGATGTCAAAAATAAATGTAATAAAATTTCATTCCTTCCCGGTGAAATGTACACGCACGCGATGTGTACACTGTAGAATACTAAACTCACTCGATTTTTTTTTTAAATTGGGAAACTGATGGAAAATACAGACGTACCAAAAAAGACAAGATACGATTGGTGGAAAAGTGGTAACATTGCTAAATGCATGAAATTTATTTATTGATCATACGGTACGATGTACCGTTAACAAAAATGTAAAAAAAAAAAAATATCAAAGATTATTTGATACTAAATATATTTAAGATGGTTGAAAATGAGTCTGTACATACAAATCTTTAATGATACAAGACCGTCACGATAAAGTGTGATTAATATGTATGCCGTACCTCATGTTACATAATGAGGATTCGGTAGCTGTTGCGCGCATGGCGTGGTCCAGTTTTTAATAATACGCGTCATGTTGAAACTAGAAATACATGTACCGTTATATTTATCGGAATATTAATTGTATCGTAAGGTGCAGGGCACGACTGCTCAACGCGCCCTGGACAGTGTGAAGAACGGCTGACGTCATTCGAATGGGATACGACTAGTGATGGGTCCACACTAGCGAAGGACAAAACTTCATTTCGTAATGAACGCTTCGCGAAATGCACGTTCACCAAAATGAACGATTTATCGAAGTATTTTGGTAAAATACTCCCGATGCAGGTCGCAATCGCTTCGCACTTCATATAGTACAATTAAGTGTTGTTAAATCGTTATTTAAACCGTTATTGAACTATACTTCAATGAAGTGCGAAGTATGTAGTGATACTTCGCAAAGTATACTTCAATAGACTACATGAAGTGAGTGGTAAACTCTTTCGTCTCTACACGTACACAGTTTGCATTGTGCGCGTTGCTGAGTGAGAGAATCGTTGCAGGTAATCAAGTTATTTACTAGTGTGTGTGAATACGTTGTGAAGTATTTGATTATTGAAGCGTCAGCATAAAGAACTAATTCGTTGAAGTACTTCGTTATACTCACGCTTCAATACTTCAATAATTCACATACACTAACAAACAACTCAGCACAGAGTGTGTAAAGAACGAAGACAATAAACAAGTACGAAAAACTACATGAGTATGCAGCTAACTTCACGGTGTTCATTGAACTGTATGCTTCGCAAAGAACCACGTAACACACTCCGGACTTCAGATACTTCATTAACCACTTCGTCAACCAGTGGTACAAACATACTTCGAATCAAGTTGGTAAACTTGCATTTTGCAGTTTTGCCCTTGCTAGCTACAACGACTGAGTCGATCCTGGTCAAGATCTATCTACCAATAACACTCTGTAGGAACACTACCAAACGAGCAAAACTCCCGACAATTACCTGAGACAGCGGCAACACGGATTATTTTATATTCGAATATTTAGAACCAACATATCCAAGAGCAATACTGAACCACATTGACACATCGTGTCCTCAGAACAGCAAACGTATCATCCGACTTTAATATCAAACTTGGATGTTAAAATTATCCAATATTATTATCAAGTTTTGAATATTAATTTTCCAATTTCTTGAGCGGAGTTTGTTAAATTTTTACAATTATTTTTTATAAAAATATTATTATAGATAACTTTATTTTCTAAACTATTTACTAGAAAAATGTTGATATATATTTTGTAAATATCTAAACACGCAATGTACTGTTTCGGTTGTAATACAACGCCATTTTATGGTCGGCTGGCTACCGATATATATTTTTTTCTAGTATTCAAGTCAACAGTTGTTTTTATAAAAAAATATTACAAGTGCTACTAAATTTCTAGGAAATTTGACATGTTATAAATAGAAAAAATGTTTTGATATAAAAAAATCAATTTCGACCAAAATGTCATATACTTTGTTATTCCAAGGGAACGATATTCTACAAGAATGAAAAACAGCTGAAGGTTGAAGGGTTAATGGTTCTTGCATAGATTTAATTTACCCTTTACTAAGGCGGATATCTGCCATATTATGTTAATTTGCATTATATTTATTAATTATGTTTTTTTTTCTGTATTTAGAGCAGGGTTGCCAATAAGACAGGGGGCTAGCGTCTGAACTAATGTTTTGCGTGGTAAGGGGTGGGGGGGGGGTTAATATTTTTATCACTTTCCTTACTTATTTACTTACTTACCACTACGCCGTTTCTCCGCGGGCACACAATTTTCGCCTCATGCACATTCATACATCTTCTCATACAAGCTCGCCGACTGTTGAGCCTTCTAACAGAAACATCCTCTATTATTTAGTTTACCTGGTCGTGCCAAGTCTTCCGCGAACGTCCTCTATTTCTGGTGCCATCAGTATAATAATAATAATAATAATTTATTTGATTCATAGTACAGTGTGTTATATTATAATCAGATAAATATTTCAGCAAAGTAAGACATATATTTGGGTACCCTGCCTGCTACACTAGTAGCATACTGTATTATAGCAGACAGTGTTTTTCCGGTATAGTGCAATGTTCAATGTACAAAAGTATATGACAGAATATAACAGAAATGAGAGTAACAGTTCCGGAAAAGGGTGGGGCCTTTTAATATTATATGCAGTGATGTAGTGGGGCCAGGGCGGTCCCCTGACACTTGTTTGGCACGGAACAAACTTTCCAAGTACATTTAAAAAGTATTTTGGTACAAAATATTCCGCATAGAATTTTGTACATCGAACATCGTGCAACGGGCGGATATTATGAGAATGCAATCAAATGTATAGGGCCGGAGCATTTTCTAAATTTAATCATCATCCCATTCTTTCAACCATTGACCACATGCACTTGGTGACAGATGAAATATGCGAACTCAACTTTAATAAACAATTATCCCTAAATTTTCATATCATGGCTCGATTGTTTTTTTGACACATGCATGGTTTTAGCTTTTACAAAAGCTAATTTATCATTTAATTTTAACGTTGAACATATTTATTTTTAAATTTCTTTGGGAATACATGAAAGAAAAAAAAGTGGGAGGGTGGTGGGAGGGGGGTATAGATTGGGGTTAAAATCACATACCGCCCTGGTAATTTTTTATTTAACACTACTTTCAATTTTAAAAAGGTGAATATGACTTATGTGCTATAAATATTAATAACGAATTGTAACTGATTGAACATTTTATTAATTTAGCAAGGGGCTCGCGCCAATCCCCCACCCCTGGTATATTTATCGTGTTCACGATGTGTTAATAAATGGAAAAAAATCTCAATTATTCTTTATATTTCAACATCTGAAATGATCATTAATTCCACCAATAAATAAAACTACAATTTAAGAAAGATCTACATCAAATTGTCGGCAATAACGCGATGCGTTGTCTGTGTAAAAGGGGGGGGGAGGGTGTCTACTAAATAAGGCCCTGCTCCAACATTTCCGGAATGTGTCCTTAGCGAGTTATTACACGACACACCTGTCTCACACGCGACCGCTGCGCGCTGGTGAGACCGATACTAATGACTATGTAATTCTGTCTCAGGAATTTTGGTTATACAATTTTAATTTCTTCACAAAAATATTTTTTCGATTTAATATTGTTTTACATGTCGCCGCCTTCGGCCTAACATACTGATGGTATTTAATAAAATATATTTTTTATGGAAAGGAAGCATGGATACTTACCGAACAAATTATAAGACGACTTAAAGCATAAGCATAATAAGCCGGATGGATAGAGTTACGAATGAGGATGCTGTGGCTCTGATGGATAAAGAAAAATACGTATTTGAAGCAATTAAAATTTGAAAACTACTATATATCGGATATGCGATGAGACATCCAGAGAAGTATGAAATGTTGCACCTCGGCAATGCGGGAAAAAATTGCTGGAAGACTGAAGAACCCAAGGCGATGGTTTGACCAGTCTACTGTAAAGCTTTTCCGGGCCGCGGTGATCAAAGTGATAATAGCCGACACGATACCAATGTCCTTTGAACGAATCGGGCACGAGAAGAACATTTATTTGATTTAGATAATGAGATATTCGTTTCGAAGTTATGACCTTGTAACTTGGACCTGATATGAACATCTTGCACATGTACCAGCTTTTAACCCGTCTAAAAACGCAATAGTCAATATCAATATCACAATATCATTAGGCAAAAGACGGGGATCTGTAGAGAGAAAAAGCTGTGAAAACACGGAGGCCTATTATATTCAACACTGGACGCAGATCGGTAGAAGAAGAAGAAAAAAAATCAAAAAGTGATAATGTGCTTTAGAATGATTTAAACTGGACAATAGTGAAATTTCAGCAACTTAAAAAATGCCCACATTAAGGCAGGTACACTTTAAGCGTCCCGAGTGTATATAAATATATAAAAATCAGAAAAAGGCGAAATGAATGACGACGACGACGATGATGATGATGATGATACGTACGTATACATAATAAAGAGGTGAAAGAAGAAATATATTATTTTTTTTCACCAAATAAAATTAGAAGACGAAGCATAAATGGCGTTGCCAGCCGCCGCCGCGACCCCCTATCGGACTCGGGTATTAATATTATTTTTTGCCAACGTGCATGGCAGTTTTACGGCAAGGATTGCCTTTTACATAGTTAAACAATATTTTTTTTTATAAATAAAATATAACAAAGCGGAAAAAATTAGATGAGATGTTAGATGAATTACTTAGAAAAAAATCAATCTTTCGAAAAATACATACAATTTTTATAGTCCACAGTATTTTATGGGTGGGATACCTGAATATAATATAATATAACAAGGAAATAAAAATTACATAAGAATATGTTCTTTTACTTTGAATTTTAAGGTGGTCAGAAGGTTATTTATAACCAAAGTTTGTTGCTATTAAGATCCTCCAGTGTTGCACGTTATCAGACACACTAAACTTGGTAGTTTATAATGTTTATATTCGGTACAGATCAGAACGAAGGAAAATCTAAAAACAATTCTAATTTTAAAATATATGATGATAGATGTCGTTTGTTGTTTGTTTATTTTTAAATGCACATTCAGAACAAAAATGTGACATATCCACGTATTCGTATGTAATTTATCAGTTTCCTTTCATATTTGACACAAAACTAGGCTCTTATTAAGACATCGTAATAATTTATTTGCTATAAAACAAGAGCAGAATAATATTTAGTTAAGAGTTGGCAAAAAAAAAACCTATTTTTAATACACTGCTATGAAATGTCACCTTTTAGAAATATATCTTTAAAATCAAACTCTCCAATTTTAAGAATCCGAACCAAAATTCACAGATTCTATACATAAAATAGTACGAAAGAATAAATATTTTTGGGCAGAAAGTAAAATGTTAAAAATGCCTGTATCTAAATTTTAGACCGTTTTCAACGGTAACAAGGACATTTATTAAAAAATCCATTATGTCCGCTTGTTAAAAGCGACAACATTGACTCTGGACCCACGAGCAAGTTGGGGCAAACAATTAATCAGTTGGGTCAACAATAAAGTTACTTTACGGCGGTCGAGTGAACTAACTTGCCAGTCGGTGGCGATGTAGACAACGCGATGTCTCCGGAGAACAGGTAGGTACCCAGCGTCTAGGATAGATGGGGATGTGTTGCGGAGAGACAGGAGTACCTAGCTATTGGATCGCGGCTGCGAGGACCAAAATGTTTTGACTGACAAATAAAGTTGTAAATACGTGGACTCTCCACGACTCTATTCTTCATCACATTACAAAAAAAACATTAAGAATGTCACTAACAGTGGCGAAAATACACCAATGAATTGCATTGGGGCCCGCGTTATGTAGGCGACCGAATCGATATTTTTGCGATAATCGATTCTTTTCCCAGCACTAATATGAATTTATAACTATTAAAATCCACCACAGTAAGAAATAGAATTATAAAATTGAATAGATTTCAATCACGTGTTACGTTTTAAAATACGTGAAAACATTATCAATGTATACACTAATATCTCGCTGATATGTCGGGTGGAGCAAGGATTTTATTAGTTGTACCTAAAATGTGTGAATATGATAAGAGACAAGAAACCAATTTTGATCTTATTAATATCACAAAATGCTCCGATTTTTTTTTTCTCCGGCACAGTTTAGTGCCCTGATTACACAAATGAAGTCAAATGAATAGTGTCTATAATAAAACAACCAAACCTAACCTAACTTAAAAATAGAAATGTATTAAATAACCAAACCCAACCTAACCTATGAATGAAGCAGCGGCTGAAACATGTATTTTCTATGATCTTCAATGTCAAATGTACTGTGAAAATGCGAAACTTTAAAGTGTAATAATTTTTTAAATACTTACGAGCGCCTTAATTTGACTTCATTTATGTAATCAGAGCACTAAACTACGCAGGAGGAAAAAAATGAACCAAATTGGAGCAATTGAACCCTTCCAGGGCCCTTCCATTTTGCGTAGATGTCCAATACCTTTTTTGCACTTTGCAATGGGGCTCAATTTTTCTAATTACGTCGCTATGATCAGCAGCGACTTAGTGATCAAAATTAATAGATAGAAATATGCAAACCAGACAATACCCCCCAGTTTGAAGGGTGGTGTCCAATGTATCAAGAATATAATTGTAGATGTTTTCAAACATGCCAACCCTGATAAGACAGAAATTTGGGACAAAAGGAATGAACGGAAAGGGAATAAAGAGAAAACAGTCCCAAAATGATAACATCTTCTTGAAGACGCACAGACTTGTCATTACAGACAAGACGTTTCTTTTAAAAATAAATAAAATCTTTCAAATAAAGCTGAGCTTATGTTATGAAATTAAGACTAACGTGGTGGTCTCCCAGGACGAGACCTGGACCTCAAACACTTGATCACTGGGCATATGTCTAACCGCTAAACCAAAAAGCACATCTTTTTTTCTATCAAATCAACTACGAGGTGTACAACGGAAAAGTACTAACTATGCAAGTACGTAGTGAAAAATTAATAATGTAATAAAAAAAAATAATTATCACATCTATTTTAAATTCGTAAGTTTTCACTGGTTCCGGTGTGAAAATCATTGTTTTATCTAAATCCCTTGCAAGTAAGTAGCTATTGCTCTATTTTTGTTCTAGCCAAATTGATGTGGTAGTTTTGAGATATTATTGTATCTAATGTGTTGTTATTTTCCGTGTCATCATTAGCAAGCTCGGGTACAAGTTTACACCTCGTAAAATGCATAAAACAATTAAATAAATTGTAGAGGTCAAGAAGAAAGTTAGCGTGACCAAATTGGATTTAATGAAACGGTGAACCCGGGCTCATTTATGATAATAGGGTTATTAACAAAAGAGTGGAGTACCCCTGTACAATGTAGGTACCTGTTACGCTACAAGGAACTCCAGCCACCCTCTGATAATACCTGCTTAGAAGGGCTGGGACCGCTTTCCAAGTTTTGAATACTGAGGTAGATAGAAATTAATATTTCTCAAACTTAAGAGTCGTGAATAATAATTTTCTGCACGTGTACGCTTACATAAAAAACGGAAATAATATGTTATGGACCAAATAAATAATAAGACATTACGCATATATATTTGTAATGCCCAGAGAAGTTGGGCAGAATTATATGTTTTTTTAAATACAAATTAAATGTATTAATTAGACACATGTGTTGCCGTAGGTGCCATCGGTTAATGCAATTTCCCCGAATTGGACGAAATCCAGGTTCGAATCCCGGTAGCAACAACAATATTTTTCAATAAAATTGATTTTATATGAATATCTTTCTTTATTATTTTAATTTATTTTATTCGGAAAACATACAGTTTATTAGTAAATACGAAAATCATAATAAAAGCTAGACAATTATTAAACCAGTTACATGTTTTCGTACTTTATACAGTAAGTACAATTTAAAATTTAAAAAGGACTATGTAGAAAAATGTGAGAGAAAAAAGACGAGAATAAAAATATAAATACACAGAAAAAAGTTAGAAAAAATAAAATAAGAAAATATTCGAGGGGAACGGGAGGGTGAGGGGAAAGGAAAAGGAAAATGGGATAGGGAATAAAATCTGTGTGATAAAAATAAAATGAAAAATAAAGGTCATTAAAGTTAATGTATTGAATTTAGATTTAATTGAGGTAACTAAAGTATTAAAAATGTCTAGTAATTAGTTCTAATTAATACATTTAGATAGTATTTAAAATATCACAGACCTATATTCTGAATAATTACAATTTCACAATAAGAATGTGTTCTCCTTAATAAGAATTATATGTGTTAATTAACTGTTCTTCGTCTTCTTCCACGGCACTACATCCAAGGGTGTGATTTGGCCTCCTCCACAGGTGCTTCTCCAGTTTCCGGACTCTCAAATCCTGCTCTAGTCTTCTTTCACACAGTCAGCCCACCTTTTCCTTTCTCCTCTTCCACTGGAGCGTCTACTTGGTCATGATTTTTGATGTCCTGTCATCTGGAATTCTTTCAACATGGCCAACCCACCAGATTTACAGAATTTTATGATTGTTTCTTGATCAATTAAGTTTAGAGCTTACGATTCATTTTTATTCTATACGCTTAATTTATCATTCTGGCCGGTCATTATGCACCATACAGGGTTTCTAAGCAATATAATTTTGCAATTAAAATAGTGGACGTTTTCGAAAAATTTATCTTAACCCAACTTTGTCCTTCAGAAATCTTCGCTTACGATTGGTAAATTGTTTTCTTGAATATAATTGATTTGATTAAGATCTTCGATGGTCAGAACGGTAGCTACATTGCACGGTTAATTACACTGTTCACAGAATATGCAGTTATTATGCACGATACCGGGCCAAGGCTCTGTATATGAGAACATGGGTTTTATGTTTAATTTTTATTCTGCACAGTGGATATATAAATAGTTACTTTATTGAATATTCACTATCAGATCCAAACCAGATAACGGTTGCTTATTTCTAGGCTCTGACCGTTGTATATTATTAAATTAAAAAGATTTAAATACGTAATGTACTGACCTGGCGGTAGTACGATGCCTTCCCGCCACGTTCCATGTGTTTTTTCCTTGTATTTAAATCAACAGTTGTGGCGTAACTAGTGCTATTAAAATATGACTTTGTTTTCATATTATCTCCTAAATTACTAAGAAATTTGACATGTATGTAATACGAGGAAGAGAGGAAATTATTGTGCGAATTTTGATATAAAGTCAATTTTGACCAAAATATCAGAAGATCACTATAAAACGAAATGTTTCAGTTGATAATTGAGAACAATGAACAAGATATTATATATATCATCTAATTCATACAGTTACAAGTGCATGACATACTCAATTGCAATCGATGTGGCTGTGGTCTAGTGGTTACGATACTCGCCTAGTGATCTGGTAGATGGGGGCATACCTCGTTCCAGGAGGCCATCATGTAAGTCCTATTTTCATAGTACAAGCGTTTAGCTTAGTTTGAAAATAGTAAGAATACTGATGTGATACGTATTCCGTGTACGCATCTCTATTTTTTTTTTAAATACAGTGAAATCTCGATCGATCGTTCCTCGAATAATCGTTTTCCCGCATGTATCGTTTATTTCTTCCAGTCCCGAATTAATTTCATACAAAACACCCAAAAATAGATCGCACGGATCGTATCTCATGCATAATTTGACCGCATTAATCGTTTAAAAATTACGCGGCATACTTCAGAGAGAATCCTGCTACTGACTGCCTTATGACATTATACAATACAAAGTTTAATTATAATTTTTTTGTTTTTATGCAGATTTTTTTATTTAAACACATTTATTTAGATGTGAAATACATATCTTTTTTACAATATGTATTAAACACTTTAGTGTGGAAAATGTAACTTTTTTCTAAACTCCCGCATTCATAGTTTATTTTAGTAGGTCCATTCAAAAACGATAGATAGAGGTTTCACTGTACATACCTGAATAATGCAATCATAACGCATTCTTGTTAAATTCCCGTATTTTCCGTCGTTGTACCCGCAAATTACGTCGTCGGTTTGACACAGTCGGCAGCCCTGCGAGAGGCGCGACGAAACAAGGGCGAGTCCCACGGGGCGGCGGAGTAAATGCCCCACCGTACAAGTGCCATCAGCCGAATGAGCGGGACGGGTCCAGGTCCGGCCACCATTATTCCCAGTTGTCGGAAGATGTACCGCGGTGCTTGACAATAATGACTTCTTCCACGGTCTCCATACGGACGCGGGTCTGGAAGATTGTCGCTACGAGTTTATTTAGTTTTAAAGCTTCAAGCGTCCGTTGTTCACGGGCTGTGAGCTATTCAGTCTGACCGGTATAAATACACGCATCGTGTTAAACATTTCATTTAAACGACCATCTTGAATGTAACAAATAAAACAGATTTACGTACAAAATAAATATATTAAACGAGACTTTTTCTGGTCTAATCAATTTTAAATATGAATTAAATGTATTAATTAGAAAGTATTAAGTAATGTAGTAATTACAACTATGCTACAGCGACAATACTTTTAGCGACAAATTTTCGAACCGTTTTGATATTAATACATTTAATCGTTCCATTATTTGAAAGAGCCATCTACCTTATTTTTACGGAATCTCAAATATTTAATTCATATTTAAAATATCACAGACCTATGTTCTGAATAATTACAACTTCACAATAAGAATGTGTTCTCTTACTAATAGATTTTATTTGATACTCTCCGATACATCCGGCAGTACGTGGGTTTATTTATATTTTAACTTTAAAAAATTTCAGAATCATCTAATTTCACGAAGCTTATAGAAACTTCTAGAAAAAACAAAAACACGTTATATCTATTATATTTAAAATTAAACTACGCCCACTTTTTAATAACCATTAACATAAATTTTATATATTGCATCCCATTTCCCTCCCCTCCTTACCATTTCCACTTTGTACGTTCAGTTTAAAAACACTATTTTGTTTATGAGTTTTTTTTAAATATATATATATCTTATTTTATGTTTATTTCAATGTAAAAGTCTGTTTGTTTATCAGTTTGTTCATGTGTACTATTTTTTAGTTTATTATGTACTATTTATATAATTCCGAAGAAACTTCACTGGTGTTATTTTTATATATTATGTTATTATCAGTTATTATTGTTGTACTGCTTGTTTCTCTAAAAATAAAAAAATAAAATATTGCGCTTGGTATCTATTGCAACAGATTATCAAAAAACAATAATGAATAATAATATTTATTTACAATCTTTCCGAAATGTGCAATAGATATCACTGATGTCTAATATTTGTCAAAAACTGTTGTGAATAATTCTTGGAATCATATCAATTTAAAATATCTCTAGATATATATATATATATGTATATAACATGTATCATTTTACTAATATTATGTTTTTTCTTACTGATAATGTACACTACATGGTGCATTGTTAAAGCAATATAATAAAAGATTTCGGCATTGAAACATAGATTTTACGGAAACACGCGCCATATAGCGGCTAGTATTGGCAGCCAAGCGGTCATAATTGCCACCTGCAGGGCCTAGCAGCAAGCAATCAAAGGTAGACAATAGACTTAAAACTTGTTGGTTTTAGCACACTAACGAGGCGTCTCGATATTTATACAAAGATGTAGGGACACGTGAGAGACCGCTTAAATATACTACAAGAATATGATCCGATGGTAATATATTTTTTTGGCTACTGCAGAGCTTTGATTAAATGGATAAGGCACGAAAAGAAGGCAATATATATTAACACTTATCGCTGTACCGGTAGAGATTTTTCGCGCGTCCTACTCCATTGTAATTACATTCCCTGATATCTCATTTAGCAGCTATAAGAGGGAAAATCTCTTGCATCAGTCTCGGCAGCGCTCACGCATGTGAAAGTATGCTTATACGGTTTCCTCTAGGTCCAATATTAACGAAGTTATTTAATGATTTTGAACTGTCACCATTGTAAAACAAGATGGTGGATAAACATGCGGGTAAACATAGTTGAAAGCCCTCTTGCGGCACTATAGAATTGAGTTTAAATCGTTAAATCATCTGATAAGTGTACTCGCCTACTATTATTATAAAAAGTGAGAAAATGTATTGTATGCAGACGATACAGTGATATTAGCGGATAGTTTATTTCTTCAATATTTGTAAAATTACTTTTTGGCCTCATTTCATATTAATAATCAGACAAAGCACTTTGTTTAAACCACTATTAATTGATTATTCTACATGTTTCGATACCTATGGTATCTTCTTCAGGAAACAATGTATACTGGAGTTAAAAAATACAAGCATAGATAAAAACAAAAACTATAAAGTGGTGAATAAGTAAGAACTAATATGAAAACAAATTTAAAACGTGACTATTTGCAAAGAGAAATTTGTTATTTATAATATTTAGCTTGCTATTAACCCATTTTCTTATTTCCAAATCTTCAAATTTATCTAACTGTAAACCCCTAGTATTTGTATGTATAATTTCTAAACTCTTATTAATATCAAAGGAATGGTTTGTTTCCAAAAGGTGATTGGAAAATTCTTTTTGCAAATAGTCACGTTTTATATTTGTTTTCATATTAGTTCTTACACATTTACCACTTTATAATTTTTGATGCTTGAATTTTTTAATTTCAGTATACATTGTTTTGCTGAAGAAGATACCATAGGTATCAAAACATCTAGAATAATCAATAAATAGTGGTTTAAACAAAGTATTTTGTCTAATTATTAATAGTTTATTTGTTTATGTATTTGTTTCAACCCATATACAATTATACACAGTATTACAATTTATTTATTTATTTTACTTTGTTTATTTATAATTATTCAACCCTACAACTGCATTTCATCTGATTCTGACTCCCCTCACAAGATCTGAATCAATATCAAAGTGGGCAGTGAACGCAGTTTACAGAATCTAGTTAAGTTGGATGTACGATGTATGCAATGAAAGTAACCTTTAGATGAATGATAGCAAGTCGAAAGTGGTAGTAATATTTTGTAAGACAAGAAATAATGATTCTAAAATGATGCGGGAAATAGATTAATGAATATTTTTATCTTTTATTGTGAAATAAATGCAGCTATATTCTATATATATCATGCAATAAATAATGTAAGTCAAATAAAATTAGTGCATTAATTGATGGCACGTTTTTTTTTACGATAGCAAAAAGTCGTGAAAGTTTTTTTTTTTAAATTTAATTTAAAAAGTCAAATTATAATAAATATTATTGAGTTCTGCTAGTTTGCAGACATGATATGTTACAGCTGTTTCGGCGGTTAAGGCCATTTTTAAGTTAAGTGGATAAATCACGTACAATCGACTTATTCAACAGATTTTAGTTACCCCTTCCTCTATCCATGGGTAATTAGGTGGTTTATTCCCAGAGGCACTACCTTATCATTACAAAAATTCTGTTAATATGTATGACATCTATATAAGCTTAATTGCCAATTTTCCCGTTTCTGTAAATGATTAGTTGAAATATTCTGTAAGAGCTTCTATTTATTTTAACTACCCCATTGTGATTGGTTATTTTATCTTGTTTTAGGTTTTACTTTTCTGTTAAACTAAATTAAATGCCGTGAATGGCTGGTGCTACAATAGACAATTTCTTCGGTGCACGGGAGGCGATTTTTGAACGCCTTTGCTGTCTTCACGTCGTGAACGAGCAACACCGCGCAGGACCGTCGATGTACATAGACGTGTGAACCGTCCCCAGGCAATCCATTCTTCCCGTCGAACAAAGCTCGATGGCCGCCTATGAGGGCCGCTCCGTAAGTACCCGCGTTTAAAATAATTCCGCCCCTAAGCGCCGGAAGTGAGTGATAATGAATACACGGAGAGTCCTTTGTACTCTGTGAGCGTACCTCACACCGCTCATAAGCCTCGTTCAGACGGCTCGAGTGGCTGTTCAAGTTGTTTGCAAGCGTGGGTACCCCCCCACCCATTATCAAATAGTAAAGTGGCCGTTTCACGCCGGTCGAAACGTAATCGCAGCTAGGAAACACCGCGTCGCTTTCTGCGCGGGGGTTTTAAACTTCTAGAATTTTAATAATAATTTCTGGCCCGCGTTAAGGATGAGAAAAGGGCCAGGGAGTTTCAAGGCATAATTTATAAAGTTGTTTACATAAATAGACGATAAAAGCTATTATTTATACGTCCCCCTTGTAAAAAAAGGGGAGCACGCAATTGTACGAAGAACGGGGAACGGGGCAATTAGTAATAATGTTTCAACCGTTCTTCACAGTCAGCCGCGGAAAATTAAGAAGGGTAAACACAACTATATCATTATGATTGGAATAATTAATGTAGAATTAAATTATGTAAAGCAATCTGAAACCATCTAAAGTATTAAATATTTTATAAACCCGCCCTAGGAAAGACCTTATATGTATGTATTATGTATGAGAAATATTTTACGTATTCTAAGAATTCAATTTTAAGTAACGAACCCTTTCAAATTGACTAATGCGTTGTTTATCATTTTGGAGAATTATTAAAAGACGTAGACGTTATTAAAATTTAAATGCCCAAATTAAATATCTGCCTAAGTACCAAAAATGAAAACGGGATGTGGCGTATATGCTGAAAACAAATTAGACGCAGAATTTGGAGAACTTAACATTGTCTAAGTTATCAAAATTCAAAACGACCGACGAAGAAAGTGTTTTATGCAAAACTTTTTGGTCTCAGGAGTGTCGGAAGAGCCAAGCCACAGTGGTTGGATAGCTTTACCCAGGAAGTTCAAGAGGACAGGTCGCAGTGGCGAAACCCACTTGAGGAGGCTAGGGCGCAAGCATAAACGATTGCTTACTTACTTACTTACCATCACGCCGTTTCCCGAGGATAGAGCGCCACACTCCTCTGTGTTGACACACAATTTTCGCCTCATTCACATTCATACATCTTCTCATACAACCTCGCCGATTGTTGAGGCTTCTAACAGAACCATCCTCTATTTTACCTGGCCGTGCCAAGTCTTACGCGGACGAGGACTATTTGTGGTGCCGTCAACACTTGCGTCATATATCTACCTTACCATTCTATCCTCAATCATCCGTTCCATATGACCAAACCACGTTAGCGATTCTATCTTAACCTTATTCACTATACTAAGATCAGCTTTACATTCTTTGCTTATTTCATCATTCTTTACTGTCATAAATACGCCTAAGTGATCTCATTTCCACTGCATTTATTCTACTTTTGTTCCTCTTCTGCCAGCTCCAGACCTCACTTCCATACATCAGTGTCGGTACCAGGACTCCATTGTGTACCGCTAGTTTTGCCTCGATTGACAAGTTTCCATTAGCTATAATTTAATTTAAGGCGCCGTTCACTTTGTTTCATGCAGTCACCCTCTTTTCGATATTTTTTCCAGCCTTTCCGTTTCTATCAAACATACTTCCCAAATACAGAAACTCATCTACTTGTTCCAAACATTTATTATCAACAAGTTACCTACATTTTCTAAATAATTAGAAAAATAAGTATGAATATGAAATCTTGATAAGGTTCCATTAAATGGAAGAACTTTTTCTACTGCTGTTACGAAATACGTTCGAATATAAGAAGCTAGCTTTTATTTCCAAACTGACTTTTTTAAAATTATATAACTGCGAGGGACACATGCTGTCGAATGCTTTACTCATTTAATTATGACAATCTTATATATTTCATCAAATTTGAAGTTAACATATTGCCTTTTTAATGAGACATCTATTTTTATCAAGCTACCAAGCTTACAAGAAAACATTTTTTTTCGAAAGACAAATATGTTTTTTGTACCTTTGTAATATTAATTAATATCTAACAACAGCCCACAAATATACATTATTTCTCACCAGGACTAATTGTAATCTCTAATCGCTACCAGCATTTCAAAATGTAGGCAAGTAGGTCCAGAATAAATCAAAATATACTACTTAAATTTTACAGTGTATTAAATCCAGATAATAATTTGAGTCATACTTAGCGTAATGGACGGTAATTTACTTAATTGTAATAATTATTAATACATTACAATGATTCAGGAACGCAGAAATATTAATAGCATTGAATAATGTTGAATTCAAATATCAATTAATCGGCTACGCTTTGAATTAAGTACACACTGACTACAGAGATACGAATCGGTACAAAGAAGAATTAATTATTATTTGTTTCGAAAGGTCTGCGATTGTACAACGATATAATTCCATCGCCGTAGGCATTGATATAAAAGTAAATGACGAACGATGAAGTTAAGTGGAACAGCCAGTGGCGTAACTAATAAAAGTGGGGACCAACGCAAAATAAAGGCACAGTAAGTCCTCTACATGCGACAACCTCTACTTTCAACTTGGGCACATTCATAGATACGAACGTCCGTGTATTTCGGTTCATGAATTTGGCAGCAGCGCGTAAGGTTAGTTCGTACCTCTGCCGCATGGCGGCGTACGGAACCCACGCTTTCAGTAATGTTTACAGTAGTCTTCTTTGACAGATGTGTCTGTTCTTTAGTGTAACTACGTTTCATTTAATTACAGTGTGTTTCATTTTAATCCCATCACTATGTTAACTAACTAACAAACGAGCTCTCGGAACGGAACTATTTCATATGAAGATAAGTTATTGTATATTATAATATTAGGTATTACGCGATTTTATCGATTAAATTGTATGAACGAAATTGGTATATTATTTCGGTTTAAGGTATGGTTTAAGGCATTAATGTGCACTCGCAATAGTAAAAAAATTCTAGCTTCCCCTAACGGCAATTTTCACTTTGTGGCGATTGTATGTTCCCCAACCCAATACAATATTATATCGGGATACTATCGTATAAATCGATAAATGTTTGACGTATTTTTAAATATCATATAAATCGTATAACTCCACTTAACTCCAATGTAATGTGTCAATTTCTTTTCAAATTTTGTACGAGTGACACACAGAAGTACATCGTGATTGTTTACGCGCCTTTGTTCCTTTGATTGGCACACCTGGGATTTCTTATTGTTGCTATTGGTCATTTAAGTGTATGAATATTGCCGCCTTTTTCGGAGATTGAAGAGAGAGCAAAACGACAAAACGCAATTGCATCCAGTACACCGTACGGTAAAGAGATGTCAATAATCAGTACGCATTTCGGTCGGTCGGAAATCTACCCAGAAGAAGAAGAAGAGTTGAGCACGGGATCAGTTATAATTCATTTCTACACATCCCGACATTTACCGATAAATCTCCGAGTCGAAATATCAAAGTTTCATCTATGTACACGCACACGGCCACAGAGAATGAAAGATTTATGATTAAATGAAATACAAGCACTTTGTATGAAACCGCGAAATTGATTACACGCCAACCGGTTTCGCTCAGCTCAAGCTTCGTCAGGACGTATTTAAAACTAACAATAAATTAAAAAAGAGTGCACTTAATATATACATAAAGAGATAGAATATAAAAACATGTGAAAGAGAGAGAGACAGACGTTCCGTCTAACTGTACATGTATTCTGTCTCTCTCTCATTTAATTTTATATTCTATCTCCCTCGTTATGTATATATAAGTGCACTCATTTTGTATTTATTGTTAGTTTTAAATACATCCTGGCGAAGCTTGAACTAAGCAAAATCGGTCGGCGTGTAATAAATTTCGTGGTTTCATACAAAGCGCTTGTATTTTATTTGATCTAATATGTCCAATCACAAAGTGATTGCTTTCTACGAAAATAAAATATTTATGAAGCGTGTTAATAAATGACGGGGAATTTTAGATTCTCTAGTTTTGATATTATTTTAACATTCAAAATAATAAATAGATGGAAAACATATTTTATACGATATTATGAATTTGCATAATTAATTTTATACGGATATATTTTAAATGATATTAATCTAATTGTGTGAATATGTGAGGTGGACTTTAATGAGTTTCATCACAGGTTACACTCTAATGTTCAAGATACCAACAAAAGGAAGACACCACAAAGACATATTTGTGCGACACCGTCCAGGGCCGAGGCATGATTAATTACCGAATGACATTTCAGATCAACGGGGCCCGCAGCCGCAGGGCGCTCGGGCCCAGAAAAAGGAAAACAATTTGGTAGGCAGGCGATACACAAAAAAGAAAGAGAGGAGCCCCAAAAAAAGCGCCTCGAGAAATTCCAACGGGGTATGAATGAGCCGTGTCCCCGTCTCACTTCTCACACTCTGGCCGTCCCGCTCGCACGGAATCCAAATAATGATAGGTTTACTTTGGCCGTTTATCACGTTAAGGGCCGACACTACACTATTTTTTATGGTACCCGCACAGAAGACGCCATCTTACGTGAAGACGCGATCTATTTAATAGTTTTCGATGCTGTGGAAGACGAGAGGTAATGCAGGAGGAGTAAATGAAAAATTCCTACTCATTATCAAAGACGTTATCATTTCTAGTGATGTGTGAACGAGTTTTCTTTCTCGGGCTTCAACGTAATATCATATTTCCTGTCAAAAGAGACAGACGCTAACAACAGACATCCAAACATCGCGAACAATACATTCTGGCCAACATAGGAAGCAATGTAATATATTACGACAGTGTTGCCAGTTGTTTTTTTTTTTTTAAATTTATTAAATGTCTTGTGTCAAATCTGATGTTTTGGTCAAAGTTTGTCGACGCTGTGACACAAAATAAACATGGTTGTTTGCTGTATGCTTTGTGCATGTTATGCGCATTAGTGCGCGCTAGGCTTGAACAAAAGTGTGACCGTATAAGAATTCCCGAATAAAAGGGGCTTAAGGCAAGAAAATAGTTTTTAAAATAAGCAGTTATTTGGCAGTCTAACCTAACAAAACGTGATATAAATTAGTATAGTAAAAAAATTATGAAGTACGTATACAATCCTTTTAACGAACTGTGGCCAAAATATGAACGTACAAACAACATGAAATTCAACTTCTTTTGAATGGACGTGTTTTTTTTTACAAAAAACGTTGACAACAAATTAGGATAATTGAACTTATAGCCGGTTGTGTGACCAGTGGTAACTTTTTACATACACACGTGGTTAAAATCATTTGCGGATTGTTCGAACGTCAAATTTACTATTGTCAAAGCATAGATGGAGATGTTTATAAGAGCGACAAATATATATTTAAAAAAATTATATATATGTAATTATATATAATTACATCATCGGACGAACGCTCATCACTAAAATGGCGGGATATTCAATTACTAATTGTCGGATACTGCAACTCGTCAATGTGTCAGATGACTTTTGGAACAGCTGTGAAAAGTCCGCCATATTTATCTCGTTTTCACTACCGAATATCGGAGAGTAAAATGAGTTTACTACGAGATGTGCTTTCGAAAAGTATATATTTTTTTACCAACAAAAAATTAACTTTGGTAACTTTTTTTACTAGAGTAAAAAGTTACCACTGATCACACAACCGGCCCTTGGTTATATGCAGAAGACAGCCAGTCCATAATTTTGAAAAATATGAGATATTATTTTTATCGTTCGCAGTAAGGTCGATTCTATATTCTGTTAGATATAGTCATAAAAAAAAATTGTTGATAATATAAATAACATTCTAGTTGTGTAGTTTTGATTATTCACACTTTTCACAAAAGTGCTTTTTAAACATGAAAAAGAAAAGGAAATTTAAAGTGAAAAATAAATCTTTTTCTCTTCACATTGGATGTCAGTCGACAATTTTGTCGAGAACCAAAATGATTGAATTCGCCAAATATGTTGCCGCGCAAACAAAAAATGATATTGAAGACGAATAATAATCGAAATCTTAGAAGAAAAACATTTTTACTTTACTTTTGGTTGAGACGTGCCGGTGAAGACAACCGCGAAAGGTTACAGGATTAGTTAAAATACGGAACGCGTGGAAGGCCGAAAATTCCGCAGTGTTTTTTTTTTTTTTTGTACACTTTTACACATGCACGTTCGCTTTCGTATGCGGGGGGCGTCTGGACCCGCCTTTATGAAAAAAGGGTAAAGTGGTGAAATCTACTATGTGGTCTGAAAATAATAACAGAAAGTGTTGCGAGCCACTCCAAAAAGGACTCCTCTGCATTCATAAAAAAATAATTAATACCTACATAAGGACAACATTATACACATTTTACCACGTGTGTACTTATGTTAGACAAAACGTCTGCTCAGCGAAGTGCTGCAATAAAAAAAGCAAAGATTATATAATATTCTCTATTTATGATAAAAATTGTGACTAAACTGTATACGAGTATGCTGAGTGGGTAACTTACAGGATGGCCCAAAAAAGTGAGAACGTCTCGTAACACATGAGTTTTTTTAAAACATAATATAATTAAAATACTAATTTTGATGTATTAATTATAAATGTATACATATAAAATCAATTTTGTCGAAAAATATTGTTTTTGCGCTACCGGGATTCGAACCTGGATCTCTATTTCCAATCCGGCAAGGTACACTACCATTTGTGTTATAGCGCCAGTATTTTTAATTTTTTTTTATATGTATATATTTATAATTAATACATTAAAATTAGTATTTAAAACATCACAGACCGTCTGTTCTGAATAATTACAACTTCACAATAAGAATGTGTTCTCCTTAACATAATATAATTAATTATAAACTTAAGTGTTTTGTTTTTGCATTATTATATTTTTAGCTAATCAGAAATCATCAAAACACCCCATATTGCATAATCTACTGGGTTTAAATCTGGCCTCTTCGGTGGCCACACGCCTGGCTCGATGAAATTAACATTCTCACGACGAAGAAAGTTGATTGTGTTTCTGACCGTGTGAGATAGAGCTCTGTCATGTTGTAATATCCAGTTATGCTGTACAATGTCTAGCTATACTTTAGGCTTTGTTTTGAAACTCTTTGATCATTTTCCTAGCACCCCAACGTTTTTCTATTCGCAAATTTTTGATCAGAATACGCTCTTCTGCAGTGATTTTTGTTGTTCGGTTGTCATTGGCAACAATTTGAAAAAAACAACAAGATTAAATAAAACAAATGGTAATAAAAGATTCACGACGAAGAAAGTTGATTGTGTTTCTGACCGTGTGAGATAGAGCTCTGTCATGTTGTAATATCCAGTTATGCTGTACAATGTCTAGCTATACTTTAGGCTTTGTTTTGAAACTCTTTGATCATTTTCCTAGCACCCCAACGTTTTTCTATTCGCAAATTGATGAACAATTGAAACAAATATAAACAATGGAAAAATTAATAATCAAAGATGGCGACCGGAGATTGTCGAAATAAAACGTAATATAGGTAAATAGGTAAGTAAGCAAATTAGTAAAGTATTGAAGCTATTATTGGTATAGTTAAACTAATTTTGATGTGATTATATCACATTTTACGAAATGTTCTCACTTTTTTTGGGCCGTCCTGTATTTGTCTGGGTCACAGACCACCAAATATATAGACATAAACTAACGAAAATTTCTTGTCCCAATATTTTCATTTTGGTGTCACCCACATGATCACTTTGGTACCACTTACGCAATCAAATAGCACCGCGACTTTTTATAAAAATAATTCGATTGAAACGAAAATTTACGAAATGTAAATACTTTTACCGTTGCAGAAATGTGTCAGATTTATGTTTCCACCAAAAATGTGTGTAGAATGCCTGTCGTCCCGCAATTAATGTTCCAAACCCCTCACCAATATGTACACTTTATTTCATGTCTATTCATTTTTATCACTGTAGTAAGCGCAATACTTTTTTACTTTTAAACGAACTTTATTAGTCTAGCGGTAATATATTATAGTCTAGTGATTAAGAGATCGAGGGTTCGAGAGAGCTCGAAAGTCAACAAGTTAGTTATATTTTTTATAGTCTAAGAAGCGCTTATAACTTATTTTGAATATTGATATGAAAAATATTCCTAGTTCGCATCTTTATTTAAAAAACTTTTAATACTTTAACTCTCAATATTGTGTTATAAATTATATTATATACTCTTAATATATATTTATATTTTTAAGACAAACACTTATACTTAACATTATATTATTTATGATCGCGGAGAATATCTATGAGTATAAAGCGAATTGATTACCACATATTACGGATACAACATCTGTTGTAGAAATGTGCATATTCCGAACGCTATAAAAAAAACATTAATTTCATGGTTATGGCTCAAAAACAATCTCATATTCGTATAAAGCAATATAAATGACACAATAACACGTGATACATGTGATTTTTGCATACAGATAAAACATATGTATTCCTATATTAAATACATAAAATAAAATAATAACGAAGCCAGAAAATTATTTGCATAAAATGAATCTTAACATGTAATAAAATATCTAAATAGAACATGATCGAGAAATCTATCATATGCTAGCAGATAAGCAATCGCCTGTTGTGGCCGTTGCGTACTAATATTTCAATGTCAGAGCTTTCCCCAAAACAAACCACACGTAATTAAAATCTCGATGTAATTAAAAATATTCCACCTTTGTAAGTTGGCTGTCAAAATGAACAACAATGACATCTAGATGATGTATCAGAATCGCGGATAGACACAAAAATCACACTTCAATATTAGCAAAATCGTGTCGTGTAAATAATAAGACAAAACACTTTATTTAAACCACTATTAATTGATAAATCAACACTAACACTTTATAGTTGTATTTTTATCTATGCTTACATTTTTAATTTTAGTATAAATTATTTCCTGAAGATAACATATGTATCGAAACATGTTGATTTATCAATAAATAGTGGTTTAAACAAAGTCATTTGTCTAATTATTTACAAAAATGCTATTTTATCAGTATAATGTGCGTTTAAGTAAAGACGGAATCGGGTGAAACGTCAAAATTCAATAAGAAAGGTCAATAGCATAGATAGACAGCATAGATAAGAAAAGATGTCGTGAATTTATGTTTTTCTTACTCGTAATAAAGACAATGTACACTTCATTTCAAATTGAATATATATTTACGTATTGTTAAAAAAAAAAAAAAACATTTAAGTAATCTTAACCTAGAGACATTAGAAACACGTTCGTTTTTGGCCTGCTCGCGTCTCACAGACCTGGCCGTTTAAGCAAGCACTTTACAGTCACAAATGACACAAAATATCACAGATAATAGAGCAGGGAGCACAATATTATTATAGATTTTTTTAATACAAGTCATCAATCAATTGATTAATTTTGATACCATGGATTGTGAACGAAATACGTGGTCCAGTCAACACAAATCTTCGTGTAGATATCAAAGAGGATGCAATGTAGTCGCGAATTACCGCAGTTAATTATAAATTATAAATTATAAGTAAGTAATTAAGTTATAAATATTGCAATAAATACATATCTAGTCTGAATGTCACATGAAAACTCGTATATTCCTGAATTCCACGACCCAATGCTTGTCAATGATGGGATTTTAAAAATAAATCATTTACACGACTTTTTATTATAAGTTTGTCATATTATAACGAATTATTGTTATTAACCCTTCCCAAACCATGCAGTGACACAGGTCAACCATCATAATTAAACCTGTAATATTTAGGTAAATACATGCAACATAAATGTCATATTTTAGATAATCCTAAAGGAAATATTAGCGCTTAGGATGACTAGACAAAAACAATTATTTTTTCCATTCAATTCGTTGGTAAAAATACCATTTGTGATATGAAAGAAAGAGAACACAGTATTTTCACAGTGAAAAGAACAACAAATATGCAAATGTAATTGTCTCTTTCTTACTAATTAAACGAAGAGAGATAAGAAGGAAGGATACATTGTATACGACTTAATGAATGCTTTAAATTATGTTATTAATCATTTTTTCAAAATTGAATGCTCAATATTTAGAGTAAATTCGTGCCATTAAAGCCATTTAAGCTAATAAAAACATTTTTTCTAACTATTATTTACGGTAACACGAGTTGACAGCATGGATGCGTTCGGGTATTTTATATCATGGTATTGTAAAGGTTAAGGAGAACACATTCTTATTGTGAAGTTGTAATTATTCACAACAGACGGTGTGTGTGATATTTTTTAAAATACAAATTAAATGTAGTAATTAGAAAGACGTGCATATAAAGAAGATGGCTGTCAAATAATGGAACGATAGATGTATTCATTTGAAAAGTGTAACATATAATTTGTCGTCAATGCACTGTGTTGCCGTAGCATAATCGATGAACGGAATTTCCACGGATAAGAAGAGATCCAGGTTCTAATTTGTATTTTTAAAAAATGTTAATTTAAACGAACTTTAATAGGGTATATTCACAGGTAATGAAATATATTTTTTTTAATTTCCGCAGAATATTTAATAAGTTACCTTCCTTCTATTATTGAATTGAGTTACAATTGTGCGCATGGAAAGTAGGTACCTACCTAGGTTGGATGCACAAATTTCGGTTGTTTTATTTTAAAAAATGGAACGTCCAGAGAGAAATATTTTAGCAAGTGCCAGACTTGCAGATTATTATTATTATTGTAAGTGTGACCGACGTACAAACGCCGAGAACTATTTTAATGTTGACTGTATTCATTCAGTGAAATTTATGACATCGAAAAAATCATAATTTTTATTCGCAGGTGTGATTTTCGTATTTTTTTTCAATCTTTATTTATGAATCTGACGATATCGAGTCCATAAATCAAGACCATCATTATAATGTATATATATATATAAAATTATAATATAGAGTGGAAAAGGGAGCATAATGTAAACTTTGTATTGACACAGGGACCCGTGTCACCAGCGACTTCATAAAACATTTTCCAAAAAAGAAATAAATCACGAACTACAAAATATGTACAGTAAAATGAATTTTCCATCGAGAGCTTTTTGTCAAACAATAAAAAATATCGACGTCAGTTCTAAATCGTCAATCCCGAGGGCAGCGATAAAATAAAACGTAACCAAATTAAAAACATTTCGAACACAATCACGTGATAAATGATACCGACCAATCACAGAATAGGCGTCGGCAGGGTTGCCAGGAGTGAAAAAAAAATATGAAAAAAGCGGCTGTCGAGAAATGAAAAGGTTGCGCCGGCCGTAACTCAAATAAAAACCTATATTTTGGGCATTATATCATTTTGTTAAGAACCTCTATGGATTGGGTCCGTTGAATGGCACCAATTGGTTTAAATTTATTTCGCCATATTTTGAACAATTTATTATTATTAGATAAACTGTGAGATTTATTCGGAGAATTTGTCGACGGTGGAGATGCAAGATTTTAAAAAGTAGATATGATTACACAGTTAGGCATAATAATGATTCAAATTTTTTAACAATATGTAAACACATTTTGCGGGATGAAGAAGAGAAAACATCATTGAAGCGAGTGTAAAGAGTGTAAAGATTCTTAATTGAGATGGCTTAAATACGTCTTGCGAATGCTGGAGGGACGAGGGAAGATGAACAGTGAGTCGGCCCAGACTACGATAGGATGAAGGAGTAACAAAGGCTTATGAAGTTTATGTACATATATATATATATATATAAATGAATGCTTGTTTGTTTGTTTGTCCCGTATGCGTTCCTATACCGTTCATCCGATTGCGATGAAACTTTGGTGAGTTGTTGTGCGCACGCCCGCAAAGTTTTCTGAATTAGTACAAAAATTTTAAAATGAGAAAATAATGAACAATATCATCGAAGCTATAATTTTAAATGGAAAATTTAAAGGAGAAGATGTACTGTTGCCACGCATCCCAATGATTCCGACAGATATGCCATTCGAATTTAAACGTCTGCAGTTTGGCTTTGCAATGACTATCAACAAAGCACAGGGACAATAGCTACAAGTGTGTGGATTAAATTTGGAAAATCCACGCTTCTCACATGAAACAGCTGGACACGCGTTGGAAAACCTTCCGATTTATTCGTATGCGCACCAGACGGAAAAACAAAAAATATTGTGTATCCAAAAGCAGTTCAATAATCAGAATTAAAATACAAACATTTTCTTTCTTTGAGTGGCATTTCAACGCATGCCGGGTACTCGCTAGTACTTAATAAAACAGAAGATGGTGCACAGAGTCGAGGTATTGATCACACGACCCTCTTTGGATAAGGACATAAAAATGATAATTATGATGAAAAGAAAACAAATAAACAGATGTTCACGTGAAGCTAATTTTTGAATCAACGATTTATTTAGATATTTTTAATATCTAACGCAAACACGTTGCGATTCATTATAATAATGAATAGTTTATTAACTTTGTTTTTAAAAACCACTATAAGTTAAACTAAGGACGATAAATTTAATAATTCCGGTGTTTATAAACTTAGCTATAAAATTGTACTGCTTTCTACACGTATATTTGGAAAAACAGGTTGAAATTTTAACATAAGAAGTCAGAGTATTTACGATGTTTAAATAATAATGGTTTTTCAGAGTTTTTGCAGAGTTGGGATTGTCTGTTTTACATATAAACAATGTTGGAATTAAATTAAATAATTTAGAATCGATAGAAACAAGTAAAGCGTGTAAAATTAACCAAAATATTATAAATAATCAACTAAATTTGAATACTAGTCCTATCCTAAAAAAAAATCCAATAATTTTGGTTATTATTCCACATCTTTCATCATCATAACAATTTAAGTAAGATAAATACTAGATTATTTTTTAAAAAATTAATTTGAAAACATTTTGACAGGTGATGTCAGTATCATCCTGATAAAGGAAGAGGTATTTACCGAAACCGGTTGGTGAATATAAAAAACACATAGTGGATTTTAAAAACAACTAACTATTAATGATTAAATGAACAAATAAAAACACTTTGTTTAAACCACAATTTATTGATAAATCAACATGTTTCGATACCTATGGTATCTTGTTCAGGAAACAATGTATACTAAAATTAAAATTACAAACATAGATAAAAATAAAACAACAAACTTATAAGTGGTAGATCACGATTAATTAATGATTAATTTAGAACATGACTAATTTGATGAGAAGTAACAGTAGGTATTTACGTTTTTGTGAGTAAGTAAATCTTCTAAATAATCAATATTCAAATTTTGTATTTATCTACTTTGGAATTTACTGCGTGTATGAAAAAGAGAAAAATGTCATTTCTGGGTGCAGCATTGCAAAAAATGTTTATAGAAAATCAATAAATTAATAAAAGAAGAAAACTTGTTTTATTATGTAAAGTATTTTTAATCATTAACGACTAAAATTTTGTTGTATTTAAATTTTACAAAGAACACATGTGTGTCACAAAAATTACAATAAAAATGCAGTTTTTCAAAATAGAGTCAACCCACGCCCATTACACCGTCGAAGCGGCTAGAATAATAATAAAATAATAATGAAGAAAAGATACAAAGGTTAAAAATTTAATCTGATACGCATGCAATATGAATGGTCTTCTAATTTTGTTGACTACATTATTTTTAATAGCTTTTACGCCGAACAAACAAACTTGGAGATGTCATTTTACCTGCGCCTCTAAATTAACTTGTTTATTTAGAAAGACATTAAAAATCTAAAACACGAGTGAGAAAAAAACTGATTTGAATAAATAAGCGATACTTAAAATAACTTTAATGTATATCTATTCAAAAACGTACGGGCGATATTGTTACTGAACAAAAAAAAAATAGGATAATGGGTTCCCCAAAATGGCGTTCAAGTATGTTTATATGTATGTCGGATTTTCGGGTTCGCAAACGTCTTCCGAACGAAAAAGTCATTTTGTAATGTACACATTAAATATTTACGGACATTTATGGGCACATAAATAATAAATATGACATAGCGCCACTACTGCCGTCTCGCTCCGCC
Organism: Eubasilissa splendida; assembly: GCA_031772225.1. Classification (NCBI taxonomy): domain Eukaryota; kingdom Metazoa; phylum Arthropoda; class Insecta; order Trichoptera; family Phryganeidae; genus Eubasilissa; species Eubasilissa splendida. The sequence continues at coordinate 13,717,335 of CM062867.1, forward strand.
TGCCCAGCGATGCCGGGATCGCAGAATGGGACAGAAGTTCCCAGGTTTAGGTTAACAACAATAAGCGACGGGACGAATGAAAAAAAGGTGTTCGCCGCGCCGGCCCACAAAAACACCTCGGGTGGATGCACCGCGAAAGGGCACTATTATATAGAAATGTAATTTTGAACGATAAAATAGTGTCAGAGGCGAGCCACGATCAACCACACATATAGTTTTCGTAAGATTTATGTATCAACAGACTTTTTAAACATCAAAAACCATTTTTCATCATATCAGGGTCATATTGAGTACTGAACGAACGGGCCACGAAATTGACGTTGGGTTAATTCAGCGCCGGCGTTATGCACAGGCGGAGCAGGCGCTTGCCTGTGGCGGCCAAATCAAAGGGGCGGACGAAAAATATATAAAAATTGAAAATATGTTGCAAAACGATAATAGTGTGTAATAAAAATAATCCAGGTATAAACAAATCAATAAATAATAATAAACAGTACTTTGCAGTTAACACTAGATCCAGAACGTCTTTTGGTAAAAAGCCGCCCTTGGGCAAGTTTCCAAATGCTGGCCTATTAAATACCGTCCCTAACGTGTGTGGCACGCGGGCGGCCGATTTAGGAGGCGGCCAATTATGGAGACGGTATTACAAAAATTGAAAACATCATCTTCACTTAAGTAACTGTGATGAAGTATCAATAAACCACCAATGGGAGGTTTGATAGTGCAAGATGGAGTGCTTCCAACAACCCACCCATAACGGTTCAAGTGTTCCGCATAATTGAATGTAGAGAGGAATGAAATGATTATTTCCGCTCGAATGGATAAAGTAATTAATGAATAAAAGTTACTTACGGTTAAATCGCAAGGTTTATTTAGAATTTTCAGGCAATATCAAGGAAGACGTATAGTTTTGAGATGCGGTGTGGGAGGCACAAGTTGTGCATAGCGTTAGCAGCGAGCAGAATTTCCATTCTCCTGGTTCAGGAACTACATACAAACGATAGACTACCAACCACATGAACAGGGCGTTTTGAACACAGTGCAAGAAGCTTGTTGGAATAAAAATTAAATGTATCAATGAGAAAGATATACAGGAAAATTTTAATTTTAATTTTTATATCGAAAGGAGGATGACTGCAGGGAATAAAGTGAACGGCGCATTGAATGGAATTATAGCTAATGGGAACTTGTCAACCGAGGCAAAACTAGCGGTTCACAACGGAGTTCTGGTACCGACACCGATGTATGGAAGTGAGGCCTGGAGCTAGCAGAAGAGGAACGAAAATAAACTGAATGTAGTGGAAATGAGATGATTAAGGCGTATATATGGCAAATCCATTTATGACAGAGTAAAGAATGACAAAATAAGGAAAGAATATGCAGCTGATCTTAGTATAATGAATAAGATTAAGAAAGGATCTCTTAAATGGTTTGGTCATATGGAACGGATGAATGAGGAGAGAATGGTAAGGAAGATATATGACGCTAGTGTTGATGGCACCAGAAATAGAGGACGTCCACGTAAGACTTGACACCACCAGGTAAACCAGATACTGGAGGATGGTCCTGTTAAAAGCCTCAATAATCGGCAAGCTTGTATAAGAAGACGTATGCATGTGTATGAGGCGAGAATTGTGTGTCAGGATAGCAGAGTGTGACGCTCTATCCTGCGGCGTGATGGTAAATAAGTTTAATTAAGCTTGTTGTGATAGGTCTCGTCGAAGGACGAAGAGGAAGCAAAGGATCCAGCACCCATTGGACCGATCATGTGGAAATAGCGACGAAAGTACATAATGTATAGTCAAGAGGGCGGAAGATTATCAGTCATCAGGGACCAACGAGAAAAGAAGGTGTACCTTTTGTTTTTTTCTCTCTTTTTATATGTTATATATATATATACGAGTATATATATATATTTTTAAATATTTTTCAGATTACTTGCCTTGTATATTATGTACTAGATTTTATTGTGTTTTGCCTTCAATGAGTTTTGGTTTTGTAAAATGTATTTGTTTACCAACTTGCCTTAAAACAGGCTTGTTTAGTTGGGCAATACATTTTAAAATGTGTGTAAAATATGTATGTAAATATATGTATCTGTCAATGTCCGATTTATCTATTTTAGCGATTAGTATAATATTGAAAAGTTGTAAGCGATACCTATATGAATAATAATATCAATTGACTTAATTTGGTTTTATAGGACTCAATCATTATATTACTGATGAGGTGATTGGTGATATCTTACTACGTTTCCAACAGAAGAAGCATGAAACAGAGTTGGACCATTATCAAACCATTCAGAATTACTTGAATTAAACTTCAAAATTGCTAAATCGTAGACGCTTTCTCTTTCTGTGTGCTGGGGAGCCAAAAATCGGAACGCAATCCCTCGTTTTTTTTTCATATCACTCCGTTAACGGCGCGCTGCTTTTATCGGGATTCCATGTTAACAAAGAGGTAGTGTGTGGATTCCTTCTCACATTCCGCCGGGGCGCTCGGCCGGTCGGGAGGGGGGCGCGGAGTGGGGGCGGTCACAGCTCCCCGGAACACCTCGGCCGCCCGCTGCGTTCCTGGTGCCTGGCGCGGCCAAACTGCGGCACCGGCCATATTCATTGGGTGGGATATTTTTTAAAGACGTTAAAAAAGGCGTATGGGGAAATATGGCCGGTTGTGTATTTTTACTATACTTAGTAACTTTTACCATCGCTCGTGGTAAAAAACGGATGTTCGTAATTAGTAATTTACTATTAAGGAGAACGAACACATTCTTATTGTGAAATTGTAATTATTTAGAATATAGGTCGGTGATATTTTAAATACAAATTAAATGTATTAATTAGAAAGATATACATATAAAATCAATTTTATCGAAAAAAAGTGTTGTTGCGCTACCGGGGTTCAAACCCGGGTCTCTTTCCAAACCGGGGAAGATGCATTATCCAAATATGCTATAGCGACAGTACTTTTCACGACAAATTTTAATTTACTACCGCGAAAGTCAGTCCCGCCTAATATACACAATTTTATGCTTTATTCACCCCTGCGTTTGAAATCTGTCACTTTGCTGGCAAAAAATCTTCAGTTATCAAATTAAACAGCGAGATCATTATCGGACGAACTCTCATCATAAAATAGCGGGATATTGAATGATTCATTGTCGTATACTGCAACTTTCAAAGTATCAATGTGACAAATGACTTTTGAAACAGCTGTGAAAAGTTCGCCATTTTTAACTAACGATTGACGATTTTCGTATATCGAAGAGTAAAATTAGTTTACTACTGGATTTTTGTAACGATCGAATAACCCGTTCACGAAAAAAAATATGACTTTTTAACCATAGAAAAACTTCCCTTTTACTCCATAAAATTAACAAAAATCACGTTTTAAATCTCTAACGTTTTATATTTTTTAACGTAGTTTCGTGACACATTTGTATATGAGGCAAGTGTTGAATGCAAGAGAAACAGAGGGCGTCCATAAGTGACCTGGCGTGATTACAAAAACCGGATATTTGAGAGCCCTGTTAGTTTCACATGAAGGAGAACGAGGTACTTACTAGTAAGAGTGTTATGCCTGGACAGAAGAGTGTAGCGTTGTAATCTCTCTGCATACCCTTGCGTGATGGTAAATAGGTAGGTATTTATTTACAATATGCAAAATCTTACCAGTTAACAAAAAAGTTACATATAATTATAGAAAATATGATAAATGATGTAAATATGAATACAAACCCTCACCATAGCTATTTTTATCAGATCGTCGGGTCGAACCACGAGAGTACCGATCGCGAACTATGTGTGCGGACAACGAGAACGAGAGATTATGTTGTGCCACGAATATTTAATAAAATAAATAAATATTTATTAAAAATCATGAAAAATAAAGAGACACCGGTGACCACCCCTAAAATATAAAGTGAAAGAAATTTTTATCTAATTATTTGTTGTATTTGTTATTGTTTTAAATTTTTAATTACTATGTGAAGGGTAATCCATGTCGTAAAACTGTTCTGCAGTTTGACAAAATTTGAAAATGTACGTCATAAAGTTCAAATAAAAAAAAAGTAAGTGAGCCTCCAAAAAACATACCCAATTTTTTTTATATAGCATTTTTACCAGATACTACTAAATATATTGAAGAACAACCTGTTCGCTTTCGTACATACTAATTATTATTTTTAACTGAAATTAATTCATAATGAAAAACATTTTTTCTTAATTTTTTTGAAACGGGTGGTGGAGTGTTTCACCACCCGCCTCGAGAATAGGTTCCTCGACGCACAGAATGCAATGTTTTTGTTAGGTTTAGATATCGATGAACGGTCAATACGGAAACCTTTTTCGAGCAAGCGTCATGTTACATTTTAACTGTTTAGAGTGTGGTACAGACAACATTGATAACATGTTAATTTTACAATCGATAATGTCACAATATTAGTTAGTTAGATATACTGATTCTTTTGATATATCAGTGTATATGTAGCGATCAGTGTAATACTAATCATTTCATTGCTTACTGATATTTTATTGTTAATACTGACCATCTGTTTTAAATATTGTTAAATTGTTTTGTTTTTATACCGATATTTCATTATAAATTCTGACTATCTAATTAAAATACTGACTCAATAAAAAAAAACCGTAAACATGTGTAATATTAGGATGTACGATGATAATTGCATTCTATACTGTCAATTTCATTTAAAAAAGTTTATTTATGCATTTTTATATTAGAAAGTTACTTAAAAAGTAATTTGTATATGTGATAGATCGATTGGATTTGATTTATCTTAATAATCCGTTCATAGAAGTCAAAAATATGATTAGAAGACAGTCATTTAGGTGATGATATAGATTATAATCATTATAAACCTCGAATGTGCTGATATATATCAGCTCGACCTCTAATTGGTGACTCGAACAGGTAAGGGAGTAGTAATCTAGAAAATTTCGACCATTTAATATTATTTACGAGTGAGTTTCTAATTCATTTTAATCCCTTTACAGATGTACACAAATATATATGTTTGATAAAATACTGATCCATATAATGTTAAATTTTAATGGTTATTGAATGGGTTACTGATACAAATAATAATATGCAGGTTGGTGTCTCGCCCTAACAGGTATGCCTTAACCTATGCAGCAAATCACCCTTTGTTCCGAAAGTCCATGATCGTTCTCAATCGTCCGAGTCCCACAAAACAGTAAAGGCACTTCATAAAAATGATTGTTTACACGCATTGCTTATGAAAGAATCGATACAAATCGATTGTTTTTTTTTTTTACTTTGTGGTGCATTTCAGGGGTGTTTTTTTGTTTACTTTTACATAGTCAGGTTTCTCGTTGTATTTGGTGAGGGATTTTCGGCTAGTTCGCGCCCATTTGTCGGTAAATGTATTCAAAACGAGCGGCGGTCGAAAGGTGGAATAAAATAATGAACATAAAGATGGGGGTTTACAATGTTATTTTTTTATTTTTTTTCGTTTCTGGTTTTAAAGCGGGAATGTCGCGATCTGATAGCGCCGACAACGGCGTGACGGAGAACTGTGGATACATTGTATACTCAATGTGATTTAAAAATACATTTTAATTAGCATAATATCGGAAGTATGTACTCAAAATATCCTTAATAATATTGCTATTTTAAACACTAATTAAATGTATAAATTAGAAAGGTATACATATAAAATCAATTTAATAGAAAAATATTGTTGTTGCTACCGGGATTCGAACCTGGATCTCTTTCCAATCGGCGAAGGCGCATTAATCGACTATGCTACAGCAGACAGTACTTTTGACGACAAATTTTCGAACCTATATGTTGCAGCTATCGTTCCATTATTAATATTTGTGAACCTTGTATAGTAGAAGCTTGTTATCAATGGCGAGTTTTCTATATCTGCGAACGCGAAGTGTGTGGTGCGATACCTCGCGAAGTATACAGTACAATGAACACCATGAAGATAGTTGCATACTCGTGTAGTATTTTACCAAGTTTTTCGTACTTGTTTGTTGATTTCGTTCTCTACACACACTACTACTGAGCTGTTTGCTAGTGTGTGCGAATCACCGAGAGTCCCACTCGCGGCGCTTCCGTGTGAACTATTGGAGCATTGAAGTGGTGTCACGATTTAAAACGTGCGAACTGTGAAGCGTAAAAATAACGAAGTAGTTCATTGAAGTACTTCGTACAATGTGGACACATCGCTACTGTCTAAGTTTCTGCTGTATCATACATAAAAATTGAAGAGACTAAAAATGTGGCCAAAGAATTAAAAGAATCCCATAACCTACTATTATAAATAAATTACATCTGAATACCTCTAGTAAAAACGTAAATATTTGTGAAATTTTGCAATACTGAGAGTTTGCTAACCTTAACCTACCTCTTTGACTCTAGATAATATCCAATATTGATTTGAATTATATTTAAAAAATCTGCTGACAATGTAATATATAAATTTCAATTATTTAAAAAACAAATAAATAAAAACTCTCAGACGATACTCAATATAAAAATGTCACATTCGTAAGAGACCTTGATTTCGGTGGAGCGTTTTCACAACATGGTTCGCTATTTGTATTTCCAAAACAAGAATACAAAAAGACCCTTTGGCGGATAACGTCCGCGTTGGTTGGCGCTTGACGGCACAAAAGGTGAAATCTTTGAATGGAATCTACGAAGGCATTTTACCACCTTGAGTCATTGACAGTCGGGAGGCTGCGAGAATATTATTACTGCATTGTGTTTCAGATTTCAATAATTTATTATTGAGAATGTCAAAAATGTTAATAATTCAATGTAGAAAGTTATTTATTTATTTTTATTAATATAGTTTAAACGTGAATGTATTCCAATATGTATAATATATTCAAGAATATAAAAAAATAAATATACGAATGTATTTTTTTCAACTGCGTGGCCTCAGATGATTCTGATGATCCTCACTATCAGGTTCCGTTCCACCGACCTGAGCGTAAAGTAAATTCCACTATTTTATGTTTTTTTAGTAAAAGATTGATCGACACTATGAGCACTGACTGAATGTAGATAGTGTGCACACTAAATCAACGAAGGGGGTGAGCGGCCCCTGACGTCTTCAACATAGTTAGATGGTTACTCACTTGCCGCTAGACGTAGACGATGCGACACATCTTATGACACTAAGTATCTGTTACCTGCTGATGATGATGGAGTGCAGAGATTTAATGGTTCTCGTACAGAGAGCGTAGTGTTGGTAAAAAGTATGGAGGGTAAAAAAAATCTTGTTTCGGAGGAAAAAGAGTTCGAATCCCACATCAAAATTAGTCTTAAACTTTAATCTATTTCTTACTGACTATTTATATTATTAATAATTTATTGTACTGCAATTAAAATTTACATTACTAATACATTAACGGTTTTTTGAAGTAAACATGTACTTTTAAATCACCGAGGAATGAATAATTTTTGGAAAATGTAATTAAGAGTTCGCTGTAATAGCGGTCGTGTCAGCATTTTGATACAACTCATGTTAAACCAAAATAATTCAAATAGACAATATATCACAAGTATTCTTGTGAAAATTTGCATTTTCAATGTTATAATATTAATTAATTGAAAATTTGTAAGACGTTGTCCTAACGCACCATTAGACGCGAGTCTCATCGCGTTATCTGAATGGCATGTCCGCGTCAAGCGATTTGGTCTGATTAATGGTTATTTTGTTAAATGAGTTAAATGTAAGGAGGAGAAAATTTGTTACCATAAACAACTTGGCACTTTTATCCTGGCAATAACTTCAACGAAATCAAATGTTGTATGGCAGCATTACATTAAAAAAATCATGTTCGCATCTTAAAATAAGTATTTATATATAATATTTATTAATGTGTCATATTAGATAGATTTCGACAAAAATACTACCCATGCATAAAAAAATTAACACACTTTCTTCGAAACTAGCTTCTATCAAAAAGTTTATCTGTATATATACATAATATGTATGGGATATAACGGATTTTGAAGACAAGAATTTTCCGTAATTATTATCAGGTTTCGATCAAACTTTTCCGAAAAATTGATGTTGGAAATATCTCGGACTGAACCGTCATCTCGCCACAAGACAATGGATCTGGCCGGGTTGGCGAGAATATTAATTCATGGATTTTCATACATATAAAAAAATTACAACTGTTCAAAATTTTTTTATCATTGTTTTAAAAATTAATAACTCAGTTAATATTAGTACTAGGAAAAAAAAAATCTGCTCTATTCTTGTGGCTAATGACAGAAATATTATTTTCAATTCAAAACTAAATAAGTACTGATCTATAAAAAATAGCCATCGTTGTACATTTGACTAAAGTATGCTTTCATAAAAAAAATATTTTGAAATCTTATGCAGGGAAAGTGCACTTCTTTTTCTTTGAATGTCCGCGTATTGGATACTAATTAATTAAGGAGAACACTTTTTTGCTGAGAAGTTGCATTTACATAACGCGCTTCTTCGGTTAGGAAGAGGCTTAGGTTCGAATCCCGGTACCAACTAAATATTTTTTCGATAGATAGATTTTTATGTATATCCTTACAGTTGATTATTTTAATTTTCACTAATTAATTAATTTGAGGTTGAATCAGAGGTGCCGACCATTGCTGCAACCTTCACAATTCGAAATAACACCGACCAAACTGTTTATCATATAACTCATCATATGAAATATTAGAGAATTTACTGTCAGGTATATGCAACATCTAGTCAGAAATTATAAAATTATATTTTCGTTAATAAACTATCTGAATCTGTATATGGTCCTTTGAGCCGGATCCGAATTAGGGCCAGCATAATGAACAAGTTGTCATTGATTGATTTGTTTTAAAGCATATAAGTATTATAACCATACATTTGGCGCGCTCGCTTCATACATGCTTTGGATGCTCCGTATCCTTATGTTATAGAGTCAAAAAGTTTTGGACACGGACACGTCATAATACGCACTACCAAGAAGCGAATTGAAATACATATACTTACATTCTCAACTTTCGAACATCTATGAATCTCGTAAATACACATACAACAGCAACAGTGGATTCTATCATTCGTTCCGAATCCACAAAGTTTGAAAGTGTTCGATTTTCCCATATGCGCATTCAGTTCCTCCTGTCAAGGTCTTCGAATACTGTATACGCATTCGTTAACAGCATCAAACGTACAACAAATGACTTTAATGCCTATGGGTGTAATGCACAAAATAGCATACATATAACGAAGCGAGCGGATTATTTTGATGAATTTGTTGACAGTTTGGTTTGAATACTTGAAGCCGAATTATTGAAACATTGAATATCCTTTGATTATATGTTATATTTGATAGTATGTAGGCATAAACTTATTATCCAGCATCCCTTCTACAAAAAGTCACCGACCGCCACTGCCATACATTAGTATCATGTTTAGAAATAGTAAACCCTAAAAGATATTCCGCTCAACACAATATTCTCTTCGCGAACAGTGAAAAACTTTTGTTACCTAATCAATATAGAACAAAAGTATAACTAATCAAATATTAAAATTCTCGTGGCTTTCTTTACTCTGTACGTCTTCATTTAAAACTTTTCTGATTGATGAGACATTTCACGAAATATTAAAAAAAGCGTATTGACAATTTGCTTTCTATATAATCGAAAATATTTCTGAAATTTCATGCCCACATGTCTTCGAAACTTGCCTCAAAGTGATGATAACATCGTTTAAATAGCGATATAAGTAATCAACCAGACTTTTTTGATCAAAATATTATAAAGGTAAAAACGTAATCATATTTTAAATTACATTACTTGGAAACTGTTTGCATTTCATTGCATACGAAAATGGAGACTTCAGAGAACTAAACCGAGGCACAGTCAAATCATTTTAAAAAATAGGGTAGCAACTTTCAACGTAAAATTTAATTTTAGAACCGTGTCTCATAAATTTGTGGATAATGATCGATATGCAGTGGCGCACGGTAGGTATAGATTTAGATTATGCTGTTACCATTATATTATATAATACTATTTATTATGTTACATTGTACGTAGGTTTATGAACATTCGTTTAACCGACGTCTTTAAGCAAAATGAATGCATCATAGTAAAAATGCATTATCCTCAAACGCAAAGAACAATCATGGAAACAACACGTTTAATAAGATAGTAAAACTTGCGAATTAGTAAATGAGGAAGTAGACGCTTCTATCAGCTGTAAGCCAAGTACAAAACCTTTCAAATGTCATTCTGTTAGGAAACAGCATAAGGACTCCGTACAACATGGATCAGCTGATGTATTTCTGACTCTGGCGAGTGGAATTTTCAATTCAGTAGGTAGCAATTGTATGGCTTGAATATAACGAGAGATTAAAACAGTGGCTAGCAATTGTAGTAGCAATAAATTAAGAATAATCCAGTAGAGAACTACAACACTACGGTGGCGCCGCGCGGTAGTATCTAAAACTACGCAACTGATGATTCTACTGATATACGGTGGGCGTTAGCGTAATTATAAATAATGATTATTTCATTTATATTTGTTTCCCGGAATTTTTAGTAATGCACAGCTTTTTTGGTTGTGTGTAGTGCACGTCTCTGTCGATATGTGTCCGAATACGAATTGGCATGACAAAATCAACGATGACCAAAATAGGAGAAATCGGTCTATTCTAAAAAGAACCAAAATCCGGCTGGTGAAACTTTTGGTATTCTCCATAGCACTGTATGGAATGGAAACGTGAACACTCTAAAAGAAGGAAAGAAATATGTTGAATGCCTTCGAGATATAGTGCTGGAGGCAGATGCTAATTATTACATGGACTGCAAGGCACGCAAATGTCAGTTAATGATCACAGAAAGACTTTCGATAAGGTGCAAGAGAAGAATACTTACGTACATAGTTTGGACATGTAGCCAGAAGAAACGAGGAGAAGTACGTGATCACAGAGATATTTGAGGGAATGCGAGTTAGAAGACGCTCTCATGCAAGATGAATGGACCAAAGAAAAGATCTTCAAACACCGCGATCTGAATGGCTCAAGACCGGGAGAAATGATGGACACTAAATTCAATGAGTATTTGATGAAGAAGAAGACGAAATACAACAGACTCTTGAACTACTACAGAAACTCCATAAGTTTAATAATTTATCATTTTTCATGTGTTTATTTTCTTATATTTATAATCTCTTTACCTAATACTAATTGATATACAATATAATTTAATAATTTTTTTATGTTAGTGTTGCATTCTAGATGTAAGAATATTATAATTTCTACAACTAAATAAAAAATATATACATACATAATTACATACACTTCCAATTATTGGTTACTGAAGTAGTAGTCCAGTTAAAACGCCAATTTTCAATGGAGCAACCTGCACTAAAATTATAACCAGTCTAAACGATGACACATTAAACATTTTAAGATTTTAAGGGCTCAGTTTAATTCACCTTAACTTATGTATACAAAAAATAATCATTGTAATATTTTTTTTGATTATTCAAAATTATTTTTTTTAATTTATTGTCTTATAAGAAGTATACCTCAATGCTATAATAATCACATTTGTATGTCCAAAACTACCATTATATTTACCGATTTACAGTTAATACCATTTCTCGGTAATTTTGCACGCCTTAATTGTAATACATGCCAACATAAGGAAAATAAAAGAATGAATGATTATAATTTGAATGAGACCTACCTCAATAAGGCGCGATAAAAAGACGTTCGCGAAAACGTACGATTTAACCATACAGATTATCGGTCCGTTAAAAATGATTGGCGCTGGGGTTATGGCATGACTAGTCTGCCCGTGTTCCGGAATGTACACTCGGTGGAGATGAATCAGAGATGACGTGACTAACAGTCTAGGCATCCCAGATCCCAGCCTCCTCGTTAGAGCGCCGGATTCATCACCTTTTAATCTCGACTGAGATAAGTCAGGTGCGAAATCGCTCTCATGCCGCGAGGCTTGCACTTAAAAAAATATTATTTCCGCACAAGAGACTTGACCGCTGTCGAATCACGATCTAATATTTCATACATTTTTTTAAACTGATTTTAATATTAGAAAGAAACACGGTGTTGTTTTGAAAAAAAAGTTAAAATAAGGTGCTGGGGTAAACATTTTACATTTCAAAATTAGAATAGATTTTTAGGAGAACACATTCTTATTGTGAAGATTTAATTATTCAGAACATAGGTCTGCGATATCAATGTGTCCAAAATTTAATAAAAATGAATTGATAATTCTGGCGTCTGCTATCAGATTACTCAAAGGTATTTGAGATTCTGTAAAAATAAGGTAGATGGCTCTTTCAAATAATGGAATGATTTAATGTATTAATATCAAAAAGGTAACATATAGGTTCGAAAATTTGTCGCTAAAAGTATTGTCGCTGTTGGATAATGCATCTTCCCCGGTTAAGACTCGAAGGTTCGAATCCCGGTGGCGCAACAACAATATTTTTCGATAAAATTGATTTTATATGTGTATTAATATATTTAATTCATATTTAAGATATTGAATGATTAATTGTCGTATACTGCTACATTCAAAGTATCAATGTGTCAGATGACTTTTGAAACAGCTGTGAAGGGTCTCGCCATATTTAACTATCGATTATCGTTTTTACTATCGAATGTACTTTCGGGAGGTAAATATTTTTTTACCAACGATTAAACAACCCGTTTTTGCAATTTTTTTTTACTTTTGTAACATTTTTTACTACAGTAAAAAGTTACTACTGATCAACCAACCCTTAGTGGTATGCTGGTCTCGCAGGAAGAGGATTGAACTCGCGACCTCTTTATAATAAACTCTATTAATTAATATACGTCAAGCTTGTTTTATCGCGAGACGCTGGATTTGAACAAGGGGTTGAGAAATCGATACCTATTTTCCATAATAATATAGATAATATATTATGTGCTCCATCACCAACTCTGGTTATGTTTTGAGTAGATTGGACGGTTAAAATTCAGAATACCTTTCATGACTGCTGGTTGACGATGTCCCGTGATAAGATAATCAAAAAAAATAAACTTGAAAATCTACCGACAAAATTTAAACACAAGATTGACAAAATGATGAAATTATCCGGCGGAATGATCGGAAATAAAAATGTCTGAAGTTAGTGAATGAAACATATTCTAGTGTGAACTTGTCGCAAAACACAAGACACGTGACTAAAAAGATTGCTAAAAAAAATCATTTTACTAGGCACTAAGTATTGATAATAGTCAACAACAACTCTATTATTGTTAGAAATCAGTACTGAAAAATAAAGCAATGATAATAATATTGAGACAAAAAAAGATATACCTGCTCAGATCTGTACAATGCTGGAAGAATGTGATGATTTTTGAACAGAAAATGTGTTTATTTTAAAAACCTCACTAAACAAATATCAGCAGAATTCATAAGAAAAATTAAGGCAAAACAGCATGAGTGATAAATACACGAGAGAGAGAGAGAGAGATAGAATAAGACTGCCATTCGGGAAGGTCAAATCCCAGAAATCAATGACGTACGGTGCGATATAGATTTTCTATAAAATGACAAATGATAAAGGTGTTTTTTTAGATGTATAGAACTTTAAAATGAAATAAAACACATAAAAAACGTGGTAATAATTTAATTAATAAAATATAATTTTAAGCCATTAGTAATAAATATGATTTCGCGCATGTGGGGCTGCCGCGGCTGGCTCTAATAAAGCACAATCTAAAAGATCAATTTTTGACAACTTTTAGGAGCAGCTGGGGACGTATATCGGCGATAACGCGACGAATGTTGGCTTCTAAGTCGTCTATCGTCTCTGGTTTATCGGCGTAGCCTAGCGACTTCAACACGGCCAAAGGTCACGATCTCGGAGACAAATTCACAGGTCCATTTCGCGAAAGTATGCGCTCGTCGAATGACTCCTTCAATAAATTGATTATGGCGCGCGCTGTGTGCCATCTTGCGCCGTCCACCGCAGCTCTTCCACATTAATTCCATACAATTGAGGATCCAAAAAATCGGTAATCTTGGATTTATAGCGCTCTCGATTGACTGTAATGTTCTGGCCGGCATCATTTTTAAAGAAACAACAGCTTCTTCGGTGCGCACTGTACGACATCTCTGCGTATGCGTATTATCAATTAGAGTATGCGTGGTGCAAAAACGATTCATGGCTATTCGAATTACTTGCTCGGATGGACGATTATGTCGATTTTTACGATTTGCAATCGTTGTTCTGGTGTAAGTCTGTTCATGGAAAAATGGCAAACCAAACTGAGCACAAATCAGCTGTCGGCTGTCAAATTGGCTGTCACTGAACGAAGTGTTGCCAATTCGAAAAACAAACCTCTAAAATAAAAACATATTTTATAACTAAGGAGTGGAGATTATATAAATTGAAAATTAAACTAAATAAATATGTGTAAGATAAATCAAAGTAAAAACGGAAAATATTGATATTACAGCATATATATATATATATATATATATATGCATTAGAATAAGAATAAATAAATAAATAGATTTGACATTTTATTCGGAAACGATGAAATACGACTAGTTTCTTTTGCAATAATTCTTTTTAGAAAAAAATAATAATTGCCACTTGCATGACAGGATACATGAGACAGGGGACAGGAGACAGACTCATATCACTCGTGAAGTACATCTTATTAAAAATAATGTTTTTTCTTTGTATCCTGTATGTACGTAGTTGAAATATTTTTATAGTCTGCGGCAGCGACGCAACTGATCTCCGGGCGGAATAAGCGGATGGACCTCATTATTCCGAGTATCCTCCCGCTAATGAGCTGTGAAAGGAAGACAAAAAGATTTCAATTTGGAAAATGTGCTCACAAATATAAATGTAGTTAGTAAACATTTTTCACATCACGTTTTTCGGCTCTTCACCAAGAGTGCTATTTTTAACAAATGCGTTTAGGTAAGTACGAAGAAAATGTACGTTCGATATAGTAGAGCACAAATAACAAAACATATTAATGTGCAATTAAATATTATTTTTAATAATATATATAATAGAGAAAATACAGGGTAGGTCCCAAAGACTGGGATGGACTGGCCATGTTGGAAGAATGCCAGATGACAGGACACCGAAGATCATGACCAAGTGGGATACCCCAGTGGAAACGACCTAGAGGCAGGTCAAGGAAGAGGTGGGTTGACTGTGTGGAAGAGGACTGGAGCAAGATGGGAGAGCCTGGGAACTGGAAAAGAATGGCCAGGGATAGGAATCGGTGCAGAACACTTGGGGAGGAGGCCAATTCCCACCCCGAGATGTAGTTCCGTTGAAGAAAAAGAATGGCGAAAAAACAAAAATAATTATTAGCAGAAAGCAATCGCTTTCGCATACTGCTGTTGCTAAGCCCTGCGGGCTGCTACGCTGTGCCGTCACCCGGCCACGACTATCATCTTAGACACTGACAAAAAATCAAAATTATACACAATTGTGTTAATAATGACGTATAAATTAAAAAACAAACAATAACAGTAAAAACATTGATAAATAAAAAATTACATTTCTGAATTTGCGTCTATATTGTAATATAATGTGAATTATATTATTATACAATTATTATACAAACGAATGTGTTTGAAATGATTCCGCAATCGCCCGCGATCGGGCGCCGTCCGCATCTCCTGAATTGTTACAGTTTTAAGAGTATACGGCTCCATTGAGCCCAATTGTGCAGTGAAATTGAACAAAAGTAATTCAAGAACCTAAAAGAAACCGAATGTGTTTTTCCCACCAGTCCAGGTCATTTTTACGGGATTATTAGTGGTTAATTATTCTATTTGCCTGAGACGAATAATTCAATTGTTTGGGCGTCTTGCGAGAAGGGAAGATAGCTTGAAGAAGCTCGTTGTGGTGGGCCAACCAACTGGTGACCGCCCTAAGATCTGCAGAAAGCTGAGAAAAGTGGAGGGCGAAAGTTCACGGAGATTGCGATCCTCAGTCATGAGTAGATTATTATTAGAGTTTTTACTGATAATACCTCTCAAATTATATATCCAATATCTTTGGTAGAAGCAATCGAAATGATACAACTTGTTTGTATTGCGAATTGCCATAGAAAATATATATTTTTTTTATTTATTAACTTTGTTTTATTAACCACTTATTGAGTTAAAATACATCTACCGGTTTCCAAAAATACAATTGTTAGGATATCAATACTAATCAATTAATAACTAATTTCAAAAGAAAATATATCGTATCTGATTTTACAGTTTCTGGACTTTACACACGATTTGCTAGTACACTAGCAAAACTTACACGAATGTATACTTAGTACTAGTAAAACTTTACACGAATGTATACTGCAAGCAACACACTTAAAAAAATGGAAAATGATCTCTTTGTCAATAACACTGAAGTCAGTTTCATAATGCAACATATTATATAAGTGATTTATTTAACCTTTACCATACCATGATATAAAACACCCGAACGCAACCATGCTGTCAACTCGTGTTACCGTAAATAACAGTTAGAAGAAATGTTTTTAATTAGGCGTCCATGAAATGAAAATGGGTCCACATAGTGGATCTCAACATACACTGATAGTACCTATTTACTTACATTATAATCTTATAATATAAAGACATATACATTATTTATAAAAGTACCTATGAAGTAAAAAATGTATTATATATGATTATAAAATTGTGTAAGTTGTAGGATGTAGGCATTCGCTTTGTGGTTTAAGTTTTTAACACTAAACTTCACTACAATTAGAAATTTACAAAAAATCAATATCAGGTAAGTAGTGGGTCTACCAAAAACCGAAAAACATGGCAAGGGGTCTACGACACAAAAAAGATTGGCAACCTCTGATTTAAACCACTCTTTTTCCCAAAACAGATCGAAATGCTACCCAATAATTATTTAATGATTACTGTTAAGAATATATGTAAGCATTTTATGAAAAATTAAAAACTTCTGCATACCGAGGCGATAAGCGCGCGTCCATCCCGCAGATAGAACGTGTATTACTCGCAGCTCCCGCTACACATCGAAACCATTTGTACTTAAAATCAGGCCAATTTCCTCGACAAGCTAACATGAATTTTTAAATATAAATTGTATTCATTATGAATATCTTTGTGACTTTTAAACACAAATTGTATTCATTACGAATACCTTTGTGACTTTTAAACACAAATTGTATTCATTACGAATACCCTCTCTGAATCTTGTTTCGTCGTAATCTGCTGTTTGTTGAGTCGACCTGAACTTGATCTAATATCAACAACTCTACAATTTAATAGAATTTGTGCTTTACCTCGCAAAAGAATATAATTCAGTTGTTAATATAATATTTCCTCGAGTATTATTAAAACAAACCAGAAATATTTTTCTTTTAAAAATTCCCAGATTCCTAATACTTTTGAGATATTGTTTTATTACTTGAAGAGCATCCAAGAGAAATTGTTTACTCTTGTACACCTTCAGCATCAAATCGTTTAATTATATAATACAAACACATTTTCTGTGCATTTAGATAACTGTACATTTTTTTAAATAAATTTCAAACTTAGTTTTAAAACTTATTATACATAAAAAAATATTTATTTAGTATAGAGTGTAACAAACATAATTCACAATAGTTTATGGGTGGATACCTCACTAAATTATTTAACTATTTGTATTATATTATATAATATTATATTGTAACGTTAGGGAAAATATTATTATATAAGATTTTTACACAGTAATGTTAAGCTTTAAGCCTACGTACTTCGAAATAAATATTTGCGAAATAAGACACATTATTTTTTATATACAGGCTGTAACAGACTTAGTTCACAATATTATATGCGTGTATAGCTGACTAAAATACGAGTCGAAAATATTAGGATTTGTAATTTTTACAAGGTCGTGTTGAGCTTAAAGTCTATGTACTTCGAAATAAATATTTTCAAAATTGTTCCATTATTATTGTACATCTTTACTTCAGGCCCTAAATCATCTAACAAAAAATAGTATAACCGCTCGAAATTCGATAAGCTTTAATTTTTTGTATTCAATATATAATTTGGAATCAATAAAATATATCAATTAATCGAAATAATCGCATACCTACGATTTAAAAAAATGTTTATATCTCTAAAATGGTTGAGATTAGGCGAATACAGCTTGAACATTTTCGACTCATATTTTAATATGTGTCGTGCCCCTTGAATATTGTGCAATAGGTATGTCACATCCATATAATACTCTTATTATTTTTTGCTGTGCAATATGCGCCGCCATCTTAGTATAAAAAATGTATGATTTGAAATTTTAAATATTTAATTTATGTTAACACGTACATTAAAACAAATACGTTGTTCCTTGAATGAATTTTTTGTGCAATAAAATAATAAAAAATTTAGCAAGATTAGGTATTTTTATTGAACAAAGATATATTTTAATGCAACACCTCTTAAAATTATTCACTGTTAAATCGCACCTGAAATCAATTATCTTAGACGTAGATTTTCTTTATATATATACGTCCGTCCGTACATACATCAGTGTTGCATAGCAACATAAAACAAACAAGATCTGTTGTCAATTCTGTCGCGTGAATGTGTATTCACAACAAAAAAAATATTTTGATTTTGCGTTTTTTTAGAAAATAGCATGAATTAAAAATTAATTTCCCGTCATTATTGACGGGTAATTTCTAATATATAAGGGCTGTTATTATGCCTTTCTACAAAGGCAAAGGGTCGCGAATGGAATGCAGTAATTATAGGACAATTAGTATACTAATTCCGCGGGAAAACGGCTTGTTGGTAAGTAAGTGAATCATTAAGGGACAGACAGTTTACTGACACAGAAAAGAAGTCGTTATGGAAGAATTACCAGATTCGTATTTGTTATTCTGATTCTTGAATTGTGACCTTTTTCATGTAAATTCTGATATTTTCAGCTATCGAATATCACGAGGGTTGGCCTGGAAACATGGCGACAGCTTGAAGGGACAATCATGACACACATGCGAAATACAAAGAAATTCAAATATTCGAAACCATTCGATATATTTGTCAAGGATACAAGTAGTGTGTGGCTTCTATCTGATCTAAATGATGTAAGATATCGGTGAATTGACAATAATATATAATATAATACAAATAGTAGAAAGCAATCGGATTTTGTCGATTGCTTGTTACTAGGCCCTGCGGCCGGCTATGGTGAATGAGCTCTCTGCACTGCCACGATCAAAGTGTCCATAGACTCTATTTTTCAATGTTGAACCAACATATTTCTGCCTCGTTGGCGTTTACTTAACACTTGTAACAACGTTATTATGTATTACAGTCCACCCGCAAACCTTCTATAAAATGTTCAGAAATTACCTAACGCTATTTCAAACACATTATTTCCCTTAAACCTTAGATAAAACACGTTCTATGTTAAAATGGAAGTAGTCGAACACAATGTATTTTAACTTAACCAATTAACGCAAATAAATACCCAATTAAACATTTATATAATGCACTGTTCCAGCGCTAACGCGATACACGTGCTCCGCTGTGATTGCCGAGTCGTAAGTCGCCTGGCGACAGATTATGGCAGCAAGTAAAGCGGTTTGTGTCTTGGCTACGGAGAAAATTTGAGATATAATGTACACTTTCGTACGACTATGGTGGAGGTTACTTGCGATTTTTGTACAATACAGTATATGACTAGTAAAGCTTCTGTTACACTTTGAATTGGCCTTTAATTTATCTGTGATTTAAATACATATCGTTATCGTTCCAATGGTACACAGGCCGCGATTATTTAAAAGTTTGCTTTTAAATAATCCACTGGAGATTTGTGTCTTCGCTAACAACAACAACAACACGCATTTTTAAGATAATATGATAATGGTACGATAATACATATGTGAAAATAAAACACTTATTTTTTATTTTAGTCGTTTAATTTACTTGAGACGCGTTTTGCCTTGCAAGGGCATTATTAATCCTTGATTGCCCTTGCAAGGCGAAACGCGTCTCATCGTCATGTAAATTAAACAACAATAATAAAAATAGTATTTTATTTCCACATTGTGATTATGGAGTTCTAAAAACATGATTTGGAAACAGTAAATAGGTATGATAATATTTTCTTTACATGATTTTGTGCAAGAATAGGTTAAATGAATCTGAAACGAAATGTAATTCCGCCTAATTGCGAAGCCAGGGGATACCGGGGCATATTTTACGTTGCTTTCCTGTCAAAAAGTTATAATTTAATCAAATTGATGTCTCGGATTTCCCGGAAAATTCCCAGGGCGCCTATTTCTCTTCGGCAGCAGATTAAAGCACGGATCTCTGTACAGCTCCTATCAACAATAAACAACAACGAGAGTTCTGCGTGGCCAACACATGACATTCGTCACAAACGCGGGACGGTCAGATGACGTGCCGGCAAATTAGATCCATCTATATTGTTACCTAGAACAATCGAAAAGTTCTTAAACGGTCATCAATATTGTTCACTTGTTTATCGCTGTAACTCAGTAAGGGTGCACTTGATACCACCCCTGTTTACGTGAAATGTGTCAAAAATAAAGATTGTATTAATTATTTGAGAGTCTTTGTCAATCTACAGACGCTTACCTTGATTTATTTATTTATTTATTATTATACACGCCCTATTCAGGCATTAACATTGTAAAATAAGAGAAAATTATAACAAAAGTGCAATACACAAAGAAAAAAAATTACATAGTGTCATCATATTATTACATAATTAAAAGTAAACATAAAATGAGAAGTAGCAATTTATGCGTCACCATTGAGTTGAGACACAACAAATGGTAAGAGTGTAGTCCTACCATGATTTCAATTAACAGCAAAAATGTCCACTACCTCCGCATATTTATTCCCCAAAGAATGCATTCTGGGGACTGCGGAGTTGGCTAGTGCGTGAGTTCTGACATCACCACTGTAATAAAACAATGAATTGTGTCTCGATCGCCTCAATGGTGCGTGAAAGTCAAGCAGACCAACAATCTGGGGGCAGTCTATCATACCATTGATGATCCTGTACAGAAATATAAGGTCGGTCATCGTACGTCTCACAGATAATGTCTCACTGGTTTACGCAAAATTTACCATGAGTCAAAGAAGAATTTGCTAAATAATTAATAATAATTTGTTATTAATATACGTTAATACATATGCATTTTTAGCTAACAATTTATAATTGATACATTTAATAAGTATTAATTATCTTTCAGGTACCATCAATTCTAATGGCATACATATACAATAACAAAGATTTAAAATGTATACATAAATATAATACATAACATATGTGCTAATTTTTTTTTCTTGTAATGAGCACTCTTAATTTATTTAACTAACTTGTGTAGAATAACTTAAAATGATCAATTATTTTAATTTAAAATAGTAAATAGCATACTGGACACCCTTAATTTAACTGAACTGATTGTATACCACGTTCCTACACGGAGTACCAGGTCGTCGGCGTTGTTCCATGTAAATGCATCATATGCTAATTTTTATAAGAATGCACCAACATAAAGACTTCACAAGTTTAGGAAAGATTTTGGTTTTGTTGATATATTCCGAAATTCAATGTATAAATATAAGAGTGATGTTTTTGATGCAGTTCTGAGTCAAAGATACGATTGATTTTGATTACTGTTTTAAACCTGAATGCAGATTTTTCAATTTTTATAAATATATATGCTACTTGTGTAGCTGTTCATGTTTTATTAAACCTAACCAATTTTGAAAAAGCCCATACGGGCGTAAATTAATTAATAAATGACAAATAATACCAGGTAACACAGCAGGCACTCAATAAGTAACCTAACCCTAAAACTTAAGCGACACAAAGTATTCTTAACAATTTTTCTAGACATTTCTTACAATGTAGTCATCAAAGCTTTGTACACGTGCACAAGTGTCACTTGGTGTATCTGCAGAGGAAGCCGAAGAGTACAGTGAACCACGGATTTCCGTTGTGACTCCCGGAGTCCACATACTAGCGCCTTCCGTCATTCACACGACCGGAATAAGGATACTAATATGACCCATTTCATAAAATTTATTAAACGCGAGAAATCTATTTTCCCTTCGTGTTACAGACGTGAATAATTTCACCATTACAAAAACAATAAACATTTTCTACGAAACATTACTTTCTCATATATCTCGCACAATAGAGAAAGTGTACCAGAGCGTCTGCCGGCTTTTATATAGAGAAGATTGATGAATACCTGCTATGAACTTAATAAGATGCAAAACGTAAAGGGAAAAAAAAGGAATTTGTGATCTTTGCCGTCGGCTGTAAATTTAATCTGACAAATTCTCTTTTTGAAAAATGGCAAAATAGGGGAGGGGGTCGCGACATACCGAGAAAGCAATTTAAATTTATTAGATTAAAAGAAAGTGATATAAAAAGCGCCAAGTGATTTGTATAATTTTATATGAGAGAATAATCTCGAACTTTTCGGAATTTAACGTTTGGTGGTACACAGCACTTGTATTAAAAAAAAAAAAAGATTTTGGTTCTAAAAAAAATTTTATAAATATGTTAAATGATAAATATCTATTACATTTAAATTAATTAAAGTTTCAAAATTTGTAGCGTAGCATTCAAACCTGCTATCTAATTGAAATAAAATGCCGCATTTTAACTCGTGCAACCTTTATCCGCATGAAAAAGATGTTCTGCAGTCATGATCTCAACCTTAGATTACGAATGCGAATGGTCAGATGCTATGGGTTCTCAATATTATTTTATGGTATGGAAGCATGGACACCGAAGAAATGATTAGGCGACCTGAAACATTTGAGATGTGAATCTACAGAATAATACTCAAAAGAAGCTGGATGGGCAGAGTTATGGTACGGATGAATGAAGAAAAATAAGTATTTATATATAAAATAATAAAAAAACGAAAATGGTTAACTCGGACATGTATTGAGACATCTGGAAAAGTACGAGATCTTGCACCTCATAATGCAGGGAAAGATTTCTGGGCCCTGGAAGGAGGGTAACATCATGGCCGAGAGCGGATCCACCGCGTCCTTTTGGGTCTTACTCTTACGCCGCCCGGTTGGCATTTTTTTAATGCTACAAAGGTGGCTGTTCGATACCGCCCCGCACATAGTGACAGAGCGATACCGCGCAGCCGCCTATAACAAAGTTTGTTCTCATTGTACTCGACAAAAAAAAAAAAAGCTTTATAATTTATTTATCTTCCAAGAAGACTGTTTAGATTACGTACAACAGCGGTGAGCTAAAGCTTCGACAATAATTAGAATTAAAAACCTTTACATTCTTAAATAAAGTTATATTTTGCGCAGGATTTCATAAATATTGTTATAATAATTTTAAAATAAAATTAATACAAATAACGAAAACATTAAAAGAATTCGGTACCAAAGAAGACATATGATGCTTAATTAATTAGACTCGTTTTGGAGAAAATTTAATAGCAAAATTCTCTTGTAAATGACGTAAACAATTTTACTTTATATTTTATGTGATCCGTGTATCAGGCAGCCCACATATAAATTAATTGGTTACTTTGTGATTTATATAAATATATTATTAATCATTAAGGAGAACACATTCTTATTGTGATATTGTAATTATTCAGAACAGACGGTCTGTGATATTTTAAATACTAAAATTAAATGACAAAATTGATTTAATATGTATATATTTATATTTAATACATTAAATTAGTATTTTATCAATCCTTAAGAATTTAATCAAATCAAATATCTTTGAAAACGTATTTCGCTACTAACTCCGGTGGTGGTGTACCCGACGCACGAACATACTCGTATGTCGCCAGGCGGTGTCGGCTCGCTCGATACTCGTCCGGCAATAAAAAAATTGGCAGTCAGGTGGAGCACGTGTGTTGTGTTAGCGCCAGAATAATATATAATGTCTGACTATGTATTCTTTTACGTTCAATTTTAACCATTTTGTTACGTCAGATTATACTGTGGTAGATCACTTTATGATATTTTTGAAGCAGAGGCCACCATTAGCCGCGAGGCGACCAACCTAGGAACAAAAATGTACTAGCAAGTATAATTTACCATCACAGCATCATTTTGTTTTTGGCTAATGCAAAATAAATCTTTGAGAATAGATATTCTGGAATCAGTGCAATGCTGAAAGATCTGAATATGATGACCTTTAAGCAGAAAATACAAAGATTTAATTTTCAAAGACTAAATACTTCTATCGGATACATGTTTCGTTGGATAAATGTATGTAGAATGAATAGAATTTTAAAATATCACAAACCTATGTTCTGAATAATTACAACTTTTGATCTTGTTTATATTAGAGTATATATATATAAATACTTATGTATGCACTATATTAAGAATAAATAAATATATTATATTACACTTCACCAGTGGCGTAACTGCTGCCAATGCAGTACATTGGGGCCTGCGTTAGTAAGGGCTCAGAAGCCGCGCCTTATAATATAATTGGTATGAATGCTTTCGCAATATCGATATTTTTCCAGTACAAAAATAGACAAAAAAATTACTACGAATACCAAAAAGAATAACATAATTTTTATATTTATTTATTTATTTATTATTTAGGTTACGTCACTACAAGGAGAGAATGCATGTATGGAGAAAAATAATACTGTTAAAAAAGAGTATTTTGTGTATTAATGTATGTGTGGGCGATGGCAGATGAACCAGAAGGATTTGTTGATGTGTTCGTTTGATGATCGCGGAATGTATGTGTGGCCAGAGCAGGTTAGAGCAAAGAAACTCAATGAAATGACTACACACAGGGGCGTTTCCTAGAGATGTTATCTGGAAGGCGGCGGCGAGAAGAGTGGCGCTTGGAGGCCTGCCTCCCGGACGGTTGCTGGTCTCATGGTTATTGTGGCGTCGGTACCGGGTGTGTTTGTACGTGTACGCACCGGGTCGTCGGCGGTGATGATGACTGTAAAGGCGATAGACCTCCACACATAAAATCATCAGAAGTATCTCGCTAATACATCAGGCTAGGAACCAGATCATCGTCGTAAAATAAATAGCAATAAAAATGTCCTGGGATCCCTGTAGTTTAGTTTAGAGATATTCAGGGCTGACAATTTGATATTAATTTAGCACAAAAGAATTACAATATACATTTTAAACATACAAATATTTTGAGGTATACATATCACAATACATACATTTTGTGATATACAGATAACAATAAAACATGATTTAAAAAAAAAATAATAAATTCTAATAATTTAACAATAAAATACAAACGTTTTCTGATAAATAAAGGTTATGTATGCATTATTGGAAAAAAAAAATTGTTAAAATTCTTAGAAGTTAGTAAATTTAAAATATAATATTTACATATATAAAAAGAAAAAAACGCCCCGTTAACAATATTTACACATATTAAATTAAAAACAACACTTTTAATCTACGATCAGAAACAACCCAGATTAAAGTAGAAAGTTTTCAGGTTTTTCCAAAACACAACCCTGTGAAACAAGATGTAGCTGTCGCGTCAGACTGATGACGTCCGCCCGCACGTGATTAATAAGACCCTTAACAAAGGGCGGTACAACCCGCCCGACAATTTCACACCCTCCGCCCATACTAAGCGGAAATACGGCGCTACATCATAATATTAATTTAAAAGTGATTTGCCAATCTGACCAAGATATGGATTCTGCCGTCTGTGTGTTAAACAAAAACAGGACGAAGATAAATTAAGACAAGATGATTTTTTTTGTACTTATTACATGCTTGTGTCTTGTTCACATTTTCAAAAACAGTTTTCTTGGAAAAATCAAGTCTAGATGATAGAAATAAATTCCAAATGTAATAATGAATTGTATTAAAAATACGACCGAGAATGTTACTTCAAAGCAAATAAATTTAAATCGGGTTTTTTAGAAATCCCATTTGCCAATAACTTAATAAATATTTTTGAAATAAACGAGAAATGGGCAGATCTAATGCGCAGGTGTTCTAATTTTGAAATACATTATGCTGTCAAAGTAAAAAACTCGGTAGGAAGGCGTCAATTACTCAGATTTATCAAAAATACATTTAATAGATTTGTTGGCATTCGTCTACGGAGCAGGTCAATTAATATAAAGTAGTATTTGGATAGGTGGTCAAGTATAACGAGTTGTTATATAAAAATGTATTTTTGTATCGCCCTGGTGTGACATAACCACTCAGTACAGAATCTTGAAATTTGCTATGTTTAGTCATCAATTATGGGCATATATTTATTTATTTCATTTATGAATTATTTACTATACATAATGGATATTTAAAAATAACTCAGGGAAGTCAGGGATACCTGAAGAATGTTTGTATAGTCATTTTTTGACCCGTAGCGCTAAATAATAACTATAAGGATTTGTGTTCGTTACGTCTGTGCGCGTCATAGCATTTTAAATATGTGAATTTACTATTGTTTACAAAAGGGGTGAAAGAACGGGATGTAGGGACAGAAAAGTAAGGGCTCAACGATCAACCAGGAAGAACACGACTTACCTGGATTTTCTATGCTCTCCTGAACTTCAGGAACAACTTAGCCGAGTCACACGAAGCACTCACACAATAGTACTTTCGGCATTCGCCGCGAGAAAACCGAAACACACAACAGCTACAGTAATTGTACAATCAGACCAGTTCACTTTGTGACAGTTCAAAAGAGTCGTGCTCTGAGGAATATGAAAAAGAGTGGGGGGGGTGGGGGGGCGAAGGATAGGCATAGTAAACCAAATGGAGCATCCACACGCGCCCGGCCATCGGCGATCTGTGAATTATTATCTTGTCTGTTGAGATAATAATATTTTAAACCGACACAATTAAGTCACAATTGCTCTATTTTTCTTCTCGCCAGATTGATGTGGTAGATTTGATATGATTTCGTATTATTTTAATGTTTTCGTACTTTGTGTAATTCAATGTCCTCGTTTTTTTTTATCTCACCATTGGCTAACTTCAAGGGTTTAACGTTGTGTCATATTATTGTCGTGTAAACTGTTTTAGTCAGTGTGAGACGCAAGTTCTCATTGGTTGTTCGAGAATTGAATATTAAAGTTGTTGAATCGCGTGTAATAAAAGATATTTTCAAATCGTGGAGTTTAACAATATTAAGTTTGAAATTATTACTCACTTACCGTCACGCCATTTCTCTTCAGGATTAGATAGAGAGGATAGAACGCCACAGTCTTCTGTCCTGGCACACTACTCTTGCCTCGTCCAATTTTATACATCTTCTCATGCAAGATCTTCAGTTGTTGAAGCTTTTAACAGGGTCGTCCTCCGTAATCCGGCTCGAAGGACCAAAACCATAGATCAGAGTGAAGTGAGCATAAAGAACCAAAATTAACTAACTTACTATCTATATCCACCGATATTTATGATTTAAAGACAGTGTGAGGTATATTTATTCCATAAATATTACTTATTAGTGAGTAGTTGTGGTTGCATCAATTTTTTTTAAGTAATATTACTTCATTCATTGGATTATGGCCATGTATTTGGGCAATGTAGCCCGAGTCGTAACTCAATTTTAACAAAAAACGAGATACGCCTTTTTCAAAGATGGACGACAAATTGCGACATGTATTTTTCGATTTATTTAAAAATATTTTTCGGTACTCTTGATATTTAATACGACTCGCGGGATTTCTGCAAGGGCGGATTCATTTTATTGCTTGATTCTTTTCTCTGTCTCTGTTCGGAATTTTAAATGTATTTGACACGTAATTGCTTTAGAAAATTTGATATAAGAATGCTTTCAGACGCGAGCGTAAAATTTTTGGTAATGTGATTTACTCACTCTTTGTTGATTATGGAATCCTACATTAAATCTTCGAATTCATTGTGTTCCGAGAAAACGACAAATAGATTGAAATATGGCGCCCGGGAGAATTTGATCTTCAGAAACATGTTATAAAATAAGTGCGGTCGGTGCCTATTCAAAGGAATATTCGAGAATCGTATCTCAAAGAAAAATATAATTAGTATATTTGGAGGTGACGAGTGGCAAACCATTTTTGAATGAAAAATTCGTTATTTTTCACAGACCAGTAAATGAATAGACATGAAATAAAGTGTACATATAGGATAGGGGTTCGGAACATTAGAATACATGAGGGGTATTCTACACACATTATTTGTGAAAACATAAATCCGATAGATTGACACATTTATGCAAAAGTAAAAGTATTTACTATTTGAAAATTAAATCTTTGTATACAAGGCGCATTTTTTACATTAATGCATATTCTATTATCAGCGTTTAAATTTTCGTTCCAATCCAGTCATATATTTAAAAACAGTCACGGTTCTATTTGATTGCGTAAGTGGTACTAAAGTGATCACGTGAGTGACATAAAATATTGAAACAAGTTATTTCCGTTAGTTCGTGTCTATATATTTTTTGCTAGTCTGTCGTTATATTTATAACATTTTCCTCAACTGTCAATTTGCAACATGACTTTTGTTAGTAGTTTATTTTGTAATAACACTGTATATCGTATTTGGGCAGATCAGAGTTATGAATGTATGCATAATGTAGCCTTTCGGGCATCGAATGGTATAATTTAAATAACTATATAAAATAAATAGTGATCTTTATCATCCAAGATGGCCGACACTCTGTCTGTCTTTAAACATTTGCAAAAAGCGATGTACAGTGTTGTTTCGTATCATTATCCTAATTGTCTTAAAAGGGCAATGAGAATTTATCCGATGATAATCTCGCTGTTTTACTGAAGATATTTCGCCAGCAAAGTGACAGATTTCAAACGCAGGGGTGAATAAAGCCACAGATAAAGCATAAAAGTGTATGTAAATATTTAAAATAAATTAATTTTCACGATCACGTGAAAATATAATGTACCAGTGTTTAAGGCAGTAAAGGATAAAGAACGTCCTCGGAGGACCTGGTGAGATCAGATATTAGAGAACGGTAATGTTCAAAACTTTAACAACAGATATAGAAGATATAATAATTTTTTAAAATAATCAGTAAGATATATATCTTATATATATATATTCCTTTTTACATTTATTTCTTCTCTATAAGAGTAAGATTCGTGTATAGAAAAGGAGTATATATGAGAGTATAATTTATGTGTCTGTTAGTCTGTGTACATATTTTTTGACTTCAGGTATAAATTTAGAGTAGTCTGTAATTGTTCTAATTATGATAGGGATTGTTAAAAAATTTGTTGCCTTGATAAATATTGTGATTTTGGGTTGCGGTATATTTCAGTTTTGGAATATCAATTTGGTCTCTAAATCTTGTAGATCGGAATTAGCTTCTAATATTTAATTTATTTTTAATTAAAAAATATTGGGTTATTGATCATTAAAAGATGTATAAAAGTGGCGTTCTATCGTCTGTTTTTATAAGTAAGTTAGTTAGTGAAAGCATGTAAGATTAGTATTTAGTATATAATTTTGTGTTTTTTTCCCAATAAAGATACAGAAATTTCAATAATCGGTTTTAGCCGGCTAAATTTGGTTCACATTATGTAATAAAAAATAAACTCAATTGAATGTGTAGCACAGAGTTTGGTTTATTAAAAAAAATTAATACCACCATGTTAATTCGTGATACGACAATGTGACTGTACGTGCGGATGTAATTTGTAATGGCAACAAATTTAAAGCGAATTTTTTTCCTGAAATATTGTAATCGAGTGTATGATTATATGCTGTTGTTGTATCGTTCCGACAGTTCCTGGCGTTCGTCGAGAATGTAAATTGAGGATCCAGGTAAAAAGCGCCCGCGTAGTTGGCAATTACGTAAGATCACATTACCATAATGGTCCAACAACACTCAAATAAATTATGAGAAGAGTTTAAATTTTTTATTTTTTTGGTCACAAAACGTTCAATTTAACTGTTGAGGATTCCAATTACGGCGGTGTATAGCGACTATAAATCATACAAAAGATAAAGTTGCACCATTTTTTTTTTTTTTGTTTGATTCATTCAAAAAATATACATTCGTCTTCGCAGGCAAAATCGGTTAACGTGAACAAATATTCTGCTCCCGACCAAATATGCTGTGATAGTATATGCTCGCTAGTGCGAATTGTGACCTTCACGCCAGCAGACGTCAACTTGACCGATATTTGTTCGATCTCGACATCGCGATAGCATTCGCGGTGTGTGACCTTCACGCCAGCAGACGTCAACTTGACCGATATTTGTTCGATCTCGACATCGCGATAGCATTCGCGGTGTGTGACCTTCACGCCAGCAGACGTCAACTTGACCGATATTTGTTCGATCTCGACATCGTGATAGCATTCGTGGTGTGTACCCTTCAGCTACACTGCACCAGCACTGTATTTTGTGATGTTGTGTTTTGATCACGCATTGTTTGTTGTTTGTGTGCCGTAGATGAACTTGTAACATCGCCGTATTCAACTGGAACCCGAGAGGAGGCGTCATATACAAGGTAAGGCGAGCAGTCTTTCCGAATCCCGATTCCCGAGATCACTGGTCCTTTGACTAGAACCATTATCCACTCACCGACCTCATCCTGTACCACGTTTCCCTACTTCCTCCCCTACCCTGCGGTGATTCTGATTTACAACCGGAATTATCGTATTCCGTTCCGCGGCACGCGCGATCCGTAGTTTTCGATCTGGATTTACAGATCGAATTTATTTTTCATCTTTCAATACCCGCTATAACACGTTTTCATAATATCGAGAAATTATTGTATTAATGTGAACCCAAATATGTATTTCAGTATGAAACCAAACACGGCGGGTTTTGCTCACCCTAACATTATACTTAATATTGCTAGCTAACAAAACGTATTTTAAAAAAAAACACATTTTTAAATAAAAAATAATTATTCGGATTTTGAAATTCAGTGACACATGCGAGCATTTAACAACAAATACTTCAGATTTCACTCATTATACGTGCTTATTTTCTTCAACAATATAAAATGATTTGATTTCCCTTTATTTTAATATAGTTTTCGAAACAAATAAATTAAAACTTTCTTGAATAAACTGTGTTTTGGTGTTCCCAAAAAGTTCCGTAGAAAGGATTATAAAGTCCTTTTGACAAATGCGAATTCAATTAGCTTATTATTAGATACCGACAAGGCACAAAACTTTATATTGAGGAAATTTTATTTAATAACGTAAGATTTTATTATTTTTATATTAGCCCTTATGCAGGGTTTAAAGTACTTTATTTAAACAATCAAGTGAGTACAATTAATACTTTTATGGTTACGTGTTAACTACGCACGTGTGTATAGTAATTGGAAAAGAAGGAATGAAAATTTATTATGAATTAAATATATTAATTAGAAAGATATACATATAAAATCAATTTTATCGAAAAATATTGTTGTTGCGTCACCGGGATTCGAACCTGAATCTCTTTCCTAACGGTGCATTATCCAACTATGCTACAGCGACATTATTTTTAGTGACAATTTTCGAACCTATATGTTACCTTTTTGATATAAATACATTTAATCGTTCCATTATTTGAAAGAGCCATCTACCTTATTTTTGCAGAATCTCAAATACCTTTGAGTAAACTGATAGCAGACGCCAGAATTATCAATTCATTTTTATTAAATTTTGGACACATTGATACAACTTTATTATCAGGAGAACACATTCCTATTGTGAAGTTGTAATTATTCAGAATAATTATGTTCTCCTAATAAAATTTATTTTTGATAATATAAAATTGTATTTATTAGAAAACGCTCAGCAACGTACTTTGTATATTTTTAGGTAGGTACATACTAGATTGGCAAAGAGGTTCTCTAACTACCGGGACGTCAGAAAATATATTTTCATTTTCATACGTGTGAGTATTGTAGTTTTTGAATACACGTTCGTTTTTATATATTGATAACTATGATTTAAATAATAAAAATATATATTTGAATGAAAACGCATTGTGTAGTAAGTTGCAGTTTCGGAATAGTTTTGTGATAAGAAAAACAAATTAAACGAATCAATTAGAAATATATATAGAAATAATGTTTGCTTATAAACGGGATGCGAACACGGATTTCACCACATTAACCATTTAAGTTTCCGATAAATTTGCGATTCACATTCTATGGTCTTTATAAATAATTTATAAGTTCCGGGAAGAAAAACAAATATTTTTTCAATATTTAAATATATCCAAAAACACACAACTACTGGATTTTCATCTACAAAACCACGGTTATTAAACAAATAATAGATATCTCATAGAGACGAAGCTATTTTAGTATTAATTTTAATGGAAATATATGGAAGTATGGGTAATTACAGGGTATACGACCTGTCTTCGGCTGGCTTAAGTGATCAATCTCGATATCTATCAAATTATATATTATTATATCGCCATCTATGAACTAAATTTGATAATTAATTTCCCTGAAACAGCATACATGTCACAATGAGAATCCATTTTTTTTATTATTAGATGGCGATAGTGTAGTGTTTCCACATATTAACATATATACAACATTCAAAAATTTGATTTGACGTTATATTTATATTATTAGGAGAACAAATTCTTATTGTGAAGTTGTAATTATTCAGAACATAGGTCTGTGATATTTTAAATATGAATTCGTCTATCAACATTTGTAAAAACCGATGTACATCGTTGTTGCAGCGGGAGTCTCAATTATTAGACTATGTGTCATAAACTATAGAATTTATATTTCCACAAACAATGCGTGTAGAATGCCCCTCGTCCCGCGACAAATATTCCAAACCCCTATCCAATATGTACACTTTATTTCATGTCTATTAATTTACTGGTCTGCGGTGTAATAGTATTATTATTAAATTCTAATTAAATGTATTAATAGAAAGATATACATATAAAATCAATTTTATCTAAAAATATAGTTGTTGCGCTACCGGGATTCGAACCTGGATCTCTTTCCAAACCGGGAAGGTGCATTATTCAATTATGCTACAGCGACACTATTTTAATTCTGGCATCTGCTATCGGATTACTCAAAAGTATTTGAGATTCCGTAAAAATAAATTTCAAATAATGAAACGATGAATGTATTAATATGAAAAAGGTAACATATAGGTTCGAAAATTTGTCTTTAAAAATAATGTCTCTGTAGCGTAGTTAAATAACGCACCTTCCCTGGTTTGGAAAGAGATCCATGTTCGAATCCCAGTGGCGCAACAACAATATTTTTCTATAAAATTGATTTTATGTACATCTTTCTAATTAATACATTTAATTCAGATTTGTTATATTTATATAAAGTGATCACTTATCCCAGCCGAAGACAGGTAGTAAGCTTTGTAATTACCCATATTTCCATTAAATATAATAAAAATATATCTTAGTCTTTATGAGATATCTATAATTTGTTAAAATATTTTTTCGATAGATATAATGTGTCTGTACATCTTTATAATTGATTAATTTAATTTGTTTTATTAACAGATGTCAATATGCGCTGTGTTCAAATGTCTAAAAACCCACCCAAATTTATGCGAAACCGTTTTATGTAGTTGTTTATTCGGGATTTTACCCTTTCATATCGTGATCGGGGCCATTTCTAACAGAGTGTCCGATTAGAAAGCTATTTAAATAATTAAGTGATAAAGTCGTAATTGGTAATTAGTGATACGAATCCCATCCCGCGCTAATGAGTGGCGGGGGATAATCTCCCGGCGGATCGACCCTATCGAAGCTGTTATTAGACAGATTATATTATAATTCATCTTAAAAATGGTCCAATTGAGAAATTACACGACCAATTGACTATCAAGAGACGTGTAACTAGATTACATTTTTGGAATCCAATTTTAAGATATACAACCCGAGTCCTGTGGGCCGCGTCGTCAAGTGAAATGCAAAAAAAATATATCCACAATGAACAGATGGCTCGCTGTTCAGTAAGTAGCAAATAACAATATATCCATATATAAATCAATACAAAGCCTAGAGTATAGCTAGACATTATACAGCATAACTGGATATTACAGCAAGACGGAACTCCATCTCACACAGCCAGAAATACAATCAACCTTCTTCGTCGTGAGAATGTTAATTTCATCGAGCCAGGGATATGGTCACCGAATAGGGCAGATTTAAACCGAGTAGATAATGCAATATGGGGCGTTTTGATGATTTCTTATTAGCATTAAGAATTATAATTAATTATATTGTTTTGAAATAACTCACGTATTATGAGATTTTCTCACTTTTTTTGGGCCACCCTGTATATATATATATATATTAGGAAAATACAACTGTCGGTGTGTCTGAATGACTACACAAAACTGTTCACCCGGACGGCCGATCAACAGCTGCATTCGTTCCTAGCTCCGTTTCCACCGCGTCAATTCCAATCAGTATATTTCAACCAAATGTATAAATGAACTAAAGTAACTAACTACTTACCATCACGCCGATTCCCCACGGGGGTAGGCAGAGAGGATAAAGCGGCACACTCTTCAGTACTGACACACAATTCGCGCTTCATCAAAATTCATACATCTTCTCATACAAGCTCGCCGATTATTGAGGTTTCTAACGGGACCGTCCTCCAGTATCTGGTTTACTTGGTGGTGTCAACACTTGCGTCATATATCTTTATTACCATTCTCTCCTCATTCATCCGTGATTCTTTCTTAATCTTATTCACTAACTGAGATCAGCTTTACATTCTTTCCTTATTTCTTCATTATTTACTGTGACATAAATAGATACTTAATTAAATTCAGTGTAACTCGTAAGTACGTTTTCTGTTTTAATTAATTCTAATGGTTGCCTACACTCACACATTAACAAATATATATATATATATATATAATCCATATTCGACGTATCTACACGGGTACCAGGGTAAAGCTGACTTTTGGGGTAGCTAAACTCGTATACAGTCTAAACACTCTGAAAAAACGCAATTATCAAATATACCACGTCATCCCTCCAAAGACTTGTATATGGAACAAATCACTACATGGACGTGAAAGCTAAAACCTAACGAAGAGAGACAAAAATAGATTGGAAGCCTTCGAAATGCGGAGATGAAGGAGATCGAAGAAAATTAACTGAACGGGAAGGAAACGAAATGACGACATTTTGGAAGAAATACAGGAAAATAGATTTATCTCGAGGACGACACCGAAAACGCGCAAAATGCTTGGGTCATATCCACCACAACACATGCATTACCACAGTAATAGAACTAAAAAGAAAAAGAAATATTTTGTTTTTAATATAAAAAGTGTAAATACAAGATACAATTAATACTAAATGTCCCAAGTCTTTTTCATATTAAAAATTCTGTAATAAAATAATGGATGGTATTAATTAAAAAAAATTAAGCACAGTTCCTGGGAATTTATTTCTTAAAAATTATGTTTTTTAAATGTGATCCGTTATTTCGCTGGCACTCTTCTAAACGGGAGGCAAAATTTCTGAGAATTGCTCGGCCGGTGATTGTTGCCATTTCTTCTCGGATATTTTCTTTTAATTGTTCCAGAGAAAGAGGATTGTTACTGTACACCTTTGATTTAAGGTCGCCCCACAGAAAAATGTCCATTGGTGTCGGGATTACGTGGAGGCTAGTTTATAACACTTCGTCGGGAAATTAATTTTCCAGGGAAAATTTCACGAACAACTGGTGAGGATATGCTCCATAGCTACTGAATTTCCAAGGATGCAACTAGCGATCGGGGTATCCTCCCCCCCCCATGAAAATGAACCAAAATGAAAAAGACTTGGGACACACTGTATAATATATTATATTTGAAACTCAGTAAGAAGCAATATAATATCAGTGTCCCTAGGGAAATTTGAAAGGAAACTAAAGCTTACATCAGGGTGAAATGTCAATTTCCTACGAAATATACGAATTAGGTGGATATGTGACCTTTATGTTGTAAATGGTCATTTTTTAAAAAGAAATCAAACAAGTCCATTTTTTTTGTCAGAAATGTGAAAATTGGAAACCGGTAACGCTGTTTTATTGTAGGTTGGTATTTATTTACATTATGTCTTATATAGAGTGGAACAGACATAGTCTAAAATATTTTATGGGTGGGGGTACCAAATTAGTCGAAAATGTTAAAGGAGTATGACCAAATTCTAAATTCCATTATTATTCTATCTTTGCTTCAGGACTTAAATCATCCAACGAAAAACAGTATGGTACCGTTAAGGAAAATATTATTGTATGAGATTTTTATAAAATATAAAGCTTTCGTTAATCGAAATTCATCTTTAGTCTACGTTCTTTGAAATAAATATTTGCGAAATCATATCAATATTATTTCTTTTTTTTTGCTCCTGGCCCTAAATCAACTAGCTTAAAAGAGTCTAGCCGCTCAAAGTTGGATGACATTTTATTTTTTGTATTCAATACAAAAAATATTTAATCATTGGAAATAATAATGGTTGTATCTCTGATGTTGTTGAGATTAGATTCATGAGGCCGGTTGTGTGATCAGTAGTAACTTTTAACTAACGCCTGTGGTTAAAATCGTGTGCGGGTTGTTTGAACGTCAAATTTACTAATGTCAAAGCAAAGTGAGATGTCAACAGGCGTAACAAATAATCGTGAAATATATGCTTCACGTATGGATTTTTTCGCCTCTGCGTTCAAAATCTGTCACTTCGGTGGTGAATTTTTTTCGGATTATGTGCTAATGTATATTAAACAACGATATCATCATCGCACAAACTTCCATCGCTAAGATAGCGGGACATTGAAGGATTAATTGTCGTACACTGCAAATTTCAAAGTATCAATATGTCAGATGACTTTTGGAACAGCTGTGAAGAGTCCGCCATATTTAACTATCGATTCTCGTTTTTACTATCGGATATCGGTGAGTAAAATGTGTTTACCACGTGATGTACTTTCGAGATGTAAATATTTTTTAACCAATGATCAAACAACCGTTTTCGCTAAAGCAACATTTTTTACAATAGTACAAAATTACTAGTGATCACATAACCGGACTTATTTTGAAAATGTTTCTACTTTAAAATATCGTGCACTAGGTGTGTTGTTGCCAGTATATGTACCTAGACAGGTAGGATAAGTTTTAAACAATATAAATACATTTTGATACGTCTTACATCTTTTGTTCTCTCAGTGTTTGCAAAATAAACATTTTTTATTAGATTCTAGATCCATACATCATAGTACATTTTTGATTACAGCGAAACGTAGTGTATAAATTATAAATGAAGATTTACGCACGTCACTTTGTCTGAAACTAATAATTAACCTAGAGTTCCAGCATCGAAACGCCATTATCTTCGCTCCGCACTGCGAACAGAACAGAAGAAAGCCACACTGTTCATTTTAAAGAAGTGAAGTTAGGCGCAAAAGTTGAAAAAGGTACCGAATGAAGTTGGGCGCCGCCGGCCTCCGAACGGGGCGGGAAACTTGACGTAAACTTTGGCGGGACGGAATCCGGTCCGACAATGTAACGAAATTAAATTAAAAGTTTGGTGTCAGAAGTAACCGGGCGGCCTCCGCGCGCTCCGCCGGTCGAATATGAATTGTTAATTAAATGTTTTTTCAGGTTGTCTAACTGCCAAAGACCGGGGCGAAGTTTCATCGCAAATTCGGGTTAATTAGGCAAATGAAAATGCCGACGGAGCGACGGCAGCCGCGCTGAAATTTCAAGTGCGAACACGTATTAGAGTGAAATCTTTTACAAACTTAGCGGAGATTGTGTTATTTGTTTTATGGCAGGTGGCTCCCTAGTGAATAATTTTCAAAGAAACACAATTACTACGTAACCACTGCGGTACTGTGATGGCCCGCGTCGACTGGATGAGACTTATCTCGGAGATTAGACTCGAGTGAACATAAAGAACGGTACACAATTTACGAGTTAGTTACGGTTTAGAATGACGTATTGAAAACGAGTTGTCGTTTTTTGTCAAATGTTTGATAGATAATGAATGCCGTTGTTTTCAACATTTTTAGAACCTCGGTAGACAATTGTTTCAAAAATACTGCTGACATTTTTAACTAATTATCTTACCATTGCGCCGTTTTTCCCCAGGGATAGGCGAAGAGGATAGAACGTCACACTCTTCTATCCATACTTGACTCATCCACTTCCATACATCTTTTCATGCTCGCTTTTCGGTTCACAGTCCTCCAATATTTGGTTTATCTGTACATGTCTGATCGTGGATACTCTCTGTTATTGTTGCCTTCAGCACTCACTTTATATATTTTCTTTGCCATCCTCTTCTCGCTCATACGTCCCACATGACCAAACCATCTTAGCGACCCTTTATTTATTCTATGCTATAAACTACTCTACTAAGAAGCTTATCTCTTTATTTATTCTCTCTATCATTTAGCGGCATATTTTTTTTAACATATAATATGTTTATTCAATAAAATTAACCATGAAAACTGCATTGAAAATACTATGAAATTAAAAAGATTTAGAAGTGTCGATCCTAGTATCTAACTCTCACATTCCAAGACAGGTTATCTCTTAGTTCCTCCCCTAGTAGGTTGTGGTGCCAGATTGTTATATAAGTATATAATCCTATTTTTCGTATTGGAATTAAATACTCTAATTTATATTGTTATATAAAAACAGTGTATCCCAGTTAAACTTTGTAACAAGCCAGTATTAATGAAGACCGTAAGGTATTTGTGCAGTGTTACTTTCCTTCCGAGACATCGGTTTGGACAGCTCTGATAAATTTGTAGATTCTTCGTTATTTTTCAGAGACAGATATCATTATAATATCGAATAGCGATTAATTTGTGTTGCAAATTTTTTCTATAAACCAAACTTTGTACTACACATATGTTGAGTTTTTTAATCGGTGCTATAGTTTAGAGAGGTGTAGTCTTTTTTATTATTTATTTATTTATTTAATCAGATAAACATTGCAAACAAATCAAATGAAATATTAACCTAATTAACAACAATTTATATTTAATACAGACAAATGTATTGCAACCTAGTGTACTTTACACATTTAAATAAAAACGTTTTGTGGTGACCCTGCACGCGCCCGTATACATGTCCGTGTAAGGGCTCACATATCAACCATTAGGGACCGAACCAGAGCGACCAATAAGCAGACGCAAATAAACCATTAGCACCAGAGACGGATACTGCACAAGCAACGAACATCACGTCTTCGCAGGCCGTCCTATCACCAACATCGTCATTCAACTGCATCTCCAGCGAGCCATTCCAAAGTTCAACCGCGCATTAAATTGTATTAATTCATCAGCTCGATAAACGAAATCTTGTATGTATGTGCTCTTTTATTTATATAAATTTGTGTGACAACACACACCCTACACTGCGACGTACAACCGATACGCGCGAGACAAGAAGAGGTTTGGAGCTTCTGTCTCACAGCATCATAACCTTCTGACACAATCTTGAGTCAATCATAATTTGAATAACTTCAACACACACACCTCGACTCTTACGCTTTTTATACTATTTGAAACAAGTAGCAAGTAGCAGGGTGGTATGCTACGCTACCAATTTTGAAACTTTAATGATTTTCGGAATGTGTCGACTTATTATTATCGACTATATGAGGTTCGATCGTTAATAGAAATATAAGCAGTAATAATGAATTATATGATATTTTCACTAATGAATAACATCACGTTCCCTAGTACTTCACGCCTACTGTCTATATTCCCATTAACGATCAAACTCCCCGACGTACAAAGTTTAATTGTTTACGCGTTTTTATACTTCGATAGGTAGGCTTGGTATAAATTTTGAATATGCGCATTCTATTTGTGTAAATTTAAAACAGAAAACAAAATCGAAACTGCTTCTGTTGAGATACGATTTTCGGTTCGGACGGACATATTTTACGGCGGTGATATAAAAACATTTTGTTGGTGTTTGGTTGTGATAAAGTTTCGGAGGCTGGTACAATACTGCAAGGAGAGCGACCATCGGCGTCTGCCAGCCCAGTTTCACAAAGGTTGGTGTATTTATATTTGCATTACATTACCGATAGAAAACCCAGGACTGGCTATCGAAGTGTAATTACGGCAACACTAGTATTATCAGACATCACGCATAACAACCGAGAAAGTTTACTCAAAGTGCCTAATAAAATAACGAAATAAGCTTTAGATTTAAGTCGGTTTCAAATTATTAATTCATTCATCATTTGGTTACACCGGCAGCCAAGCGGCTTCAGTGTGTAGCTGCCCGTCCCGTTTCATTGCCAAGTTTTAATACAAGTCTCCATATTGTACGCGCTCGCTTCTACCAGGTGACAAAACGATTTAATTTCAGCGCAGCCGAGGAGCGCAATAGAAGTCAGCAGAGGAAATGCAGCATCGGTATGTATGTATGCATCCGCGCAAAAATGGCGGGTCGTCTTACCTGCCTGGAAACAAAGTATGTATAAAGTTCTGTATTCAAATTTTCCATAGATAATACGAATGACGCAATTACGTCACGAGACGCTAGGGAATGGAAGCATTTCAAATTGTTTATTGCGCACGTCTTGGTCGAAATAGTCATAGATATAATTTAAATACGCGAAATGATTTTTAAACGTGTTCTATTCATTCCGACACGGCGGTAACTTTTATGCCGCCATCTTACCTTTCTTGTAGATTCACACAAACCTGATAAAAATATCGGGAAGTAAGTGTTCTCATGCTTTCGCAGCTAGGATTATTGTTTTTTTTTTCCCTGTCTGGCTGACGTTTCGTATTCTATTACAGGACATCAGTCCTGATGATGGACCCTACAATAGGATCTAGGGTCCAGGTCGGACTAGGTCGTCAAGAGATTTAAGAGATTTAGAGTAATACCAGTATAAGTTTGCGGCTTGAAAAATCTGCGCAGAAACGCATTTTGGGAAGGGGTGTAGCCTAATCCAGTATGTCACCAATCAGTTTTCATTTCAATTAGTTGCCGGTCGTGTTTTCAAAGTTTCCGATCGCTTTTTAGTTCCGATCGTTCAACATGTAACATTTTTATGTTTAAATGTAAATTACTACAGAGAGAGAGAGAGAGAGAGGATTCAAACATAAATTCCGGTGGCGCAACAACAATATTTTTCGATAAAATTGATTTTATATGTATATCTGTCTAATTAATATATTTAATTCATATTTAAAATATCACAGACCTATGTTCTGAATAATTACAACTTCACAATAAGAATGTGTTCTCCTAATAATAAAGTTGTATTAATGTGTCCAAAATTTAATAAAAATGAATTGATAATTCTGGCGTCTGCTATCAGTTTACTCAAAGGTATTTGAGATTCTGTAAAAATAAGGTAGATGGCTCTTTCAAATAATGAAACGATTAAATGTATTAATATCAAAAAGGTAACATATAGGTTCGAATATAAAAATATTGTCGCTGTAGCATAATTGGATAATGCACCTTCCCCGGATAGGAAAGATATCCAGGTTCGAATCCCGGTGGCGCAACAACAATATTTTTCGATAAATTGATTTTATATGTATATCTTTATATGAATGTCTTCGTGGATGCGTGCTGCCGAAATCTCATTCGCAAAACAACTTAGGATGGTCGTACTCTAAGAGATCGTGTCCGAACCACACAGCTTGGTACTTATTAGTTGTCTTAACTTATTCATGGGTCTTAGTACCTATTCATTGGTGGTGTGGTCAACCCAGGAGATCTTTAGCATACGATCGATATAGTCACATCTCAAATTTCTCACACTTTTTACCTACACTTGTAAATTCTGATAGTAAAACTATTATATAATATATAATTACTAGGCCCACGCGTGGACCACATGTGACCATAATTTGAATTCGTTTGATTAAAAATGTATTTGAGGATAGTGGTTTATGACACAGCTACATGACACGAAAATACGAAATTGAGGATCTAAAATACAAATCATACTTACAATTAAAAATAATAATGGAACGATAGATCTGATAATTGTAGAACTATAAACAGTTTGTGTGTATAGCGCCCTTTAGGTGAAAGTTTTTACGAAAATGGAGCTATACAAATTATCCATTATTATTATTATTATTA
Organism: Eubasilissa splendida; assembly: GCA_031772225.1. Classification (NCBI taxonomy): domain Eukaryota; kingdom Metazoa; phylum Arthropoda; class Insecta; order Trichoptera; family Phryganeidae; genus Eubasilissa; species Eubasilissa splendida. The sequence goes on from CM062867.1 coordinate 13,759,406, forward strand.
TTATTCAAGTGTAACATATAGGTTCGAAAATTTATCGTCAAAAGTACTGTCGCCGTAGCATAGTTGGATAATGTACCTTCGCTGGTATGGATAGTGATCCAGGTTCGAATACCGGTAGCGCAACAACAATATTTTTCGATAAAATTGATTTTATATGTATATCTTTATAATTAATACATTTGATAAGTATTTAAAAATATCACAGACCTGAGTTCTGAATAATTACAAGAATGTGTTCTCCACAATAAAAATAATAGGTTAATAACTCCGCATGCGACACGAATTAAATTTACAATTTGACGTAAGTGACCGCCCGCTTGCATAAAAAATAAACAACGAATCTAAGCGCGCCCAAATAATAATCTGTGACCGGAAATCCCGGACGATGACGTATTTGCAATTTAGCCAGTTTAATTTTCTGGTACAAATTATTGGTATAAATATTTTAAATACTAATTAAATGTATTAATTAGAAAATTATACATATAAAATAAATTTTATCATAAAATATTGTTGTTACGCCACCGGGAATCGAACTTGGATCTCATTCCAAACAGGGGAAAGTGCATTATGTATATCTTTCTAATTAATACATTTCATTAGTATTTAAAATATCGCAGACCTATGTTCTGAATAATTACAACTTCTCAATAAGAATGTGTTCCCCTAACAATCATATTTGATACATGCTAGTTTGCCTGCAATATATGACACAATATAAGAACTAGCATTTGCCATTTTCACTACTTATTTATGCGAACAAACATAATCGAATAAAAAATATATTAAAAAACAAATTAACCGACGATAATTTACAATCACGCCTAAAATTGAACAAGCAGTTACTCGCCAGACTCACGAGTTGTACAGCTTTCGAAAGCGACGCAAGGCCTAATAAAATTAATTGTTTTTTCGCCGTTTGTATAGAAAACCACATAATATTATGTGGCCATTATCATGAAAGTGGTCCATGTCATGTTTCTTTCGTTTCTAGATATTTACAACTTCACAATAATAATAAATATTTTAACATTTTAAATAATATTTCTTAAAGTTATTAATAGGTACTTTTTATTGTCCCGGTTAATCCGCAATCAGATTAATGAGACCCCGGATAATCAAGACTGATGCGTGTGCCGCGGCGGCGTGCACCATTTTAATCTGGTTATGGACTTTTTCCGTTTCCATCTCTCACAATTTATCCCGCCATCTATCAGGGTAGTACAAATTAATTGGGATTGTGAGGCCGAGTATAATTACGCCTCATAAGTTACGACGCTGAAGCATTAAAGTGAGTAATCAAATTATAATATTCGATTTGTATAGATAAATTGAGTCATTTGAAATTTCGAACGGCATTCGAAGAGAAATTTTCAATGATAATATTGGATAGGTACCCCCACACAGTGTCGTATTTGTGTCTGGCGAAGCTCCGGGAACTGCAGGATTTTGAGGGCACTGGGAACTAATTAATTATCAACTATTTTCTGTTAAAACGGAAAGATAAATAAATATTAATGAAGAACACATTATTATTGTGAGGTTGCAGTTTTTTCAGATCACAATTGTGTGGTATTTTAATTAATACAACATAAATAACTGCAACATGACAATAATAATGTATTATCACTAATATATTAGTTGCATTAAAGTTTATCCAAAATTGAATAAAAAGGAAGTTAATTACTTTTTGGCATCTCCTTGCGAATATTACTGAAAAAATTGAGATTTTTGGGAATAATTGTTAGGGAAAGAAAAAATATGGAGGGAAAAACAGGATAACACAATACTTGAAAACTACAATTGACCTTTTGTGTTCCCGCCTCTCTCTCCATGCTCGGCAATTGAAGGATCCCTCGACGGATGCTGGGGGTCACTTTTAAGACGCTCGTTGTTGTAGAAGGTACCGTCGGCCACTTTGCAAAGTATTCGAAAACGGTACAGGTTGTATGCTTACTGTACGGTGACGAAATTAACATTCATAAGGTATTAGAAACACAATTTCTCTAACAATAATAGATGTATCAAATTGAAAAAACTGCAGCATATAAATTCGAAAAATTGTCGTCAACTTACTCTGTTGATGTGATGTAATCAGTTAAAGCATTTGATCGGATAAGAAAGGGATCAAGATTCAAATCTGGGTAGCAATAAAAATATTTTTTCGATAAATTGAATTTTGCTGTATATCTTTATAATTAATATGACATTTAATTTGTATTAAGATAAATAAATAAATTGTAAATGCACGATAATATAAAAAATATATATTTTTAAATGTAAACACAGTATTGTGATTTTGCAATTTCATTGGTAGTTAATTGATATACGAACAAAATATATCTATCGAAAAAATGCGTTTTCCCGGATTGGAAAAATTTCGGGTTCGTAACCCGGTTACCAACAAAATATTTTTTCTATAGATATGTATATTATCTTTCTAATTGATTAGTTCAATTTGCATCATAAAATGTGTATTTCATATGTGATATTTTTGATAGGATTCTGCAAATATGTAGGATATAAACGAGACCTGTGCAATATTTTGATGACCCATTTTTCACATACAAATCATTACAGCGGAATAGAAAACACTTAATATATGATAAATATACATAACTCAATATTTCTGTCTTGCGGTGTTGTAAATAAATAAGTGGCGCGGTGTCGAAATGCGCCTCGCGAAAATGGCATAATAAATAAACAATGCGTATGGTTGCGTTCTATAGTGTTAATTATAATACATTCTTATCCTTTTTCGCTTTGACTTTGTCAAACTATTCATTACTATGTGAACGAGTAGCCATTTGACTAAAACCATCGTGCAGGCTGAATATTATGTTCCCGGCCGATGTTATTTTTGAATAACTAGGAAATGAAACATTATTTTTAATTTTGTTTTTATATATCGATTATTTGGTTTTTTACAATTATTAATATGAATTAAATATCTTTATAATTAATATATTTAATTCATATTTAAAATATCACAGACCTATGTTCTGAATAATTACAACTTCACAATAAGAATGTGTTCTCCTAAAAAAATATTACAATTATGTATGGAATATGACATCGGTCAAGTGGCCGCCTCTGGCAGCGGCACAAATGCGTGCTCTTTTAACCATTTCATGTTATTTCAGCAATTTCATTTCGAATATTGTCCTGTAGCATCGGAATTGTTGTTGGCTTATTGGCGTAGACCTTTCCTTTCAAGTACCCTCACTGAAAATAGTCGGAAGCCGTCAAATCAGGTGATCGGGGAGGCCAGTCGATATCACCACTTTTTGACATTATGCGGCCGGAAATTTTATTTCTAAAAATTTCAAGCGTAGCTCGGGTGTATGAAGTGACACCGTCCTGTTGAAGCAGACCCAATCAACGCAATTCTGACACTAAAAAGTTTTCTAATATGTGATGATAGCGATCACCATTAATGGTTATAAGCATTGCCATTATTATTTAGACAAAATGTTTTAATGATTTCAACACGTTGTTGAGGCGTTAGATGGTTCACAATAAATTGTAATCAACTACTTTCTACGACTACCAAATGAGAATTTACAAATGTCTGCCAAACCAAAATGGCGGCTAAATAAAATCGGCCTGCAACATAATATTCACCCCCTTCTGACACATTCCCGGAATGAACATTTAATGGAAATCTTCAGCAGATCTATTCAGCGTATGGATGACCTTCAGCGTGTATGGTATCCGTCCATTCTACATTGAACCACCGATCTTTTCATATTATCTTCGGGCTTTATGATGTGATTAAAGTATTTTAGGGTAGAGATGGAATAACCCCTTTAGAAATATGGTTGATGTTTTTGTGGGCGTGTTATATGTGAATCAAAAGAATTTAATAGATTGTAAGATAAATTAGTTAGTTAGTGTATAGTACAATACAATGTTTGGTTTTATTGAAAAAAGTATTATGGTTTATTACTGAGAACAGTTTAAGGCAGTCAGTGGTATTGCAAATAAATAGTATTGCGAAACGGCAGTCAGTTGACGTATATTGGATTTTGGGGGAACTAGCCCGCCCAGAGAGCCAGTGCGGAAACGCGCCACTGAAGATACCCATCTACCTGTAGGTCTTAACTGGTTGTTCCAGCCTCCGCCGAGACGTGTAAGCGTATAATATTGATTGCGTAAATTCTTAATGTATAAAGCGATCGGAGATAAACAGTGGAGTGAGTACTTTCTCGGATTATTTATCAAGTTCGACGAGGACTCTCAAGAGCATTAATATCTTAGTAAGCACTTGGAGGCACACCGTGGGCGGCGGTAGCTACCCAGCAGTGGCGTGCAGTACGCATAAACTTAGGTTGTGCTGTTACCGACGATGCGACATCACTAAGTATACTAAGTGTCAAAAAAATGTGAGAATAATAATTATTAAGGAGAACACATTCTTATTGTGAAGTTGTAATTATTCAGAACATAAGTCTGTGATGTTTTAAATACTAATTTAATGTATTAATTATAAATATATACATATAAAATCAATTTTGTGGAAAAATATTTTTTTTTGCGCTACCGGGATTCTAACCTGGATCTCTATTTCCAATCCGGGTAAGTACACTACCAATTGTGTTATAGCGCCAGTATTTTTCATGACAAATTTTCGAACCTATATGTTTCACTTTTTCAAATTAATACATCTGTCGTTCCATTATTTGAAACCATCTACATTATTTTATTATTATTTCAAAGGTATTTGAGATTCCGTAAAAATAATGTGGATGGCTTTCAAATAATGGAACGACAGATGTATTAATTTGAAAAAGTGAAACATATGGGTTCGAAAATTTGTATAAAATAAAAGGTATAACATTGTGGATGGACACACATTATTCCACCTACAGCGACCGACTTGAAAACGCTCAGACATCAAATCTCATTCGGAAAGTGAACGTTTCCATAAAATCCCCCCTACCTCTTATTAGTACTTATAAAATTTTAAATAGCTTAGTTGACTCGCCCTATTTATAAGAACAAATAACTTTAAACTGTCCCACACAACACGATCAAATAATATTTTTTACCCAAATTTTGGCAGAACTAATTACATAAAAAAATTTTATGTGATCCGCTCTACGTCAAAATATAATCCCGTAAATTCTTCTAATAACTTAGACATTTTCAAAGATAAATTGCTTCCCTTTAAAATGAAACTATGCCAACTTTTCAATAACTATTAACATAAATTGTATATATTGCATCCCATTTCCCACCCCTCCTTATCCTTTCCACTTTGTATGTTCAGTATAAAAACACTCTTTTTTCAATTTTTTAAGATGTACTATTTTTATCGTAATGTAAAAGTCTTTTTATTTGTCAGTTTGTTTGAGTATACTATTTTTTAGTTTCTTATGTACTAGTATTTAATTCCGAAGAAACTTCACTGGTGTTATTTTTATATATTATGCTATTATCAGTTGTTATTATTACACTTGTTTCACAAAAAAAAAAAAAATTTAAAGTAATAAAATAAAACAATAAATGAAACAATGTTATTACTCTACTACAGTTTATTAGCACTACTCGAGTTTCGAGAGAACAGTAACTCACATCGACAGGTGAAGTATTAAACTGACTACATATAAATATAGGAGACAAGGTTTAGGTGGTAGATATACAAGTAATTAGGTACTAACAGATGGAGAAACTCGAGTAGTGCTAATGAACTCAAGTAGAGTAATAACATTATTTCATTTATATCCATCCATTATGATGAAACTCTACAAAGTTAACGCCGGTTCTATTAATAATATTGGCATACCATTATTTACTATTACCGTCAGAGTCTGAAATTTCTTCAAATTCAGTATCAGATTTTTCTGAATCATTCGGTTCTACTAATAATCTGTGACAGCGATTCTAAGACGCCATCGATTAAAAGACACACCCAGAATTCAGAGACACCAAATAGGAAAAAACATGCGTCTTGTAATCGAGGAAATACGGTAATTGTGAATTTATTACTTCAAAAAAGGCAAGTTATTTCATTGTCTACTTTCGATTTCGCTTAAAAGGTTATATTTAAATAACTAGCTTTACAAATTACCATAGCCGAAACTCAAGACAAAATAAAGAAATATGTTTCATTATAATCAACCCAAAAAAGTAAACTCTCTCGCTAGTGTGACAAACAATTTACGATTACCATAAGAACTATGAAATGACGTTGAAATACACCACGAATAAAAACGTTTAGTCTGTAGAACCAGTAAAATATGCAGTAAGAAAAAATTTACTTGAAAACTGCAGAAAATTGGCAGACGTAACACAGCTTCAGTACAGATTTACTTAGTTCAGTAAGATTGTTAAACGGATTGAACAAACAAATTGAATGCGTCTAAAACAAGCACGGTAAAAACTCCAGCCGTGTGTTACGCTAATCCATGTAATAACGCATATAAGTATTATAGAGTTCTTTTCAGAAGATAAGAATTGTAATTTATTTTTATTCGCACATGCGCATCGTTATTACTTGTACAGAGTGCACGCCCCTGCTATCCGAGCAGGCCGGGGTAGCGACTCGGACATTTTCCATTCAAATTACCTCCTTTCGAAACTTTTTCTAACAATCCCGTGTAAAGGGCTTTCATGGAAAATTAATCAAAGGATTTGTTGGATCCTTCTCGGAATAACTTTGTTTACAAAATATTACTGTTTATCCACCGTTTACCTGTTATATAATATAATTATAATAAGGCACTTTGTCAAGCAAAAGTATTTTAAAGGACCGAATTAATTTCCTGGCCTTTCTTTCGGTAGAAATACAAGACAGGCGGAAACAAGACCGCCCAATGGAAATTAATAAAATTAATAGATACAAGTTAAATATGAATTAAATTATTTAGAAAGATATACATATAAAATCAATTTTATCCAAAAATATTGTTGTTGCTACCGAGATTCGAACCGGGGAAGGTGCATTATCGAACTAAAATATTAATTATTCCATAAAAATAAGGTAGGGCTCTTCCAAATAATGGAACGATTGAATGTATTAATATCAAAAAGGTAACACATAGAATCGAAGATTTGTCGCTAAAAATATCGCCGCTGTAGCATAGTTGGATAATGCACCTTTTCCGGTTTGGAAAGAGATCCAGGTTCTAATCCCGGTGGCGCAACAACAATATTTTTCGATAAAATTGATTTTATATGTACATCTTTCTAATTATTATATTTAATTCATATTTAATATATCACAGACCTATGTACTGAATAATTACAACTTTACAATAAGAATATGTTCTCCTAACAGATATAAATTAATTTAATAGATTATGTTAAGAGTGCATGATTGTAATAATATAAAGGTGTTCCGAAATTAACGCAAGATTTGAATTTGCCGTCATGTCTGCAGTAAATTGTTGGCAACCATGAAAAATTTGACAGCTGAGAGTTTAGGGTTAATAAAAATGGGGCTTCACACGATACAACAAAGTGTTTTCATCATTGAAGAATATCTCAAAAATAATGAAAGTTTGGCGGCCGCAATTCAAAAATTTAATACAAAATATGGTCGGAATAGTGTTTTAAGTTCATCAACTGCGAAGAGATTAATTGAAAAATTTAGAGAGACTGGATCAGTTGGAGACGCTAAACACACTGGTCGTCCAAAACAAGCCGTCCAAATGTCAATATCGAAGCAGTGCGTGAGAGTGTTGGTGAAAATCCCTGAACATCAATTCGGCGTCGTGGACAAGAATTGCAAATTTCAAGAAGCTCTCTACAGCGTAACTATAAATAATTCTATCCCATGTACTTTATGATTCAATAAAAAAATTAAAATCTTAAGACTAAAAACTGTGTTTTCTATTTAATTCAAATCTTTCGTTAATTTTGTATTTGTCAATGCTGGGGTGGACGAACATGTTTTTTTCTGCATGATGAAGGTGAGATGGTTGGTACGTTGGTTGACGTTGATGAGGCGGTGGTTTTATGAATTAAATTTTTTATAAGTTCAATAAGTTAAAGTTATAAGTTAAAGTCAACATAATTGTAACATTTCATTATCTTAACTGTTTTAAGAGTTTAACTTAACCCGGTTCCTTTCCGCCGTTTAGCTTTGTGATTATTCTATCATCGACTTTATAGGACTATCTATTAAGGTCAGAATAGACCTGTTGCTAATAAAATTAAATTGAATGAAGCCAGTACAAGAAGATTTTTTTATGGATATTTGGCGTGTGAAATGAGCAACTAATTGACATCTTCTATCTTCCTTTGCACGTATGAAAAGAAAATGACATTAATTTAATTTAATATTCAATTTATCAACAGGTCGTTAGCGACCCTGATAGATAATCCTAGTGTGACAATAACGTACAATGTAAAAACATTTTTATCTTATTAGAGAAATAACATGTTTCAGAATATACTTTTTACGTTTTTTAAGGAGAACACATTCTTATTGTGAAGTTGCAATTATTCAGAACATAGGTTAAGTTCGAAAATTTGTCGTCAACTTACTATGTTGGTGTAGTGTAATCGGTTAATACATTTCCCCAGATAGAAAAAGATCCCGATTCGAATCCCGGTAGCGACAAAAATATTTTTTCAATAAATTGAATTTTGCTGTATATCTTTCTAATTGATACATTTAATTTGTATTAAAAATACTTTTTATGGTAGAAAAATTGAAATATAAATAAAATGACACTACGAAAAATATGAATAAAACATACGAGTATGTTACAAATATATACCACGTCAAAAAAAATAATAGAATATTAAAAATAATGTATTTAAAAAAAAATATATATTGTACAAAAAAAAAAGTACAACATGTCTGCTTAACTAATACAAGACAGGCAAGTAAATACTCATAAATAAAATAAAATGTGTATAAATGTGTAAACTCCAATAAAAAATTATTCGTAAGAACGGAGGAACAGATAGTAATGAATATTACTGTGGACACTAGCAATCTCTAAAATTTCCGCTCCAAATAATCCGAAATCCCGACATGAAAGTAATTTCTTCAGTTTCAAGAAAATCTGTTTACAGTTTAATTTAGATATTAAATTCTATGTCGACACATTTTCCAAAGTGCCGATTTGCCCGTCCACGTCGAGAATTTGAATAATTTAACATTTTCTCTTGTTTCTGTAAATTCTAAAGCACAAGCGAAAGAGGTTTTCAGCGCCCGGATTCCTGAATTATTGTCGAAACGCACCCAATGGAAAAGCACGAATTAGGAAAATTAACAAAAAATACTTTGGAGTGAATCGTGATTGATTACGCAAATGCGAACTCTAAATGAAAGTGCTTTCTGACATTTGATTATATTCTAATGACCCGTAACCACGGAGACTTATCCCAAAAATAAACACTGCATGATCCCCCCGTCTCCCAAATAACAATGAGTCCTTTTTTTTTCAAACAGATATCGCAACATGTGTGTAATGTATTGAAAGAGATATAGGTTTGGTATTTGTTTCATCTCGCATCTTTATCTCACGTTTGTTGTTTGTCGTTCAAACGTCAAATGTCAGTCTGTTGACCGTTGATGTTCCGTTCCTACGTTGGGTCAATCGCTAAAATCGCTGACATAAGTTTCGGCGATTTGTTTGAGATAGAACTCAGTACACGTATCAGATAAACTGTGAGATCACTGCTTTAGATTGGCGGGACAAGAAAAAACTCAAAACCCATTTATACCACGTTCGATTAAAACTTCACCTAGAACTATAGAAATCTACAACAAATTACGAACATTTATTACATTTCAACAAAATTATTTAGTTACGCTTTGCTATGTTGTTTGTAATGACTCATTGTTATTTAGGAGTCGGGGATAACTGCATCACGCATTGTTTATTTTTGTGTAATTGTACTTTTTTTTTACGACTTTTGGTCTGAGGATTATCCGCATCATTTTATTTTCTCAAAGGGCGATAATCGAGAGTACCTACCCTATACTGTATTAGTCTAAATAAGATCATTTTGTTTTTCTAAATCGTGAATAAATTAATCCAACAGCACTCAAAATGTAGTTTTACAAATATATTTTTAATAAATTAATAATTATATAAAAAATAAGAAATCAACTTTATGAACAAATTTATTAAAATAAATATATCTCTTTATTGCGGTACTAGATAATCTAAAATCATTATATATAATCTGTCGAACAAAACTAATTATAGTGTTGCGTAGTATCATGATGTTGGCACAGTTTCAAGATCCATATAAGTACCTAATCTATCTATATATATATATATACATATATATATAAAGAAGAATGACTATGGGTTTGTTTTTTACACAAATCTACAGGTTTATAGCGAGCTTGATGAAATTTTGCACACTTAACTTTCAAAACAAGAAGAAGTGCACTGTCTACATAAGATTTAGAAAAACCACCCCCATCTCCCTTTTCCTCCTCTTAAAGCAGAATTTTGATACTTCTCGAAAAAATTTTGCAGACTTGACGTTCAAAATCAAAGGAAAATTACGTCTACATTTGATTTCCAATAAAATAAAATAAACTACCCCCCCATCCGCATAAATGAAGCTTCTTCACTTTGCGTAAAGCCCGGTTGACGCCGGGTACTTCTACTATATGATATAATGTTTGTGCTAGATTTCGAAAATAATCTCGACAAAGTAAGTGATTAAAAGTTTATTTGTGAATGTTAAAAAGAATCCTTCAAGTCAAAAATCTACCAGGAGCACAGAATCGTACGCGTTTTATTATATCGCTTCCTCTTGTTATTTGCAGAGTGAATTCTCGTTACTCGAACGTTGGTTCAATGTGAGATCGAAAGCTCTTTTTCGCAAACACACATCGGATTAACTCAAGAGGTTGAGGTGAAAATCCACCTTTGATGTTTGCTGCTTTCCTGGTAAGTAGATTCGACAAATTCAGAGTATGAGGAGAGTATGAATGAGGCTTAGACACCCGATCTTCAATTAATTTTCAAAGCTTCTTTGCCTAAAGGATGCATCATTAAATTCTTTATTAGTCTCTCGGGCACCTTTTGTGTTTCTCGAATAGCATCTGGGGCATCATTATTTATGTTTCGTATAATTAAAATAAAAGGTAATATATTATTTTTAATGTTTCTTGTCAAATCTGCAGGGATAAGCGGTTGAGGGTATGAAACTCATCCCAGGAGACTACCAAGTTTTGTCCTAGTTTCACAGTACAATTCATATTGATGTGACATCTATTCCATGTCAAAATGAGCATTTTTCAGCTGGTACTAAACAAATTAACATAGGACACCCTAAAGAAAAAAATGATATTTTTCAAAACCGGTAGATGTATTTAAACTCAATAAGTGGTTAATAAAATAAAGTTAACAAATAAAATAAAAAATATAATTGTTTTTAAACAGTTTCATAATGCATTAAAAATGTAATAAAAGAGTATCTGTTATCTAAAGTGTCATCAGAACCCAGCAAATAGTGGTGAGAAGATTACAGGAAAGATCGTACGTCCATTTATAAAACTTCTTAGAGCTTAATAACTGCAATTAATTTATTAATGTAATTTTTCTTGGTAAGTGGTGGCCTCTCAACGACATCTGCACCACGACTATTCACATATTTAACAGCATCCCTATGAACATTTGTACGAAGTGAAGAAATGGATATAAATTGTATTGGAAATTTAACCTAAAAGTCTAAGGAGTATTAAAGGATGAAATGAGGAAAATTCAGGAGCCTCATTGCAGGATTTGAATCGCCGCCCGCACAGTTTCCTGCTTGAATGAAGAACCACAACGTGACACCTCTGGTGACTATTAGTCGTGCGATACGATGGTAAGCAATCCACATCAAAGCTGCAGTTTTAAAAATGCGTTAGCGCCATTGATGGAGTTGAAATTTCAACGAAGCTGTTACAAGAAACTTTTATGCTACGCTGTTACGAGACCCTGACGCTTGAGAGCGTAAACCTAAATAATTAAACAGTTTCAAATGATCATTAGTCGGGTTCAATTAACCGAAATAATTTCCATACATTAAAATTGACATGAAGATAACGTTATCAAAGATTGAATCGGTCAGCGGCGGTATGTACCTGGGAATAATCTTTTCAAGTGTGTATGTATGTAGTCCGAATAAATATCTGAGAATTTATTGACCACGTCAAAATGTGGATTCCATTGGTTCTTAAATTATTAATAGGGCTACAGAAATTTAAATACCATTTTTTGTGACATTCAAATTCCCGAGCCTATAATTAAATACCTTATTAAAGAGATAAAATGTTGTACAAGTAGGCAATTAAGATAATCCGTAATTTTATTGTATCAAACGGTAGACAGCGGGATAAATTAAATACCCAGTATATGATACAAAATCAGTAACATTTTCTTAGGTAGTCCATTCTAAAAAAATGCCGAGCACACGTACGTATCTATTATGGAATCAGTTCAAGCTGGTTAACGAACTTAGCCTAGACATTAACAAGAATAATTTTTCATAAATGGTCATCTATTTAAATTTCTATCGAGTTATGAGTCACTCGAGTGTTCGGAAACGATATCAAACTGTAAGCTAAGGGACGGTTGTGTGATCAGTAGTTAATTTTGACCATAGTAAATTTTTACTATAGTAACTTTTTACCATAGCCCGTGGTAAAAACGTTTGCCGATCGTTAGTAGGTACGTAAAATTTATTATAGTCAAAGATAATCTCGCTGTATTTTATCAAAACTGACATATTTTAAATATTCACCATTGGCAATACATACAATTTGATGCTTTATCTATGGCTTTATTCACCATTGAGTTGGATATCTGTCACTTTGCTGGGGAAAAATCTTCGGTAATATTAATTAAACAGCGATATCATCATCGGACGAACACCCATCACTAAAATGATTACAGGATGATTCATTATCGTATACTGTAATTTTCAAAAAATCAATACGACACATGACATTTGAAATATTTGTGAGAAGTTATTTTTAAGTAACGATTTAATTTTACCATTCGACTTTTTACCAACAATCGTACAACCCATTATTGCAATTTAAAAATAAAAAAATCTTTATTAAGGAGAACACATTCTTATTGTGAAGTTGTAATTATTCAGGACATAGCTCTGTAACATTTTAAATACTAATTAAATGTATTTATTGGAAAGATATGCATATAAAATCAATTTTATCGAAAAATATTGTTGTTGCGCTACCGGTATTCGAACCTGGATCACTTTCCATACCAGCGAAGGTACATTATCCAACTATGCTACAGCGACAGTACTTTTGACGATAAATTTTCGAACCTATATGTTACACTTGAATAATAATAATAATAATAATGGATAATTTGTATAGCGCCATTTTCGTAAAAACTTTCATCCCAAGGGCGCTATACACACAGACTGTTTATAGTTCTACAATTATCTTTGTTTTTTAAAATTAATAATCGTTATTTTCACTTATGGAAATGATTTTTTGAAAAGGTGCGTTTTTAGTTTCTTCTCTCTGTCTCTGATGCACTGTTTCTTATAACGGAGGGCAGAGTTCCACGCTTTTGGGCCTGCCACCGCATATGCCCGTTCGCTAAATTTAGACTTCTGGCAACGGTTTGGCGGTTCTACAACCGCTTCCTGCAGCTGAAGTAGAGGCTGACCTGAGAAATTGACGTCTACCATTAATACAAAGTTCTTGAAGATACAGAGGCGCCATGTTGTGCGTCGCCTTGTACATAAACCAGCACAATTTAAATTCAACTCTTTCAGGGAATCGGAGCCAATGTAGCTGATGTAAAAGGGATGTATCGTTCCATTATTTGAAATCCATCTACTTTGTTTTTACGGAATCTTAAATACCTTTGAGTAAACCGATAGTAGACGCCAGAATTAACAATTCATTTTTATTAAATTTTGGACACATTGATACAACTTATATATTATTATGGAAAAGTGACTTATATATTGTGAAGATGTAATTAGTATTTAAAATGTATATTTATTTTCTATAGTAAAAATTTACCAATGATCACTTAAGTATTACATAGTAGGACTGTGGAAATGTTTAAAAATGTACCGATTCCGATCCTGGCTTCCAACTTCACCTTATCGTCCGACTCCGCCTCCGCTTAAAATACCATAAATCAGCGAATCCGACTTCACAGCCCCGGTACATAGGTTTCGAATTGTTTTGAAAGGCAACTTCACTGAAGATAGAAGACTGTAAAAACTAAAAAGACAGATGACTAAAGAACTGTGACTGCTTTAGGTCCATCAATTAGGAGACTTTTTGACGGAGAACACTCAAACGTGCTCGGGTCATTGAAACATTCATATTGACGGAGAATTAATAATAATCCAATCATAAAATTAATTTTAAATATTAATTAAATATATTAATTAGAAAGATATACATATAAAATCAATTTTATCGAAAAATATTGTTGTTGCGCCACCGGGATTGGATCTCTTTCCTAACCGGGGAAGGTGCATTATCCAACTATGCTACAGCGCCAATATTTTTAGCGACAATTTTCGAACCTATATGTTACCTTTTTGATATTAATATATTTAATCGTTCCATTATTTTTCGATAAAATTGATTTTATGTGTATATCTTTCTAATTAATATATTTAATTCATATTTAAAATATCACAGACCTATGTTCTGAATAATTACAACTTCTCAATAAGAATGTGTTCCCCTAACAATCATATTTGATACATGCTAGTTTGCCTGCAATATATGACACAATATAAGAACTAGCATTTGCCATTCTCACTATATTTGGCTCTACTTATTTATGCGAACAAACATAATCGAATAAAAAATATATTAAGAAACAAATTAACCGACGATAATTTACAATCACGCCTAAAATTGAACAAGCAGTTACTCGCCAGACACACGAGTTGTAAATCTTTCGAAAGCGACGCGAGGCCTAATAAAATTAATTGTTTTTTCGCCGTTTGTATACAAAAACCACATAATATTATGTAGCCATTATCATGAAAGTGGTCCATGTCATGTTTCTTTCGTTTCTAGATATTTAAAGGTTTGCGTTTGAATTCATTAAAACATATTTTTATATTACAAAACACAATCTATCAAAATTTATTTAATAATATTTGAATATATCCAAGAACACACAATTACTGGATTTTAACCTGCAAAGGCACTCTTATTAAATAAATATCAGATATCTCATACAGACAAAGCTATTTTTTATTGTATTTAATGGAAAATATATGAAAGTACGGAGTAATTACGGGGCGTAAGTTCACCGATTATCACACCTCCATCTCAATATTTATCAAATTTGTGTATATATTAATATGTGAACTCGCTTTGAGTACCACTGCAGCATGGCCATCTATTTAATAAAAAAAAAATTCAATTTTTTTTTAAACAGCACTTCACTATAGAATATGATTTCGTCTTACTTCTATACATTTTCCATTAAATAAATAAAAAAATACCTTTGTCTCTATGAGATAAGTGATATTTGTTTATAATTTATTTCGACATATTTTACGGTTGAAATGACTTACTCTAATATCAAAATAAACCCTAGCGGAATACCGATGAACGTCGTAACAATACACTGAATATAACGCTTCAAATTGCATCTTATTATATTAATTTAAAACAATATGACGCGAAATAATTGACAAACTCATTTTTTTTATTTCTTGACTTAGACCACTTTCATAGCAATGGTCACATATAGGTAAGAAATCTATTATATACTAGATTTTTTCCCGTTCTAGGACGTAAAGGTCACATCAACATCGAGCAAGGCGCAAGAGGTAGGGAGCTGAGCAAATCCGAAAAAGGAGACGTTTATTTAACACTGAACTCAGATGGCCAGAAGAAGAAGATTAAATAGTGAAAAGTGATTTAAGAATGATTTTAAATTTACAATAACAAAACTTATGTAACCGAGCTTCCAATTTAAATGATTCATAAATCAATAGAAACACTGAAAGATGAGATTGAATTTAATACGTAATAAATTCAATAGAGGCTAGCCAGGAATTTTCGCTTTATTTCTCTTGAAATTAATTATTTTATGGTGGCGTGTGTCACTGATAAACCGTAAACAATATGCCCATTCTCATTACCGCCTTTATTTGCAGTACCTTAATCACTAAAATATTTCAATTTATCAAAATAATCACTTAACTATGTTATTTAGGAGAACACATTCTTATTGTGAAGTTGTAATTATTCAGAACAGACGGTCTGTGATATTTTAAATATGAATTAAATATATTAATTATAAAGATATACATATAAAATCAATTTTATCGAAAAATATTGTTGTTGCGCCACCGGGATTCGAACCTGGATCCCTTTCCTAACTGCTCTGTCAAATGATGGAACGATTAAATGTATTAATATCAAAAAGGTAACATATATGGTCGAAAATTGTCGCTGTAGCTTAGTTGGATAAAGCACCTTCCCCGGTTAGGAAAGAGATCCAGGTTCGAATCCCGGTGGCGCAACAACAATATTTTTCGATAAAATTGATTTTATATGTATATCTTTATAATTAATATATTTAATTCATATTTAAAACTTAACTATGTATTTTTTAAAAGCTTGAATCTCTGGCATGGTTGAAATTAGGGACGTATAGATTAAATATTTTCGATTCATATTATTAACACGTATCTACCCTTAAAATATTGTGCACTTAGTGGTAGGTGTGTTATACACAGTATAACATGAATGTATCGTCAACTACTCACATTTAATAGTAATGAAACGAATCTTGCCACCATAACATTAATAATACTTATTATACAAACGTAAAAGTCTACGTTTTCAGTCTATTTTTGAGTAGTTGAATAACCATTAAATAAGAAAATCTAATGGATGGATATAAATAAAGCAATGTTATAACTCCACTTGAGTTTATTTGCACTACTCGAGTTTTGAGACATAGACATGTGAAATATGTAACTAAATACATACAAATATTCTTACCCGTCTGAAATTGTTCAAATTATTAGTGAGACGTACGATGACCGACCTTGTATTTCTATACAGGATCATCAATGGTATGATAGACTGCCCCCGGAATGTTGGTCTGGTTGACTTTCACGCACCATTGATGTCATCGAGACATAATTCATTGTTTTATTACAGTGGTAATGTCAGAACTCGTGCACTAGCTAACTCCACAGTCCCCAGAATGCATTCTTTGGGGAATGAATATGCGGAGGTAGTCGGCATTTTTGCTGTTAATTTAACTCTTTATAGGACTACATTATTACAATTTTTTGTGTCTCAACTCAATGGTGATGGATAAATTGCCTCACATCACATATTATATTTATTTTTAATTTGGGCTATGTAAAAACATGCTGATACTGTAATTTTTCTTTGTGTATTGCACTTCTGATGAAATTTCTGTTATTTTACAAATTATGTTAATGCTTGAATAGGGCGTGTATAATAATAAATACATATATGGAAAACAAGGCTTAGATGGTAGACATACAAGTTACTTCAAAAAAAGCAAGATTGCAATAGAAAATATATCAGATAAACCTCTAGAAATCTCTACATTAAATTAAAAGAGCATCGTCATTGTAACTAGTAACAACTTTTCCGAATTCGCGAACCACATCATGGATAATAATCATTCGTTTCATTCGCGAACCATTAAATAATTTTGAAAGTTTAGAAATAATAAGGAATTTGAACTCGGGTATTAATTTGTTAAACAATATTACATTTTCTAACTCATCTCCTCTCCTCTCAATACTCACCGTACAATCACCCCCCCCCCCCCCCCAACCTTCCGCAAGTAACTCCTCCTTCTGTCAGTAGATACCTAATTACTTGTATGTCTAACACCTTTAAACTTCACCTGCTGATGAGAGTTACCATTTCTCTCGAAACTCGAGTAGTGCTAATAAACTCAAGTAGAGTTATAACATTGTTTTTATTTTGAAACTACAAAGTTAACGCCGATTCTACAAATAATATAGATAAAAAAAATTTCGGAATACGCTAGATTATTCAAATTAGTCGAAAATTATATATATATATCTCCATAATGGAACAGAATTTTCATATAAGTTTGAAAAGTTAGGCGAAATCCGCCCATAGGACCGTGGAATACATAACTTAATATTGATAAATTTGTCTGAATGTAACTCGAGAAAAGATATCAAGAATGAAAAATATTTTTTTTACATCGCTAAGACATTTCATCGTCTGTCTGCATGACAAGTAAGCGTTTAAAAAATATCATATAAAGATTTTTTTCCGAATATGATATTCTTTTATTCAAGTTGTTTTTAATATTCACCGGAAAATATTGATTTATATTATATAATGGTACCATGGACGTATCGCTAGTGTACGTATGCCACGTGGCCGATAGGGATGTGTGATCCTAGAAATAAGAGATCGATTACAGCAAAACGATCGAATAATTTGTCGGAAGGACAATTCTTCTGCATTCTAGGTATTTAGTATCATAACGTTAACGTCATGATCCTAAGCGTTTTTATGCATATTTTCTTAGCAATATGTCAAATTTGGGCGACCGAGGTGATCGACCAATTTCTCTATTTACTCGGCGGGAATCACTAATAAACTTGATGTAATAATACTGTAAAAGTAGCATTTTAACTTTTCCTCTCCGATGATGTAAACTGAGTTGACATTGCCAGTAATTATGTGAATATATCTGCAAATATACTAAGTACAGAGTTCAAGTTTTAGGTATTCTAATATATTCCGTAATATATTTATGTATTAGATTAAATTACAATATATAAGTATGTACCAGACGCAACAATAACAAATGTTTCTCGAAGAACCCGACATGAATTTGTCAATACGTGTATGTGCACGTACAGAGGTGTTCGGACGATGCAGTGCGCGGGACTCGGGGTGCTGGATGCCGATCGTCACTTTAGTGGCAGAGTGGGTGCTGCCTGAGTTAGACGAGTCTTATGCGTCTTTGTGCTGTTGTTCATGATGATCAATATTTATTTCTCATTTTTATACAATAAATAATTGATATAATTTAATGATTAATATAAATAATCAATGTAAAATATTCATATTTATCCGACTTAAAAAAACGCAAAAGTCTACATGTACACTGAGTTTATCGAACCGGAACGCGCGTTTTTATTTCAGCACCGTAAGGGAAAGGTTGACGAGCTTTAATGATTTACCGAAATTTATATAAAAAAACATCCCCATCCTTCGGTCCGAATTCAATTGTGTGTATATATGTCGAAAATCTAAAATCAGATATCGCCTTAATTTTGCATCATTGTCGACAATAATAATTTAGATAAATCTGATTTTTTTATGGTAATAGAGGTCGTATTATTTTTACTTTTGTTCATAAAATGAGGCGCGCGCTGTAATAAATTTTTTTCGTTTTCGAGTATAAATACACACATTTTGTTTGTAAATCACTCATCGTTTTATAACTGTTAGAAATGTTATTTTTAAAACTTTGAAACCATGAGTGTATAAGTTAATCATTTAATGATTCAAGTATGACCATGGATTATATCACGAAGTGTCAGAATGTCATATCTTCTTAATACCTTATCGGCGTACCATCGTATCTAATACTTATTGATTATTCATTGTGGTTACTAAGCAATACCTATGATACTATTTTTTTTTTAAATATAAAAAAAACATTAAACGTTTGTAAACAATAGATATATTACGACCATTGTAGTATAAAAAGAATTTAGCAATTGTTTTTGAAAATAATAAATGTCACAGTATAAGTGAGTCGCGGTGAGGGAGCTCGATTAGATCGATTAAAAAAAGCGATTAATCTTTGATAGACCTAGATCGATCTTTGCCCCCCCAACTCTAGTCTGCCGTTGAACAAGGCATTATGTTAATCTGGAACGCCGACAAAAGGAAATATTTTAATCCTCTTACATTTCTGTACTCCGGGCAGACCGCGGAACGAGTTTCTCCGAGAGGTCTCGCATTTGTTATTGTTAAAAAAAAAAAAAAATCCCCGGCAATTTTTTTAAAGCGGACCCATGGCGCCTCGCTGACAAGAGGTGTGGGCGAAACATCGCCTCTTTGGGGCGAATTACGAAACAATAATCTTGACTGGCTCGTCATAACTGGCTTACCGCCGAAGTGGAACTATACCATCTTGTTGAAATGTTGAATATAAACCATACATTCTCACTGTATACTAGATGGGCCCTTAACAAAACCATCATATTTGTAATCCGCGCGAAGAATGAGAAAATCAGTTGAAAAGGATAAAAATGTATACCTAAAAATGATCTTAATAATATTGCAAAACTAGTAATTACTGAAATTAATTGTGATTGTGTGATTGGCGATCGATTATAACGATGATTGATAACTGTGATTATTCGCAATTCGACGAGAAATCACAGCCACAATGGATATTAAATTTCAATTCATTGTTATAGTTAATGAAAATAAAACACTTGTTTTTTTGTTCTACTCGTTTAATTTACTTAAGACGCGTTTCGCCTTGCAAGGGCATTATCAATCTAATAATTTAACTCAACAATTTGTATTGATATCTAGTGGGGGACAGCTATACAATTTTATTTGCATGAGATGAAAAGCAACAACATTATTCATTGGAATTCTGAGGATTTCTACAATTTTTTGAATGCCATTATGTTCCAACACAAATGATATTTTAATATCACAAGTATTATGTAGAAAAGGACAGCTATATAATTTTACAACACGACAAGAGAGACATTTTTGGTATTCTGGAATTGATATAATGTTGTCCCTATTCATTTCATGCAAATAAAATTGTATAGCTGTCCTCCCACTACATATAAATACAAATTGTTGAGTTAAATTGTTAGATTGATAATGCACCTTGCAAGGAAAAACGCGTCTTAAGTAAATTAAACGAGTAGAATCAAAAAACAAGTGTTTAATTTTCATATTTGTGATTATGGAGTTCAACAAACTTACCTCGGAAACAGTAAACAATCGCACTTCATCGCTAATAAATACACGTAGATGCTTAGAAATGGAACTATCATTATAATAATCGTAAATAAATAAATTAGAATGTTTTTAAGAGGGTTGAATTTTCGATATATTCAGCTGATGCAATTTTAAATCGAGAATCGTTGAATGCTGCTCCGATTGTATCAACAAAACGAGCATATCTCCAGACGCGATTCTCTCAATGGTTTCATATTCCCGATAGCGAAGAACCAGCCTACATTACAGAGATAGCGAGAGGAAATAAATCATACAGTATCAAATTATAACAATATCGGTAAATTCCCAGTTGTGCTGGATACTTTGAGGCAGTTGAGATATTAAAAAAAATTAGCTGGAACGGGCAGCCGATCTGATAACGTTCCGCCGCCGCTCGAAGTGACGCCGGGAAAGTTCTCGTGTGGGTGTGGTACGCGTGCAACGAGAAATGATCCGCTAGGAAGTCGGACCATTAGGAACTTTCAAAACGGAGAACGCTTTGAGACTGCCAATGGGGAAGTAGCGAGGCACAAATAAATAATGGAAAACCGTCACAGGAGGTGGAACTGCCGAAGCGAGAGGGGAAATGCCGGCTGCGCTCGTGCCGACGTCATGTCGACTTCCTTTTTCTATTTAACGACTCGCATTCAATACAATTTTATCGAAACACTAGCTGGAGATCGTCCGAGGACGTGCGAAAACAATAAACGGAATAAATATATCTTTCGAAAGTAAAAAGTTAACACCGGAACTCTAAACTAGAGTCGAATTTTAAACATGTGTGTTATTAAACAAATATCAGATATCTGAGAATAATCAAAGATGGCGACCGGAAATTGTCGAAATAAAACGTAATATAGGTCAATATTAGTAAACTATTTAAGCTATTCTGGATATATTTAAACTAATTTTTCTCACTCCATATACATGTATGTTAAACCGTAACTTTTAAGGTAAAGTCTTGACAATGGCACGTGTTACCGTATCGAATCGTCCGCCTAGGTTTCCCCAAGGAAACCGTCTCAAAAAACTCAATCAAACTATGAATATAATACCTATGTGTATAAATATTTAAAACATATTTTTATGCCTCATGTCAATTCTGACATGAAAGAAGAAAAAACATATTGTAGGTATGTTTTGTCATTTAGAGCAATTTATTATAAATAAATTTGCATTAAGTATTTTAAAGAACATATTAATTATAAAACAAATATTGATACCGATCGGAAGTTATATGAAATGTTTCCCAGTAGGCAGAAGTGAGTGTAGAAGAACATCAGAGAACCGCCGATGCGATGGCAAGTCGCTCCACAAAGGAAGTGGTGTGACGAGGGGTTTAGCATACAAGTGGACATATTGTGCTCCGTCACGTGACTCATTCCGCTCATCTATCACAACGATCACATTAGAGGGCTGAAACGGAAACCTGCATTTAAATTCCTCGAACACCGTGAGGCAGGAGCACTCCTCAAACACCTTGTGGATCAGATAAGAGATCATACGTTATATAATATGTACACCGGGTGTTCCGTATTTGGAAAACACACTTTAGCGCGTTTGTAATATCGGGCGCGAAAATTATTGTTGTCATATGCACGCGTCCATATTTCTTACAATGATCAAATTGCCCACCGGTGTGAATTGTGACCTTCAGCGATATTGTGTTCGATTTCGACATTGCGATAACAACTCCAGTGCACCAGCACTGTATTTTGTGATCATGTGATTTATGTGCACAGTTTCTATTGTGCCGTGGATGCACGTTGACATCGCCGTCTGCAGTCGGAAGCGGAGATCGGTTCATCCACGTGCCATTATTGTGTGATTTCGGCGGCGACCACGGAGATTTGCGGATGCGTCATATTCAAGGTAAGGCGAACAGTCCTTCCGAATCCCGGTTCCCCGAGATCAATCGTCCTTCTTCTAAACCCCTATCCCCTCACTGAACTCTCTCTGTACCGCGTGTCCCTATCCCCTCCACACCTTTCGGTGATACCGATTTATGACCGGAATTGTCGTAAAAGACCTAGTTCACAATATTTTATCACAAAATATAAACCACGCCTGGTGAGATGAAAAGTTTTAAGGATACAGTGAAGGGTTTACTAGGGATATCTTTTTACGGCAGATTATAATCAAGTCTATTGGAGAGGGGGAGTTATTGAAAATATAATAGATGATTCGTGAACATTTGTTGAAGTTGAAAATTTTAGCTTGTTGAATATATTTGATGTAATTAAATGAAAACATATTTTATTTGTGAAGCTGCAATTGTTCATGACATAGTTTCTTGATAATTAAAACAAATCGAACTTGTTATAAAAATGTACTAGAAGTCCTAGCGCCATCTAGCAGGATTTATGTAAAGTAATCTGAGAAAAATTGTAATTATAAACTGGTTGTTTTCAACTAAAAAAAAATAGATGACTAACTAAAAATGTAAGATACGTACAACTAAATTTGACGAAATTAATAAAGTTGATATAGATTAATTGGGAGAGACCTTTATCGGTAATATAAAGTTCCAGGTAGAAGTCAAATATGTTTTCTAAACTAGATTACTGGTGACGGATATACTTTTCAAGAGTTTTTAAAATCCCTATTAGTCCAATTAAAATATATGAATGTTGAGATAGATATCAAAATAAACGCGAAAAACTGTTAAATCATACTGTAAATTATTCTTACCTTTTTCTCTAGACTGGGTCCGTTCTCCATGGCGTGCATGATGGCTTCAGATATCCTGGTGTCCAGTCCCTTGATCACCGAATCGACATTAATACCAGCTCCAGTATCATGGGTTCTCATAGCGATGACCAATCTTTCCACCGCCGCTACGTAGCCATTCCAGGGCAGGTCCAACTCGGAGACATGTTGCGTGAGACAACCTCTCAAGACGTTCAGGCAGTAGCCAGAGCAAGGCTTGATGTGTGTATCAAGACCCATGCATTTAGCGCAGTACGACATCTTCAGAAGGGCGGTGTGACAAGCGGACTGGGAAGAGTCAGCCTTTTCTGCTTCTTCTGTCAACAGTATATCTGTAGTGTTCAAGACTTCAGAACCTAGAGAAAGTGCTTGCAGCAGCACCCTTGTCGCTTCCAGACTTTTATATATTTGCTGAGATATTTGCCTAGGGATGTCTCCGAAGGGTTGTATTTCTTTCATGGTGTGTCTGAGACACGTCTTGTAGTCTTCGCTGAAGTCGAACACCTGAAGGTTAACGGCGTGATGATAAACCAAGGGGAAGAGGTCCGTAAAGAAGTCAGATACTGAGGCTTCAATATTGAGGTTGGAAGTGCTGGAGTAATCGCTCGTATTTTTGATGTAATTCGTTATGTCAGAGTACAGTTTGCTAATCGGCCCCATTGAAAGAACTGCCAGACGCTGATAGACTTGTCCGAACAAGTACAGCGTCTTGTTTTCAGACTGCTGCGCTAACTCTACCACGTGATCTGGAAAGAAAGAGACAAATCTTAATTAGATAGAGAACAACATGATATTTCAGAACGTTCGTTAAAATGTTTCCTAAAAAACTGATACCATTTTTTTCTTATTTCAACTTTATTACATATATATTATTATTTTAATATTTACCAAAGTGTAGAACAGTTTCATTAACATTTTTTTTTTTTAAATGAAATACAATAAAGGAAACAAAATTTGATAATTATGTGTTCATTTACTTTATATTTTAGGGTGGTTTAAATAATGTTTAGTAAGTCTTTATTGATTTTATTAAATATTCGTGCCACAGCACAATCTCTCGTTCTCTCACCGCACACGTTGTTCGCGATCGGTACTCTCATGGTTCGACCTGACGATCTGGTAGAATTACTATGGTAAGGGGGAGTATTTATAATATTTATCATCTCTTCTAAACGTATATTATTTTAAATATGAATTAAATATATTAATTATAAAGATATATACATATAAAATCAATTTTATCGAAAAATATTGTTGTTAAAATAATAAAGTTGTATCAATGTATCCAAAATTTAATAAAAATGAATTGATAATTCTGGCGTCTGCTATCAGTTTACTCAAAGGTATTTGAGATTCTGTAAAAATAAGGTAGATGGCTCTGTCAAATGATGGAACGATTAAATGTATTAATATCAAAAAGCTAACATATAGGGTCGAAAAATTGTCGCTAAAAATAATGTCGCTGTAGCTTAGTTGGATAAAGCACCTTCCCCGGTTAGGAAAGAGATCCAGGTTCGAATCCCGGTGGCGCAACATCAATATTTTTCGATAAAATTGATTTTATATGTATATCTTTATAATTAATATATTTAATTCATATTTAAAATATCACAGACCTATGTTCTGAAAAATTACAACTTCACAATAAAAAAATAAAAGTATATTATTTTGTCAACTGATAAGATTTTGCAAACTGTAAATCATTTATAATAATCATTCTACAAATTTTTTTAGGTCAAATACGAATTTATCAGTAAAAAGCATAAATATCCATTAATTTTGATGCCGTTGCAAAAAAGAAAAACAATAGACTGCACTTCTTATCGATAACATATATTTAGGTCGAAAAGATACTGTTTCAAAGCCCAAAGTAAAATGATTATAGCGCCAACGACGCAAATAAAATGGGTTTTGTTGGAATTCAGGTATTCTGTCGTGCGATTGGCATTTTGAGTTTCAAAAAAAAAGCACATCGATGGAAAAAATATCTGCCTTATCGACGGGAACCATCATCGGGCGCGGACGTCGAGTGACCGCCATTACCGACATTCGGACCGCTTCCCGCGATATTAATTCTAATTTATACATCTGGTCCGGTTTAATTAAAAACTCCAAAAACGGTTGTCCGCGGGCGACGACCCTGTCGAACGAAAAATGCAACATGATCGGAAATATCGATCTTTTTTACGGTTGACAAACTTGACAATGCGCCATTCTCGAGAACTTGCGACCACACACACACACACATTCCCAAATTGTTGGTACCTGCGTTGCAAAAAATATATAATTCCTCAATGACTGAAGAATACTGAAGGTTTACAGAATTGGTATTATTTGCAATATACCAATAGGCAATATAATTCGTTGAAAATAAATTCAAAACTACCTAATAAATACGGCTAGAATAAAATTAAGTCAATCGCAACTCGTTTGAAGCGGATTAAAATTGTATAGGTAACAACTAACAACAGACGCAACAACTGAACATTGACAGATTTGAAAATTAAGTGACAAACATACTAAGACGTGCACATACATAAAAACAAAAGTAAACTGTAAAACTCGTTAATGTAAATGTTATCTTTTATAGCCCTCTGGGGACTTTTAATATTTTTATAGCTGAGTTAAACGGACCAGGTCCAGAATATTTTTTTTACGAGTGGATGTCAGCCTAAATTACGAGAAAAACAAAAATATTTCATGAAAAATATCAACAGTTATGAAAAGTTTGCATTTTTTTTTCAATTTATTTGACATTTCTTCTGTAAACACACATGGACAATCATTGAAGTAATTTAAAACGAATTTTATAAATTTATTTATTTATTTAGTTTTCAATAATTTTATGTCTGAAATTAACATTTGAAAGAATGAATTTTTGACTTGCATTACTCATAAACTGTATATGTTTACATTTATACATCTGTGATGTTGGAAGACGAATCATTCCATTAAAAGATTTTACTCACAGGGCATTAATTTTAAGCACGTTCAATGTAAAGGTACGCACAGACACTAATGATGTGTATTCATTGAGATTTTGCAAAGAATAACCGGTGCCACGACAGGCAATTTAAAAACAATCCATCGAAAACACAACAGGGAACCTCTCAGAAAAACGAAGAAATTTTATAATTAAACAAGTAATAAAAATACACACAATGGCCCAGCTCGACAAGACGAGACCGGAACAAAGATAATTTGCGATTACGATGTTTGCAAATGTCCGATTTTTACTGAATTAGTATTATAGAAATTCTTTTTTGAATTTGAATCGATAAAACTTAGGTTTGTTTGCAAAACCGGTGTACTTTTCACACGTGCTCGGTACCGAACGAACGAACAATGCACGTGCGTTTCTCATTGGCCAACTAATTCAGTGTCGGGTGCCGGTGGGCTAATAATATTACAGCATATGTGCAAATGAACAGTAAGTAAAAATGTAACATTGTATTTTCAAACGCAACGAAGTTAAACCAAGTAAACGAAAAATTTAATTATGTATCATATTACCTCCATTTCATAATGGAGGAATAATTTGATTGTAATTTTAAAATTGTGTATACGATTGCGCGTAGACTTTGTAAAAAGTATATATAAATTTAAGGGGTTTCTTATTTTCAAAATGGCAAATTTAGCCCCGTTTTAAATATCGTATATCATGGACAACTAGTGAATAAAGCTATATTAAATTAGCAATAACAACTTACTTAGCTAGCCATTTATTTTCTTTATCGGAAACGAAGTTATCGGGAGCACAGAAGTGGCGGAGGACTCGAGAGTTCAAATACCGGTTACCTAATCCCGAGGCGGTTCTCACAGGAGCGCAAGGAACGAAAGGAGGTTTGCCAAAATATACACGCACTGTCGAATAGATAAATACACGCTTTCGAGAATCCAGTTCCAGAACGACGATTGCGTACACCCATAACTGGTTTATGCGCTCCTGTTAAATGGAAGCAAATATAATTAAAATTAGAATTAGAATTTGTTGATACTGTAATAATAAATAGTAGTATTTATGCTAATTTGACCAGAGAATTAATTCATATCGATTTATTTGGAAAATTTTAAAGAATACTGTGAAATAAAATATAAAAATGTATTTTGTATAATCGTACAATCAATTAAATCTAATAACTAAAGTTATAAAAATTATTAACTTCCCGTCATTTTTGAAAGGTTACTTTTAGCCAATATACAAATAATTTTCGCCGTTTGCACATCAGTCACAATTTTAATAACGCAAACCACATATGCCCGCAAATGTGGAATAAAATAAATAATCGGCAATATGAAAAAACATTGATCTCTGGACGTTCCTTAAGTCAACTGACCTCTCTAATATGTATCTAATTCTTATGTATTTGATAATTATTTAATTCAGAAGGTAGATAGATACCAATTATTCTGTGATATGAATATATTAAAATTAGCACGTGTATGATTTTTAATAAAATTGCGACTGTAGATTTTATATATTTTTTCCTAGGCAATTTAGTTGAAATCTTTGCGGAAACTACAATTTTATTCTCACCCGAGAGGGCGCTTTAGCTACAAAGGTTAAGGGTTTTAAAATTGATTAATGAGTAAACTTTCCACCTCACTATATCGCCATTCCGATAAGGGCGCGTGCCACCGTCGATGAACTGTACTTCGTAATGAAGAAAATAACTTTTTCATTTTCTAATAAAAATATATACAATCTATATTTAGTACATTAACTTACAAAAAAAATGCAGTAAGAACGAGCAGGTTAGTCTAAATTATTTAAATTTACAACAAATGGGTACATTCTTACGTTTAATTTACATAAAAAAATTCCAATATAAAGAATTGTTATAATAACCTAATTTATCATATATACATTCGTACTTTCGGTGCCAGTCGCCAGAACCTGTCGATCTTATCGTACGTCATCAATTGCCAGGTTGTGATCGACCCACGGAAGAATAATCCAGAAGAAAGTATGTTATATAAATCATTTAGACGTATTTTGGAAGACAGTATTTGATTGTGTCGAAAAAAAATTCAGCGACAATTTTGCTCGACAGAATGATACAAAATTAAATTAATCCAGTGTGGTTTTTGCACAACTCGGTCATCTCTGAACCAAATGATTTATCAACCTTAATATTTTTTATTACGTTTAAGAAGAGAAAGAGTCAGTATTCCGTTATAAATAATGAAAACATGATCGCTTACCTTCCAAATTTGGCTGAATGGCGAATAAGTTAACGATTTTAACAGCAGGAAGTTGTCGACAGATGCGACGACATGGAAGCAGTGCTATTTGGCAATACATATATGAAATAGCAGGAAATGAAATCATGAAGAGTTCAATCAAGTCACCCGACCAAACAGGTAACAATTTAAATTGTAGCACTTACAATAATTTGACCTGCATCGAAAAAATGGCAGACAAAGTAACTGTTTTAATCAAATTATTTTTTTCAGAATTAATTGATAACTACCATAATGTACAAAATGATATTTAAAGAATTTTTAAACTGTTAGAAGTGAAATTTTGAAGAGACGTTGATGGCACAGCGATCAGCATGGCACTGTGCGACT
The DNA here is from genome assembly GCA_031772225.1 of Eubasilissa splendida. NCBI lineage: Eukaryota > Metazoa > Arthropoda > Insecta > Trichoptera > Phryganeidae > Eubasilissa > Eubasilissa splendida. Next base: position 13,788,642 of record CM062867.1, read on the forward strand.
TTGCTGATGACGTGGCAAGGCTGGCGTCCACACAAGAAGATTTATTTAATGAACAATGTACTGCATATAAAATTTAGCAATAGAGGTAACCATGCACGTAGTAAAGTACGATCAGAATCCGAAAGGCGGAATTTTCTAGGGAAACAGGAAGGGATGATGATTGACCCTGCAATGGCATCCGAAACGTCGGACAGAAATATCGGCAGATTATCACAGAAAACTGTACACAAAAGATTCTAAACGGCTGTGAAAACCTAAGAATAAATCATCGTATTACTTATTACTTTCATTGTATTGTTATCTTTGCTTGTATAGTCAAAATACTAAATTATTATATTTCTAATTTTAACCCGTCCGTCTTTTTTAGGAACATGAAGTAATATCGCCTACCGGTGTACGTGTAAATTTAATTATAAGCGTTAGCGGAGTAAAGTTGAGTGAAGCGACGGTAGTCATCCGTACAAAAGTTCCAAATTATTAATAAAATAAATAATATACCTTATCAGGTACCGAAACCCAAACGTAAAATTTAACTCCTTGAAAATAAGTCATGGATGCCACACGGTGATGTATATACTAATTATTATGGTCACGATAAATAGATCTTTCTAAGAAATTTTTGGGTACGTTTAATTATTTTGTTTAGAGAATTTTGTGTAACGGCTCCTTTCTAATATTTTATAGTGTAATGCATACGTTTAAAACTATATTTAACTAAATAAATCCTAGTAATACTGGGGGTTCAAAAAGTAAACAATTTCATTCAAATTTGTTGAGTATTTAGTCAATTTAAACGGGAATGTGCTTGCTTAATTATCATTAGGATCCCTCCGTAACAGCCCGCCAACTAGAATTCCATTACTCAGTACCAAAACTATTCCGGTAATCTAATATTAGCAAAATGCCAAGTATCTCCGGGTGCGAACTTAAGGCAAACAAACGCCGTGGAACAATACCCGCAGATGAGAACTTGGAATAGTCTGCGACGACATACCTCTTCAATCTTGGGCACTCCTGGGATACAGAATTTGGGAACTAGCTATCTTCAGGATGTTCCGAAGAAAATTTACTTAAATACAAGAATTGGAAAAGAAAACTAAGGTTATAAAACAGTTTTTTTTTCTTCTTCTTCGCTTGCTAATAGATGTATGCAATCATGTTGACGCAAGTCGAATGTTACCTGTGATATCCTTCGTTCTGTGGTCGTTCTGCACGCGCATTATAGACATGGCCGAGTAAGGACTCACCATATAGGGGCGAAGCGAACTGATCAATAAACTGATACCAATACATCGTGACGAACCAGTCCTAAGAGCTAGCCGACCACTTCTCCGCAGAACGTTCTTTCGTCAATATCTCAAGCGAGCCACTCCTGTCTTCAACTTCATACGCGCATTTAACTTTATACTCAACAACTTTTGTAAGTTCTATTTTATTTGAATACCTCGCTCAAGACACAGCATAAATACTCACACGCACATTCACATACACTGCGACATGCACCAACACGCGTGAGACTAGAAGAGAGTTAGTGGCTTTTGTCTCACCATGCACAAAACATTCTGATACGATCATACAATTAAGATCCTCACGAGTAAATAATAATAAACAAACACAATCCCTACAGTGGTCGCATACGGCGAACGGCGTGAATGCATTTTCGAATCTCAACGGGTCAACACGCACGTTCTTTCCGTGCTTTATCGTTATCCGGACCGGGAAACCGAATTTGCGAGTCGAAGAGAGTGCAAATTGGTGTGTAGCTGCTGAGATGAGATAAATGTAAGATCAGATTCCATCTTATACCTTCAATCATTCAAATCGGGTTGTGTCAACCAAACAATAATTAGAATTGATACAGTCCACCACGAGATTTATTCCTCGCCACATCATAATGGCTATTCGGAGTTTGTTTACATCGAATGAGGTATCTAGCCAAACTATTATTTAAGATTTTTAAACCATGAGTTTGTCCTTCTACCAGGACATCGTCATTCGTTGATTTTTCATTCTCTCTTAATAATTCTCTCATAAGTCTCAGAGTGTCTCAAGAAATGTTCAAAGTACATCAATTTCGTTATCTTTATGGTACAAGTGATTTCATTATCTTCCTTTATTCTCATTAGTGTGGTGTCATTTCTAACTGTATCAGTAAAGTTTATTTTTAGCATGTGTCTGTAGCCTCACATTTTCAACGCCTCAAACTTCTTCAACACCGCATTGGCGAGGGTTCAACTTAACATACTATATGTAGGTATTTGATTTAAATTAACTGGATCTCTTTCCAAACCGGGGAAGGTGCATTATCCAACTATGCTACAGCGACAGTAGTTTTGACGACAAATTTTCGAACCTATATGTCACACTTTTTCAAATGAATACATCTATCGTTCCATTAGTTAAAAGTCATCTGAATTAATTACAACTTCACAATAAGAATGTGTTCTCCTTAATAAGAAAACTTTTTGTTTAGCATAAAATTAACACCCTTACTGCGGTTGCGGTTTCAGAACATAGTTCTGTTGTATTAAAACAAATTAAAATAATCAATTAGAAAGAAATACGGGATACGAACCCAGAATTTTTCCTATATGGAAAAATGTGTTACTATTTCGCCACGTTAACCATATAAATTTCTGAAAAATTTGTGGCTTACATTTTATCGGCTTTATAAATGATGCAACTAATATTCCATTTTTAAAAGCTCTCAACTAATATTACATCGATTTAAACACGGCTTCGTTTAGCGTGTTCTCGGGATTTATTTAAATAATAAATGTATCATATTAAATTAATTCATTTGTTTAAGCAGACTTAACACAAATGTAAACAGAGGTACAAAAAAAACAATTAATATTTTAGCCGAACATAAATAAAATTATTTTAAAGAGAACACATTATTATTTGTCGCGTTGTAATTTTTTCAGAACGTAGTTCTGTGATATTTTAATACAAATTAAATACATCAATTAGAATACATACATAATTTATCGACATTTTTTTTAAAAAGATTTCTAACGGGATCTCTTTTTATCCTCAATAAAAATAAATGGATAGTAAGATGTATCAATTTGAAATAGCTGCAACATGACGTAGTGTAATTGGTTATCGCACTTCCCCGGATAGGAAGAGATCCTGGTTCCAATCCCGGTGGTAGCTAAAATATTTTTTCGATAATTGAGTTTATATGTATGTATGTATATCTTTCTAATTGATGCATTTAATTTGTACAAATAAAATTCTTCGAATTGACAATTTACACAATCTATATATATATATAAAGAAGAGTGTCTGTTGGTTTAAAACTTGACCATTAAAACAAGAAGAAGGTCACTGTCCACACGAGTTATCGAAAAACCACCCCCATCCCCCTTTCCCGCCCATAAAAAAAGAAAAATTTTGGACTTCTTGATGAAATTTTGCACACTTGACGTTCAAAATAAGAGAAAAATTACTGTCCTATATTTATCGCTTCTCTGAACTGTCCAAGAATACTCGTCGGTGTTCTCATAGTCAATTAATATAGTTCCAAAATACGCAACTTTGGTAATTTGAGAAAAATCGTGTACACGTTCGCAAATGCAACATGACTGCGATCATGCATTGAACCGATGCACGAACAACGCGCGTTTATTAATTCGACCGGACCGGTTTTGAACGCCATTGTTGCGCCGGTACAGAGAACTTTTTTACACCCGCCGAATCAGCTGTGTTCGTGAATAAAATGATTAATTAGTTCGTGTAATTGTTATGTAATTATGTGCACGGAAGAAATGGCATGACCAATTTGGTACCGGGGTTGTGCAAAAAAATAAAGAAATAATAAATACAAACTCGGTATCGCGTACTTCGTGGAAAAGTTTGCCAAAGTACTCACCGCATTTATGCGGTAGCTGCAGCAACTTTTCTATTTAGGTTTTCTGGATCGTGACTGCTAAGGGAGAATTGGTATTATTTAAAATAACCCTTCTTTTGAGTGAAATTTTCTGGAATATTCTGCTCTATGATCTCTTTCAAAAATGTAAAATACTATTGAAACGGATCATAAGGAAACGTCGCTGTCACGTGTAAGGATTGGTATTAGTATGTGGTGCAATCGCACGTTAGGTGCCAGAAACACGAGAACAGGAAAAAGTGACTCCGTTTTCGACATCCGTTTTTCTCGGGTCTCTCGATCATCTCTGGTTGCATTGGACTGCATATAGAATTATATCACTATTTCGCCAAAGGTCGACACATTGACTCTATTGACTGACCGCTCGCTGGGGGAGGGAAGGGAAGGTAGGGGACATCGTGCATTAGTTCTTTCAAGGTATATATCATAATAAGTATTATCCCAAATAAGTGTAAATATATCTCAAATCATATTTCTGGGTTGATGTTGTGAAGATATATCACCTCCGGTTTCACCATGTGATTAATGTTGAATGAATATGTATAACGTAGGTTAAGAATTGTGAATTGACGTTTGCGTGTATAGGAAGAATGTTGGCGATATTGAATGAATTGATGATGTAGAAGTGTGCGTGTGCTGTAGATGTCGTATCAGAGGAACTTCAAAAGTTATGTTTGGAATAATCTGATATGATGAATGTGGAAAGTAGTAGATGCCCCAATATTCATCCTACACTCTCGTGTCTTTTTGATAATAACGGAATGTATTGTGTATGTCACCAGAACACATTAAGAAAACGATAAACTACTTACAGTTGACACTGGATTTATTGTTTATATATGACACAGTTTACAAATATAGAGAAATTAAGCTAAACTAAGTAGTTAGTACGGGAACAGTTTTCGAAGGAGATTCCTAGACCTGTTAGGGGAAGGTGGCGATAGAAAGAGAGACGCCCTTCCCGACCGCCGCTGGCCGCGATAGTATTGTTGCATGACGTCGGTACTGGATGTCTTTACGACTGACAGAAGTCTCGTTTCACGCACCGGTATTTGCGAGGTGCGTTCAGTATCGCCTGGTGGCGGCGATAGACCTCCGTAGTGTTATATCATGATAAGTACTGGCTTGCAATACCGTGTCGAAACCATGGCGTATTGGTATTTGGGTGTCGGTGATGTGAGGTTATGTGGCAATACCGTGCCGATGACAGGGTATTGCGTTATGCGTGCGTCAGATTACTAAGAGTGTGTGAAAAGATGTTAGACATGCAATACAGAATAGTTTAGAAAAATCGGAAAATATTTATAAAACAAGGTGAATCTTTCGCAATTCCTCATTATTCACCTGATGTCAAATACTTTAAAATAAAAGAAGTTTTTTTCACAACCTCAAATAACTTTTTTTGTTGTCTCCTTTAGAGTACCCGCACAGCCAGACGTTGCTCAGTTGATTGATGTATGATTTCTAGACTTGATCTCCAATCATTTATGGTACATTTCATATGCTTGATTACCTTTGGTAAATTACTGTGGAGCACCAATCATATACACAGTGGAATCACGATCGATCGTTCCCAAAATAATCGTTTTCCCGCATGTGTCGTTTATTTCTTCCAGTCCCGAATTAATTTCATACAAAACACGCAAAAATAGATCGCATCGATCGTTCCTCTACGCATCATTTTACCGCATTAATCGTTTAAATTTCGCAGCGTATTTCGTTATGCTGGCTTATTTTATAATTGCCTGCCTAACAGCACATTGACATTAAACAGCGAGTTTTTTTTACGTACATTTAATAAATGATGCCGAAAAAAATGTCATTTGCAACAGCCAAAACACATGATGAAAGATTATGTATGATACAAAGTTAATTTTTTTTTTGTTTCTGTGTAACTTTTTAATTTTATTCACATTCATTTACATGTGAAATCTGTATTTTTTTTAAAATATGATGTACGAATGTAACTTTTTTCTATATTCCCGCATTCATTGTTTTCCCACATTCATAGTTTAGATCCCTTCAAACACGATATATAAACGTTTTACTGTATAATAAATTAATAACGCAAATTAGACATAACATAAAATAAATGTTCAAGTCTGTGTAGCAGATATATTTGTTAGCAAATATATCTGCTACACAGACTTGAACCCAAAACTTTGTATTACCATTAGAATGCTTTGCGGATTAAACTAAAACACCATTATCATTATCGTTATCTTCTTCTTCTTCTTCTTCTTCTTCTTGTGCCCTATCCGTTCAACGAATGTTGGCTATCATCACTTTATTTACTGCGGGCCCGGAAAAGTTCAAACAGTAGACAGGCCAAACCATTACATCGGGTTCTTCAGACATGATGTTCTCCTTCTTCTAGCGTCCCGACTTCAAGCAATTTTTCCCTGCATTATGTCATTACATGTCAAAGATATTGAAAAATTACTTTGTGGTCAAATATTATATAAATAATAAGATAAAAGACTTTGTTTAAACCACTATTTATTGATTATTTAACATGTTTCGATATCTATGGTATCTTCTTCAGGAAACAACGTATACTGAAATTAAAAATACAAGCATAGATAAAAACAAAATAATAATTTGTTTTCATATTAGTTCCTACTTAGTTACCCACCACTTTATAGTTTTGTTTTTATCTGTGCTTGTGTTTTTAATTTAAGTATACATTGTTTCCTGAAGAAGACACCATAGATGTGGAAACATGTCGAATAATCAATAAATAGTGGTTTAAACAAAGTCTTATTATTTATATAATTTTCTTTATTCATCCGAACCATAACATCTTCGTTCGTAACTCTACCCATCCAGCTTATTTTGAGCATTCTTCTGTAGATCCACGTCTCAAATGCTTCAAGTCGCTCCATGCTTCTATTCTATAAAATAATATCGAGAAAACATAGCATCTGATCATTCGCATTCGTAATCTAAGATTGAAATCATGATTGCAGAAAATCTTTATCATGCGGACAAAGGTTGAACGAGCTTGCTCATTAAGGCATTTAAGATATTATATATATTATCGTCACAATTGATCTTTTCATTCTTTTGAAAGACAGATTCGTTATTGATATGTCTAATATGTTTTAATAATCAAGAAACTAGAGTTTTCTGAATAATCGCAACATTACAAATTAAGTATGATTTAATTGGAAATAAAATACATTATTTCAAAAGTTTTAGTTGAAGGTTGCAACTCACTGCTGTCTTCCCAGCATGGGCGTGATGATGCAAACAGTTTACGAATTAGGGAAGGTACTACAGTTCTTCATGGGGCTAAAGAGTAATGTTGAATGGATACACCTACATCCGTATCTACACTATTCTTTATCTGGTTTCATAACCCGACGTGACGGCTTTCATAGCTAGATCAACATCTTAAATACGAATGAAATTATTTAAGAGCTGCTTCGACAAAGGAACGGAAGTAGGGAAGATGAATAAGAGCCGCAAGAATCAGGTCAATTTTATCGAAATGTGAAAGGAAATAATATTATTAATCACATTCTTATTGTGAAGTTGTAATTATTCAGAACATAGGTCTGTGATATTTTAAATACTAATTAAATGTATTAATTAGAGAGATATACATATAAAATCAATTTCATCGAAAAATATTGTTGTTGCGCGAATCTGAATCTCTTTCCAAACCGGGGAAGGTGCAACATTGCAACATTCAACTATGCGACAGTACTTTTGACGACAAATCATGGAACGATAGATGAATTAATTTGAAAAGTATAACATATAGGTTCGAAAATAATGGAACGATAGACGGCATAGTTGGATAATGCACCTTCCCCGGTTTGGAAAGAGATCCAGGTTTGAATCTCGGTAGCGCAACAACATTATTTTACGATAAAATTGATTTTATATGTATCTCTTTCTAATTAATACATTAAAAATATTTCTAGTTTATAGCTCGTAGGTATCTTTCAAAATAGTTTGCTATATAGTTAACTGGAGAACAAGGTCATATCAAAAGCTTCAACAACCGAAAAGCATGCTTGAGATGACGTATGAAAGTGGGCAATGAAAGAATGTGGCGTTCTATCCTATCTGCTTACCCGTGTGGAGAAAAGTCGCGATAGTAAGATTAGTTAGTTAGTAACGATTTTTTTTAATTTTGCTGGTTAACGAACTCAGCCGAATTAATCACCAGATTTTATATTTAAGAAAAATTTGATAAAAATTACAGGAATTATCATGCAATTGTAAGTGAGTGAATCTTGGTCGGGGTTCGTGACAATGTGCGACGTTTTTGGTTGGCGGCCGTGCGTAGTGGCTTAGACGCTTTGCGCCGAGCTGCGTTGCACAGTCAGTTTTAGCATAAAAAAATGGCCAACCTGGCGGTGAACGAGTAGGACCGATATGGTAGCTTTCGCCCATAGAACGGTCCCGGGTGAGTATACACAAATTTCATTATATCTTTATAATTTTTTTAACGAAGTGTGATTTCGAGGTATTTTTGTCATGATCGAAAAAAGTACATTGAAATTTTCGTTGATATCTAACGTAATCTACTAAAGCGTAACGTATTGTCGTTTTGAAAGATAAAATGTTTTCATCTTTTTCAAAAACAATTTAACATAATTTAAAAACTTTCTTCAAACTAAAATTACAGCAGTAAAATGGGTTAAAATCTAATATGGTGGACCGGTTTGTGTAGCGTGATATTATATCTTATGCAATTTATGGATTTCCGTAATCAATCTGTGATGGACCGAAGGCGTTCTCCCACCCACGCCATAAAAGAAGAAGTAACCAAACAAAGAGCTATATACTAAAAGCGTGTGTACACATAGCCGAGAGTCAAGATCATAGACACTCCGGCCACCTGTCAGAAACGAGTAAAACCCACTCATTCCCCGTGACTTGCAATCTTCGCAGACAATGAAGATACACGAACAAACCAGTCGAATGTAGTACACTTTTTTAAGAACAAACCGAGCAAAGAATTAACTCTATGGTTGTATGCAACAAATTACATAATGAACTTCGAATTGAAGCGCAGAATAGAAAAATTGTTGAGGTAGCGAGTTCCTAAGAGAATTTTGAAATCTCATAGAAGTACTTCATGTGTAAAATATTTATTATAAAACGCAGAAATTCATATGTATGTATAGTGGGTGTAACGCATCTAATTGCACAGAATTTTAGGAGTAGATACATAGAGGTCGAAAATGTTTACGCTGTATGTGCTAAATATCAACCATGTTAGAGAGAAAAGCATTTTAAAAAATGTTATAGTTATGCTATTATTTCGATAAATTTTAATGATTCCAAATTGTATATTGTATACGTAATAAAAAGGTTATCGAAGTTCCAGCGGCCAGACTATTTTTGATATGTAATTTAGGGCCTGAAGCAAAGATATAAAATAATAATGGTATAATTTCGCGAATATTTATTTCTTTATTCATAACTGTGTAAAAATTTCTTACAATAATATTTTTCATACTCCTTGATCATTTTCGAATCGAACTTTTGTCAGGTGTACCACCCATACAATATTGTGGACTAAATCTGTTACACCATTATATGTATGCTAATACATTAATTATAAATATGGACATCTCGCATCTCTAGCCATGGCAATGCGATTAAGGCACCTGACTAGAAATTAGATTTCTAGCGCAGTTTTGAATCATACCGAACATTAATTATTTATATTTAATAAAATAACAATCACTTTGTATGAAACTACGAAATTTATTATGCGTCAATCGGTTTCGCTTATCTCAAGCTTCATCAGCACGTATTTAAAACTAATCATAAATACAAAAAGAGTGCACTTATATATACATAAAGAGGGAGATAGAATATAAAATTACATGTGAAATAACGCTGTCAGTATCGGTAGTGAAAAAACTATATATTTAGAAGCAAACCGCTTTATTTATTTATTTTTCAAATATCCGTCAACTGCCGCCGACCCGCGCGCGTCGGACGTCAATCGCATTTCGACTATGAAACATGGACTGGCGTGCGAAGACGCACGTTGCGCGCGGATTACTGGTGATATAACAATTACGATATGTCATGAATTTTCTTGATTAAATCTCGATAATTTAAAAACTATAGGTCTGAACAAATCGGATATTATGGCAAGAGATTAAATCTGAATAGAGAATCGAGACAATTTCTGAGATTAAATCTATCACAATTAAATGTTTTGAGATATATCTCAACCATGTGTTATTCCGTCGACACGGGCCATTAGGCAACGCAAATAGATATAGTCACATTGATTTAATAGACTAATGAATAGAGCCCTGAAATGTGGTAGTTTGTTAAGACAGGGTGGAGAAGAGAATATGTCTGATTAATTTAAATTACTATAAACTCGTGTGAGCTAAAACAAACATTTACCTGAGTATTGATTGGATTTAGAGACGTACAACTAATTGGAGAATACCAATAATATAACTGAATAATTTTATGTATTTCATCCTCATGTCGTAAATGTATTATTTAATATATATATATATGACATAGGTATACATTTAAAAAAATTACATCTAAATCACATTTCTTTATTTTATGATATAATATTTAGTAGCCTCCCTAAACAAATTAAAGAAATAAAGGATATAAACGAGTTTAAAAAGAAACTAAATGAACAATTCAAAAACGCATAATTGGAAAATAAACAATATTACAGAAAGAACACTTCAGAAGCACACAAATTGACAATGAATAGAATATGTAAGGTATTATATAAAATTATTGTAGTGTAACTCCCTCTCCGAGCACAAGGGGTGGTCTCTTTTTTGGAGAGGTAAGCGAAAGAAAAACCATGTAATTTAAAAAAATGTAAAATACTTAATTCATGTTATAAAAAATTGTAAAAATGTCAAATAAAAAAATATATATCTTGTGCAGAAAGCTCAATTAATACAAATAACAATAACGCCACAAAAAAAAATTTTTTTTTTTTTAAACATGTAAACAAAAACTATTAGTGGAGAAATTTAAGGCACAGATTTGCAAGAAAAAATACTGTTCGCATATAAATATGTATGTATTGTTTAAAGTATAATATTTATGAGAAATGTTCATTTGTATATCTGTAAATCAGATTTGGCCTTCTTACTCAGATTGCAGTATAGCAAAATTAGAATTTTCTGGAATTATTATTTTGATGGGATATTCATTCTATATTAATAAATATAAAGACAAAACTTCCGATATTGATCCAAAATGTTGATAAACGCCAAAGCCGACGGCGGGATACACTAACACGTAGTTCAACAAAATTCAGTTGATGCAGTACGTAAGTGCCACTTGGCGACTCCACTCGGTATTTGGCTGTGAAACAAACGTGTGAGAGTATTTTTTTGCATTAAGTTAGATTGTACTGAAAAAGATAGGTTTTATTGATTATCAAATTATTAGTTATGGCCCGACAGTATCTTATATGCAGTGGCGTGCAGTAGGCACAACGTTAGGTTATGCTGTTACCGACGATGTTAATTAAGTATACAATAGGTAGGTATACTACATATCGAAAAAAAAAAAGATTTTTTTTATTTTTTGGTATAATTAATTCGATCAATTTAAAAATAGACTATAATTGTAAATTTATTACTTTAATATAGGCAAGTTCTTTTATTGCTCTGTACCGTGCTTTCGATTTCGCTTAAAATATTTTCTACGATTTCTTATACAACGGATTTAAAATATTAACAGTGTTCAAAAACATTAATTTAATTAACTAGATTTACAAACTAGCATAGCCGAAACTCATAACAAAATTTAGTAAGTATTTTAACATTCAATTTAATATTGGTAATAATCTAACTAAATAACATCCTGAAAAATGCGAATTAGCTCGCTTGACAGATGATAAATAACCTATAAATTGTATCTACGCAAACACCGAAATATGGAATCATAGGAATACACTAAGAACATAAAACGTTTAGTCTGTCAAGTAAAACAAATACGTAGAAATGTTATTGTACGCAGTTTTCAGTGAGGATTAATGCCTTTCGAAAACGACAGCCTTAAGCACAAATTGTTTGAAAAATCCGCAGACGTCAAGATGCCGACATAGATTCAGTAAAAAATATTTAGTTCAGTACCTTTTACATCAGCTACATTGGCTCCGATTCCTTGAAAGAGTTGAATTTAAATTGGGCTAGTTGATGTACAAGGTGACACACAACATGGCGCTTCTGTATCTTCAAGAACTTTGTATCCCAGACAATTTGAATGGTAAACGTCAAACTCTCAGGTCAGCCTCTACTTCAGAAGCGGAAGGGTTGTAGAACCGACCAACCGTTTCCAGAAGTCTAAATTTAGTGAAAGGGCATTTGCGGTGGCAGGCCCAAAAGCGTGGAACTATTTTCCCTCCGTCATAAGAAACAGCGCATCAGAGACTTTATTTAAGAAGAAACTAAAAACGCACCTTTTCAAAAAATCATTTCTATAAGTGAAAATAACGATTTTTAATTTAAAAAAACAAAGATAAGTGTAGAACTATAAACAGTTTATGTGTAAAGCGCCCTTGAGGTGAAAGTTTTTACGAAAATGGCGCTATATAAATTATCCATTATTGTAGTACAGTTATTATAAGGATTGAAAAAAAAAGTTAGGTTCATTAAATACCTAAGGGCTAGCTACTCGCGGAGCAGAATAACCCAAGGCTAGACGTGGGTTACTTCATAGACAAGGTTACGCTAATCCAGGTAATAACGGCAAGAATTTTGTATGATCTTTTCATTATATAAAGATTATTTTTATTTCCCTGAATTTTTAGTAATACAATGTATACAATGCACGCCCCTGCTTATATGTATGTAATTTGAAAAAATTTTAACGGGGATAATAGACACAACTTATACTGTTCTCTTTACTTTATTCAGGAAACACCCTTCCGAGCTGGGCCTAGTAATAGTTCTAACAACTGGTAACAGTTCTAACACAGCAAAGGAAAACGATTTCAGTTAGTTATATAATGTAAGAATTTCAGGCCACGTTTGTAAAGTTTACTTTGTATAGTAGGCGTACTAGTTTGCATTATTTCATTTCTGAGCTCCAGACAGTCAAGTTTATGATAAATAATAATATGAGAATAATACGCCTTTCAATTGCCACCATTCATTTGGAGTCTTCAGATTGCAGAACACAGATGCATCAGTGTTATTTAATTACGAGAAGCACGGATGCGAGAATTTAAAACATTCTATGAGTTTTGTAAATAGGAGACAGTATTAGATGCACGCAAATAATGCAAATATGCAGATAGTGTAATCACATTATGAACGTTCATCAAGTATGACGTGAACAATAATTACAAAAATATATCTAACCTACGTAGGTAACTAAAAAAGTTGGATACGAAAAGCTCAGTTTAGATGGCATCACTTATACAAGTATTTTGTACTACACACACGTTGGGTTATTATCACTACTATAGTTTCGAGATGTGCAGTCTAGCTAAATACAGTATTGTTATTTATTCGGGTAAGGAGGTGGGGCTTGAGAAGGAGGAGATTTCGGATTTTAACGGAAATATGGACAGTAAAGGTGAAATGTTATGTTGTTAATGACTGTTTTCTCCGAATTTAAATTCTTTTGTATTTTAACGGTTTCTAAATTTACTATCTTACCATATAAAAACCCTACAAGTCTAGGAGTTAACTACATAAAATAAAATCCGATTGAATAACACATTTTTAAAATAGTGGATTGCAGTTTCAGGCAACATCCACCCACAGAATACTCGGAGATGGAGAATGAACAACGATGTCCGTGAAATGTTATTGTTTAGTACCTAATCGACCCACACGTCAGATTTCTAATACGTGTGACCTTTCACCTTTCACGAAGGTAATGACATCCAGCCATCAGTCTTGTACCAGTGGGCAGCAGGCCCTGTTCCGCGTTCTGAGAATTGGACACTACCGCCTGGTCTCGGGAGACAGTAACAGGCGTGTAAAAGCATAAAACGTCATTATTCAAGAGACTGAAATGAATTCTCTTTTAGATAAATAAATAAATTTGAAACGATTTAAATTAATATTTACTAAAAATGAATATGCAATGATGACATTTTAAAATATACTTTCCTTACTTATATGAAGTATCCAAGTGACAACTATGTTTTTTTGGCAATACTAAATAGGTACGAAAGTTAAAACTCCTTTCAAATATTATTTATATTATATAATACTGGTAACGTTACCGGCAAAACAAAAAAAAAACTGTTCAAAGTTTTTTGGTGAAACTTGGAATTCCATGATTATGTTGTAAATTAAGTTAAATCACTGTTTTATTAAATTAAAAAAAAAACAATATTAAAAAATATATTTTAAATAATAAATCAAAAATACCCCAAGAAGAAAATGCGGGGTCTACAAGTTGAGTTGCAAGGATTGTGACGTATTTTATATTGGACAGAGCGGAAGAAGAGTAAGAAAAATATTCGAAGTACATAAGAAAGGTATAAAAAACTTCAGTCTAAACTCCGAAATGGCTGAGCACGCAAGAATGGAGGGCGCCAAACAACATTCTAGAAAATATAGAAATATTTAATAATAAAAATAACAATAAAACATAATAAATATTCAAATACCGCCCATTACATCCCTTCTCTTACCAATTTTAATTCCATCCCAACCCCACCCCCACTACCGTTAACTCCAAATACACCATATATTACTGTCTGAAAGTGTTTTTAATTTTAGTTGAATTATAATATTGATAATGGAAAGATGTTCCCGAAAACGTTATAACGTGTATTTAACAATAAAAAATATATTACAAAATAAAATAAAATACATACTCGTTACATAAGAAGATAGATAAGTAGACTGTCTATATATAAAGGTTTGTTTTTATGTAGTTTCTGCGTTTATTGCAAACATAAAAAGTGTGAACCTGAAATATCACATTGTCATTTTAAATGGATTTTTTAGTACGTGGTAATTAAACGTTAGATAATATATTGCACGTAAATTAAATTAACTCACATTTAAAGCGGTCATTCAAACAGACAATAAATTATTGAAACAATGATTACAAATATGTATACGGTAACAAATTAGGGGTGAATCTAGAACAGGTCTTGGCATAATTATTAAAAATGGGTAGCTTAAGTTTAGTCATGCGGAACGAATGAATGAGGAGAGAATGGTAAGAAAAGTATATGACGCGAGTGTCGATGACAACAGAAATAGAGCACGTCGGATTTGACGACAGGAAGATGATCTTGTTAGATGCCTCGACAATTGACGAGCATGCATGAATATGGATCAGGCAGTACAGAAGAGTGTGGCACTCTATCCTCTACATATCGAGTCGGGAAAACGGCGTAATAATAAATTTGTTAACATTGAATGATTAAATCGCACGTATAGGATTTGATTTGCGCATAAAAATGAAATTAATAGGCTTTGTGTTTTTTTTAATTATTACAGTAACTCTCAAACTCTACTGGATATAATTCTTTATATATATATATGAAAATCATTCGTTAGTAATATGTTGGAATGATCCATTTCAATGTGAAAATTTGTTGATCACAAATATAAGTTGATAAAATGATCTATTTGAAAATTTTAAATAATCTTTTCGATATTAGTTGTGCTACGTAAGTACACTTTTTACAAATGCAAAAATGTGTTTTATACAAAATGTGTAAATAAATGTACGTACCTACACAAATTCAGATGACAATTCTATTCCCGCCTGAATCCAAAATTAAATCTGTAAAAGCATTGGAAAAAATATCCAAAAAGCTAAATTATCGTTGATAAATATGCCAACAACACCAAAATAATTAATTATAATAGCTTTGTACGTACTAAAATAAATTGGTAGATACTAATGGAATAACGTATAAATACTAATATTTACTTTAATCGGTAGGGTTTTAAAATCAATATAACTTTCCATAATTACGAACTTGACTATGAAGCTTGTCAAAAAATAGTCATAAACTTACTAAATTAGAAAATTAATTCTCTTGCTTTCAGAACTCTGAAGTTTAAAGTGATGAGTAACAAAATAAAGTAGGTACTTTAGAAATTACTTACTTTGTACGTGTCACGACCAAAATACTTGAAGAAACTTTAAAATATTGATGGATAAGTCGAAAGTATTTAATTAGTGAAAATTTATTAAGATACTAAGACTTCATCTGTATATAAAATACACATTAATTAATTAAAATAAATAAACACAACGTGAAACAGGAAATTTATTTCAGGCAATTTAATACATTTAGTTTATATGAAGGATACACATTTAAAATTCCGATCTCCCGCTGTTGAGATAAGGGCTTCCGATATAAAAATATTATGGTTTCGCATACCGGGAGAACAGCAAATGTGTACGGTTTATTAAATGTTTCTGAATCCGGAGAACAGCATCCATACAAATCGGGTTTGCGGGTGATAATTCATCGGATCCCGGATGGTTTTTTTTTGCATCTGCATGCTGTGAGAACCTTAAAAAGTTGCGCCGCCTCGGGCCGCAGCCAGAGAGACTAAATACACCGCTCGTGTTTTATGTTATCCTGATACGCTTACGGTTTAAATAATACTCTTTTGTATGGTAAAACAATCTGTATTTTTTTGTTTAACACCTCATTCGTGGTGGGTTGATAATTATGATATTTAAAGCGCACTTCTGATCGATCGCACAGAACGCATTTTAATGAATTGTTTAGGAGTTTGCTGTGTAAAATTTCAATATTATGCGTCGTATGGTGGAATATTTCAAATTTTCGGGATAACATCATTGAAAGCTTTTTCAAGTAAGTCACTCGTACATACTCACGGGGCCGAAAAAAAAAACCATTAAATACATTTAAGAATTTTTAGTACCCTACAAACTATTATATAATTATCCGACATAGCCTAGTAAAACATAACAAATTGATAAAAAATCTGCCCATGTCATTTCCGAATTGTATTGACGACTTTACATATTACCTTGCAATAAAAATGTAACAGGTATCTCTCATCGTACGCAACACTCAGTCACGCTTATTTACGATTGACAGATACCTATATTCGTTCAATATAATGCAAACGATATTTAATTATTTATTAAATTAAATTAAACACATTAATTCTACATTCAACTATAAATAAAATCATAAAATAAAACTGGCGAAATTGCGAACACATCATCAAACGTAAAAAATACTCAAAAATCCTCAATATTATTTAGTACCGAGGTGATCTTGACTGCACTTATTTAGTGTTCTCATTTGAGGCAAAGCGGGCAGGCATATAACGCTAAAAATCGATTATTCTGGACGAAGAATATCCAGACCATTTTTTTCCTAACCATCCGGATAATAGAGAAAACTGTACTTACGTTAAATTATGATATGCTATATACACACAAAGATATATTCAAAAGTGATTTTCGTAATATTAAGGTGTTATCAAGACAAGCCGCGTGCAAATATAGACAACTGCACGCAAGTTAGCTTATTTGTAGTTCCCACGTGTGTAGTTGTCAGTATCTGACAAGTGATATCCTGTCAATCACGTTGCACCTTAAATATCATCAACATAACATGAAATGATTATCATAAAAAGTGCGTCATTTTATTAACTCTTATAATGTTTTATATGTTATGATGTCTATGGATCGAGGACGGATGACAGGCGCACGCGCGTACGGGATAAAAGGGTCTGTGTGTATGTGTGCGTATGTAGTGGTACGCCTTAAAAAATGTTTAAGTATGACGTACCGCGGGAGAATCGTCTCTTTCGCTCCATGTCTTCCAACGCAAATAGAACTAAGAACTTATTATAATCTGTAATGTTGTGATGGTGAATAAATTCCAAATTGTTACCTGTACTGTCGAGTATTATTCCCGTCACCGTCTAAACCGATATTTATCGAGTCACAACAACTGGCGCAGCACAATATAGATGGCGCCACAGGACGCAACATAAACTACTTCTCAATACAGTCGCCACCATTATTACGGCATTTGTCATAACGGAGCACCAATTTTTGTATACCTTCGTCATAGAACAACGCCGCCTGGGATGAAAACCATGTTTATACTACGTCTTTGAATACATCATCGTCATCAAAATGCTTGCCACCAAGTAATTAATCGTTTCAGATGAAGGAAAATGCATAAATCACTTGACGCCAAATCAGGACATATTTGTCGATGAATGTCAACTGGTTTCATGTTTCGTGCATTCAAGAAACGAATCGCGATTTGTTGTTTTGAACATTTCAACCACTCACTACAAGATGGCCACACTATGTGAATGTTTCTAACGTTGCACGTGGTGAGTCAACAGATGAAGGAAACCATTGCGCATATGCAACATCGCAACCGCAGCGCTGCACTTAAAACTTAGTTAAAAAACGCGCCTCGGACATACTGTTAACAGAGTGACAATATAATCAACAGCCATTAGAATTGTATCGGAAAAGGATTACGTCCTGTCAACCGAAACGGGTTCGTGAAATGACAAGATAATAAGCGAGTTCAAAATTTAATTAAGTTGTAGGTAAAATACATTAATTACTTTGTTTATCTAACTGTACGTTGGATGAAAAAGATATCTATTCATCAATTATTTATCAATTATTTCTACCGACTGAAGGCTTAATTTCCTCTCGAACCAGATCCATCAATCACGTGGACATTTGTTTCAAAAGTAATTACACGGCTGTACAACATATCGGGGCCAGAAATGACTCGGTATCTGCAATTGGGGAAAAACTGACAAGAGCTTGAAAAATAATATATTTACTATTGTACTTATTATTATGAATAATAATTGCTATAGCCTGGTTTAAGACTCAAAATAATTTAAATAAGTACCTCTGTTCTGGATTCGTAAAACACATTTTTTGGCGCGTTTTGCGAATCGGGCGCGACCCATGGTATTGACATCATTTCCCCGTCCAAATTCCCCATCTATACCTTATTAATGCACGTCTTCAATGTGAAATCTGACCTTGACGTCTGCAGACGCCAACGTGGCCGATATTTATTCGATCGCGATATCGCGATGTGGAATTGTTAGCTCCAGTGAACCAGCACTGTATTTTGTGTTGGGTGATCACATAGTGTTTGTTTGTTTGTGTGCTGCGGGTAAAGTTGTGACATCGCCGTCTTCAATTGAATGTGGAGATCTGCCCACCGGCGTGCCGTTTGTGTGATCTCGGCGGCGACTGCAGGGGTGACCGAGGCGTCATACACAAAGTAAGGCGAGAAGTCCTTCCGAATCCCGGTTCCCCGAGATCACTGGTCCTTCGACTGGAACCCCTATCCCTTATACCAACAGATAGGCTGTTAAAAGTGTTAACAACCGAAGGGCGTGCAGAAGTTGTATAAAAGTGGATGAGTCAAGAAGAGAAAGTGTGGCGTTCTATTCTCTACAACTATCCGTGCAGCGAAACGGTAAGTTAGTTAGTAGATTTTCAAATGTTTCAATCTTTTAATACACAGTACACAAAAAACTGATCTCGTCATAAATCACATTGAAAAATAAGTATTGGGTCTAGCATACGCATTGTGGTAAATAAAATAAAAATATTTTTTAAAGTTAAAATTGATTTACTTTCTGCTCACTTCGTAACTGAAAAAAAAATTAAAACTGTACGATATTAAATAAAGGTTAATATTTAAACCGTTATTAATCAATTTATAAAGAAAAACGGTGTCAACATGGATTTCCAGGTTCAATTATTTCGGAAGGTATTTTGAAAATGATGTTAAGAAATTTAATAATGTTTTGTGAATATCATGACATTGGGTGAAGTACATTAATGAAATGATTGATGTACGTGAAATGAAATATAAAACGGGGAAATAAAAGTTTTGAAAATATATAACCCCTTAAGACCTGGTGCACATTACAATGTACGCTACGTTTAAGTACAAGTCTCGTGTTCACTGGCATGATCCCTATTAGAAATCTCTTTTGTCTTAATATCTGATACTTATTTAGCCCTTTTTGAAACCATTTTGGCCGTATATTGAGAGAAATATTAAACAAAATTACACAAGAGACAGCACGGCGACGCCAAGCAAAAATGGTGCAGGTTAGTCAATTTTAATTTTATCGTTTTTCAGTAATTAAGATCATTAATTATATATTACTTATGCAATATCAAGTGTAAACCATTACTTTACCATATTGTGAAACAAATAAATTAAATAGTATGGCAAATATCTGATGATAAACTTCAATATACATTATATTGTGCATTCCGTTGCATACCTACAAAATTGGTAACAATTACGCAAATAAACATATTTCATAACGTATTTCAATTACGCAACAAATTGTTAATGCCCTTCTGACAAAAAATTGAGTAAAAAAATTAAGGGAATTAATTCGGGTCTGAAGGGGTTTAAAATAAAAATATATGTTATAAAAAATGAGTTAATATAATAATTAAATATGAGTATGTTTAATGAGCAATGAATAAATGCATTAAATGGAAGATTAATTAATTAAACTGCATAATAATAATAATGGATAATTTGTATAGCGCCATTTTCGTAAAAACTTTCACCTCAAGGGCGCTATACACATAAACTGTTTATATCTTTATTTTTTAAATTAAAAATTGTTATTTTCACTTATGGAAATGACTTTTTGAAAAGGTGCGTTTTTTGTTTCTTCTTATAAATGGTCTCTGATGCGCTGTTTCTTATGACGGAGGGAAAATAGTTCCACGCTTTTGGGCCTGCCACCGCAAATGCCCGTTCGCTAAATTTAGACTTCTGGCAACGGTCGGTCGGTTCTACAACCCTTCCTGCAGCTGAACTAGAGGCTGACCCGAGAGTTTGACGTCTACCATGCAAATTATCTGGAATACAAAGTTCTCGAAGATACAGAGGCGCCATGTTGTGTGTCGCCTTATACATAAACGAGCACAATTTAAAATTAAAAATCGTTATTTTCACTTATAAAAATGATTTTTTGAAAAGGTGCGTTTTTAGTTTTTTCTTAAATAAAGTCTCTGATGCAACTGTTGCTAATAACGGAGGGCAAAGACTTCCACGCTTTTGGGCCTGCCACCGCAAATGCATAAGTAATATTTAATAGAATAATACTCTGGTGACGACAAATCGTTATTTATTTTATTTTAAATTTTACGCATTCTCTACATACTTAATACTATTTCAAAACGAGACTAAACGTTGATAATTGAATGACATTAATGAAATTTTAAAGATCAAAGATTGTAAAGTAATTTAAAAAAATTAAGTATTGGATTCAAGTGCGTTTCATTGTTTATTAACAACAAAAGAGATGTGGAAAGATGTATGTTAGACATCACACAATAGATAGGAACAGAAAAGTATAGATAAGAAAACAAACTAAAAAGAAATGGTAATGGACAGGACACGATAAGCAGTCATCCTGTGGTACACGAATAGAATCGAGAGGCCGACCTAAAACCCGCTGAATTAACGAAATCTTCAAATTCTGCGGAAATGCATGGCTAGGAATGAGAGATATTTGGGGAGGCTTTCAATCAGCAGTGAATATTTTTCAAATAGAGCGTAAACGTAATAGGTACATGTCACGTTAATATTTTTTGTATACTAAGCTAAACGCTTATACTAAAAAATAGGACTAACATGATGCTCTCCTGGAACGAGGCTCGAACCCCAACCACCAGGCAAGTGTTTTAACCACTAAATCAAATGCACGTAATTATGATTGATTTCCAAGATGTAACGATAAAAATACAACAATAAAATATTGACCTATTTACGTTGTGTAAAAGTCATAAAATATGTCATATTGTTGAATGAATGTCGTTTCAAGTAAGCGATGTATTTTTAACTCGATTATCGAGTCGCCATTGTGTGGACAATGAAGTTATTAAATAAAAATACGATACGGAATAGAGGGCACGGACTGAATATAGGATCTGTCATTAAGATGGAATGAACAGCAAGCGATAAGGCAGTCTAATCGACGAATGACAATTACCTACGTAAAACAAAACCCTACATATTCATGACCAACATTTAATATTGTAATTTATTCCGAGGTATTCTGCCGTTGTTGCTCGTATAATGAAAAATAAAAAAAAAACTCTATTTTATACTACGATGAATATTACCATCTCTTGTCCAGACACGGAGACTACTTCCGTCGCGAGGGCAGTCTTGCAGATGGTGTTGTATAAGAGAATTGATGGGCCAAGGTTGAACGAACGTTTGACGTTGTCTCATCGAGGCCTAGTTTACTACGACGACCGACTTTCTCAGAAACACCATGAAACATCAAATGTAACGTAAATATGTTTGATATTGAATTATTTATCTTGATGGGCCAAGGTTGAACGAATGTTTGATGTTGTCCACCATTGAAATTTGAGACAGCAGTGTGACCATCACTTTACGGAAACCTAGTTTACTTCGATGTCTGACTTTCACAGAAACACCATGAAACATCAAATGTAACGTAAATATGTTTAATATTGAATTATTAAACCAACCGATTTCGGGAAATACCCTTTCCTTCATTAGTATGTTAAATAAACTAACTAAAACCATATCGAAACCTAATCTGCAAAGTACCTAACTCCACCCATGGTCAAAAAACCGTTTGTGATGCCATTATTTTCCTCTTTTATGGTACACAAAAAGCCAAAAATTCTCATCAATTTTAAAACGCGAAATCACGTTTGTTGTGTCACGGGAAGTGGAAGGATAATGGGCAGGGAATTAAATTCTGTGTAATAATAATAAAATATAAGGCAATTATAATGTTTCTGATAATGCGAGTAAATTGGACTTGTATCTTCTTCTGAGAGCAAGATATGTTTGTAGGTAGAATGATTGATTCAAATTAAAAATGTAATAGTTCACGAGAAACAATATTTTAGTGCACTAAGGCCAATGTTAAAAAAGGCAATTTTCTCAACTCTCATTGTGATATTTGCACGAACGGTGAATGAATGAGATTTGTGCATAAAATGTTCTACTTATAGAATGTGAAAGAGTACGGTCGATTTGGATGCAATATGGAAGGATATTAGTTCTAATTTGCAAACAATCAATATGTTCTTGCAGCAGTTTAAAGTATTTGGTCAGCACGTGTTCTTCGATATTCTAGGGCAGTGCACCGCAACCTTTTCTCACCTACGACACACCAAAATTCTTCCTAGAATTCCGCGGCACACCAAAAGCTAAAATATATAGGTATTAAATTGATACTCAAATTTTACAATAAATTTTTGTTTTATATTTAAAAAGTATACGTACATAAAATTATAACATATTTATTTTTACGCAATCTTAATAATAATGAATTAATGCGATACCTGCGTTGCATTTTACAATGAAAAATTGAATTTGACCGCGGCACGCCTGTATCCGGCTCACGGCACACCAGTTCTGTTCTAGGGTTTTCATATTGCGGAAGTTTGCTGTATCTAAACAGTAAGAATGATAGATTAAGATGTTGAATTCGTTCTAATCTCGCAATATATGTAATCTGCTGTGGGTTCTAGATTTGAGATGCGTACTCTAAGTGACTGCGAACAAATAAACAGCAAAAAAGATTGTATGAAGATAAATTGGGTCTTGACTAATCAAGTTGTTATGAGGGAGTTGGAAGCGCCTTGCCGAGTTTTTGGACCCCCGAACTTCATAGAATTAAGGGACGAAGATGATAATGACGATGATGATTTTAAGCATTGTTCTTCTAGACTTTTATTACATGCAGCAGCAATAAATTAAGTGTTATGTATATATATATATATATATGTTACGTGTATATGTATTTTTCATTATATATATAATGAAAAATTTCAAAAAAGCTAAGAATTCTTATGTTCCGTGATATTATTATATTAAAATGCCGAAAAACGAAATGGTAATACGTAACAAGCCAGGCACGCTCTGGTGCAAGCCAAATTTAACAAGAGGCTCGCGCGAGATCCCTCCGGCCCACTGATCAATTAATTCAGAATGAATTATTAAAATTCACCATTTAGATGAACGAAATCCAAAATAATATTTAAGCAAAAAAAAAAAGACACGTATTGGGTTTAAGAAAGCGTAAGACGGGATCGGCGAGAAGAAAATATACAATATATACCGTCTTAAATAAACTGTCAAATTACATTTTTGATGTCAACATCTGACAATTTTCTTCTTTTAAATTTTATGTCCGCTTAAATGCGGGAAATAAGCCTTTCTCAGAAAAGGTTGTTTTAATTTTTATTTTAAGAAAACTGTCAGCCCAAAAATTTCATTAGCTATTTTCAAGGTATTTAAGCGAATTTGACCCTAGTGGAATTTAAAGGGAGCGGTAAATAATAAAGCCGCTCTATTCAGTGTTTACCGTTATTTTCCTAGCTCTCTCCTCACGGTAGCGAATCATATAATTCAAAGATAGTCTCATAAGAAAAACGTCCATCCAGGGAGTAAACCACACTTCCATTCTAAATTTCAGTTAACTATTTTCAAGGTATTTAAGCGAATTTGACCCTAGTGGAATTTAAAGGGAGCGGTAAATAATAAAGCCGCTCTATAATCAGTGTATACCGTTATTTTCCTAGCTCTCTCTTCACGGTAGCGAATCATATAATTCAAAGAAAAACGTCCATCCAGGGAGTAAACCACACTTCCATTCTAAATTTCAGTTAACTATTCAATTTCCTTAGACCATGATCGAGTACGTTCAAACACACACATTATATCTATGGATGCGTATAAAATTCTATCCTGACACAATTCTCGTCTTATCCACATTCGTACATCTTCTCATAGAAGCTCGTCGATTATCGAGGTTTCTGACAGGGCTATCTAGTTTACCAGGTCGTGCCAAGTCTTCCGCGGACGTCCTCTATTTCAGATGCTATCTTACCTTATCTTTCTTACCATTATATCCTCATTTATCCGTTCCATACGACCAAGCCACCTATGTGATAATTTCTAAATCTTACTCACTATGCTGAAATCAGCTTTACATTCTCTTCTTATTTTTTCATTGTTTACTCTGTCATAAATATATAAAATTGAATGTACCTACATAGTAAATCTATACCGATCTAAGCCAAATTTTGCGTAGTTACTCTTTTGGGCAGTGCTCAATGCATAAACATATAAGGACCCCCAAAAAGAAAAAGACACTGCCTGGGCTTGCGTAATACAAAGGAATCTCCTATGCCAGAATCCCGAGGAACGCCAGGCACAGTGCTAGTAAGAGATATTAATAAAATGATTGTGGACATTATGGACTGTGTCCACGGAATGAAATGTATCTCAGAGATTTTGTACAGTTAAGATAAATACTATACACGTACTGAGATTATGATCTAAAAGTAAACTCACAGATCAGCTTGAGATTGGCACAAACAGACACAAACTCTCAAACCTTGATTTAACAGCGAGAGAACGTCTAAAATCTAAAAGTATAAACATCTACAACTATTTAATCTGAAACTAGACAAACAGAAGCATAAAATTGCAAACATTCCGTTTTAACTGCCGCTAAGGAGATTCAAATTCACTCAACTGACGAAGTGAACATAAATGGACTGACATTTGACGTTTAACGTACAACAAACGCGAAGTGAGGCACAATATGGTGAATCTCTTAAGCCACCGTGTGCTCACGGAGATTATGAAAGCCGACAGTTATCTCTAGAGAATCTAATGAGAGCAAAACATATCTCAGAGATTATGATTTGGTACTCCGCTAATAATAGATATTAATAAAATTATAGTCGCTTTCTGGCGCCATTCTTTTTGTCAAGTATTTAAAAATTTAAAAAATAGAGAACGTTTGAAAAGAGTTCCAAAAAATGTGTGAACAAAGTGTAGCACGTACGGAAGTGGCAGGATGTCAATATAACGTGTCCCATGAACGACTTCATGCCCGCGGAAGATTAATGTCTTAATAGCACATTCTCGTCTCGGGTGTATAATAAAGATAAATTGAATCCATGGCGGGATGTGTCGGCGCAAAAAAGTTAGTTCACATGTTGAGCGGTGGAATGTATTAAAATGGCAGAGTTACGAGCTGGCACTTGCGTTATTGGCAACACAGAGGGACTGTCGCATTTTTATTGTCGGGGGGGGTAGTCAACCCTGACGATTCTGGCAACCGACTTCGTAGCAGTAAAATTGCGTTGACCCCAAATTTGCGAGATAAATAACGCGACATAAATACGTTGTGAGAATTTTGCAAACCCACTCCGAGTAGCGAGGGAAAGGTTAGTATTAAAATATTATCACATTTTTAATATTGAATTTTGTGATTTATTATGTTCATTTTTTTTAAATAGATTATTTATTTATAACTTTGTTTATAACAATCACTTAATTTTAAGACAGCTAAGGCATTGTCAAGAGCTGGATGACGTTCTTTTACAGCTGCAGTCGCGGACTTCCTAATCCCATGATGAAGAAGTTGAAGAAAAAGAAGTAGAGTATTTTAGAGAGATAACATCACTTTTACATCTGCTACATTGGCTCCGATTCCCTGAAAGAGTTGAATTTAAATCGTGCTGGTTTATGTATAAGGCGACACACAACATGGCGCCTCTGTATCTTCAAGAACTTTGTATACCAGATAATTTGCCATGTCAGCCTCTAGTTCAGCTGCAGGAAGGGTTGTAGAACCGACCAACCGTTGCCAGAAGTCTAAATTTAGTGAACGGACGTGGAACTATTTTCCCTTAGTCATAAGAAACAGTGCATCAGAAATAATTTTTAAGAAGAAACAAAAAACGCACCTTTTCAAAAAGTCATTTCCATAAGTGAAAATAACATTTTTTAATTTTAAAAATAAAGATAATTTAAACTATAAACTGTAAACAGTTTATGTGTAAAGCGCCCTTGAGAATGTGGCTATATACTAATTATCCATTATTATTATTTTATGGGCTATTTTGCCATGTGTTTCCGACCTCTCTGGTCAAAGTTTCGAATTCCATTGCAGGGTCCAACATTGACGTTGATGCCGCTGATGCGAAACGACGGCTAGAGAAATCGGAGACACGCGGCAGAATAGCCTGACTCCGTTAAAGCTGAAAACATTTTTAATATAATCATTAGTTTGTAATGATGTAAACATTCTACTGTCGATTTTAACTGAGTTATGTCCAAGATTCTGGAATAGAATCGTTTGAATGCAATTGCTACACATAAAATATCCCTTCGGGTCAAAACGCGCAAGGATTAGTAAACAGAAACAGCGTGACCAGAAAGCAAAGCAATATGTATTACATTTCCACCAACGTTGCACACATCGTAAGGTTGTCATGCCGTGTCAGTTTACGGCCACCGCCCTGCTGGCTAGCGATACCGTGCGGGAAAAATAGCGTATTCGTATTGCTGTGTTGAATTTGTCGCGCAGAAAAGTGACAAGGATTGTTAATGTTGCATACCAGAGGCATTATTTTGTTGTGATCAAAACAGTTAGAGGGTAAGAAATTGTCTTTTTAAATTGGTTATGTGTTTCATGATTTAATTTATGATTGAACGACATCAAATTTAATATATACGAATTTCTATTTTCGTAGAAAGCAATCAGTTTGTGGCTATATAATCACTTCGAATGAAACGACGAAAGTTATTATACGCCAACCGGTTACGCTTAGCTCAAGCTTTGTCAGAACGTACTTAAAATAAGCTTTGCTTGAGCTGAGCGAAACCGGTTGGCGTATAATAAATTTCGTGGTTTTATACGAAGTGATTGTATTTTATTTAATATACAAATTTCTTGTATATCTCACTGGTAGGATAAGATCGCGTGGACTGTAATTGTATTGGTTGACGCAACCCAAATTGGATTCAAGAGAGGAATATTGGCCTACCTTGATCTCGATCCTGGATTGGACGTCAAGTTTTCACCTCCAGTTGACTCGCACCTTTTTAGTGAAGAACCGAGATATCTCTGAAGATATATATAGAACACCGCCTCTTCGTGGTCCTAGCGTTACGCACGGCGCTCCTTTCGGACGTTAAAAAAAGAACACAGATCTTGACGGTTCGGTGTCGGAAGGCAATCTGTTCCCACGTCGGTGAAATCCTTAAGTAATTAATTGGCCAAAGCGGGACAGGTATATATTGGAAGGATAAAATGCACACTCGCAATAATATCATACACCAGTAAAATAATTCATATCTGCTATCTTAAAACTCGTAATAGGCTGAATCGATTTTAATGTAGTTTTTCCAGCTCATTGAGAACTTCTCTGTGTTTTGAGCTCTATATCATCATGGAGCGACATTTTACACTTTTTTTTTGTGCTTACAATATTTTCAAACTCAATTAGACACGATTTAAAATTTTTAAGAGATATCTTGAAACAACGTATGAAAGTCTAGAAAGGTTTACCTACATCTCATATTAATATTGGATTGATGTACATATTGTCACATTATTATTTAAATAAACAAATTACATACATTATGATAATACATGCTGTTTAAGATATTAATGAGAGATGGGATTCTTCTGTTGTAATCAAATGCCGCATTGAGCGAGCTCGCGCAACCTACATCGGTATGAAAAGGACGTTCTGCAGTCATGACCTCAACCTTAGATTACGGATGAGAATGGTCAGATGCCGAGATTTTATTTTATGGAATGGAAGCGTGGAGCGACTTGAACCATTTGAGACGTGGATCTACAGAATAATGCTCAAAATAAGCTGGATGGGCAGAGTCACGAATGAAGAAGTTATGGTTCGGACGAATAAACAAAAATATCCGGAGAAGTACGAGATCTTGCACCTCATAATGCAGGGAAAGATTGCTGGAAGAAGGAGAACATCATGGTTGAAGAACCTGAGGCAATGGTTTGGCCAGTCTACTGTAGAGGGGCCGCAGTGAACAAAGTGATGATAGCCAACGTCCGTTGAACGGATAGGGCACAAGAAAAAGAAGAATGTTTAATATTGACTCCCAACATTCAAATAGTTTGTCAATATCACGCCTGAAGTCGAGTCAATTTTGAAGAGCAAAGGTATTAAAGAACATTCCTCGGCGATTATTGGATAGACAGCGATGATGGAGCAAGATTAGGAGAATGGGAGCACACGCGTAATATTTGAATAGTTACATTTTTAATATTACCAGCATGCGGATGGGCATTGTCATGCTGAAAAATCACTCGTTGCCGTCGTACTCAAGGCGACGAAGTTGTTAACAATGAACCTCAGAGGCGATATTTACATTCCTCGACTCGTCGAGTGACACTGTTCGTTATTTGACACTTCCGTTTTGTTTAGTCAATAATTAAACACAAACTTTCTTCTACAAATTAAAAAACTCAAGTATTCAATAAAATGATAATGACGTATTTAAAAAAAAAATCTTTCCAAAACAACAATACTACAAATGTATGCATTCACAATTTAATAAAATGGCGCGGTCGGGTTTTCTGGCAGTGCATAATATTTTAATTGTTTGAGCACTTTATTGCCTGCTTACCTAGTAAATCCCATAAACGATGTAGATTTAAAAAAAATACAATGGAGACTACTCAGCAAAATCCTCTATCAAGTTACGTATTCTGCGTTAGGAGAGAATTTCATCTATTTGCATATTATTAAGCTGGCAAAAAGGGTATTGTATTTAGTCGCCATTTTATTATCAGTATGAAGTCTAATATATTATACGACCCTGTTGATTTAGTGGTTGGGACGACCATTGAATAAAATAAAAAAAACCACAGTCGCTGTAAATAAGGGCGCACGGTTTAAATGAATGATTCTACCCCTGTTTTCGAATTCCAAATATTCACACACGAAATGTTAACCGATTCAGTGGAAAGATAGGATAGACTCATCGTGGCACCTTTCGGGCCACACTGTACACTCTGTACTTTGCGACGGTCGACTCGGTTATCAGTCATGGAGTGAGTAGCTATGGACTAACATACACTGATACAATAAAACATTTACAATTAAGATTCTTAAAATAATATAGTAGATAGCAGAACGATGTGTATAAATATGATTATTATAAATTATTTACAATATGCAAACCAGTTGACAAAAAAGTAACATATAATATAATTATAGAAGAGATGATAAATAATGTAAATATGAATACTGACCTTCACCATAGCTATTCTACTAGATCGTCGAGTAGAACCATGAGAGTATCGACCATATTACTAATGATACATAAATAAGTCAGGAGAACTAATAACAACTGCAATAAAAAAAATGATTTTTTACAACTCATTATGCAGGGGAAGATGAAGGTAGTAGATAGAGGCGTAGATAGTAATAAATAATCTTGGCTATGTAACCTCCGAAAGTGGTTCAATATCTAAAGTGTTGGTGATCTTATACAGAAAAAATCAACATAGTTGCCAACCTTCGATAATTATCGAAGTCTTGTGTGCGCGCTATATTTTTCTATCTGCGCTATGATGCCGCACCCGCACTCCTTAGAATGAAACATTGGACGTGGCCGAGTTTACAGTACATATTCATGAATCCCGGATTAGGTTCGCACAATCCCGAAATTTTCGGGGTCAGTATTTGAAATGATTTCGGGGTGCCAAATTTAGATCAAGACTAATCGATGCTTTGCTTTATTATTTTTGCTGTATTATTCATAATAATAATAAAAATATATATTAAAATTGTCATTTGCCAATATTGCATTATTATTTTACATACATTGTATTTGTATAATATAATATTAATGAGCAAATGAGTAATTTCTAATTCCAGGATCATTAATGATTGGAATTTTGGCTCGACATTGAATTCACTATACAGGACTATATTTCAGTAAATGAATTTACCTTCCCATCACATTCGCTTCGAATGTTTTTCTTGCCTTCATTTTCTTTCCTCACTCATCGGTTCCACTATACATTAAATAATTAAATTACATAAGCTTTCTGGTAATGAATTAATTATATAGGATGTAGGTACCTACCTAGGTTACATAGGCAAAGCTCAAATGATTCCATATGTCACGTTCTACTCGTTTAATTTACTTGAGACGCGTTTCGCCTTGCAAGAGCATTGTCAATCTAACAATTTTAACTTAAAAATTTGTATTTATAACTATAATGGGGGACAGCTATACAGATAACATTATTCATTTGAATTCAGAGAATTTCCATACATTTTGAATGCTTTTAATTATTCTTAGTAACCACCATTCAGTTTCAGCATTAATGATATTTTAATGTCATGCAGAAAATGACAGCTATATAATTTTACAATCTAAAGAAGACCTATCTCTTGCCGTATTATCTTCTTAGATTGTAAAATTATATAGCTGTACTTTTTTGCAAACTTACCTCGGAAACAGTAAATATTTTAAATGATTAATTTAAAAAAATAGATACTAATCAAGCGCCAGACGATCGTAGATTATAATTATTGTGTAGCTGGATTACGATCGCAGACTATTCTCGAAAGTGTGACGTCAAAATATATTTAAGTAGATTATTTCAAATGCAACATTGTTCGCATTATATTTTCATCTTTAGATTCTAATTATAATCAAAATATTTACATAATTTAAGATAATCCCTAAGTTACGCATTTATGTTGCGTTGTGGTTGTACAATTTTGTTTCATTATACATAAAATTAACGTAATTACCGTGTAAGGCGTCCGACACGCAACGGCTAATAAATAATAGTTAATTCAATTAAGTTAATTTATCAGCCCTGACGCGCCCCCGACGCATAATAATTGCATGTGTAACAACACGGCGCGGAATGTATGCAAGTCTCCCATTATGCGCTGTTATTAATCTCGTGCATCGCGCATCGCGCATCCAAACATCATCAAGAACCATTGTGGTGTGCTTCGGTTCAGAATGTGACCTTTGAAGACGGACCGAAAGCATTGAGCGCTAATGATATTTTTGCGTAATGGAAAAAATAATGATTAAAGTCACACACGATGTGATGTGGTGTTGCTGCCATATGCTGCACATTCCGGAGACAGTTCGTCTTCTTCGAGTGCTATCAGCTAACGGATGTTTGCGATTATTCGGACATTACAGCTGCCTGGCTTAACCATTCATTATCTTATGTTCACCCTCTACTAGTCGCCCAGGACTTCGTCGTCCATACAGTGTCTAAGTGTTAGAATCGTTAGAAAGGGATGAGGACAGGGGGAATGTGTCCACGTTTTGCACCGAGTCTGAAGGAGTAACTATGCAAAATTTGGTTTAGATCAACAGACATACATTTAATTTTATATTTGGCGGAGATCTATTGAAAAAAATCAAATCAAAAATATTTTTTGTGAAATCATTGTATTTATTCATAATTCATAACGTAGTTAAATAGTAAGTCAAAATTAAGTATTTAAAAGAACAACAACGTATTTTTTTATTTTTTTTCAGTATATATCTTTACCACAATAGATGATTGCTTTATAAAACTATAAATACCTACAAGTATTTATTTTGAAAGATAGTCAAACAATGGCGTTAAATTACAATCATTTTTTCAGTTTGAACTGCTGTTGAAGAGATTCAAATTCACTCAATTGACGAACGAAACATAAATGGTCAATGGACTGACATGAAGTTAAATGCAAGATGACCGAGAATTGTATTCAAAGAGCAAAATCCATTTCACAGATTGTCTCGGGTTGAAAATCTTATAAAAATCTCTTCTGTCTGTCGACATGGGCCATAAGTTACGTTCAGTGAAAATTACACGGAATAAATTATAATTAATGACTGCTCTACTTTAGACAAACTTGTATATTTGTATTATCTACAAATTATTATAGATGTCCGCATAGACAAATACCACCCACATAAAGGTGTTATGTGCCCGGTGTCTATGCGAGGAACTACATTAATAGCAAGGTTTAAATAAGATAAGTCCGTTCATTTAACACCGGGCACGAGCGACGTGGCATTAGTCATTTAATTGAATAAGGAATCATTCATATTTCAAAGAGATCGCATTGGTAGATAGATTGAAGAAGGGCGATCGACTTTTGTTTCTTTCTTACAAGATGGACGTCAGAATGTGTATTACATCATATAATAAGATACATATTTAAATAATAATATAAATAAATGAACTGCTCCAATGAATCGAGACCAAATAACTTTTTAAATCCTCTAGAGAAGCAGTTCTCACACATTTTTTTCACGTACCAACTAAATACTAAGCAGCAAAGCAAGGAACAAATTTGCAAAAACAATTTATTAACTTTTTTAAAGTTACAGAAACATAACTTTGTAGTAGAAAGAGAATTAGCTCGGCAAAGAGGGATTTAACCCTTTAAACGGCATTATTCTTTACACGACCCAACCATTTGTTTATTTGTGGATTGTTTTAATTACAATATTTGAATCTTTATAAAAGTTAACCAAACGTTGCTTGTTTTTTAAAACACGGTGTTTAAAGACACAGAATACGATTCTTAAAAGTTAGATTTAAATTTGTATTTAAACCTTTAGTAATTAATATATAAAGAAAAAAACAATGTCAGTATGGATATAGAATCTACTGTATACTTTCTGTCCAGTAAGGACAGATATACAAAACAGATTAGGCCAAAAAACTGTGTACAGAAGATTAATTCACATTTGCATATATGTATTGTATACCATATATTTGTACATAAATATTTATTAATTGATTTTTAATAATACCTACATGATAGATACAGATTTAAATAAAGCATTATATTATATAATTAAATATATGTATATTTAAAAAAAATATGCCCTTTAATAAGAGATTTCGTTAAGAGCCGTAAAAATAGCGATATAATGGTCTCAATAGGTTTTAATTTAATCCGATTTTAATTTATTTAAGAGGTATCCCGAATCTTTTTTAAATTAATTAATTACGAAGAGAGCAATGGACGTCATTCAGATTTACGTATCAGTATTAAAAAGATACATATGTAAAATATATAGATTCTTTATAAAAAAAACATGTTCAATATTAATTGGATTTAGTAATCACTCGACGTCAACTCTCAACGAATTTGGTAACAAATTTTATTACGATGTATATTATATTTAAAAAATGTTTTTATAAAATGTAGAAATTTACATATTAGTGTCATGTTTACTTTGTGCTTGATTAAAATAATAATTTAAACGCTACGATACAGCAAAAATACTAATTACGCTATAGAATATTCATATGAATGATTTAAAATATGTCATACCGCGTTATTGTTGAATTAACAGTGTGAGAATATACACGAAAATGTGATTTCTTTAGTAATAAGAAAGTATTAAATACTAATTTAATGTATTAATTATAAATATATACATATAAAATAAATTTTGTAGAAAAATATTGTTTTTGCGCTACGGAGATTCGAACCTGGATCTGTATTTCCAATCCGGGGAAGTACACTACCAATTGTGTTATAGCGCCAGTATTTTTCATGATAAATTTTCGAACACTTTTTCTAATTAATACATCTGTCGTTCCATTATTTGAAAGCCATCATTGTTTTTACGGAATCTCAAATACCTTTGAGTAAACTGTTAAAAAATTATCAATTCATTTTTATTAAATTTTGGACACATTGATACAACTTATCTTATTAATTAATTATTAGTTAGAATGTGTTCTCCTTAAGAAAGTATTACATGAAATCATATTTCAAACAAATTAATTAATTAATTTTAAGTACTCATAAATGATAACGTGCGTATCTATTTCATCGAATTCCAAAAAGACAAAAAAAAGGTAAAATAGCAATAATTAATAATCTTGTTTATAATATTTTGTGAGTCACGCGTTAGGAAATCAAAAAAAAAAACTGATAACAGTATATTGAAATTATTGCACCCGTTCTATGACAGGTAAAATAGTAAAATAACAAGAGTCATAAATAAATCAATGAATTAATTACGTAGGTACTAAAAGTACTTTTGCTTAAAAATGATATAATTATCTCCGAATTTTGTAAAGCATCATGGATGGACCCACCGCATTGAAGCCACCACATAAAGGAGATTTTTGACAGAAATGGAATTACGAAAATGGCAAAAAAAAAAACCAGCAAAGTGAGTTTTTGTAAATTTTCTCGGAAAATCAAATCATTTGTAAAAATAGACGCCACATTTTCTTTATAAATTAATCGTACAATTTTCTTGCGACGCCTCGGCCAAAGTATTACAACTACCAGGAGCAAATGAGGCGCTATACCCGTGGGCGAATATTTATACTAAACTATAAAGGCACAATAATTATTCGGAGCACGTGCCGGCTACCGCGAATAATAGCCGGTAACCCGCGAACGGCTACTGCTCTCCTGGCATTTCGCTCATAATAATTCCATTTGTTCTATTGGATTGTTGTATTTATTCTACCTAAAAATTTGATTTAAAGAAACGATAGATAAAGTCTGTTTGTTTAATAAACCGTTTTTCTAACAAATTAAATTCTAAAATGTCAAACATAAATGTAACAAACTACACGCGTAAAACCACACAGAATTACTACATTAGAGTACTTAAATTGTACTCACTCCATTTATAAAAGCATGATTTTTAATTCATGTTTGTATATATTTTACTATAAAATACAATTTTAAAATATAGTTGTACCATTTGGATACAACAAAAAGACATTGCTTTCTATTTGTATTTCTGCAATAGAGGAGAAAGTTCTCATTCCTTTTATGTTTTATGTCAGCGTAAAATTAATTTCTATTAAAGTCCTAATAATCTATTTATCTATTTAAGAAGTATTTTTTCAATTATTGTCTTCACTGTATCAAAGCATATTGTTATTTCAGAGAAAACATGTAATTAGTTAAAATTTTTGTTACACTTTTATTATATTTTTTTATCGATTTACAAATAAAATAAATATATTTTTTATTTTGTAATGTGTATTGTAGATACTGAATATATTATAAATGTATATTCATAAAAAGTATTCGAACAATATGTGTATTTAAATTATTATATTAAGATAATCATTGAAATTTATGATCAATGAATGCCTAGTGGTTATGCTAATTATTGGCCATTCAATATTCGACCGTACCCGGTGTTGGATTCGTGCATTGGCCGATTCGTCGACCTCGGTGCGTCTGGCCGGCGTCTGTAGTACATTGGCATTTTGACAATTATGTTGTTAGATGTTGACTCACAATCCAAAATTTGATCAACTGAAATACGACGACAATAGGCCATCAAAAGTTTGGGTTCAAGATCAACATCATGCATCCCGAATGTGACCTCATCACCGATGGTCACGCAGCTATTGATTAAGCTACAAAGGAATACGGCGCAGACAATGCGAAGTTAAAGTGAACAAATGTGGACGATTCTGTTACTGATGTCAGACTACAATACCGGCAGAGGTGATTAATCAAAATTAATCTCACCAAACATAATATACGCTATACACCGATTGATGGCTGATGCCTGAATTACTTACGAGACAAATATGCTGTCTGGATTATTGGAAATTCTTCATTAAGATGAGAATCTTATCAAACACCAGAGATGAGATTTGTTGTGACTTTATTATTAATTACAACAGCCCTTATGACGGATTCCGTATCGTGTTTT
This sequence comes from Eubasilissa splendida, assembly GCA_031772225.1. Taxonomy (NCBI): domain Eukaryota; kingdom Metazoa; phylum Arthropoda; class Insecta; order Trichoptera; family Phryganeidae; genus Eubasilissa; species Eubasilissa splendida. The sequence goes on from CM062867.1 coordinate 13,825,043, forward strand.
AAAATATGGGTAAATAAACTTATAGAGACGTGAAAGATATTACCCCGCGCTTATTTTCAAAGTTTATTACTTATTTTAGAGAATATACCGAAACACGGCGAAAATAAAGAACGCAAAAAACTGACAGTTCAACAAAAAGCACTTGAACCGCAGAGAATCTCGAAAGCGAACGTAAAAAAATATAATTTGAATATTTTGACGCGATGAGAAAAATTTAAATTCAAAATATCAAATTTAGTATTAAACACGGTAGTAGGTATCACGGTTGTGTATCAAAAACTCAGAAATTCCTCCCTCACGCCTCGAGCTGAAAAGTAAAACTGACTTCAGATGTCAGCATTATCGGAAATTCCCTTATGCAAATGGAGTTAAACACAAATCCAATTTTGTTACAAAGCAGACAAGACGAAATATATTCGGTACACGTCTGTTTCGTCAACTTCTCAATGGGTTCATGCTCGGAAAGACATTGAAATTCAACTCCCATCGTCGGCTGCGGTAGACTGCCGAAATAGTGCATAAAGATGACAAACTGCTATCGTATTTGCATGTGAAGAAGTAACACCAGGAGCAACAGGTAGAAGAATGATTAGCAATATTTTAATACGTCCAAAAACACACACTTGCTGGATTTTCACCTGCAAAGACACTTGTCATTAAACAAATAATTGATATCTCATAGAGACGCAGCTATTTTTTATTATATTTAATGGAAATATATGAAAGCATGGGCAAGTACATTTATATAAATATAACGTTCGCCATTCTCACTCATTAATCAATAATTAATAATTAATTAATAAATGACCATAGTGTAGTGGTAGTCGAAGTGTTTCCACATATTAATATATATGCAACTTTCAAATATTTGACACATGTGGAGATTGATTAATGGGTGAGAATGGTGAACGTTAAATTTATATAAAGTGATCATTTAAGCCAGCCGAAGACAGGTCGTAAGCCCTGTAATTCCCCATACTTTCATATATTTCCATTAAATATAATAAAAAATAGCTTCATCTCTATGAGATATATATTATTTGTTTAATAAAATAATGATTTTTCAAAGGATTACAAACTGGAAAAAATCAAGAAATTCTAAAACAAAAAAATTCGTAATAGATATACGTATCGAAATGAGACAAATATCAATACCATGTACACGTGTTGAGATTTTAATCTGAAGATAAACTCAAAGATCAGATAGTAGAAAGAGACATAAACTCAAACATACATTTGATAGCGATACTCGACATGTGCACTTAAACATAAATATCTACAACTATATACTGTGAAAAGTTAGACAAATAAAGGCTTTCAATCAATAATTGCATTGCTTTATGCTGCATTTCTGTTAGTTAACGCAATCTGTATTGCTTTCCCTGAAATTGTACAAACGGTGTTCTTACGTATTAACTTTGACATATATATTATATCCACTTAAAAACATTCTAGAAAAAGACAAACAAAACATTAATATGTCACATTTAACTAAGGTTGCATTTAACAGTGCTATCATAGATAAAGAAAGAAACTGCGACCAAAGAGTGCGACGCGATGTGACCATGTGACATAGATGAGATGACAGGATGTTTTTCTTATCTATGACAGGATGACAAATGCTAGATATATTTGCCAGCCGTAATACGATGTCGCGGATATATATTGACGTTCTGTTATTGAATATATAAAAGAGAAAACATTTAAATAATCTAAACCTAGAGAGATATATATATATATATATCTATATATATAGATTGTCTCCAGTTGAAAATCTCATAAAAATGCCATAATAAACACACCTTGATAACAACATTTAATTCAGCGTGGAGACAGACAGTGGTGTTGCAGTTTTGCCCACATCACCGAAGGCAACGAGGTCAGGAACGGCATGATAACCCAGAAATCAACGTACAAAGTACACACAAATGGCACTGAAAATCTGACATCTTATTAGCGCGGCATTGTGTCGCTTGACGCGAGATGACTCACCCACGTGTCTCGAGAAATGAGCGGATATTTTCACGTCTGACATCATACTCTGCTCCACCAGAATCTTCATTAGTCCGTGGGGCAAATGTGATTGCCCGTTTAAAATGGCGTTTTAGTCGGCGTGGGTGTGACACTACGTTCTTAACAATTTCGTATCGATTTGATACAAATTTATTGCGTTATTTTCTCGTCACGATTGCGCAATAGGTCAGACGACCCCGGCGGACTACACAAATATATTACTTTGCCCAAATACCGGATCCGATCTTGATTACGGCCGACAATATTGTTTGGCTTAATAAAAATTTACACTAAAATACGTTTACATTTAAATAGCTTTTATAATAGCTATACAAAGAGAATAACTTGCCGGCATTAACATAATAAAATAATTAGTTGCGTGTTTGTTATAAATGTATCAGATTATAAACTGAAATAATATAGGCATGTACGTATAAATTAGTATTTATGTTTAAAGCGGATTAGTTGCTACTAAAATAATATTTAGGCGAAACGATAAGAATCCACCGCCAAGAATCAACATGAATAAGTGGTGCCTTATAATTCCTATTAATTTTCTAAAGCCTCCATTAATATTGGTATTTTTTTTTCTTTTTCTGTTTGTATAATTTATGTGATGTGTGACAGTGGCGAGCGATGCTTTTAAACATGACACAAGAATTGTAATGAAAATTGTTACATTATATGTAAGTTATATACAGGTGTAGATGTATGTTATGGACCAGGCGAATGGTAAATAGGGCGTTACGCATAGTGCACGAGCACTATTCATGATTTCCAGAAAAGTCGGGCAATGTGATAAATACATGTTACTCTTAACCGGCCGTGCTAGAGCATCATGGATTATGCATAGTCCCACAAACACAAATGCTCTGGGCAATAAATATTATAATATAAATTAAAAACTGTATTTTTTAATTTATTGTTATTGTGTTTAGTTTGTAGAACATCCTGTTTATTTTTTAATTAAATTTAAAAAGACAAATTATAATAAATATTATTATTTAGTTCTGCTAGTTTGCGTAAGCATTCTTATATGTTACAACTATTTCGGCGGTTAAGGCCATTGGATAAACCACGTACAATTGACTTATTTAAAAACTGGATGTTTCCAAAATAATTATTCTAACCTAACCTAACCAACATTAGCTTCCAGAAATCAAAGACATTCTTGCACATAGTCTTAGCAAAATAAAGGATTTCCAGCGGAAAGATTTCAAGATTAAATTGTAATTACTCGTAAACCATCAGGGTGAGGTAAGCGGGAGGGGTATTGTTCGACGTGCGTGATTTGTTGATTTGCCAGTCGCAATGAGTCACTGGTTGGTTCGTGCGCGTCGCGCTTTTTGTACTAACTTTAATATTCGACTAGTAAGTGATGGGTCGAGCACGCAACTTATCTGGTGTTGGGTTCAAAAGTTCAGATAAGAAGGGACAATGGTTAACCAAACTCCTTCGGGACCATCAACGTCAGCAGCGACGCCAGAACATGTGGCTCAAGTTAATAAGGAAGATTGCAGCCTTTACTGGAATAAAAAAATCAACAGTACAAGTTATTTTGAAAAAGAAACTACAGTTTCACCCTTACAAACTGCAAATAGTGCAGTTTCTCAACGAAAATGATTATTCTTTTCATGAAGCCGTAACAGCACGAACGCTTGGAAATATATTGTTTACTGACGAAGCACATTTTCATATCGATGACTATGTTAATAAATAGAACATTAGATATTGGTGCCCCGACAACCCAAGGGAACGCCATCCAAAACGTTTGCATTGTCCAAAAACAACAGTGTGATGTGCAATTTCTGCCCGAGAGATAACGAGTACCGCAACTGCAGCTGTTTACCGGGTTCAACAACAGAACACAACTTCAGCAAGATGGGGCCACTCCATACACAGCTAGAGTTTTAATGGAGAAGTTGAGGAGAATTTTTCCCAATAAATTAATCAGCAAGTACGGAGACATACCCTGGGCACCTCGGTCACCGGACCTCACACCGTGCGACTTTTTTTGTGGGGATACCTTAAGTCGAGGAGTTTACAGTGACAATCTTCGAACAATTCAGGTCCTACAAGAAAATATCCGCCGTGAAATTGCTGCAATTGAACCAATGCTTTGCTCTCGCGTGTACGCAAATTTAAGAGTCCGATTGCAAGAGTGTCTTGAGAGAAATTAGACGATATTGTTTATAAAACGTAAAATCCGCATCGTTACACTCCATTTTGTATAAATAAAATATGAGAATAACATTGTAGTTTTAAAAATAAATAAATATTAAACTTGAAAAAAGATTGCGCTGGACACCCTTTATCTATATCTGTACTGATGTGCCATTCTTTGAGCCCATGTTATAAAGATTAAAATCTCCGATGGCCGTTAACGGTAGCTACATTGTGCAGTTAATTACATTGCCTGGAGTAATGGCTAGTTGCAGTGCTAAATTATCACATATTTATCGCTCTGTCCGACTTCTCTGGGCATTATGACTTATGCTTGCACGCCACTTGCTCCGTAACATGTATATGGCACGTCGATAAGACGTTCCATTGAGTGATAAAAAAACAAAAAATTGTCACAATGAATTGCAGTTGGTGAATATGAATACTATTTAAAATATTCCTATTAAATACGACAAAATTCCTAAATCTTGTAAGGTTAATTAATCTAATATCACTTTATCGATCTTTTACGTATAATTTCCGAATTTATGTAATTTTTTTGGTAAACTCTAAAGAAATAAATTATTTGATATTGGTTATTATTATTTATTATACAGTGAATTTTCGTAACACACAACTAACATAATAATGTCATTTTATATTATTTAGCAATATTCGTAGATTATTAAGTCTTAAATTTATTTCTCCAAACATTTGACACTTTATAAATTCAAATAACATATTAATATTACTTAAATCCCACGCGAAGTGAATAAATTATATTAGGACGCATAGGTAAAGTTGAAAAATTAGTCATTGGTCTGTGTTTTTTTTTTCAAGATATGCTCTTAGAATTCAAGTAATATTGAGATAAACATAAAGTACTATTTTATAAACAAATAATGATTAATAGCTGGGATGCTTTTTTATTGGGTATGTTTATATTTTGACAACTGAAAATAAAATAAGCTTTGAAACATAGTTTTGTTAAGAAAATTAATGTCAAACGATGTGATTAATTATACTATTTATCAGTAAAAGCGTACCGTATCTATTTAAAATGTTACAGATCTTATTGAAAATTATTTTAATCGAAACAAGTTGTATTGAATGAAACTTAATTGCAGCGCAGAGGCGTTTTTTTTTCGTAATTTATTTTAAAAATTTAGATATATGCAGTCATAATATACATTATAATACCCATAGACCACAAGCCACACGGCAGATTTACTTATAAATAACATTTCCGACATACCGAAATAACGAAGAAGATAAAAAAATTTAATAATTTTGTAAAATGTAAAATTTTCGCCAGAAATCCCCCGTTCAATCCGTTCACTCATTCAATTAGGAGCGCAGAACCCGCATAGAGGTTTACCGCGCGAGATTCGTCTTTTCGGTAGAAATTTTATGTATTGCAATTTCTTCAGATCTCGACTAACAAGTAACAGGAGCGGAGGATGTACGAGAAGATACGCTATTTTACTGCCGCGGTATAAGACGAAAGGAGAGTGGGTTAACCGTCCTTTACGAGTAGGAAATTGGGTTTACGGCGTACCAGGAGCGGAGAACGTCTGAGGAGGTATAATTCAGTTTAACGGCCACGGTATGGCATGATTTAGGCGCGGGAAAATGTAATAGAAAAATTCGAAGGAATCGTAAATAGAATGAAATTTTACATAATGTGCGGCAGATGACGGGTAGTAAATACGAAAAAAGGATAGAGAGGTAGACACAAAGTATGTAGCTATAAATATAAAAAAATCATCAAACCCTTCAAACTTTAGGATATAATACGTAACGATGTTCAGCCAACAGGAAGATAAATTTTAAATAAAAAGTTTTAAAAATATACTAGTGTTTATGTTGCACTAAAAACCCACGTTTGAGAATAATAAAAGAAATGCTCTTAAAAATATTTTTATCAAAACTTAATTTATTACTTTTGTCTTCTAGTTTGTATGACAGATGTTCAAGTTTTTCCAAAAAAATGTCAGGAAAATTATGATATTTATTAACTTAATTGTGCAATTTAGTGGCGATTTGCGATTTGGCGATTCTTCAGGATCAAGTTCAGTTTTCATGTTGCTGTCGATTCGGTGGATTCATTGATAAACTAAACTAATACACGTTTTGTGAAATATTATATATAGCTCCTGTTATACATAGAATTAATTCAATATTTCATTGTTGTAATTCTGTTATGTATTGTATTGAATAGAAACAATAGTAACCCATAAACAGAAAGAACGTTGATGGGTATTTTACTATCAGGTTATGTCGTAATTTAAATAGTATGAATGGTAAAAAAAATGATGTTTTACAAACAAATATTTGTAGTGCTATAAATAAACACGAAAATCTATTTTATCGGTAATTTTATCGATAAAAAAACTACTGTCATTGCTAAAAATACTGCCCTGTGTATTTTAGGTAACATCATAAAATTATGTTCACAAGGCGCCCTGATTGCTGGCGAAGGAAGGAGGACGCAAGTCCACACTTGTACCAAGCGGCCGTTCCATTTAATACGATTCCATCGTCATAAAATATTTGAAGGCAGTGTCATACAACACAAGGGCGGCAGCAGTCAGAAGCGGCCGATTAAAAAATCGAACACAAAAATCGAAGAGAACAAAAAATCGAGGAGGACAACCCGAGGAATTCCTGCATACTAATGCAGCCGAGACGAAAGGAGAAGGTAGAACGGGCGTCCGGTGAGGCGGAGGGAGACGCCGCGATTCACAATGGATTGTCGAAGATTAATGGGTAGGCGAAATGTGAACGGGCAGGGCTGACCATGTTCAGATTTATTTATATATTTATTCATTGATCAACACCCTTACGAGCTTTACTTTAATGGATTAGTTTTTAAATATAATATACGAGTATACGCACATCATATACAATTTTATTACCAATACTTTTAGTCATATTTAAGCAAGGAAGAAAAAAATATGAATAATAAGAAAAACGCTTTGTTTAAAACAATCATTTATTGATACATCAACATGTCGTAAGACTTATGGCCCCTTCTTCAGGAAACAATGTATACTAAATGTATCAATTTAACTAAAAAAAATTTATTGCCACCGGGATTCGAACCAGGAACCCTTCCTATCCGAGGAAACACGCTGATCATAGCACCATGTCAACATAGTAAGTTAACGCCAAATTTTCGAACGTATATGTTTCACTTTCAAATTGATACATCTGTTATTCCATTTTTAAAAGTATTCTATAAAACTTCATATTTACGGAAAATCTCAAATAGCTTTGAGTAAAACCTGATAGGAGACGCCAGAATTAAATTAATTAATCCATTTCATTAAATTTTGGAAACATTAATACAACTCATATTACAGCAAAATATATTTTCGATAAATTGATTTTATCTGTATATACAGTCGAAATCAGTTATAGTGAGATCACTGTTACAATGAGGAAATACTTATTATTAATTTGATTCAGGCCTGTTTTCATACACCTCTTCACTGTGAGCTCGCTTCACTGATAAAACGTACAAAAATATTGTTAACAAGTGAACAAAATACATTACACGGTTTAAAAACTCTAATTCTTGAGAAGTCATAAAATCTAAAACAGACGAGGTTCCTTATTGTTTACGATTCCTTTCAGGTTTGTGAATTCTTAGAAAGAAACAATGGGTGTTTATTTTGTGTGCGTAGTAAGTAGCAGTAGTAAGTTTTAAACTTTAAAAGAGAGCAGTATTTTGAATTTTGTTATGAAATAATGTGATTGAATGTAGTAATTTACATTAAAATGTTTTCGTTCATAATTCTGTATTTCTAAATTATACATTTAATTTGTATCAAAAAATATCACAGAACTATGTTATCCTTAATAAAAGTATGAATTTGTTCCCGATCCTGTGAAGTCTTTTCATTGGTGAATTATATATATATTTTAAACATTCACATGAAACAGTTCTACCTAAGTATTCAGTATCAGATTAGATCAGTCAAAACGAGAGCGTCCAGCTAGACCTTTACTATTTTGTTAGCATGTTCGAGATTAATAGGAATATTAAAATAAACGAATTCTTCGTAGAACTTGGCTGGGCGGAATATCAACATGATCCTAAGCCCCTACTTTACCAAGAAATATAATGACACCTACGCCGTACTGTAACGAAATGTTCAATAACCTAAAACCTGAATGAGAATATTTCGACAAATGATATTTACTCGCGCCCCAATCATTTAGAATTTGACGGTTCAAGAGAGCCATAGACAACTCTCTCGAGGGACGTATTCGGCTTAAGGGAGGGAAAGTGTAAAAGGGTCCCGTAAGCCGACTGAGAAACAGGTTATCCGTATAGAAGCAAGCCATCATAATACCGACCGACATGATTAATAAGAAATTTTGAATCAATAAAATAAAATAATGAAAAAAAAAATTGTTGTTAGTAATTAGGTATTGACTAAGTTGATAGAAAATTCAGAATTGTATCCAAAAATAATAAACTGGGAGACTTATACAACGTCGATAAATTAAATTTAAAAAATTGGGTGTCACCCACCAGTTTTCTTTTGTCTCCATTTTAAATAATTATTTTTTAAAGTAGGTATAAAAAAACAGCATGAACTAGTGAAACATCTCTATTTGAAATGGAAGACACCACATAGGGCAAGACAAGGCTTGAAGTGTCTTGACTTATCTATCAAAAGCTGGGACCTGTCGTTCACAGATGGCAAAATGATTTAAAAATATGATTTTAATCCCTGCAAAATTGCAAGATCCAAAAGTGCATGTTGAGATGCTTAAAGCTTGACGTGACATATAAAGTTAAGCGTGTTAACGCGCTCTTGGCATTTGAATAATAAACAGATAATGTAAAGATAAGAACGAATTAGAAGTTGACTCGCAAAATTGAAACGATTGGATGTCTTCTGCAGTGGTTATAATGTCTGTAGTTTTAAAAACAGAGGAGCAATTCCTCCATATCGCGAACATGCGCATGGTTCGAAGGTCAGCACGCGTCACCAAATTAGATAGAATTAGAAATTAGACTATCTGATCTGAAAAACAATTGATCGGCTTTGACAGTTTGAACATGTCCAATGACAGGAGACTTCAGGAAACATCGAAGAAAACACTGGATCACACGATGAAGCAGGACAGGCAACCTAACAACGTCCAAATGTCATTGAGTCTGGAGAGACAGAGAAGGAGTGTCTGACCCCATGTGTATAGAAAAGAAATGAGGAGATAAAGCACGTAAGTACACTTTTGGCGCGTCTTTTAGATTCAGCCACGACCACTGTTATTGACACATTCCACATCCAAATTCCCATCCAAGCATTTCCTCATGCTCGAATCGAATCTGACCTTGACGCAAGCTGACGTCAAATTGACCGATATTTGTTGGATTTCGACATCATGATAGCATTCGCGGTGTGGACTTGTCAGCTCAAATGCACCTGCACTTTATTTTGTGATGTTATGTTTTGATCACGTATTTTTTGTTGTTTGTGTGCCGTAAATAAACTTGTGACATCGTCGTATTCAATTGGGATCGGAGATCGGCTGATCCGCATGCCTTTTTGTGTGATCTCGGCGGCGACTGCAGGGATTACGGAAGCATAAGGCGAGCAGCAGTACTTCCGAATCCCGGTTCCCGAGATCACTGGTCCTTCGACTAGAACCCCTATCCCCTCACCGACCTTATCCTGTACCACGTTTCCCTACTTCCCTCCCCTACCTTGCGGTGATTCCGATTTACGACCAGAATTGTCGTATTCCATTCCGCGAGACGCGCGACCCGGAATTTGCGCAATTAAGTGTGAATGGTGAAAACACGGTCTATAATGATAACACGATTAATTTATACCACGTCAACGTGGACAGGGGTGTATTTTGCAGATTTAGATATAAATATTACCTACTACAGAGAGTTTCATGAACTTGCGAAACATTTCAATACACATTCTTCGATCATTGCCACAAGGATCCGAAATCACCCATCGATAAATACTTATCAATATATATTAGTTTCTATTATGTATGTATTTAAATGTATATTTGGAATATAGCGGATTTTGTAGACACGATGACTCACGTAGTTTTAATCAGATTTCAATTAATCTTTTCTGAAAAAATGATCTCAGTTAAGTTCGTTAGTCAGTCTGATCGGCCATCTTGTTTCAAAATGGCGGCTAATGAAATGTTCCTTGTTCCGTTAATATTGATCACAGAGAAAAGAGTAATAAAACACACTTTCTTGCACAGAGAAAAACTACCTGATTTCTTAGCAAAGTGCCGGAAAAGATTTGCGGGGGCGGAAATTCAAATCCACCGCAATCGCGATATGTACACACGGGGGGCCAGGCTCCTGCAAAGAGAAGCCGCGCCCAGTCTAGCCACGACGAGTCTCGTTCGGTGCTGATTCGCTCCGCTATCTTTTGAACACTTCTTTCGGTATCTAATAATGAGCGCTAATACAAAAACCCGCCATTCATTCCGCCGTCAACTTCCACAGATTTTTTACAAATGCAGAGAAGCCGATATCGCATCAGCCCTGTCCGATGTAATGTAGTTTTCTTTATATGGTATACGGGGCCGCTCGCCCGCCGCGCGTTGCGTGCCGATCGCTTTAGGGAATTTAATGTGGAATGGGAGGAAATCTGGATTTGGTCGGTTGCCATTTTTGGCGAGAAGTAAACCGTATTGATCATTTAGTGGCAACGGCCCTTTGTGTGCAACAATTTCGGAAGACGACCGTCTATTTTTTACACGACCAAAACACGCGACATTGTACGCGGTAAAGTATCGATCTTTCTGTCTGGAAACTGGTGTTTATTCAGTTTTACTCTCGGAGCGGAGCCGGTGTCGGACGGAGGCAGTCGCGCCACTGCAATTATATACATTTTGACTAAATGGGACACGGTCCGCGACGAGGGGGGTAGATTGAAGAACATGAGAAAAGTTGGCATGGCTAGAGGTTTCATATAAAAATGATATTGGAAGGTAGGCAAATTAAATAGATATACAGATAAAATCAATTTATCGAAAAAATATTTTTGTTGCCACCAGGATTCAAACCAGGAACTTTTCCTATCCGGGGAAACGTCGTGTCAACCTAGTAAATTAACGACAAATTTTATAATGCAGCTCTTTTAAATCGATACATCTTTAATCCATTCTTAAAAGCAATCCACTTGATATTACAGAGAATATCAAATACCTTTGAGGAAAACCCGATAGGAGCCAATATTAAATGAATTAATCCACTTTATTATATTTGTAAATATTAATACAACTTATATATTTTTAACGAGAAGACATTATTATTGTGATGTTGCAGTTTTTCGGAACATAGTTTTGTGATATTTTTAATACAATTTAAATATATCAAATATCACAGAACTATGTTCTGATAAACTACAACTCCACAATAATAATGTGATCTTCTAAAAAAATAAAAAAATTATATTTACACATTTTGTTGATCAACTTCCAGATGCGTGTTTACATAAATGCATTATTTTCACAGACAGAATAGACATGAAATAAAGTATACATATAGTAGAGGGGTTTGGAACATTAGTTGCGGGACGAGGGGCATTCTACACACGTTCTTGGTGGAAACATAAATCCGATAGTTTATGACACATTTACGCAACAGTAAAAGTATTTACTCTTTGAGAATTAATACGTTTGTAAACAGGACGTATTTTTTACATTAATGCATTTTATTTTGTCAGCGTTTAAATTTTCGTTCCAACAGAGTAATATATTTTTAAAAAATCGCTGAGCTATTTTATTGCGTGGGTGACATCAAATTGAAAATATTGAAACAAGGAATTCGCATTAGTTCATGTATTGTGTAGTCTGTGATTATTTTAATATACGGATGAATGATGTTCTGCAACAATTTGTAAACAACAACTAAAATATTTGATGTTAAAGATTCGATAACTTTATTCAAAGAGAATTAATAACAGTGTCATGTTCGTTGGTGACACTTGGGTGCTATTATCAGGAGAAAGACCGCCTTTTAAGTGATCAAATTATTCAAAATGGTGGCTTGTGCTGTAAAACATTGCTTATCAAACTCTAACTCGACTCTCTTCCCCGCCAGTCTCCACAGCCGGCTTCAATATTTTACTGCGTAAGATAGGTGAAATCGCCTCTAGTTTATTTAACCTGTTTGTATTTATTATGAAAGTTTATGAGTGCGTGCTTCACAATACAGTGTTGCACAATCAATAAAATTGTTTAATCATAGAAACAAGATGATATATCGAAATGTATATAGCACACAGATAAGTAAAATAATAGACATGAAATAAAGTATAAAAGTATTTACTCTTCGAAAATAAAATCTTTGTATAAACGTGACGTATTTTTACATTATCGAGTCAAATTTTGCGATGATCAATGATTGCGAAAGTGGTACCAAAGTTATCACGTGGGCAATACCAAAATGACAAGAAATTTTTAATTATATTCAGGCGGTCTCTTGTTCCATTCTGCATTGGGGCCGCATTTTTTTTTTTTTTGGTACGCCACTGCAATGAAATGATAATAATAACGAGTTTTACAATATCCTGTCACATTAACAATAATACCAGTTGGTGGTATTTCTAAGTAGTGTCATTTTTAAATGGTGGAATTCTTAGTTATTAAGTTATTCAATACTCACTTTAGCACCTTAAATGGACATATTTAAAAAAATAAATTATGTATAAGCTTTAAACGATACAGCATGGTGATAAAAGAAAAACGCTGGAAAACACTAGAAGAAGCAAAACAATAAACGTGTCAGTTAGAGCGCTAATCAAGGATAAGGATATCGTTTATATTGCTAAAAAACGCAAACGGCAATGGGCGGGCCATTTTTCAAGACACAGATAATGAATGGACATGGTAAAAAAAATAATATTCTAAAATTATGCCATCCAAACGAGACAAGAAACAATCTGGATTCAATTTTTGAATGGATAGAATCTGAGCTTTGCATAGTGAAAAGAATTAAAAAAGGATTGCTTAGATGGTTTGAATCTATGGAACGGATGAATGAGAGAATAGTAAGAAAGGTAAATGACGCAAGTGTTGATGGCAAATGAAATACACGACCAGGTAAATCAGATACTGGAGAATAATACTGTTAAAAACCTCAATAATCGAGTCGAAAATTGTATATCAGGATAGAAGAGCGTGGAGTTCTATCCTCTCTGCCTATCTCCGTGGAGAAACGGTGCGATAGTAAGTTAATTAGACGAAATTATCAAAACAGTGGATGTAATATGGCAAAGATTGGCAGACTCATGGGGAGGCCATCTTCCATAATGTCTGACGGTGTTGATATATAAATAAAGATGCGTATGCGGAATATATGTTGTTAGATACAAGCACAGATGCCGGAACAAACCCAGGATAGGAAGGAAAATGCACTCACCACCGATCCGATTCTGCTGACACCTTCAAAAGTGGACTGTATAAGATTTTACACACAATATTTCGTTAAAGCTTCTTTAATTTTAATTTCTTCTTTATTGCATAAATATACATTTTTATTTTTATTTTTTGCCAAAATTGCATGGCAGTTTTACGGCAAGGATTGCCTAGTTAAACGTTTTTTTTATTTTTATAAATAAAGTGGAAAAAAATTAGATAAGAAGATGTTAGATGATGAAATACTTAAAAATATGTAAAGAATATATATAAAGAAAAAAAAAACAATATTTTGTAAAAATAAATATTTTTTACAGGGTGTGACAGACCTAGTCCACAGTATTTTATGAGTATAATATAGTACAACAATGAACCAAAAAATTAGACAAGAATGTGTTTATTTCTTTGTGGTGGTCGGTAAATGAGGTCGCATCATTTTTTAAAATGTTTAATACATCTTTATCGATGTTGTTGATTATTTTTGGCACAACACATTTTCTCGTTCTCTCATTTTTCGCGATCGGTACTCTCACGGTTCGACCCGACGATCTGTTAGAATAGCTATGGTGAGGATCGGTATTTATCAACTCTTTGAATATTATAGCATATGTTACTTTTTTGTCAACTGGTAATATTATATAATCATCTTTATACTAACACTTATAGGCGCGAAGTCTCGTTCCTATATGGGGCCGCATATCGACTGACTAGCGAGGCCGGGTCGGGAGGGGAAGAGGGAGAGGGGGGGGGGGAATACAGAACATTATTTCGTTCAAAGTAATAAATATATTTATGTCCCAAACATATATCACATCAATAATTTTACTAAGGTAGCAGTAAATGAAAAAAATTGACAGACTGGCAGTCTTCGGAACGAGGCTCCAATCCTCGACCACTTCATCACTATGTGGGTGCCTTGCTGTACCAAACAAACACATTAATCTGAATTTTTTCAATATAATGAAATCTTGTAGTTCGTACGAAATGCGCTCACAAACTGAATAGAGTAAAATATGAATATACATGTTTTGTTTGTTCTGTTTTGTAGGAGGCGAGCCGTGTAGTTGTATCCGACCTTTAAACATAATAAATAAAGAAATATTTCACATATGCATGTGATACATTTTATTAATCGCTTTATGGCCTCCGCGGTTCCTGGCTGGCTAGCTAGCTCGGATCCTCTGCAGCAGAGATCCTTGAACTGTGTGATGAATGATTTGGAAATATTTCGTAAACGTTAAAACAAATATCGGTATTTTATCATCATCATCATCAGGAAGCTGACAGGGCTAAAATCCGCTGGAGTGATGAATTAATCAAATTCAGTGGAAATGCAAGGCAGCGAATAAAAACGGACAGAGAAAAGGTACACTTGGGTAGGCCTTCATTCAGCAGAATAGAAAAAAAAATCAATATATACGGAAACGAAATCTGAACCATTCCCGAGAGAGAGAGAGAAAATCAATCGTAAAACATGGTTTTAAATATATTAAAATGACACGGATTGCAGAAATAACACGCAAATGGAGAGAAAACGTGAATCCCGGCATGTAAAATCGGGGTTCCAATGTACATAATTTGTATTTTGACTTAGTACTAAACACACACACTAAATTAAATATGATTACAATATTTTATTTTATTTAGTTGAAGTTTAGGAGAAAGAGTTTAAAAAAAAAACAACTCTAACACACTGACGAAACATACCTAATCATTGCAGCCGATTGCGTAAAACGGGGATAGCGAGAGTTTAACATTTGAGAAACTTTGCTTTGCCGCGTTGATGGTGCGGCGGTGAAAGGGTTGCGGGGTGGAGTCAACCCGCCCTGCAGTCCCCCTCCCCTCCCGCGGCTCAAGCCCTGGAAGGAATGCGCCCTCCCCGTGGGAACGCCAAACTAGGCGCAGAGAGCGTTATATGGCAATTTTTCAGACATTCCATGGCGGGCCCCCCGTCGCCCCGCCACTGGATAGATAGAATTGCCCTTAAATATTATTTGATGACAAATATTTCATAATGATGATCACTCGCGGCCGTTTGTGTCATCTTTGATGAGAATTCATTACGTATTTGTCCAAACCTGTCGGGTATTTTAATTAAATCTTTTTTTTAATGTGATATATTTATTTTTCGATGAATCATACGCGATTTGAGGGAGTTGAATCTCCTACGCCGCGTGAGTCATGATTTATACCCATTTCGATGAATTTTAAAAATATTATATTATTTATCAGTGTTTTTGTTCCGTATTTAGATCAGGATTTTACCACAACTAAAGGATAAATAAGCTCGTCAATTTTTTTATTAAAATTGAAATTTAAGTAAAGAAATTAATAAAGAAAAAATATGTAAAAATATATAATCGACATTTAAATGTACTTAAATCAATTTTAAAATCTTACAGTAATTTACAAAGTAAATATGTAATATAATATCATACATTATATTAGTGCCAACGACGTCTCTATTCTCTATTACATTCTCTCTATGTCTGAATGCAAACACAATTTTTAAAATTACGTACAAACGTACGTAGAAAATTCTAACATAAGAGTCGAGGAGCAATTGAGATGTATGAATAGTGATAGTTTTTCAGAATTTTCCAATCATTTGTTAGAAAATTATGATAATTTTGATAAAAAATTGGGATTGTCTACTTTACATATAAACCATGTTGGTCTTAAATTGAATAATTTAGAATCATTAGAAATAAATAAAGCATGTAAAACTAATCAAAATATTATAAACAACTAACTAAATTTAACCACAAATTATTTTTTTAAATATATTGCGTTAAAGAAACAATATAACATATATTTTGATTGGTTGATGATATCCTGAAGATAAAAATGATATTTTTCGAAACCGGTAGATGTATTTAATTCATTAAGTGGTTAATAAAATAATGTTAACAATCTAAAAAATGGATTTTAACCATAAAGTTAATTATGCAAATCTTAAAAATACAAATTATTTTGACGTTTGGTTAATTAATCTCGGAATAATTATATCATTTAAAAATCCAGTATTATTATTAAGTATCCACAATTCGCAGTTGACTAGATGGTCCACGCGAAATAATGCTATATAAAATAGTGGATTGTTTGATCTCTATAACATTATATTTAAGATTTTTCTACCTCATTAATGAACAAGCTAAACGGAATAAAAAATACCCATTGATATCAGAAATAAAAACCCTTGTTCACTTTCAGCGTTTTCGCAATCCTGAAAATGTAAGGCTATTTATAAATGTATATATATGTACCTATATTAAAAATACGAATGTTCAAGCTGTATGTACCGTCTATCATTTAAAAAGTTTTGCGATTATTTCGAATAATTTAAATTTTTTTTTTGATTCCGAATTTTACATTATATACAATAAAATAAGCTCATCAAATTTCGAGCGGAATTCATCATTATTTAGTTAAAATATACAATAATGATGAAACAATTTCGCAAATATTTATTTCAAGTACGAAGACTTAAAAGCTTACTACGATTTTGAAAAAATCTCATACAAGAAGGTTTCTCCGTAATGGTATAGAATTTATACATATTCCCTTGAATATTTCCAACTCGTAATTTAGTCAGGTATCCCACCCATAAAATATTGTGAACTAGATCTATTACAAACTGTAAATATCAAATATATATGAAGTACTAGAAAAATGACTGGGTGAATATTATGTTCCAGGACGATTTTGTTTGGCCGCAATTTTGGTTTGGTAGACATTTGTCAGTTCGCATTTGGTAGTTATAGAGAGTAGCTGATTACAATTTATTATAGAATGCCTCAATAATGTGCTGAAGTCATTAAAACATTTAATCTAAATAATAATGGAAATGCTGTAACCATTAATGGTGATCGCTATCGTCACATGTTAGAAAACTTGTTGGTGACCGAATTGGCTCGATAGGGCATGCAACATATGTGACTTCAATAGGATGATATTACCGCACACACAGCTTGAGCTACGCTTGAGATTTTGCGAGAAATTTTTCCCGGCCGCATAATGTCTAGAAGTGGTTATATCGACTGGCCTCCCCGATAACCTGATTTGATGGCTCCCGAATATTTTCTGTGGAGGTACTTGAAAGGAAAGGTCTACGCCCATAAGCTAACAACAATTCCGATGCTACGGGACAATATTCGAAATGAAATTGCTGAAATATCACGCGTAGTGTGCGGGTGTTATGAAAAATATGGTTAAAAGAGCACGCATTTGTGCCGCTGCCAGAGGCGGCCACTTGGCCGATGTCATATTCCATACATAATTGTAACATACCAAATAATCGATAAATAAAAACGAAATTAAAAAATTATATTTCATTTCCTAGTTATTCAAAAACAACATCGGTCTGGAACATAAAATTCACCATGTATTTGTTAGTTACGGAACTTTGCTTAGAGGGATTCGTATTATTAAATCGATAATGTAAGATTTAATTCTACGATAATTTTATAATTATCACGCATGTTGTAGAGCCGATAGTATGACTCATGAACCAGCAGCATTCCAAGAATACTACGCCAGTAAAAATGATTCATCTCACACCCGGTATCCGACATTCACACAACCAATTTCCCTCGCTTTGAATCAAATATCAATCTCCGATCCGTATTAACGGGCTATGATGATAAAGGTAGCGCCGCGCGGCCGGCTTCGAACCCCCGATAATTACACCACTTTATCGAGAGACCGCCCGCCCCGGGCGCTCCACTGGCGATCAAACAACTCTCCGAAAACGAGATCTTAAAAACATCCAAAAAAAGATCGAAATCCCCCTTCAACGCATGAAACTGAAGACATAATAATAATATTAGTCTTTACGCTACGTGTCTTCAATTTGTCTGCTGCGAAACTCGAAAACCAGTAAAAAAAAATTAACAAATCTGTAAAAATATTACATCATTCGTATGATATCTTCTGTTTAAGAGTTGCGCTGAAGCGAGCCTTTTACATTGTGGATGAATAGAATTATTAAGTTTGGATTGTCTGACTCGTAACTCCGGTGGCTGGATGGGACTTGTAATATTCACGGGAAGAGGACAATTACTAGCATTTACATGGCGAGTAATAAACTCCCGTGGGCAAGCAGTTCAGCCATTCACTTAGGACGCTTGTAATCTCAGGTGAAAATTTCTACAATTTAGTGTAATAGGTGAATCATCTCGTTAAAGTGGTTTGTAAGATGACGACCGGCCAATTACTCAGGATACAGAACGCGCGGTGAGAAAATAATACCTACGTATATTAGTATTCAACTAAGACAGGAACACTAGTTAGTGTGCGCCGAGGAAAGTGAGTTAAGCAAAGTAAAAATCCTCGTGATCCATTTTCGACACCAATTATTTAAAATTATGATTATAATTATCCATAATTACATTTGATAGAACGTGATATATAAATATAACATAATTTAATTTATATAGAATACCTGCCAATATTGAAAGATTTATTTAATAACTCAAAGATACTTATATATGTGCCTGCAATATTATCTCGACAGACATGTCTCATAAAAAAAACCCACAATTTATTAATAAAAGCCAACATGGGCTGACTGTTTTTAAAACAGTATAACTTTGGTGGAGTTTATTTTTAATTATATATTTTTTTGCAAAAAATAAAGAATTTATGAAAGTTTATAATGGCTACATACCCAGTGCAAGAACGATTTAATTTTATTATGATTCGCGACGATCTATTTTCGGTGACCGGCTAATTTAAAAAAATGCAGAGTTTGCTTGGCCTCCCTGTTCCCCAGATTTGACGGCGCCTGATTAATTTTTGTGGGGCTACTTAAAAAGCCGAGTTTATATGAACATACCAGCAACAATTCAGGAGCTTTAACAAAATATTCGTGCAGAAATAACAAATATGGAGACAAGAACGTTGCGTAATGTAATGCAAAATACTTTAGAAAGAGCAATTATTTGTCGACAAGAAAATGGAGGCCAATTAAATGGTGTTATTTTCCACACATACATTAAAAAAAAGTTGACAAAGTACACTTTCATGTAATAATATATTTTTTTAATAAATATTAAAAATACAAAAGTTATATGCATTTTACATCAGTCAGTCTAAGATGGCCCACAATGTATTATATGTAATTAAAACATTTATTAGATTATTTTTATTTTTAATAATACTAAATACTAGATGTAATATTCAATATTTATGGTGCGCACTATCGTAAGGACGACAGCAATAGCTTAGAGAAAACATTCTCTAGTATCCCAGTTGAATTGATTAACCGTATTACGTATTAACCGGGGTGGTAAGATATTCCAAAATTTAAACATATAATATATTTGTTAAGTTAGTACCCCAATAAAAATTGTCATGAAATCTGCGATAGATATATATCGTTAGATAATTTCGTAACATTTAAAACACACACTTTTTCTTTCTCGTCTTCTGCCAATAGCATAAATAGTACAAATGAAAAAATAAAGGTAATTACTTTACTAGACGTGGTCTGTTCTAAAGCAATTAACTGTACAATTTTTAAAAGTTGTAATTGTTTAGAGATAAGTAAGTATAATATTAAGTAAGTTATAAAGAGTTATGTGAAAAAACTACAATATAAAGTTATAAAACATTATCGAAAAAAAGTTATAAATATATTACTGTCTGTAATATACAGTACTCGGAGACAAAAATGTGTGGATAGTTAGTTAGGTTAGCATAAATAACAAATTAGATTTATTATCGTTAATCATTTTGGTCCCTTTAAGATCTATTGGCAATTTGTTAAATATTCGCGGTGCACAAAATAAGAAAGTTCGTTGAGCGAATTTGGTATTACATTTTAGCACTGAAATGTATCCTAAGGCTTTGCTCCTAGTTACCTTTGGATCGGATCGTGGAAGTAAAGTTAATTTAAAAAAAAAAAAGTTTTAAGATTGCTGTGGTACACAGTTATCTTATATCCAAAACTTGAAAGGATATATAAGAATATATACTTTAAACGCAGTTTTGACGCGACATTACATGGGCTCAGTGCCACCTCAGTCTAACTTCTCCCATCTTCTATGTGATGAGTGTCACCTCAAAAATTTCCTTGACGTAAATTTACACTTGTCGCGCGTGCCGACTGCGGCAGACCAACCCGAACTCTGCAGCCAACTGTTGACCGGTACCAGCACGCTGTACTAGCTTCCAACGGTGTAACCTCGGTCTGTACTTTGTCTTATTTTATAATACTTTTATATAAATTTGGTTTCAATTATTTGGGCATCTTACACACGCAGAACTTCTGTCATACGGGGATACGATTGCGTGTGTAAGTTTGCTATTCTACCAGTAATTAGAAAGTACCTGCCATAACCTTACTCTTATAATTTATATTTGCAGATCTATAAAGGCACAAAAAAGTTTTTGGTTTTTCGCTAAAAACTTTTTCGTCATGAGAAAAATAAGCTGATCTTAGTATAGTGAGAAAGATTAAGAAAGGATCACTTAGATGGTTTGGTCATATAGAACAGTTGAATGAGGAGAGAATGGTAAGAAAGATGTATGACGCAAGTGTTGATGACACCAGAAGTAGAGGACGTCCGCGGAAGACTTGACACGACCAGGTAAACCAGATGGCCCCGTTAGAAGCCATAATAATCGACGAGCTTGTATTAGAAGATGCATGAATGTGGATGAGACAAGAATTGTGTGTCGGGATAGAAGAGTGTGACGAGGAAACGGCGTGATGGTAAGTAAATTAGTGTCTACATAAACTTCACTTCCAAAACCACACAACTTCAAGAAGACTTTCATCTTCGGAGGTGTGAAGATAGTAATATGAAGAAGAAATACTTCCAATACACGAAGTTAATGAGAATCTAGGAGGTCAGTGAATAACATATTAAAGATCCCATCGTATGTGACGATAAACATGGCTGCTGGATTTATCGCAGCGGCAATTTTCTCTCTACTTTAATGTTATCTATAAAAATAAAATACTAAATCACAAGCATTTACTCTCTCAATAAAGTAGAGGCACGCAGACATCGCCTCCGGACATGGTTTTAGAATTGTATTTTCATTCATACCCAAGATATACAAGTTGTGCAGCGTTTAAATGCAAACAGTACGTAATTACGCGAGATGGGGCAGTCAGCTGAATAGAGAAGATGCCGCTACCCACACACTCGCCACAGCCACGGGATGAATGAATTATTAGTATTATGTATGCATTGGAAAAGCTTGTATGCAAAGTAACACCAAAGAGCAATCTCTAAGAATTAATTTTTGAATATCTAACTGGATCTTAAACGTATCCAATGGTATTATCATATATTAAACAATCATATAAAATAAATAATAATACTATTAAGGAGAACCCATTATTATTGTAAAGTTGTAATTATTCAGAACATAGCTCTGTGATGTTTTAAATACTAATTAAATGTATTTATTAGAAAGATATACATATAAAATCAATTCTATCGAAAAATATTACGAGATTCCGTAAAAATAATGGAATATTAATTTGAAAAAATGTCGTCAAAAATACTATTGCTACAGCATAGTTGATAATGTATCTTCCCCGGATTGGAAAAGAGATCTAGATTCAAATTCAGGTAGCGCAACAACTATTCTAATAATTGAGACTCCCGCTGCAACAACACTGTACATCGGTTTTTACAAATGTTGATAGATAGATGATGCGTCGGCCATCTTGGGTGACATTCAGTGTTGTTGCAGGTATAATCAATTAGGAATTGTATATTATACACAGACTATCAATCAAATATAGTTCCTTGTTTCAATATTTGCATTTTGGTATCACCCACGTAATCGAATAGCTCCGCCGGATAGAGGGCAGTAAGATGTCAAAATGATTAATTCGAAACGTTTTTCAAGATGGCATCGTTATTTAAAAATCGTACACGTGATTTAAAAACAACATGGATGTCTCAATAAAGATAATATGTTTTTTTTAAATATATTAGTTAGTTTAAGTGAGATTTTTTTTTTTTAAATGCTACTGATAGCAGAATGTATTACGCATTTAAGAAAAATATATTTTTATTTCTTCTTCGTCTTCTGTTCCCACCACACTGGTTTTTTTGTTGTTGATTATATTGGTTAGTTTAAGCGCGATTTTAATTTTTAGACGTTAGGTTTACACAAAGATTTAATTTTTCTATCGGATATATGTTTCGTTGGATAAATGTGTGTAGAATGCCCATCGTCCCGAAAATAATGTTCCAAACCCCTTTCCTATATAATATTATGTCTATTCATTTACTAGTCTATGCACTACACCAACTAACACGTCTAAATCGTTGATTATATAAAAAGTTTTAGTTCGAAGATGTCACGTTTTAACACTAGCGAGTTGATGTATAATATTCGCGTCGTACAAAGGAAGCGCGATGGTAACAATCTATGTTGACCAGGGAAAAAACACAACAAATTGAATATGGATATCGACATGTTTGTAAAAACGTAGCCGATGATGTCTTCATCCTGCCAGCTGTCAGCGCTGGAGATAAACGCAATAGGAATAAATTGTTGACTAAGTGGAGTTCCATGGAAGCTTCATCAAGTTTCCGATACACATCTCCCCGTGTTGTTAATTTAATCCCAATGATTGATGATTCAATGGAACTGCAGAAGAATACTAATTCAATAATCGACTCTGTACCGCGCAGTAAGCGCTACGCAGCATTCAAAACAAATGCTCGATTACCGCCAGGTACGCTATACGTAACTAAAAATAGATTATAAAATAAAATAACAATAGCTTTGTATGAAACCTCGAAATTTATTATACGTCGAGCGGTCTCGCTTATCTCAAACTTCATCAGGACGTATTTAAAACTGATAGTAAATACTAAACTAGAAGTTGTAGTTAAATACTCCAAGTGTTTCTACATGGTAACGTGTAACTTCTAAAAAATTTGACACATATGGGGGTTGATTATGGGTGGAATGATGAACGTGATCGCTTGAGCCAGCCGAAGACAGGTTGTAAGCCCTGTAATTACCCATACTTCCATATTTTCACATATAATGTAATGTAAAAATGGCTTCGTCTCTATTGAGATATCTTTGATTTGTTGTATATTAAAAAAAAATTGAATTTAAAACATTACGACTTATTTGACATGTGGTTTTAGTTAGTTTATTTGTCTATGTCAGTCTGACACGATGATGCTTGCAATACCGTGTCGAAAGCAGAGTGTGATATGAAGTACTGACTTGCAATACCGTGTCGAAAGCAGGATGTATCGTTGTTGACGTTATGGCTCGCAATACACTGTACCATTGCAACGTTCAAGAACCTCATTCGCAGAGGGCGATATCCTTCATCGATTACGAGCGCGGGACGCCCAAGCTGCGTTCTCGTTTCTAGGAAGGCAAGCAAGACCGATCCCTGAAGCGTCGATGCAGTCACCGATAACCTCGAACAGCAACATAGCATACACTAACATTACAATATGCGTATCGGCGTACTTGCATACTAATACACTATCCTGTCCGTCTACCGTCGAGGAATTAATTCGAGATCTTAAGAGACCTATTGTGGGCGGAGGATCTTAGTCAGGCGTCACGCGTCACGCGTCGTGCGTGCGCACAACACATAACCTAGATATTAGATCGTAACAGTGCGATCTGATGACAAAGTATTATGTCATAGTATTTAAGTCATTTACGACCGCATTCATTACTTAAAAGAGTAAATAAGGATAATAGCTGGCCTGATGTAGGTGCATCGCAGCAGGTTCTAGCCTCGTGCTTGTAACAGAAAATAAAGAAAAACACGGAGCTTTGCTGATTTATTAGGTTCCAACCTAATTCAAATATTCTATGATCAATTTAATAAATACATTCATTCAATATAAGTAATATTATTGTAAAATAAATACAATCAAAAAAGCTGTGCATAACTATAATCTTTGCGAAACAAATATTTATTTGACATATATTAAGTATTGTAGATCTACACAAAAATAATTCAATTCTCATGTTAACGTGTTAAATAGAACCGTATAACTAGTGGAAAAATTTAAAATTGGCAAATAAAGCAGGCAAATAAACTGTTCCAGATGTATACGAACTAAACACAACTTTCGCACCGCGCGGTGTTCTGAAACGTCTGCGCTTTAACAGACGTGTTGCAAAACGCCGCAAGTGTGTATTTGAAGCGGACTTGATTGTATGCATTCCAATACACATGGTAAACTTCCAATAAACGTGGTATTATTTTATATAACAACATATTATAACTGCATTAGTTAACAACTTGAAAAACTTCCCAAGAGTAATAGTAATAGTACACACTCACGCAGGTATAATGACTAGTGATGAGCTCAAAATCACGAACTGTGAGTCAATCGCTGATACTTTGAGCCACATTCACTCTCAGTGATTGAATATCACAATTAAAATTTCTATTCATTTTCTGACGCCGCCGTTTAAACCGATTATTACTTGAATCAGCATCATTTACAGGATTTTCCGTAATTTGAATGGTGCCATCTGTTGGAATCTGTTTTTATTGGTAATATTTATGCTATTTTATTTGTATTTTTAAAAAAAATGTAGATATGTGTATGTATGTGTAATAATTTTCTACTTACTATTCTAATTATGTTAGAATATGTTTTTTACGCAAATGAAGTTTTAATAATATAAATAAGTACGCTCAAAGTTATGTTTTTTTTTTAAACAATTTCGTGTACTGTGATATCAGAAACTGTGATCACAGTCACAGTTTTCAATCACTGATATTATCGAATACCACAGTCACATCAGTGAATCATGAGTAGCATTTTTTCCCATCACTAATACTGACACAAAAATATGCTTCTGAAAGAGTGAATGACTAATACAATCTTTAATGATAATACCGATCTCTCGATATTACCAGCATCCACACGTCTAGTGCACGCCACTGATAAGTAGGTATATTTTTAATAAGTCTTACGTGTGGGTATAAATGAATACTTTTTACCCAGCCCCGCATATAACGAAATAAAGATATATATATATAATTCAAATATGGCATCTCAGTTATCGCACCGACCCTTATCACTTCAGTGACATTCCATGACATTATCCCTTAACAGTAAAATTAGACATCTTAATGCCCAACGACAATGAAAGTGTATTGTACCACAAGCAAATGTATTAATGTCTGTTATATAACTTGTAAATTTGTTTATATATATCTTAATTACCATTCTCTGGTCAGGGAGCCAGCCCTTCATGAGAGGGCCGCTTGCACTGGAGAGTTGGTGGTGAGTGTTGAGCTCTAGCCGCAGCTTTACACCAGCGACTCGATGTCACAGAAGCGGAATAGCGCGTCTACAATAACGCGCCAACCCGAACAGTATTCTGTATGAGTTGTACTGAATACAAGACGGTTGTATGTCACTTGATTGTATTTCACACATGCTCGCTGCATCGGTACAATACAACAAGATACAATAATAGCCGTGACTGAAATTAATTGCTTATGTAAACTGTGTGTGAACTTCTTCATCTATTTTTGCTTTTCTTTTTTTAAACTAAATATTATTTTGTTACTTATATGGCAAAAATCTATTTGTTCTGGACGGTGAGTTCTAGACTCATGAAATTTGCTCAGCTTATTCTGCCCGGAATTTCTAGGTCAATGCAATTATTTTCAACTCGCAACTATTTTCATGGAGATTTGAAATATCCATACAACTATCACAATAAAAGGGCAAGTTGCCATATTGTTTAATCATTCACAAAAATCATAATAATTATATATATTAATAAAATACTTGATTTTGTTAGGTTAAGTTAACACATCGTGCAAACGATTACGGGTGGATATTTCTCCATCTTGGTTATTGGCCGAAGTCTCGTTTTAGAACTGGTTTTATGTAGGCGCGCTTGTGGAGAGTGTAATCTCCCGTGGAACAATACAGGACCTCGGCCTATAAATAACGCTTGGCCGATTAATTTTGGGGAAGGTTCTCTGCCCTCGCCCATCGATCTCCGGCTGGACCATCGGACCAGCGGGACCACTTCACGTCCTATTCAGTACACGTACATTTTTAACAATTTGTTAAAAAAAAAAACCATAAGAAATACCTATTTGTGTGAAATTTTTCCGAATGAATATGAAATACAGTCCATCAATAATGAATGACAGAAAAAACGATTCTTCAAATTCAATTATTATTGGAAAAAATGTGGGGAGTAAAAATGCAACAAATGTATGTCCAAAGAGCGATATTTTTTCATATCCAGTCAAATGGCAAAGTGTTAGACGATTGTAAAATTATTTTATTCAAAATAGGCGAGCGTATTAAGAGTATTATTATTTAATTAATACGTATTATTTAAAAAATATCATTCGTGTTGAACATAACTATTTCCTAGAATCACGCAAACATTATATAAATTCCAGAATACCAAAAATATCTCCGTTGCCGTATTGTCTTCTTAGATTGTAAAATTATATAGTTGTCCTTTTCTACAAATTATCTATGACATTAAAATAAAACAGAATGGTTACTCATTGGAAGCATTCAAAATACATGGAAATTCTCAGAATTCCAATGAATAATGTTGTCCCTTTTCATCTCATACAAATAAAATTATATAGTTTTCCCCCATAATAATTATAAATACAAGTTGTCGAGTTAAATTGTTAGATTGATAATGCCCTTGCAAGGCGAAACGCGTCGCAAGTAAATTAAACGAGTAGAATAAAAAAACAAGTGTTTTATTTTCACATATGTGATTATGGAGATCTACAAACTTACCTCGGAAACTAGTGATGAGAAAAAATGCTACTCTTGACTCACTGGTGTGGCTGTGATTGGCATTCGATAATATCAGTGATTGAAAACTGTGACTGTGATCAGAGATACATTTACTAATGCGCATGCGCCGCACGACATCACAATACGTGAAATAAATAATTTGCGGCAAAAACATGTTTTAGCATGAATAATTAATATATATCTAATTTAATATCATCACAAAGAGAATGTGAGATAATTTTTCGGGTCAAATTCGTAAAACGTTTTGGCAGAATCTACTAGATGGCGAATTATAACGTCATTCCTTCATGACTATTTTCGTCGTATATGCACATGCGTCGTATCACGGTTTACAGCCAAATATATATATATATATATATATTTTAAAATGAATCACGAATCACATTATTCCCAGACATTCAATCACTGATAGTGAATGCGACTCAAAGATATCAGTGATTGACTCACGGTTCGTGATTTTGAGCTCATCACTATCGAAAACAATAAATATTAAAATATTATGTTGTTCCGTCTTTAATTTGTGAATATTTTGTACAACTGGCAGTCACTATCTTTAAATTGCTTAAATAATTATTGTGTCACTAATGAAATAAAACTTTAGTACTATTGCGTTAAAGTGCGGCTGTTATCTTTACCCATAAAGCTTAATGTCTACATTCTCCTTTAATGTAATGAAAATTTAACGTTTTAAATTAACTACTAATAAATAAGTTGGAAGAAAATAACTTTAATCATCGCAATTGCGCTAAAAATCAAATAAAAATATCGTACATTAATTATATTATTACACACTTTAAAACAATACCAAAAAGCGTTACATGTCTTATGCACGAGTATCATTTCATCCCTACATATAAATGTTTATCTAGTTATTCTATAGTTTATCTAGTAAAAAAAATTGTAAATTAAGTAAAATATATGTTCCGAATTCGTAAAATCGGTCGCGACCAATGTTATTGACACATTTCCCCGTCCAAATTCCTATCCATAGATTTCCTCATGCTCGTCTTGTCAGTGTGAATTGTGACCTTGACGTCAGCAGACGTAAACTTGACCGATATTTGTTCGATCTCGACGTCGCGATAGCATTCGCGGTGTGGAGTTGTCAGCTCCAGTGCACCAGCACTTTATTTTGTGATATTGTGTTTTGATCACGTATTGTTTGTTGTTTGTGTGCCGTGGGTGAACTTGTCATATCGCCGTATTCAAGTTCATGGTGAGGTGAGCAGTCTTTCCGAATCCCGGTTCCTGAGATCACTGGTCCTTCGATTGAAACCCCTATCTCCTCACCGACCTTATCCTGTACAAAGGTTTCCCTACTTCCCTCACATCCTTGCGATGATTCCGATTTACGACCGGAATTGTCGTATTCCTTTCCGCGGGACGCGCGACTCGGAGATCGTGTAATTCATTCATTTGGATCCTATCGATCCGGATTTATAGTTCGAATTCAATATATATATACCGAACTTTGGCCTTCTGAATGACACGCGGTATACACCACTACTGAGAAACACTAATAAGATCTGAAAATAGCTGTTTAAAAATATTTTAAGTTCATTATTAATGTAAGCTTGCTACAAATTTCACCCGAGAAAACAATTTTTTCAATAAAATTATATATTAGTATAAAAATAAAATATGATATCGATAATTTGGCGGCCCACGTAATCTCCGGTTCCGGGTACGATTCCAAGTGTAAACTTAATACACGTATGTGATTTTATCAAGCCTGGGTGTTATCATAACACAAAAAATACGTATATATACTTGTTTGTAACATATATTTATGTGTGTATAAATATATTCATTTTTGCCTTCCCGGCCTCGCCGCCGACGCACCTTGAGGTTATACGTGTACGGTACAGTTTATAATATTATACTAATGTCGAGACTTCGCGTCTACATTGTGTCGGAAATAGTGAGTTAAAATATACGGTCCACATCTTCGGAGATGCCAGCAGAATCCGGATTGTTGTGAGTACCAAACTCCTTCCTGTCCTGACATTCTTCCGGCATCTATGCTTGAACGCAACACTACTTATATGACAATTTTACACCGCAGTCAAATGGAAGAATAGCAAGGTGGTAGAGCGTTTCAAAATGTTCTTGTTTTCAGAAAGGTTTTGAGGCGCTCGGTATCGATCCCGGTACCAGGTAAAGGTGAAAATGTGAGAACATAAAAATTTTACTAAATTTTCTAAAACAATTCACTGGGGTGCTTGCTGAATAATCATATTCTGTATAAGCACCGCTGTTTTCCTGAATTTAACCTTAACCCGAGATTTCCGACTGATGGTGTGCAAAGTCATTATGTATGCGCAAAATATTCATGAAAAAACTGAATTTGCTGCCAATTTATTTTCTTTTGCTCTCAAAAACGAGAATCGTCGCCAGAATGAAAAACCCATTTCGATTTTATGATCGTGTCTGAGGTGTGTGTGCTCCGAAATGGCACCCATCAGGGGTGTATTGTCAGCAGGAAAGGTGGCAGATTGAGATAAGCGACGCGTACACAATATTTACCTGGGGCGAGTTGTGACATTTGCGGCCCGGCCCGACGTTGGCTGTAGAGAATGGCTGTTTTTCCCTTTGGCAAGTAATAGACTATTCCGACCATTTCTAAAGAATGGAAAAAAAAAATTGTCTCTCCATATTTATTAAAGCCTTCTGGACCTTATCTTATATATCTCATAGCTTTGTATAGCTTAAAACAGAACATATATTTCAATGTTACAGTGTTACTTTTAAAATTCTCACGAAAAAAATATCGGCAGAATTTGAAAGATGTATTGAACTGAATCAACATGAGTACGAGCATCGTACAAGAAGAGATCGATTGAGACTGCCATTCAGGAAGAAGACTAACTCTCAGAGATTAATGGTGTATAGTGCGATGAAGATTTTCAACAAAATTACAAGTAAGATTCAAAATGAAACTAAGCAAATATGTGGAAATATGTACAAATATAATGAAACTAAGCAAATATGTGCAAATATGTGAAATATATGCAAATATAATGAAACTAAGCAAATATGTGAAATATGTACAAATATAATGAAACTAAGCAAATATGTGCAAATATGTGAAATATGTACAAATATAATGAAACTAAGCAAATATGTGCAAATATGTGAAATATGTGCTAATATAAAGAAACTAAGCAAATATGTGCATATGGTAAAAATGAAAATATTGATTTTGTTTATATTAGAGCATAAATATGTATGCACTATTGTTGACGCAAGTTGAATACTCCAAGGTATTATGTGTTTATTTGTATATCACTTGTGATTTTCATTTAGAGAAATGTATAATTTGACAGATGATATAAAAAAAAACTGATCATTTCTACATTATATATTTTTAAATGTCAATCGAACGTCTTTTTAAACAGCCAATTGGAATTAGGGATATCACTTAGAATTCATGATTACTAAAGGTTTTGTTAGAATTCATTATTAACCTTTACCATACCGTGATATAAAATACTCGCACGCAGCCATGCTGTCAACTCGGGTTACCGTAAAAATTAGAGTTCTATTAGCCTTTAAAATGTGAAAAAATGGTTAATGTCATAAATATACTTTACGTATTGAGCATTAAATATTAAAAAAATATGTAATATTATAATTCGGAGCATTCATCAAGTTTTGTAAAGGAGGTAGCATTGTACAATACAACCTTCCTTTTTATCGATCTTCATTTAATTATTAACAATTAATTATATTCGTATGTTTGTTATTGTTTTCACTGTGAAATTAATTTTGTCTTGCCACAAATGATATTTTTGTCAACGTATTAATTTTATAACGGAATGAATTAAAAATAATTATTTTTGTAGGATTCGCCTTACTTAATTGATTTTTCACTAGTCATTTACTAAGCGTAAATATTTTCCTTCAAATAAAATAAAATATGAAGTGTTATATTATAGATTTAATTAGACCGGTAGACCTGTGTTACTGCATGTTTTGGGAAGGGTTAAGAAAGCCAAATCATTAATTATTAAGAAAACCAAATCATTACTTAATGATTTGGTCACTTTCTTTAATACTCTATTTTTTGGTCTTTTGTTGTTTGTATATTCTTATTCTGTATATTAAATTATATAAATAAAGGCAAATTCTGCACTAAAAGGGCAGTGAATGGCTTTTTGCTGGTTGCCATGTCGTGTTGCGTTGCTGCAACGTTGCACTACAGCATGGCACGGTTGCCATGTGGAGTAAAAATGTCAAACTGCCAAATAGTTATTCACGATACAAGATACATTGTATCATAATTCAACCGTTGGTGCCAGGCGTTGTCTGAATTTCAGATTTAATTATAATTAGAAGACTAACGGTACACAATGTAATCCTGGTACCGACAATGATGTATGGAAGTGAGGCCTGGTGCTGACAGACGAGGAACAAAAGTGGACTGAATGCAGTGGAAATGAAATCACTTAGGCGTATATGTGGCAGATATATTATGACAGTTAAGAAATAAGGAAATAGTGAGTAAGATTAAGAAAGGATCACTTAGGTGGATTGGTTATATGGAAAGGATGAATGAGGAGAGAATGGTAAGTATTACGTACTTGCGTAAGGAGTACGTCTCGAGTTGTACACCTAGTAATTGATTGTTGGTGATCCAAGAGAAACTCTCATGTGACAATTATCTTTTTTATTACACGAATAATACAGTTAAGGTATATAACTAGTCTCGGAGCCAAACAGTAAACCTCTTTTATCCCAGCTCACACACACACACACACATATACATCTCGTTCCGGCGATGCGGGCGTTCTGACACACACACACACACACATATATTCAATCTCAAGGACATCACAGTAAGAAAGATATATGATGCAAGTTTTGATGGCACCAGAAATAGACGACGTCCGTAGTAATCTTGGCACAACCAGGTAAACTGAACGGTTCTGTTAGAAGCCTCAAGACTAGTTTTTATAGTTTTTTTTCTTTATATACCAGGACACATAATCAGTAAAGAAGAATTCTTTATATCCAGGAGAATTAATTTGAATCTGAAAGGCTTAATAAAGCAGAGTCATTTTGAGTCATGATACTTCTAACCCTTTTATTTGAGCTGCATCACTGAGGCTTTTGTTGTTGTTCAGAATTCAGTACCTACATGACCGTTAAAACTAAACTCGGGAGTATTAACAGGCGGAGCGGGATAAGCCATTAATGAAACATTATCGTTTAATAGAGACAGAGCGATCAAAATGAAATTGGGCCGGTAATTGATTTTCCCAGTTTTCCCCATGACTTGCGTACTGGCCGCAGTACACATTTTTAGATGGCACAACAAAATAGGGGTGGCCAAAATTGGAAATTCCCGGTCGGCAGATCGTGCGGCTGAGCCGAAGGTACGCCCCACAAATTCGCGGTTTGCTATTCAAAAACAACAAATTTCAAAAAACCGGGAGATTACCGGCTCCCGGCTGGAATCGGAAATTTAAAGAAACTAATAAAATCACACAGATTTGTGTTGTGTAAACGTAATTTAGATCAATGCCGAATAAAATGGAGGTTGGATCGTTCGCAGTATTTTTTACGGTTACGATCGTCTTATTTCATAGAGTTCGTTTAAAAAAGTCACGTGTTTTTCGAAAAAAATTCACTAGAGAGCGAAATGCAGCATTGGTGATGAAAACACGTCACCCGGGAAAAATTCATATTAATACAATTAATACAAGCGTCGAAAAATAATTTGTTTTAGTTGTATTTTATTATTAGAATTATTAGAAAATTATACAATAAAAAAGGACACTGGTTTAAGAATAACCTTGAGTATCGCAACCAGCGGTCCGACTGGGCGTTCCAGAACCGATCAACAGCATTTCGCTCCGACCTCTGTGATTGCATTCCACCGCATAAAATTAACAGCGTAATTATTGTTTGTTTGTTTCTCTTCTCAAGTAAACCAAACTGAATACTGAACGCGATCTTAGAGGCGGTTTATCTAAACCTTCTGATACATACAAACATACATATACGCAAATAACATCTATAATGTAATAACCTATTTGAGCTCATGTATAAAATACTATGACGTCACCTAGGCAGCAACACCGCATATCTGATTTTTTGTCAAATTAAGATATTTATATCATTGGATTTGAATTTTCGCGGGGAATCGTTCTATATCACTAGTTTCACGACAGCGTCCGCTACGGACATGTAAATCAATTAAATGCAATCACCACATATATGTAACCTCCCTGTCAAGTGCGCACAAGTCAAGGGAAATTTTAGTTCAGTTTCAGTTTAGAAAGAATCTGCTCCTCTTTACAACTCACCAAAAATCATTAAAAACTAGTTCTGTCTCTTTTCTGTAAAGTACACAATTCTTAGATATGTGGTGTTGCTGCTGACGGTGACGACGTTCAAATTAGCTTAAAAGCGGGTTGCCTAAAGAGCAGTTAATAGTCAGAAATATTTAGATATTGGGTTAAAATAATATTATATTATGAAGGATACAACAACAAAAAAAATTACAACAAATTAGTTAATAATGTATTCTCTTTCATTATTTACTACTTCTTGCCAACGTTCTGCACGTTTTTTGATGACTCTGCGATAAAAACAATGGCGGCCTTATTGATTGATCGCAAACAGAAAAAGGTGTCGAAAGGGCTCACTTTTGTCTACTTGACATTCCATTTTGAAAGCCTGTAATTAAATAAAATAATAAATGTACCGTAAAAACAAACACAAAATCTTGTATAGCAGAAAATGTTCCTTCGAATAAAGTAATCTTTACCAATTTGTTATACTTTTGGCGCGAATTTTTAAATTTGAAAAAATCAGACACAACTTACGTTAACCTAACCTAACCTAACAATAACATAGTTTAATATTTTTTTAACAATTTAGTATTATATATTATTATGAAGATAAAATCGATCTCGGTATGGTAGTCCATTCTACGAGTACGTGTTAGCGCCGTTAAAAATGAATTAATTTAATTCTATAAGTTTTTGGTGTTTGATCTGTCGCCTTATGCACACATTTAATTTGATAATTACCAAATCCTTCCTTTTCTTTCTTATTACCTATCCCCAAGCATAAGGAATAAAGAAGAATTCGCAGTAATTAAAGTCTTCAACTGCAGCAAGATAAATGTGCGCTTCGAACTTTCTACGGAAACACTACCGTCGCTTCACTCCGCTATCGCATATTAATAATATTACG
Organism: Eubasilissa splendida; assembly: GCA_031772225.1. Lineage (NCBI taxonomy): Eukaryota > Metazoa > Arthropoda > Insecta > Trichoptera > Phryganeidae > Eubasilissa > Eubasilissa splendida. Next base: position 13,859,626 of record CM062867.1, read on the forward strand.
TTAATTCTATTATACTTAATAATACTTTTCGCAAGAGTAACTATACACGCAGCGACGCTTGTTACCTGTGGTGGAGAGGAATCAACGAACCAGCCAGCATCCAGCCGACTAAAAAAGTAAGTGCCTTCCTTTTCTTCCTCATATTCCCACCACTACACATTAATTCTCACCCCTCCATCTCCACATTTATCAAAATTTTGAAAGTAGTATAAATGTTAATACGTGGACTCGCTTGGAGTACCACTACACCATAGCTTTGTCTCTATAAGATATCTGATATTTATTTAATAACAGTGCCTTTGTACCGATGTATGGAAGTGAGGACTGGAGCTGGCAGAAAAGGAACGAAAGTAAACTGAATGCAGTGGAAATGAAATCATTTAGGTGTATATGTGGCAGATATATTATGCCAGTGAAGAAATAAGGAAACACTGTAAAGCTGATCTTAGCATAGTGAGTAAGATTAAGAAAGGATCACTTAGGTGGTTTGGTCATATGAAAAGGATGAATGACGAGAGAATGGTAAGAAAGACATATGACGCAAGTGTTGATGGCACCAGAAATAGAGGACGTCCGCGGAGAACTTGGCACGACCAGGTAAACCAGTTAATGAAGGATGGTTCTGTCAGAAGTCTCGACAATCGGCGAGCTTGTATGAGAAGATGCATGAATGTGGATGAGGCGAGAATTGTGTGTCAAGATAGAAAACTGTGGCGCTCTACCCTCTCTGCCTACCCCCGCGGCGAAACAGCGTGATGGTAAGTAAGTAAGTAAGTAAGCCTTTATAGGTAAAAATTCAGTAATTGTGTGTTCTTGGACATATTCAAATATTGCTAATAAAATTTTTTGGTTTAACACATAATAATAATATTAAACAAAAATAATGACTAACTTGTATTAGTTGTCTTATTTAGCGACCCGAATATTGAAAAATACGCGGCAAATAGAAAATACGATATGAACAACCGGGTGTCGAATTACATTGAAATAAATTAACACGAGCATCGTTTAATTTAGGCTCTGATGGAGGCGAACGGTTTCAGTAATTTTCCCGGGAATCCGGCCCGCGCCCGGGAAAGATTTACCAGGGTTTAATGCCGGGTCTCCCCCCCGGGATTCGAACCCTCGTCAGTCGGATTTGGATGAGTTTAGCCAAAGCTACGGCCGTCACCTGTGTACCGGGGCAGTCGCATTATTCGCGCACTTCTTTACCGTCAAGCAACTGCGTTAAATTATAGATTTAGAGAGGTGGACCATTGTCTGAGAGCGCTGCGGCCATTTCGCGTCTGTCCTCGCTGCGGGACTTACGCAAATGTTTTCGTGAATTTTATATTAACACTTTCGCACAAAAATGCGGCCAAAAGGGTTCGAAACGTAAAGAGCATGATTGGTGAGAATTGTCGCTTTACTCTTCGCCCCGTCGGAATACGACGATTTGAAACTTAAAATTGCGCGGTCACTTCGACGCGTCACACACATAAACATGTGATCATTCTTAATTACTTGGTTACCATCACGTCGTTTCCCCGCAGGGATATACAGATAAGGTAAAAAGCCACTTTCATACATCTTTATGAAGGTGTATCACCTAACGACCCTTAACGCATCTTCTAGATACCTGGGCGTATAACAGCTCCTAACAGCCGCAAAAACGTTCTCGGTACCGACAACGCAATAACATGCGCCCGGAACCAAGGAAGACCCATTCGTGACCTTCACTCCTCTCGCTACTGCCTTCCGGTTAAAATCTCCAGCAAACGCTCATCTGTGTAGACTTTTCATAAACTGTAACTTTACTAAACCTGCTCTGGTCACACATACACAATACGTCTCCTCGATCATTATCAAACTCAGTGCTCACACACATAATCTACAAATACATACAACATAATCTACAAATACATACAACATAATCTACAAATACATACAACATAATCTACAAATACATACAACATACCTATTGACGCAAGTCAAGTACCTACTCCCTGTGCATTTTGTCTTTCACATATAAACCTTAATATATACTTGTCCCGCTCTGCACACAACAGAACTTTCAGAACAGATTTCCTTCTGACACCGAACTGTCAAGATTTGTGTTCTTTTTTTACCGTTCGAAAACAGCGCCGTACGTAACGCTAGGACTACGAAGAGGCGGTGTACTAAACAGCTTCGCAAGTGCAGTGATATCTCGGTTCTTCACTAAAAAAGTGCGAGTCAACTGGAGGTGAAAACGACGTCCAACCCAAGATCGAGATCAAGGTAGGCCAGATCCATTTGCCAATATTCTTCTCTTGAATCCAATTCGCATTGCGTCAAATAATCATTATTATAATCGATACAGTCCACGGGATCTTATCCCACCATATCTATGTAATCGTCAAAAAAATACATTTTCCCTAAACTGATAATCGTAATTCGTAATTCTATAACTGGCAACCTCGACGTTCCATTAGATCGCGATTAGTTACATATATCTTCTTATGCACGCTCCTCAGTTAGTAGAAAGAAAAAGTTTCTTAATTCAATCGATTATGCTACAAAGCTCTACATACACATTTGTTCCTTATTCACTCTATCGTACATAGATTTTCCATACACGCGCCCAAGATACCGAAATATTAATGAACTCTAATATATTAAGCTCATTGTTAATACTGGCTTGTTACAACGTTTACTAGGTTAAACTAATTTTTAATAAATAATAATATTTTAAACAAATATCAGATATCTCATAGAAACAAACGTATTTAAAAAAATTATATTTAATGGAAAATATATGGAAGTATGGGATAATTGTCTTCGGCTGGCTTAAGTAATCACTTTATATATATATAACCAAATTTAATAATTCATTTTTCCCTTTTTTAAATAACATATATGTCATCACTATGAGAATCTAATTTTTTTGAAATTATTTTAAAGCAATATTCTTTATCTGTAAAATGTTTAACATATACCAGAACACGCTTGAAAAATCAATATTTTTCAATTTTTTATATATTTTTTTATTTTGACCAGTATTATTAGCAATATTTGAATATGTCTAAGAACACACAATTAATGGATTTTTACCCACAAAGGCACTATTATTAAACAAATACGAGATATCTCATAGAGACAAAGCTATTTCAAAGTAATTGTGTGTTCTTGGACATATTCAAATTTTGCTAAAATAATATTTTAAATTGTCATTAAGAATGTATAAATAATAAAGTATATCAAAAATATAAATCAATACAGCTAGTTTAAGTATCGCTTAACATGTGAAGAGTACCGTGATTGGAATCTCCAAATAAAATTATACAAAATTTTCTAATGCGCTATTTACAAGGCAGTTTTACGTTGCAATGTTTAATGGCGGATCCTATGTTAAATAAAGTAACAAATGTTGTAAATAAAGACGTCAATGTACCACGTAATAATGGATGAAGTTGAAGTAGTGGGAAGTCGGAACACGATGCGTTGTTGACAAGAGCTGGATTTACCCGGATAACAGAAAAATCAAAATCTTTTTCAACGTTACTCCTCGTTCCTGTAGAATGGGATGAAAACATAGCGAGAAGAATTTTGTGCAATATATAACCACATCTTCAATCTTTTTGCTCGTTGCCGAAAATAAGCTTTATTATAATACATATCTTCCGCGCGTAAAGCGAAAGGCGGATGTTTTTTATAATAGGGAAATATAAGCATTACTCATAATTTGAAAGCGTTTCGTTACGACGCATTCACCATTATAAACCGGAAGGATGTAATATTTTCCTTTAATTTTCTCTCGGCCATTTGCATTCATGCTACCAGGGATACATCAGCCGCGGGAGATGTTTTTTTCCTGCCGTCATTCACGCCTGTCTGAGACGTGCCCCGCAATTAAAACACAACGATGTGTAAGATATTGTGATTTCTGAGGCATCGCGTTGCAATGTCTCCTTACCACCTTACGATTATGTCATCCTGGTAACAATGTACTATTGTTCGAATACATGCCAGTTGCTTTTTGGTTCCATTGTGTTGGCAGTATCCCATTATCGGAATAGGAACAATCGTGCTCGGTGGGTCCATATCATTAATAATAATTAATTAAATTTTGGTTAAAATCGTTCGGATTCAATTGAAAATATTGAGATCCCAACAAAATTTGTATTTACGCGTCGATGAAATTGATAATAAATACCTAATATTAATTTAACTTAATATTTTAAGTAGACTCTAAGTCTCTATATTAAGAACGCATGAATTAATAGCGTATTCTGGAAGGCTCTGACTAAACTAAGTTCGAACTAAAAACAAATTGTAAAATTTCGAAAATCTTAGAACAGATGTCACCCAATAACGTATTATTATATATTATTAACTCTGAATATAAGTTCTCATATTTAATTTATGTTAATTGTTAATACTTAAGATATTATATTAATTCATCTGTATGTACTTGTAATGGCTAATTACGCCTAATTGACGTAAGCCACAATAAAGAGAAAAAAATACATACGTGTATATATAAGTTTTCATAAAATCATCCACGTCGGTCCATCATGACTAAAGATCGCTATCTCCGTGAACTCTCGCCCTCTTAACTATGCTCCTTCACTTTTCTCGGCATCCTGAAGACCTAAGGGCTGTCATCAGAGAAGTGTCTATTGTATTTTCCCCTTGGTCGGGGATGTGGAATTTTCCTCTTCCTTTTCGTCCTTCCCTTTGGCCCAAGCTTTTCCAAGCTATATTCCCTTCTCTCAAGATGCCCAAAAATTGAAGGATTCGTCAATGGTTATATTAATATAGCATTATATTCACTTCTGTAAATAAAATGAGGCTCGCCATATGTTAATTTAATTACAAAAATTTGTTTTTATCTGCCTGCATCATATTGTGTTGAACAAATAATTTACGAGATTATTGTAACTTTGAGATTTTTCAATGTAAGAATACATAAGTACATAAATTTTACGTTCGTTCTGAACGTTATAAAAGATCTAATTATTTTGTATAATTATTAATATAAAAGGAGGCTACAAAGTAGTGATGAGCTAAACCGTTATTTTAACCGTGATTGTGACTGTGATTGTGACTGTGATTGGGAGATTTGTGTTCGATTATAATGATGATTAGTATCTTATTATTCGTAATTCATTAAGTAATCAATGGTACACCAGAAACTAAACCTCCAACAATTAAATCTTATTTATCAGCCGTTGTTACAATTGAATACCAATTGCACAATCACAGTCACAATAATGGTTTAGCTCATCACAACTACAAAGTAATTTTACAAATATTGAAAAAGATCTAATTATTCTTCATGTACCGCTGTTTATCGAAGGTTGTCCACCAAGATGCAGTATGCTGATTTGTACTGTACAAGATGTGTAACATCACCTGCATTGCGAATATTGAACCGCTTTCTGAGCTAAACCTTCTATCTTTCCCTTCGCAAGGTATCAAATCATATTTCTCTCTATGTTTGATATTTGTTAAAAGATCTCTTGATTTATTATCTTCATTTTTTTTTTTTTTTTAGGAGAACACATTCTTATTGTGAAGTTGTAATTATTCAGAACATAGGTCTGTGATATTTTAAATATGAATTAAATATATTAATTATAAAGATATACATATAAAATCAATTTTATCGAAAAATATTGTTGTTGCGCTACCGGGATTCGAACCTGGATCTCTTCCCTAACCGGGGGAGGTGCTTTATCCAACTAAGCTACAGCGGCATTATTTTTAGCGACAATTTTTCGACCCTATATGTTACCTTTTTGAAATCAATACATTTAATCGTTCCATCATTTGACAGAGCCATCTACCTTATAGTTTTAGTTGGATAAAGCACCTCCCCCGGTTAGGGAAGAGATACAGGTTCGAATCCCGGTAGCGCAACAACAATATTTTTCGATAAAATTGATTTTATATGTATATCTTCATAATTAATATATTTAATTCATATTTATTATCTTCATCGCTAATGTGGTCATCCCAAAAGACCTTTAGAAAAAAACGTCTTCAAAAAAAGAGTTAATTGTTCAACTTACCGTGCAGCGTGTGTTCTGTGGTGACCAGCAAGCCGTGGAGAGACCTGGCGTGATGTCTCAGGAGGGCCTCCAGGTCCCTCCGGCCCGCGGCCCTCAGCAGGACCTCAGTTTCTGCGGAACAACACCGGCCATCGCACGTAGTGCCTGAAAATAAAAATAAATATTCTTTAAATAATTCACTTTAATAAACACTTTTGTTTTGCTTGCAAGACAAATCGCGTTAAGAATCTGATAAATCCCCCATTACGGTCGACCTACTTCATCAAAATTAACCCGGTTCCATTAGTGGAATATTAATTTCAAATGTTTATTTCGAGAAAACTTCCTTGAAGCCTGTTAAGCCCACTTCCCCAGTAATCCATCAACCGAAAAATAAAATAAAAAATATTCAAATGAAGCAGCCGAAAAGTTCACTTTTGAAGAATCAACATCCAAGCGTTCTGTACAAGGGTTTGAAGGTTTCACTGTACCCAAATACTAAAACGATAAAATATGAAATCTTCCGCGTAATATTTTCGCGAACGGGATTAAAATAATATTAATTTTATCACGTCTCGGCTAGTTTTTGCGCGAATTTGAAAAAGGTTATCGGATGACGCTTTCTACGGAAAATTACAATTTCTGATGGTTTCGGTTACTTAAAATTCTGAAACTATGTAAATTGGCGAAAATAAAAAAAAAAACAATTTCATTTCAAAGATTTGGAATGACCTTTATTACCTCGGATAATAATTCTCTCGAAAGAGAAATTTAAAACCGTTCATAAATACGGAGAAAGTTAACTACCTCCAGTAGCCATGCTATTTTCTTTACTTTTTAAAAAAGAACACTACGTGAGATCACGTCTATGTTATGGTAGAGGGTTGGAACGTAGAACATCAGGTTTTAGGAAATGGGGATTCAATTCCGCTAACTAGTATATAAACATTATCGCTTTTCTTCAGTTATTATTGATGAGATAAAAACTTTTATAATACACTTTATGAAATAATAGCTGATATACTCAACGTTGTACAGATATATAAATATAACTTTTACAACCCGAATGGAGAATAATAAACAAGAATTACAAATACAAACAGATATACATACAAATCAATTTTATCGAAAAATATTGTTGTTGCTACCGGGATTATGCTATACCAACACAGTGGATTGACGACAAATTTTCAAATTTATATGTTACACTTTTCAAATGAATACATCTATCGGTCCATCATTTGAAAGCCATCTACCAAATAGACCGATAGGAGACGCCAGAATTAATTAATTTTACATCTTTTTATTGCATATCATTCTAATTAATATATTTAATTAGTATTTAAAATATCACAGACCGTCTGTTCTGAATAATTACAACTTCACAATAAGAATGTGTTCTCCTTAATAAGAATTACAGAGTCTAGTGAGTGTAGAATGTACGATGTGCAAGGAAACTGACCTAATTATGAATGTCAACATATCGAGAAGGAAGAAAGCAAGACACCGTGCTAAATACTTGGAGGTTTCTGTAGGTGGATTAGAATGTTTGGAACAAGAAGATGGGTTTGTGCATTTGGGAAGTATGTTTGATAGAAACGGAAAGACTGAAAAAGATATCGAAAGGAGGGTGACTGCAGGAAACAGCGTGAACGGCGCTTTGAATGGAATTATAGCTAATTATAACTTGTCAACCGAGGCAAAACTAGCGGTACACAATGAAGACCCGGTACCAACACTGATGTATGGAAGGAGGCCTGGAGCTGGAAGAAGAAGAACGAAAGTAGATTGAATGCAGTGGAAATGAGATCGCTTAGGCGTATGTGTGGCAGATCCATTTATGATAGGGTAAAGAATGAAGGAATAAAGCTGGTCTTAGTATAGTGAGTATACTAAGATGATTTGGTCATGTGGAACGGATGAATGAGGAGAGAATGCTAAGGAATATATATGACGCAAGTGCTGATGGCAACAGAAATAGAGGACGTCGGCGGAAGACTTGGCAGAACCAAATAAACCAGATACTGGAGAATGATCCTGTTGGAAGCCTCAACAATCGGCGAGCTTGAATGAAGGTAAGTTAGTTAGAAAAATATCAAATTTTTTTATCCCTTCGCACCGCCAATACATAATTAAAGGATCAATAAATATCTGAAGAATACTAAAAATAAAATTATATTTAACACCAACATACAAATATATATACTAAGTATCATGTAAAAGTCTTTTGTATTTAAATAATGTATGTCCAACTCATTTTTTAAGCTATTTACATTGTACAACCTAAATAAATATTCAAGAAATAGGATCGGTACAAAAATGTTGGGGTAGATGTCATGTCTGAACGTTATTCGGTTTTACGTATATCCTTTACATTTGTATAAAAATTTATATAAAAATTTGTATAGATATAAAACTAACACTGTTGGAGGCATATAATAATGGGTGGGTGTGTGGGTTTGTTTTTTAAATAAATCCACAGTTTTATTCTGAGCTTGACGAAATTTTACAAACTTGACCTTAAAAATAAGAGGAAGGTCACTGTCTACATGAGATTTCGAAAAACCGCTCCCACACCCCTTACCGGCCCCTTAAAACAGAATTATGGTACTTCTTGATGAAATTTTACACACATGACGTTCAAAATTGAAAATTACTGTCTAGATCTGATTTCGAATAAAAAAACCCCATCCCTCTAAATTAAGCCTCTTCAAAGCCCGGAAAAAGCCGGGTATTTCAGCTAGTTTAATCCACTAATTAAGGAATGCAGCCTGATCCAATATGCAGAACATATTGAGAGACAATGAATAGTGGAATATAAAAAGGCTGTCGTTGCTGGACTGCTGTTGGTGTTATTAACTGTCAAAGTAGGGAGTAAGTTTGGGGTTCATTATCTAAAGGCGGGAGGAAAAGGAAGCGGTCAGACCGGAAGCCGCTCGCGCCATTGCTCGGACTTCCGGGGCAGAATAAACTTCAAAGCGTTTCCGGTGGAAAAAGCTGGTCAACTGTTTTCAGCTCGCAGTTTATGACCAGGTTATTTTCCATCTCTTTTCTTATAAGAAGGACTCCGGGACCATTTGAATATCAAATCAGATAGGGGTCAATATTTATATAATTTTAATGGCTGTGTATAAATTAATAGACAAACTAAACTAAGCTAACTTATATATTATTACGGAGAACACATTCTTATTGTGAAGTTGTAATTATTCAGAACATACGGTCTGTGATATTTTAAATACTAATTAAATATATTGATTATAAAGATATACATATTAAATCAATTCTATCGAAAAATATTACGAGATTCCGTAAAAAAATGTAGATGGCTTTCAAAATAATGGAACGATAGATGTAGTCAAAAATACTGTCGCTGTAGCATAATGCATCTTTCCCGGATTGGAAAAGAGATCCAGGTTCCAATCCCGGTAGCGCAACAACAATAATTTTCGACAGAATTGATTTTATATTTATATCTTTCTAATTAATATAATTAATTAGTTTTTAAAATATCACAGACCATGTTTTGAATAATTACAACTTCACAATAAGAATGTGTTCTGCTTAATTATATCTTTCTATTGTATAATTAAACAAGCAATGTTTTATTAATTTAAATTACTTTCTTTGTAATATGCACTTTGATCAGCATCTTCTAGCACGTTTTGTTTTCTTTGTCTTAGGGTTCTCGTCTCTACCCGTATCTCGGGTTTATCAGACCCATCTTTGTTGGTGAGGTTGTTGATTGATCTCGTCATATCTTATTAAACTTAGTTATAGGAGTTTTCACGACAATATTCCTTCGGATTTTAGCATGGTGTATGTAAATAGAGCTCAAAATCTGATCTACTTTAAATACACTTATGTTTAAAAGTCCCGAAAATTAGGCAAACTACAATAAAAATACGGTATTATTGTACATAAACCGACATTAAGGGTACAAGCGTACCTCGTTAATTCAGACCACCACCATAAAGCGAATCAGTCTTTTTTCTCATGACAATGCATATATGGTACAATCATGTGATAGTAATAATAAATGTTGAATACACGAGGTTTGAACACATCATAAAGACTCCGAACACTTGCGCAGGGTCACGCGCACGTCACGTGACTCCAATCGAGTCACGTGATGACGCCGCAGCGTCAACACTGCGCCGTAAGAGCGGTGCAACTCTGAAATTATATTCTATACTTACATCACATTGTTAATCCTCTGTAATATTAAAATAAAATACACAAACTGATTGCAGGACATCATAAGGACATGCATATCACACTATTCCAATGTCCGTAATAGCGATTCAATTCCAAAAATTATAATTACTAATTTAAAATTTTCAACGAACCGTATTAGCGAAGGGCCGCAAAATGGAGCACGGCAGAGCGAGGTACGGTTGTATATACGGTCCGTCCAATTTGCGCTGTGTACCCGAGTTACCGCCGAATTTTATCCCCTAGAGTCTAGACGCACCTGCGATTATACGGAATAGGTCTTCTAGTTGTGGGTTTTATGAATGTACCGCAAAAAAAGATTGCCAAAATAAGGGTTCTTTCTTTCGACAGTATCTATTTATCTAGATTTGTGTTGCATTATAAAACGTTCTTCTGGGAAAATAAACGACGGAAATCGCGAAGAAGCCGGGAAATATTTATACGCGTCATGAATATTCACGTACGCAAATGAACGAGATAAAATCCAACGGCGAGTGTATTTGTACAGCGTGTGAGAGCGGAATGGAGAGAATGTCTAGAATTTTCGCAGACTCTAGGAAAAATGTGTAATTTCAAATTCTGTCGCTTGGCTCGTGCAGATTTATAGGAATTATTAATGCATATCATGCTCTCGGTGAATTTTATTATAACGATACATATTTACTAGTGGATATATAAGAGTGTTAGCTTACATTATCCCGGGTAGGCTAAATATTCAGATATAGTTAGAACGTAAGTGGACTAACACACTAATTTTCCGAACATGAATATTTTATATTATTTAAAACATTAATAGTTAAACACACGTAAGAATAAATGAGCAACGGGGCGCGCTTTTTAAGTAAGTATCGTCGGCAGATATTCTCGGTGTAGCGCTGCGGTTGCAATGTTTTCCTTCATCTGTTGACTCACCGCATGCAACGTTAGAGACATTCAAATCGAGTGGTTGAAATGTTCAAGACAATAGATCAGCCCGCCGGCTGTGAGATACGGTATGTGATTTGTTTCTTGAATGCACAAAGCGTGAAATCAGCCGCATTCAACACCAAGTGTGTTCTGCTTTGGTATCATTTTTTCCTTCATCTGAAGCGGTTCACTAGTGGCAAGCGTTTTTTGATGACGATGATGAACTCAAAGACAAAGTACATACGAGGTTTTCATCCCAGGCGGCATTGTTCTATTACGAAGGGATACAAAAATTGGTGCCCCGTTATGACAAGTGCCTTAATAAAGTGGCGGCTATATTGAGAAGTAGTATAAGGTGTGCAGCATCCGAAGAATGTTAAGTGTTGTAAAAATTATTATTTTTATTGTACTTACTTAAAAAACGCGTCTCGCACGATAAAAAGAATATCATTAAAACCTATTAAAAAATGCTCGTTATATGCGATTACTACCTACAATGTGACTGACTACCCACCGTAGTCTACAAATACTACTGTGGATATGAGTTGGGTTTTGATATTGAAATATAATCAGTGGTGTAGTGGGATACTTCTTTTCGAGCCAGGGCGCCGCCCTTACACTTTTTTGATACGGAGCTTACTTTTCAAGTACATTTAAAAAATGTTTTGATACAAAATATTCCGCAAAGAATTTTGTGCACCAAATATCGTGCAACGGACGAATATTGAAAAAATATAAATAAATGTTATATATAAACCCGGAGCTTTTTTAAAACGTGAAAGTCATTAAGAGGAATTTTTTTTTTTTGTTATTATTGGATCATCTGGGCGCTTGGCGATATCCCATTATTTCAACCATTGACCGCATGCACTGGAAGACAGATATATGTGAACTCAATAAACAGTCATCCCTAAATCTACACGGTATAGATCGATAGTTGTTTTGTCATATGCATGGTTTTAGCATTTATAAAAGGTAATTTATTACTGGCTAAAATCATTTCTTAAATACTAATTAAATGTATTATAATTAATTCGAATCTGGATCACTTTTTCCAATCCGGGGAAGGTGCATTATAAGTTGTATCAAAGTGTCCAAAATTAATTGTTAATTCTGACGTATGCTATCGGTTTACTCAAAGGTATTTGAGATTCCGTAAAAACAATGTAGATGGTTTTCAAATAATAGAATAACACATGTATTAATTTGAAAACGTGTAACATATAGGTTCGAAAATTTGTCGACAATAATACTGTAGCTGTAGCATAGTTTGGTTTGAAAAGAGATCCAGGTTCAAATCCCGATAGCGCAACAATACTTTTCGATAAAATTGATTTTATATGTATATTTTTATAATTAATACATTTAATTAGTATTTAAAATATCACAGGCCTATGTTCTGAATAATTACAACTTAACAATAAGAATATGTTCTCCTTACAAAGTTTTTTAATCGTGTTGCAACACAAAAGTAACTGCCATGTCAATTTATGATATTTCCGTACGCTGTTGCATCAAGTAATCGTGCCCTACGTTCACATTTATTAACATACAGTCGCGTGGCTCCCAATCCAGTGTACGTGTTCAAGTATTTGATTTCGTAAACACGCGACCCATTTTTATATTGTGGAATCACAGATAAGCGGGATAGGGGGGGGGGGGGGTCATCTGTATCAATCTCGTACCGAAATCGCCCGGGGCGACCCGCGTCCGCGCCGAGCGTCCACTGCGAGGTTAGCGAGTTGCGAGATACGAAGAGCGATGATGCACGAGTGCGGTCGGAAGAGGAGCGAGAGAGGGACGGAGGCAAGATGCCGGCGTCCACTTGAGCGGGAGTGTTCTTGACCGACGGCCAGAAAACCGTGGAAATTGGCCGGTGACGTCACGACGCGCGAAAATGGCGGCGACGGTCGTCAATTTTGTTTGATTTATTTTAACACCCGATGCCGCTGTTGATTTGTAAAGATATATTTTGAGATTGTACCACGAGCATTGTGTATACTTTTGTTTTCTATGTATTTCGTTTCGGGTGGCCAGATTACCGCACACGGGGCGCGGATTATGTATACGTGTGGCCATTATTATTAAAGTGGTCTAAGTCATGTCTCTTTCGTTGTAGAGATATTTAAAGGTTTGCGTTTGAATTGATTAAAACACATTTTTATATTACACAATACAATGTTTCAAAATATTTCGCCTACTAGATTTATAATTTACTCATATTTATCAAAATAAACACTAGCGGAATACCGTTGAACGTCGTAACAATACACTGAATAGAACGCTTCGAATTTTTCGTAATTATTACAACTTGTATCACATAATATTAATTTAATATCAAATGTCTTTAGAATGAGAATTGGGCATTGCCAGGTAGCCTCACATTTATTCAGATTGAACTCAATAGATTCCGCAATGTGTGAGTGTGGTGCCGAGGAGGAAACCCTTGACCATGTCTTTTTTGCCCGTCCATTGCGGATCATAGGTTTCTTTTACAATAATTTTGTCAATGGTAATTTTAAACTCCCGGTTAACTTGTGTCATCTTCTTTCCCTTAACTCGCCACATTTAAGCTATATAATAGCGAATTTCTTGAACGGCAATGGTATTAACTTGTAACGCAATATTTCCTATTCTATAATATTGCTTTCTATGAAATAATGTTTTAACTTGTTTAATGGCACAAATCACTCTTGGAAGGAGAGGATTGCCTGTTTAAAAGAAGAAGAAGAAAAATATTAATTTAAAACAATGTGACGCGAAATAATTGATAAACTCTTTTTTTTTTTTTTAATTTCTTCTCTTAGACCACTTTCATGGAAATGGGTACATATGTGTATGTATATAATTATTACTTTTATTAATGGCAAATAGTGAACAAGAATTACAGAGTGTAGTGGGTAGGATGTACGATGCAAAGAAAGTAACCTTAATATTATTATTTAATAATTTACAGAGCATTATCAGTTCAATATGATTTATGAACTATAACTAAAAATATAGTCTTTATACCTTTCAAAAATGCTCATACTTTACTATAATGCAACTACCCTTGGACATCACTCTTCCATCGCTCTCCGTCTTCCGCTGTGGTGATCACTTGGGGCCACTGATAGTTCCATCTTTCTCTTTCTTTCTTTCATTTGCCGGCTCCATGTTCTTCTAGCTCGTCCTACATGTCATCTTTCCTCTGGCACTGATGAGGAAACCTGTTCAGGCAGTCTTTCGTTTCCCACGTGAAGGATATATACAAGCCAATATATACAGCGGCTTCATCCCAAGAGCCTATGGGATGATATCGATCCTGATTTGATATCTTAACGTCATTCCCGCTACTCCTCTTAGGGATTTCATCTCGGCAGCCTGTTGTCTCGACCGATTCTTCTCCATCAATATCCAATATTGATGGCCATAGGTCAAGGTAGGGATGTAAACTGACTTAAAAATGTGACAAGAGAGCCTTCTTCATATTATTTTTAAACTAATATGGTAAGTCGGAGGGGGGGGGGGTTATGATGGTATCTGAAGGGAATGACGATAAGAATACTGGAATAGAGAATAATGGACCAGGTGTGAGGATAAGGAAGACAGCTCGACTCGCTTGATGATGTCGCTGTCCCTTTCTTCTGATGTTCACACCAATATGACACTGCCACGACAGGTGACCGATGAACCCACCTTCCAATGTTCAATGAGCTGGACACACAATACTCTGTCGAGTACTTTCCAATGTTCACAAAATGGCGATCACATTTCTACTTCAATCTCGGCCTCCCAAAACCGACAAGCCGAGCCGAGAGGCAATTAGGTATTGACGGAATTGGGCTAGACGAGAGAGAAAATAAAGGTGACAACAATATCTACATTTAACAATAATAAATCGAGCAAGCGCATGGAATATATGAATAAAATGTGTACGTCTACTGATAATAAAAACGAATATTTGCGAATATTGAATAGTAAGTTATGTATGAAACAAAATATACATCGATTTTTGTTAGATATTAAAAAAACCCTACTTGTATATTGTTGGCTTCACGGCGCTAGTAATTAGTTATCTGATGAAACACTTCTGAAAATATTCTCGCGAGATGAAATGGTTTCCAGGAACCAAATATGTATTAGCAGAAATAACATTTTCTCGATCTGCGATACATTTTGGAATTCTTTTATTCCGCCTCCCACGCCGAATAATTATTGTTCCGAGATAAAACGCTTCAGACTTCCCGGCGAGGAAAATGACTTTCCCGAGATACCGGAATTATTTCAGCAAATGGACCGAAAACTCATAATGATGCCAAATTCTGAGCAGTAGTCAATATTATCTAATGAGTGTAGGCATGAACATATCTGAAATTTTGTACTATTCTATAGTATCAATAATATAAAATTAACCACTTTTTTAAACGTATTTGAAATTATTAAGGTTTTAATCAATACAACGTTTTTAGTAAAGGTAGCCACATACAGTTAAACTTTAATCATCTAATCTACGTCTATTTTTTTTCATTTACTGGAAAACAACCGGTAAACCGGAAATGGGAAGAATTATTTATCGTTTACCGGTAATTGTAATTTGACGGTAAATTGCAAGCCCTAGGTCTAATGTCTACAGAGTACCAGGTCTTCTATTTATATAACGTGTGCTTAGTAGTATTCCTAATGGAGGATGTCTTTGGGTAGTTTAAAACGCGCGTGGATGTTTATGTCACACACGGTAAGGACGTTTATTGATGAATTTTGGTGCTGAGGAATCCCAGCATAAAAATGTTGGGCGAGGTGTTTAATGAATTCCTTTATGGGAGGAATACCTAAGTCGTGGTACTTATTTGACGCCTGACCATATTTTGTGAACTTGTGAGATATTTAGAAATTGGTGGTTTGACTGGACTTAAACACCGCCCGCCCAGGAATACAAACCTAATTAGTAATGAGACGAATCTTGTTTTATATAAAGGATTTATTCGGGTATGGGTGACTCGTTGGAGCTCCTTAGGTGGGTAGTTAGACCGTCTTGCGTGGGTGGGACTCCACCTACGCGCCTACCTCTCACTCTCCATACCTCGTGTTTAGTCTGTCCGTGTAAGTGTGACTCAATCCGTTATGTGTCTCGTCCACTGTCCTTCTATTGGAAGTATTTTTGATGAATGGATCCCTTAGTGTCTGCCATGAACTACAGCACCTTAATTTTACATCTGTATTTAATATCTATGGATTTACGTTATATGATTTTTTATGAATAAAGACAGCACTTAAGGGACGCTGGAGGGATCTTAATTGCTAATAACCCCATTGAATTTCTTCTCCTTTTCGTTTTAAAATCGCGTATTTTTATTAGCTTCGATGAAAGGGGCCGACAAGGAAATCCTAGCTTATAAATCGATCCCAAAAATAGGTGGTCCCCCCCCACTTCCAGCTGTCCTTTTTAAAAAAAAAAACGCTTGTCGTGAATGTGTTTGTGCCACGTGAGTCGGGAGTACAGCGTGACGCCAAGGTACTTGATGTCACGGGTCATGGGGATGTTTTCTCCAAACATCTCTATGTTGGGCCTGTGATGTGTTGATCTCTTTGGAAAGAGAGTGGCGGCACTCTTCGATGGGTTTATGTCGACTCGCCACTTTTTGCACCAGACCTCTACGAGGGTGGCTAGTTATTGTACTCTGCGGATTGCTATTGTGGGTTTTATTGAGGTGTATGAGATGGCGGTGTCATCTGCACATTGGACTATTTTTGGGCATTTCACTGGAGAAGATGGTAAATCATAGTGGCGACAGAAGGGAGCCTTGCGGAACTCAAACAAACGCACAAATTTACACAAACTCATGTATTTGTTCCAAACATTCATTACCTACAAGTATTTTGCACGGTGTTTTGATTTCCTTCTTCTCGAGTACCATCGAGTTGTATATCATATTTATAATTGAGCAAAACGTGTCCAAAATATGTAGCATTCCTTCGTTTGATAGATTTTCTTAGTTCTCTTGGCTTAGCATGGTAATACATTCAATTCAGGAGATATTTAGCGTGCGTCGATAGTCTCATCTCAATTGCATCTAGCGGTTCAATGGTGGATTTTTTTAAGGTCAAAGCATCACGGGTATGACAACATTTATCAGGTGCTCGGGCTTATAATTATACGAAAATTAAGCGTAGCATTTAAATCATTGTACATCAATAGACAATTTAAATGAAGTCAAATTTGAAAACATTGGAAATTGTCAGACGCGGAAAATGACAAATTTTTGTGCGTCTACAAAGTGTTATCATAAAGTATTATTTATATTCGATTGGACCCGTGTGCGTGTGTGTGTGTGCTGAATCTGTAAGCCCCGTACGGGTTGGGAGGGGGGGGGGGTGAGAGGGGAACAGGTAGCGCCGGGAAGCAAATGGAAAACAAACAGAATGTTGAATAATCTTATGCGGAACCATTCAAGTGGCATCCATTTTCCGATCTGTTAGTTCCGAGACAGACCGCCGGGTGCCGCCTCGTTTCAGCGATGGAAAATCGTCAATTGTGCGGGAGAAAATAATTGTGTTCGTGAAATAAAAATGTCTACTTAAATATTTGGATTTAATTGAGCGCGCTTGTTGATCTAGCGGTTGGGACACTCACCTGGTTCACACTCATCCAGTGGTCGGCGGTTCGGGCCTCATTTGAGGAGACCTGCAAGACAGTTCTATTTTCATAGTAAAATATTTAAGTGAAACAATTATTTTTGACAGCATTAAAGAATTAGAAATGAAGGATTATTTTTTGACAGCCCTGAACTTCCAAAACTATTAGACGAAAACAGTTTAATGTTGTAATTGTATGTTAAAATGAAGTTTGAAAGATAAATGAAATTTAACCACCACTGCTTCACACTTCATATTTAATTTTAATTGGTTAGAAAGATGTTAAATTAATTTGTAGCATAGCATTTTTCGAAAGCGAATCCTGGTGGATTGATTAGAGAGAGCATGAGAAATAGGCTGGAAGCTTTCGAGTTATGGTGATGGAGAAGGATGGCAAAAAAAGAGGTCCATAATACACACCATCGAAAATTGAAGAGACACAGCTTTATTAGGGGCGGTTGTGTGATAATGACTAACTTTTTAATTATAATAATTTTTAACTAACACCCGCGGTTAAAATCGTTTGCGGGTTGTTCGAACATCAAATTTACTATTGTCAAAGCGAGATGTTTATAGGCGTGACAGATAATCATAAAATATGGATATTTTCGCCTCTGCGTTTGAAGTAATGTCACATTGGTGGTGAATAATTATATATTTAATTTAAGAAATGCTAACCATTAACCATAATTAAATAGCAAGACTATTTGGTGGAGTATTGTACCTAATTATGACAATTTATAAAACAACTATTACAGCAAATTCCAGATTAATCTCTGGGTAATTCCAGTTAACATTATCTGGGTAAGAAATTTGATATGAAAATTTAAGCGATACTTTTAATTGTACATTCACCATTGAACCCAGAATACGTGCTCACTAAGCGTATGTCTTACAGCTGGACCAAACAAACAGGTCGATTTATTTACTTTCGACCACAAAACAATTCTGTTTTCTTACCATTTTGATATTTTCTTTCTACATTCACATTTCAATATATTTTTATTAAATACTAATTTAATGTATTAATTATAAATATATACATATAAAATCAATTTTGGCGAAAAATATTGTTTTTGCGCTACCGGGATTCGAACCTGGATCTCTGTTTCCAATCCAGGGAAGTACACTACCAATTGTGTTATAGCGCCAATATTTTTCATGACAAATTTTCAAACCTATATGTTACACTTTTTTAAATTAATACATCTGTCGTTACATTATTTGAAAGCCATTTACATTGCTTTTACGTAATCTCAAATACCTTTGAGTAAACCAACTACAGACGCCAGAATTATCAATTCATTTTTATTAAATTTTGTATTTAATAAAATAAATTAGTATTTAAAACATCACAGACCTATATTCTGAATAATTACAACTTCACAATAAGAATGTGTTCTCCTTAATAATATTTTATTGTTTAAACATTAATTATATACCCCTTTTTCGCTTGAAAAGTACATCAGTAAGTCCTCAACTTCAAAAGAGATTTTTTTTACTGACAATGCTAGATTACTGTGATGTCCTTGGGATTGTATTGTTATGTGTGTGAGTGCCGCACCACCAGCGTGCGTGCGCGCGTGCGAGGGTACAAACGGCGGCGCGCGGCAGGGCTCGGCCTCTTTCTCTGCGTGTTAATCGGCTTAATCGTTTGACCTATACTAGTAATATACCATGTATTAAATTGTAATGTAAAATTGTTACAAAGTGCATTTCTTGGACCTTCACATTACGAGAATTACACTGAAGACGTACTTAGAAGACAAGTACGTAACAATTACTCCCTTGAAACTCTGCTCGACGACATGTGATTTTCAAATCTAACCAAATTTAACGTCAAACTGTTTAAAAAAAAAACTTCTAAATATAGGACTAATTTTCAATAGTGGATAAATCTAGTCAGGTTTATTTTCAAACAGAGCCAAATCCATTTCATCACTCTTAGCAGACACCATCTTTCTAATTATCTTACATTGTTAAGTTGATCGGAGAGACTACATATTGTTTTTTTGCTGTCAAAAAATAGTGAATTTATTTTAAAATTGGATTTGACCAAATTTTTAAATTTCCTCCTGATACGTTTCTTTATAAATATGCACTCCTTCCAGTGTAAACATAATATGAATGACTTTATTTAATGTCATGTCATCAAAAATCCAGGAAAAACAAGTTTATTGCAATCGTTAATATTTAGGAATAGTTTACATAAGTAGCTACTACTGAACAATAGAACAAGGAAAATCACGAAAATATATATCTATAAAAATCTAAATATATTTATATATACGTATTGTATCTGTGGGCTCTTTTCGAAATTTTTTGAGTGGATTCATAATGAAATGTATCTCTTTGACAAGTGCTTACAGTAGATATTCGTAATTTTATCAACTTGATAAAACGAAATAAACTTGACATTTTGGTTTGAAACGTAAATAGAATGTTTTGACTTGAAAGGATTTGGGTTAAAAAAAGGTTTGAGCACAAAATCAGTGATACAATTTAACCATTCTTTTCCATTAAGAAAACAGTATTTCCAAAATTTTTCCTCTCTTTTATGTCGCGAAAAGTCAAAGATTCCCCCAGGCAAAGTGACATCTACCGGTGGCGATAATATAGAAATACTATCTCAATACAGGGGTGTAAAGGTCGTCGCAATATCAGACATTCTCTGGCTTGAAACTTTAATAAACATCGAATGGATGGAATTGAGATACTTACACGACCGCACGAAAAAACAATAAACCACACAAGTTCAACGTGTGCGTTATCACATTAAATTGGCAATTTCGAGGGACTTATTCTTAAACCTCCCAAGTTCAATTCAAAAGGGAGGGAATGACGTATTGTTATTACGTTGAACTTTGAGTATTTTGGCATCTAGACCAGACTCACAAAAGTATGTTTAGAAATATTTATTTACACCTATTCAACGAAAGTTGTTTATTCTCATTTCGATTCGTTAATATTACATTTTGTATTTTTTTTATTACTTTCAGTTATTAATATCTTAATACCATCACAGGTTGGCTCCGTTATCATCGTACCGGAGCCGTACCTGTACAATTTAACGTGAGACTCGTTATCATATTAAATTCAGAGGACAGCCAGAGAGAAGCTATAGAAATCATGCACCCCTAAAAGGGGTGGGTAGACGTCACATTTATGTGTTGCAGTCGCAGAACTCGGGCACAGTCCGGCAGAAATTCACCCTGTTCAGGTCGCAAGAGGTGCGAGGGAGAGCCAGTAGAATGCTCCGTTAGGTCTCTCATGTTTATAAATAATTAAATCATATTATTTATATAAAACGACTTTTCATATCTGTACGGCGAGATTTATTTATTTATTTCATAATGTCAATTTCGGTGGCTCCCCCCGCACTCCCAGCGCGACTGAGAAGACACTCCGTCACACAATTGATAAGATACGGTAGTTTGAGGATGAAGGTTATGAATGAATGGATGAATTTTTGTGTGATATTGATGTATGTATGTAATCAGAAGGATTGAAGAATGATAAAGTGCCAATATTCACCCAAAAAATAAAGCAAAATGTTATTGCAAAATAAAACTTTGAGAATAATACTCGGATCAGTGCAATGCTGAAAGAACTGAATATGACGACCTTCAAGCAGAAGATATATTTTAATATGAGATAGTGAAATTGAATAGATTTAAAGTGAAACTGACCAGATATGTAAAAGAAAAGACTTGTTGAAAAGATCTTGTTTATATATAGGAGTGCTTACGTATGCACTATGTTAAGAATTGAATAAATAAATACCCTCAAGTTCGTTTGATATCGCAGAGTGTGGTACGAAGTGCGCAATCGTGTCGAACTTTGAAGATGTATGTGTGTGTGAAAGGCGGCATAACCTGCCAAAAACTACTTACGGATTGCACTGAAGTTATTTGTATAAAGATAGAAGTTACTGCTTGGTGCGCGGAATTGCTATTGGAGGCGATTTTAGCTGCTGTTTTGAAGACGTTGATAGGAAGTGTAATCGTGATTCAGCCCAACCGAGTGCAGCTGACCGCGTCTGTATTGTTGTGGTAATTGATACGATTACCGTCTTTCTGGGTGCGTTCAGCATCGCTGCTGTCGGTGAAAGAGAGTGCAAGCGATAGTGGTATATGTATTTGTGGTTTACAACAACGCATCCTGGGACGGGCGCGAAAAACGTACATTGGACGATTTTTCACACTTCACATTAAAATTGACATAACTCCACTTGCAATGATTTCAACAACTGAATATTTTATAGTTAGTTGTGATGGTTAAATCGTTATTTAAACCATTATTGTGACTGATTGTGTTCGATTTTAATGATGTTTGGTATCTGATTATTCAAAAATCTTCGAACAATAATTTGATCACTTAAAAGTAAACCTTACTTGCCATCATGCCGTTTCCACGCTGGGGTAGGCAGAGAGGATAGAGCGTCACACTCTTCTGTCCTGACACACGATTCTCGCCTCATCCACATTCATACATCTTCTCATACAAGTTCGCCGATTGTTGAGGCTTCTAACAGAACCATCCTCCATTAACTGGTTTACCTGGTCGTGCCAAGTCTTCTGCGGACGTCCTCTATTTCTGGTGCCATCAACATTTGCGTCATATATCTTTCTTACCATTCTCTCCTCAATCATCCGTTCCATATGACCGAACCACCTAAGTGATCCTTTCTTAACCTTACTCACTATACTAACATCAGCTTTACGTTCTTTCCTTATTTCTTCATTCTTTACTCTGTCATAAATAGATTTGTCACATATACGCCTAAGTGATCTAATTTCCCTCCAACAGTTAAATCTTATTAACGAGAACACATTATTATTGTGAAGTTGTAATTATTCGAAACATAGGACTGTGATAATTTAAATACTAATTAAATGTATTAATTTGACAGATATACATATAAACTCAATTTTATTGAAAAATATTGTTGTTGCGCTACCGGGATTCGAACCTGGATCTCTTTTCCAATCCGGGGAAGGTGCATTACCAACACCGCGCGGTACTTTTGAACGACAAATTTTCGAACCTATATGTTACATTTTTCAAATAAATACATTTATCTTTTCATTATTTTTAAATTTGTATGTTGTAGGTTAGAAAATTTATCGACAAAATTACTGTCGCTGTAGCATAGTTTGCAATGAGATCCAGGTTCGAATCAAAGTAGCGCAACAACAATATTTTTCGATAAAATTGATTTTACGTGTGTATTTTTCTTATTAATACATTTATTTAGTAGTTAAATTTAGTTACCAATCATCGTTATATACCGGTTTATCATCACTAATATTTAGGCATTTCCAACCAGTCTTTACTAAACATAAATTTTAGCTTTTTAAAACAAGTACTGTGTTTAAAACGCGTACTTCTCGAAGCTACGAATTGTTCACCTTGCTCTATTATACTATAAACAATAATATCACATACAATAATAATAATAAGGGAAAATGTTTAAAAATGTCGCTTTTGTAGTAAAATCCTTCTTCCATTATTATGGGTACAGTTATCATTATTATTATTATTAGTATTACGATTCAGAAACTACGAATGGGGCGATCCAAGGGCAGACAAAAGGCGACGGGAAAATCAGGTTGGCAGCATCTAGAAAGTTCCTTTTGTTCTCACAGAATATTCTCGAACTATTCAAAGTGGGAGTTTTCCAATATTCTTCGAGCTCTCGAATGAATCATCTACTTTCCGAGACAATTAGGGAAATTACCCTAATCGTACTAACGAATAACGTCGAACGATAACTTTTACTGAAATAATTGTGTTAGTTCAATTCCTACATACTTTACATTTTTTGTAGCATCATGTAGGTAGTTACCCAATCTAAGAGCCAATCTCTGATGTCGGAAGTCATCATTAACAAAAATAATTGTATTAGATGTATAAACGTATACCAACATATATATATATATATTTTTTAAATTTATTTACACCCTATCCCGAATCGTTTTGAGAATTGTTTACTCTAGTTTCTAGTACTTTTTTTTTTATTACATTCATTCATTATTAATAATACCATCATAGGTTCGCTCCGGTATCATCGTACCAGAGCCATACCTGCACAATTTGACGTGAGACCCGTTATCACATTAAATTCAGAAGGGAGCCAGAGAGAAGCTATAGAAATCATACGCCCTCAAAAAGGGAGAGTAGACGTCACATTTATGTGTTGCAGTCGCAGAACTCGGTCACAGTCCGGCAGAAATTAACCCTGTCCAGGTCGCAAGAGGTGCGAGGGAGAGCCAGTAGAATGATCCGTTAGAACTCTCTAGCCATTGCTCTTCCCGGTATAGTCCATCCCAGCGACCCCCAGCGAGTGACCTACACCCCTATAAATTCCTTTAATTTCCCCATAATGCATCATTCATAATCACGCAGTCCCAGAGGATGGACTCCGGCGTCTGCCTCACCTGAGCGCAAACACACCACGGTTCATGGACAAGTCCTAGGTCGAAGAGTTTACTCATGAAATGCCCATGGTCCTAGACCATCGATTAAAACTGATTGTTAACTTAATATTTAACTAAGCTAATGATAATAATCCGTTTATTTTAGCGTGATTAGGGTTTATTTTTTTATTAAGACCCGATTAACCATAAAGATAATACATATAATATAATACACTTAAGTAACAAAATAATATTTTTATTATATATTATGAAAAGAAAAGCAAAATAAAAGATTAAAAAAGTTTACACATATATAGACTGTTTTTTTTTAGAAATATAATTTTTTTAAATTGCCATGGGTGCCGCGCCGCGGCTGGTTCAAATAAAGCGCAATCTGGAAGTTCAATTTCGACCACTTTGGAGCAGCTGGGGCCGTATATCAGCAAATACGCGATGAATGTTGGCTTCCAAGTCGTATATCGTCTCTGGTTTATCGGCGTAGACTAGCGACTTCACATATCCCCACGGAAAATAATCCAAAGTTGTTAAATCACACGATCTTGGAGGCCAATTATGCGCTCATCGAATATTTCCTTTAATAAATTGATTGTGGCGCGCGCTGTGTGGCATGTTACGCTGTCTTGTTGAAACCACAGCTCTTCAAAACCACGGCATTCAATTGGGGAACGAAATTGTCAGTAATCATGGGATCTATTGCTGTGCATGGTAGTGAATCGACTTATTCGGGTCCTCCGAATACGCTCCACTGCAGCAACAGTTTGTTCGGTGCGCACTGTATGACGTCTCTGTTGATGCGTATTATCAAATAGAGTATGCGTGGTGCAAAAACGAATTACTAGCTCGAATCGACCGTAAAATGGACGTAGCGCACAGTAAGTTTCGCAAACTAAACCACGATTTTCGTAACAAATTTGCAAACGTTGTTCTGGCATAAGTCTATTGATGGTGAAACGGCAAAAAAAACTGAGCACAAATCGGTTGTCAGCTGTCAAATTAACTGTTACTGTAAAAAATATTGCCAATTCTAAAAACAAACCTCTAAAAAACACATTTATATACGAATATAAACAAAATATAAATACTGCATTTCAGTCACGGCTATTATTGTATCTGTAGCTATTTTGCACTCGTTAGCATTCTCTGGTCAGGAAGCCAGCTTTTCATGAGAGCGTCGCTTGCACTAGAGAGTTGATGCTGAGATACAGCCGCAACTTAACGCCAGCAACTCGACGTCTTAGAAGTGGAACGAATTCATGCATACGGCCTTCGGCAAATATTGTAGATGCGTTACAATAACGCGCCAACCCGAACAGTATTCTTTATGAGTTGTTGTACTGAATTCGGGGACGTTTGTACGTCACTTGTTTGTATTTCGACCACAGCTCGTAGGAATACATGCTGGTGAAGAATAATTTAAACAGGATCCTCTTCACCTCCTCGCTGCATCGGTAGAAACGCCGTGACAGCATATTCGCACGAACGCTTAACTGTCTCCTCTGTCGTCTTGTCCATCTTCACTGAATATATGGCCAAGGTATTTTATCTTCTTTTGAACGTTCAGTTTCGTCCCATCCAGCCACATGGAAGTGATGTTATCTGAACTTTTTTCATACATTATCGATTTGCTGGCATTGTACAAAATATCGTGTTTACTGGGATATATTTCATAAACATCAAAAATAAATTATTATCGTATTATTACTATGATAACGGGTATATTTTATTTATTTAATTTACAGATATTCTAGTTATTCACAGGTTTTTCTTTACGTATGGTGTGAACGATATAAAAATATCAGTTGTAAAAACATTACGTCTAATATTACTGCGACCCTTGGACGACATCCTTTCGTGTCTTCAATTTCTTTTTCACATGGTGATGTTCTAAAGAAACAAAAGAATGTACACGATGGGTACCGTCGATACCTCATTCTTTTTCTTCCCTTACAGGCTTGTCCCGACACAGCTCCCCTTAGAAGTGATAGATCAATACACCCGCGTCCCCGGGGATGGGAACAAAAAACGAATGATGAAAGAATCGAGAAGGGCAGAAATGAAAATACCTTTTACTAAAACAACCCCGAGGCCCGAAATACTGTGGAGTATGTGACACCAATTTCGTGGTTTAATGTGAAAGTCAACCGATTTTGTCTCCCTCTTTTTTATTCGTCTTTTAACTACACGGCATCTGTTGGTCAAACTGAAAATCAATCGGGGTAGTTTTCACGAGTATATATTATATGGGTACAAATATCGGAGAAAAGGCAATAAAAGAGGAATGAAAGAAATCGTGAGGCATTTTAACGGGTGAAACAAATTCGATCGTTATTTGAATTACTTTTTGCATAATTGAGGCCCTATTTTACCAATACCAGCTCGGATATTGACCTCAAGTGCTTGGATCGTTTCTGGAGCATTAGCATAGACCTTATCTTTCACATAACCCCGAATAAAAAAGTCCGGAGTGGTTAAATCCCACGATCTGGGCGGCCAATTGATGTCTCCGAAACGAGAAATTACGCTTCCAGGAATATTCTGATGTAATAAGTCGATTGTTCCCTTTTACGAAATGTTTCCGCGAAATTTTCACAATTTTTAGAGTGATTTTTCACAATTTTTATAGCGATTTTTCACAATTTCAATGCGCTTCTCAATCGTGTATCAAGTCATTTTAGTTTTTATTTGATAGATGTCACATGACATTTCAAAGCTTGAAAAATCAAAAAAATAGAGTTATGTTTAAAATAGCAATTGATTTTGGATCACCATTATGTGTTGCAAATCTACGCTAGAGTAAATAAATATAGTAAATCATTTATGTTACTAAGGAGAACACATTCTTATTGTGAAGATGTAATTATTTAGAACATAGGTCTGTGATATTTTAAATACTAATTAAATGTATATCTTTCTAATTAATACATTTAATTTATGTTCAGAATAATTACAACTTCACAATAATAATATGTTCTCCTCAATAATATATAAGCTGTATCCGATATCGGTTTACTCAAAGGTATTTGAGATTCCGTAAAAATAATGTAGATGTCTTTCAAATAATGGAACGATAGATGTATTAATTTGAAAAGTGTAACATATGGGTTCGAAAATTTGTCATTTAAAGTACTGTCTACTGTAGCACAGTTGGTTAATGCACCTTCCCCGGATTGGAAAGAGTACCATCCGTATAGCAACAACAATATATTGCGATAAAATTAATTTAATATGTATATCTTTCTAATTAATACATTTAATTACTATTTAAATAATTTATGATAGTAAAGAATGAAATTTTTTAGTGTGAATTTATAGCTGATCTTAATTTGATATAAAAAGAGGCGCTCGTACGCATCGAAGATGTATGAATGTGGGAGAAGTAAGATTTATGTGTGAAAGCAGAAGAGTGGGTTGATGTTAAATTAGTTTATAATCTATATTAAGTAGATATAGTTGGACATTTGACTTTGTATAAACCACAAGGACTGGTGTACAACTTCGTCAGGACTGTTGTACGCCGATCTTGATGAAGATGCGTTAGTATGGAAACCAGTTGATGTAAAAATAAATAATTCACAATTGTTTATACACAGTTAAATATAGAAAACAATTTTTAATTATGTCTAATGACAAAGTTAACGATACAAAGATAAACAATAAGATATTATATATGAGCTACTGATTCGAGTACCGCACAAAAATGAATATTTTGATTTTATGTATTATTAATGTTAATTGCATTTGAATATGATCTCACAACATCCATCGTCTATACATGTCTTGATAATTAACACTGCAATTAAATATATTAATTAGAAAGATATACATATAAAATCAATTTTATCGAAAAATATTATTGTTGCGCCACCGGGATTCGAACCTGGATCTCTCTCTTAACCGGGGAAGGTGCATTATCCAACTATGCTACAGCGACAATATTTATACCGATGAATTTTCGAACCTACATGTTACTTTTTTGATATTAATACATTTAATCGTTCCATTATTTGTATCGCGGTAGCGCAACAACAATATTTATCGATAAAATTGATTTTATATGTATATCTTTCTAATTAATATATTTAATTCACATTAATTCAATAATAAGATCATAGTCAAGAGATCGGATGAGAGGAATTCGGACGAGAGGACCTCGTCGAGACGTTGCCTCAGCTCTACTGCGAGAGGTCGTAATTCTGGTTACAGAAAAGTTGTAGACTGGTCCGGAATTTTTTTACAATTATTTATTTGTTATACGAGAATCAAATTAAAATAATCGGTAAACCATGATTGTGTTCAAATCGCATGGCATCCGAGCACACGCGAACGAATGTGAGCAGCCGACGAGTTCACCAAATTACAACTAATTAAATCTAGCGCATGAGAGAAGTTGGAACTATGATTCCATGTGACATTACTTTAATTATCAGTGTGTTTACTAGCGTATTATCACAAAAACCGAACAGTACGAGGTTTAATAAAAAAACATGTGAAATTTTCGTTTTTCTCAAAAAATCTTTATTTAACAAATTTTAGATATCTCATAGAGACAAAGCTATTTTTTAATTATATTTAATGGAAAATATATGGAAGTATGGGGTAATTATAGAGCTTGGCTTCAGTTGCCTTAAGTGATCACATTATAATGTGTGTAAATATGTGCACTCGTTTCGAGTACCACCACACCTTCGCCATCTATGGACCAAATTTGCAAATAAATTTTTCTTTTCAGCATATATATCATCACTATTAGAATCAGATTTTTTTTAAATATTCTATATCTATAAAATATTTTTTAACATATACTAAAATACACCTGAAAAATCAATATTTATTTATTCATCAATATTCATTTTGTCCCCCATCAGGTATAATACGCCTGTGCCAGCAATTTTGCCAATCTTCGAAGCACTTCTGGTATGACGTTTAGCTCCTTCCTTAGCGATTCTGTCTTTATCTTCTCAGTGTTGGCAAAACGTCGTCCATTCAAGATTTTTTCATCTTCGGGCATAGGAAGAAGTTGCAGGAGATCATGTCCGGCGAATACGGAGGCTGAAGCATCATAGCGGTGTTGTATTTGGCCAGAAATTACGAACAAGCAGTGAAGTGTGATCAGATGCATCATCTTATGTTCGATGCATAAACGCATGTATATTTAAAATAAAATAAAATTATACATGTCTCATGAAGACGAAGGAACTAATTTTATATGGGATCTTGCATTCAAGTATGGGTATTACAGGACTTACTGAGTGTCTACCTTAATTTACCATCTTCATGTAATACTACGTTTTTTATGAATTTATGTAATATGATTTTTTGTGAATAAAGACAGCACTTAGGGGACGCTGGAGGGTTAAAAAAAATTGCTAATAACCATCTAGAATTTCTCCTCATTTTTTGTTTTGTAATTGAATTAAAGTCGCGTATTTTTGATTAGCCTTGATAAGTGGGACCGACAAGAAAGCCCTAAAAGCCGGAAAATGATGCCTACCCCCCTTCCTCGCCCCACCACCTGTTCTTAATTAGGGCTAATGACCTGTCCTCGGCTGGCTTAAGTGATCAGTTTACACAATGTAACGTTCACCAATTCTACCCATCGTTGACAGCCACACCTATCAAGTATTTTCTTACAACTACGATACACAGTGGAACCGTAATTAAAGTTTTCCCTCCATTTGCGTGTTATTTCGTTTTAGTGTATTATAAACTCTATTTTACGTTTGTCTTTCCCGCGATTTACGTCTAAAATTGATTGAAATTTGTTCGCTGTACGCCAAGAGCGTGTTGGTCGTTTGCTTGTCGTATACAAGCATTTTTCATTCTAATATCTACGTAATTTGTACGTTTTGTTGTTTTATTATTTTTTACAAGATGGAGTCAGTAAGAAAATTGGGTAGAAAATAGTAAAGACGACATTGATGGATGGAAAAGAAGAAATGATAACATTTTACAGAGACATTCACTCCAACGTAATAACATAGGACGTAGTGGAAATTTATTAAATAATAAACGAAAACTTGACAGAAGTGACTGCTCATCCCATAAAACCAGTTCCAATAAAGGACGATACCGTATTAAGCCATATTGAAGGATACCATCAGAATCCTTTAATTTAATTCATATATTGAAAGAATTATTTCAAAACAACAACAAAATATGCAGCAAAACACATTGTTAGATTTTTTCAATAAAAAAAAATATTTTTTTAAATACCCCCAATTTACATTTTCCCACTATTTACATTTTTTTTTTGTTGGTCCCTTCGAAAACTTAAAATTGGGGTTTCAATAATTGCGTTCTTACAAAAATTTGGACACACTCAAAATATTCTAAGCAAAAAAAGAGTTGAAGAATACCAATTATAAAAGTAATGTATAAGTTGCGGGCAAAATTGAGAAAAACACAGGCACAGAATTGAGAAAAATAATACGAGACCGAAATATGTGTCTCGTACATTTAAATTCGGAGCCAATAACACCCCTATCGCGGCCCGTAATAATATGAAGTCCACGATGTAGAAATACCAAATTTTGGGCAATTCCCAATCCACACATCTCCGTGAAGAATAAATAACACCCGCCCTGATACGTTCCGTTCGGCGGGCCAATTTTTGAACAACCCTCGGGACGCGTGACAGCGAAAGGGTTAAAAGTGGACAAACGGCGGCAATTTTAAAGGATTTCCGCCCATGTGTAGCCGAGAGAGTCATTTTCTTAGTAAATTATTGAACTCACATTCACCTGAAGGGGTAGCACGCTCGCCCGCACATCTGGGATTCGAATCTGTATTTATGATACACGCCTCGCCAACGGTTTTATCTCGGTGACTGTGATGACATTGCAATTTTTTTCAATCCATACAAGGACACATTCACAAGTGTACATGCGATCTACGTCGTAAAATTTATGGGCTGGGAGCGCGCGGCATGCTTAGCAACCCCACCAATTCTCACCGCGTCTCCTGGAGATATGTTTGGGAGTCCAACCCCGCACTTTAATATTCAACATTACTTCTCCGGTGATGTAAACTGAGTTGACATTGCCTCTAATTATGTGATTATCTCCGTAAATATACTAAATACAGAGTTCACATTTTAAGTATCACTCTGTAATATATTTATGTATAAGATAAAATAATTACAATATATAAGTATTTACCATACGCAACAATAAAAAACGTTTTCTCGAAGAACCTGACGTGATTTGTATGTGTACATGAGGAGTGGTGCGGAAGTCGTAGTGCGCGGGGCTCGGGGTGCCGGATGCCGATCGTCACTTTAATTATGCAGCAGTCCACTCTCGCGAGGCACGGCGAGAGGAGCCGAGCAAGAGAATGTACTAGAGCTCTCGGCTTGCATCGCCTATTCTCGTATCGTATTCATCCCACGCCTCGCCTCGTTCTGTTCTGCCAGCAGTCCACTCTCCCCGAGACTCCTCACCTCGCCGCGATTCGTCAGCGCTTCGACCGGAACGGAGCGTAGACGGGGCGAGGAGAGGCGTGCGAGGCGAAGCAAGATGGCACGAGACAACCTGTTTCGACACGAGAATAGGCGATGCTGGCATTCTGGTCGGAGCGCGGACGAGGCGGGGCGAGGTAAGGAGCATCGGGGAGAGTGGACTGCTGGCATTAGTGGCAGAGCGAGAGCATACACTGGCCGAATTAGACGCGTCTTATACGTCTTTGTGCTGTCGTTTCGTATGAACAATATTTTTTCTCATTTTTAGCACTTTTTCCACAATAATTGATATATATATATCAACTATTATTTTAATGATTAATATAAATAATAAATGTAAAATATTCATATTTATCCGACATAAAAATAGCAAAAAGTCTCCGTGTACACTGAGTTTACAGCACCGGAGCGCACGTTATTATTTTAACACCGTATGGGAAAGGTTAACTACCGCGATGTATTTTGTTTAGTACATGCTTAATGTGAAAGTAAATTCAGTGACAATAAACAACCAGCTGCTGTAAGAGAGTACAATTTGAAAAGGCAGAGCTATCCTGGACTAGCTGTACAGATTCGGTTACTAACCATAACCAAACAATAGTGGTCTTACTAAAGGACGACACGTAAGTATATTCCACTCAGGACTACACATTAATTAATATACATACGAGTAATCATATGATACTTGTCAAAATACAGATTACTCCAGAAAATGCATGACTTTAAATACTATTTAGCAAGTAAACCATTCGACCCTTAAACTATATGAGTCTATTCTGAGTTTAATGTTAATTTTTAAAATATTTTATTAAATAAATTCATTTCGATTTAACAATAAGTAAAAAGTATAACATTTAGGTCCGGTTGTGTGATCAGTAGTAACTTTTTACTACAGTAAAAAAAATTACTAAAGTAAAAATTTTGGGTTGTTTGATCGTGATCAAAAAAAAAATTTACTTCTCGAAAGTACATCTCGTAGTAAACTCATTTTACTCTGCGATATCCGTAAGTAGTCGATAGTTAAATATGGCGAACTTTTCACAGCTGTTCCAAGTCATCTGACACATTATTATAACTTTGAAAGTTGCAGTATACGACAATGAATCATTCAAAATCCCGCTATTTTAGTGATGAGAGTTCGTCCAATGATGATCTCGTTGTTTAATATACATTATTACACATAATACGAAGAAATGTCACTGCCAGATTCGAGCGCAGAGGCGAAAAAATCCATAGATAAAGCACATTTTATGATAATTCGCCACGCACATAGACATCTCATCTATGATTTGACAATAGTTAATTTGGCGTTTGAACAACTCGCAAACGATTTTAACCACAGGCGTTAGTTAAAAGTTATTATAATAAAAAGTTACTAACGATCAAAGAACCGGCCGTTTCGATATTATATATAATACATACGATGTGGTTGTTGGTCTAGTAGTTAAGACACTCGCGTACTCATCCAGCGGTCGATAGTCTCATTCCAGGAGATCAGCAAGTTAGTCTTATTTTCGTTTCCTAGTTTTGCTTAGTTTGAAAATTCTAAGAATATTGATGTGACACGTAAACCTCTATTTAAAAAAAAATTTAATCACGGATTTTTTTTCGAATTCTTTCCATTGGGAGATATATAGCTCATCACTGACGTCGAACATAACAGTTGGTATGAAATCATCGACTACGTCTCTATTCAGTATAAATAAAAATATCCAGCAAGATATTTTCCATTCTGTAAATTGTCTTTCAAGCTGTACATATTTTCTAAATATTTTTTGCGTTATTGCTATAAAGCAAAAAATAGAAATTATATTCTCGTTCCACTGGACAAATTTCAAATGAGTTGCTAGGCATTCTAAACCATAAAAATTTAGTGAGCGAAAAAATTTCAGACTGCTTGCTATCCATATTTAATGAAATACCACTCAGCATAAAAAGATCTGGCGAAAATAAAGGGCTTTTAAGAATTTGTCCAATGCATAAATACGTCAAAACTTAATATAATACTTTTAACATAGATTATATTTTATCGGAGACTATTCCAGAACGTTAAAAATACAATGTTAGAAATAGAACATATGAAATAGCGCTCCTGCGCTAAGAGGTTGCAAAATAAGAATTATTTTTATTATTAAGGAGAACACATTCTTATTGTGACGTTGTAATTATTCAGAACATAGGTTTGTGATATTTTAAATACTAATTAAATGTATTAATTATAAAGATATACATATAAAATCAAGTTTATCGAAAAATATTGTTGTTGCTATCGGGATTCGAACCTGGATCTCTTCCAATCCGGAGAACGTGAATTAACTGATTATGCTATAATAGCACTATGAATTGATGACAAATTTTCTTTAACTTTTTACTTATTAACTTACTTAACATTTTTCAAATTAAAATATCTATCATTCCATAATTTGAAAACCATCTTCTTTATTTTTACGGAATCTCAAATACCTTTGAGAAATCCGATAGGAGACGTCAGAATTAACAATTCAATGTCATTAAATTTTGGACGCATTGATACAATTATAGGTATATTATTAAGGATATATATATATATACATGTATGTTCCCCGGATTAAAAGAGATCGAGGTTCGAATCCCGGTAACAACAAAAATATTTTTCGATAAAATTTGTTTTTTTATATATATCTTTCCAATTAGTACATTTAATTTATATTTATTATTTTTATTATTCATAGTGATAATTTAATTAATAGTCAAACATAGCTCTTTGTGATGTAAATTGGTCGTAATAAAATCGTCTTATTTTTATACTGTACTGTACTTTGCGATGGTCGACTCGGTTATCAGTCATGGAGTGAGTAGCTATGGACTATAACTTATGAAACATATACTGATAAAATTAAACAGTAACAATTGAGATTTTTAAAACTTATAGTGCATAACAGAACGAAGTGTATGTATAAAGGGGATTATTATAAATTATTTACAATATGTAGAATTTTACCAGTTGACAAAAAATACATATAGTATAATTATAGAAGAGATGATAAATAATGTTAATATATATGAATACAGATCCTGACCACGGCTATTCTACCAGATCGTCGGGTCGAACCATGGAGTACCGATCGCGAACTATGTGTGCGGCGAGAGAACGAGAGAGTGTTGTGCCACGAATATTTAATAAAAAAAATAAAGACTTATTAAACAACATAAAAATAAATAGACCCCCAGTGACCCATAAAGTGAAAGAACACATTTAAAATCTAATTATTTGTTTCCTTTGTTGTATTTCATTTTTAAAAAAACATTGTTATGAATAAAAACTTTTTAATTACCATGTGAACGACAATCTAATGTAATGTTATGTTTTTAATGTATATGTATGTAATAATGTACTACTACTCTTAAATACATATATAAATACAAACAGACACACTTTAAAACAACTTAAAATATAATTTCGACACGGATAAATACAAATAACCTACAAACCCCAAGAGCACATACAACATGTGGACAAAGGAACTACAAATATTTTGGGCCCAAACTATTTAATAGAATGCTGAAAGATTTAAAGCAATTGAATTGTCCCAAGAACATGAAACTATATATTAAAACTTGGATTCGTAATATGGGTAGAGCCAGTATTGGTGCACTCACCCAAACATATTGACTCATCCCTATTATTAATTATTGCTACAAAGTGATCCAAAAATTTAGTCCAATTTAAAATTGTTCTTCATATACACCTTATTATATAGTGATAAATGTAATTCTAATTAATTGTACATTAGTTTGTAAACTATGCCTGTCTCGACACAGAATTTCTCTAGTGAGACAGGCACAATCCAAACAAATTTTTGCATTGTATTAAATAGTTACAAATAAAACGTTGTAAATATGAATTAAATATATTAATTAGAAAGATATACATATAAAATCAATTTTATCGAAAAATATTGTTGTTGCGCCACCGGGATTCGAACCTGGATCTCTTTCCTAACCGGGGAAGGTGTATTATCCAACTATGCTACAGCGACAATATTTTTAGCGACAATTTTCGAACCTATATGTTACCTTTTTGATATTAATACATTTAATCGTTCCATTATTTGAAAGAGCCATCTACCTTATTTTTACAGAATCTCAAATACCTTTGAGTAAACTGATAGCAGACGCCAGAATTATCAATTCATTTTTATTAAATTTTGGACACATTGATACAACTTTATTATTTAGGAGAACACATTATTAATTAATTGTAATATTACAACTCCACAATAAGAATGTGTTCTAATAATAAAATGTTGAAATAGAAAATATTCACTATACCCATTTCCTTTAGCACAGACAGTGCCGACCCTAGCCTCTGTGGCGCGCCCTCGGGCGAAATTTTTCTAGGCAAACCCCCCCCCCCCCCACCCATCGATGATTTTAAAATAAAACGATGTATCCGTTGAACAATT
Organism: Eubasilissa splendida; assembly: GCA_031772225.1. Taxonomy (NCBI): domain Eukaryota; kingdom Metazoa; phylum Arthropoda; class Insecta; order Trichoptera; family Phryganeidae; genus Eubasilissa; species Eubasilissa splendida. Next base: position 13,895,717 of record CM062867.1, read on the forward strand.
CTCTTAGATTTCGCAACTCATTGTCCTCCGACCAGACCCTCATTTTCGTGGTTCGATCTTACACTGATGACGAGGTGGAGAGTGATGTATTACATATAAGTTTTGTTTCACACGGGCAAATTATTCAAATTCTCAAATCTTCTATGATTTCTTAGCTCATTTCCCAGTTTTTATTAAAATTATCGGTCAATTTTTCGGTAAGTCTTTTTTAACGGCACCCCGTAAGCTGTAATTATTATGATACTGGAGAATTAGCTGCCATTCTCCAGGGCAACACTCCAGCGGAGACGTTTTTGATAATATCTGGAGGGCGCCCCCCGACTTGCTCGGCGCCCCGGCTTGCTTGGCGTCGCGCCTTGTTCAGGCAGCTCGGCTTGCTCGGCGCCCTGAGCACAAACTCTTTCATTATGTACATAAAGTACTATATCAGAAAATAAAAAATAAATGTATTTTTTAGATGTAACCTAACCTAACGCTTATATTTTTTTTTCTTTTTTTATTAATATTAAAAATATAATACAATTTCAATAATCAGTGGATATATATCTATATATTTTAACATTTGTTTCTTCTCTATTAGAGTAAGACTCGTGTATAGAGAAGGAGTATATTCGAGATAATTTATGTTTCAGTTAGTCTGTGTACATATTTTTTTAACTTCAGTTACAAATTTATGATAGTCCGTAATTTTTCTAATTGTGATAGGGAGATTGTTAAAAAATTTGATATTGAGTTGCGGTATATTTTAGTTTTGGGATATCAATTTGATCTCTATATCTTGTAGATCGGAATTCACTTCTAAAATTTAATAGATTTTTAATTTTGAAAATTTGAATTATTGAATTTTTTTTGTATGTCTACTATTTTTAGTACTTTAAAATCTGTGAAAAGTTGTATACTTGGATAGTCTTTTTTTTTGTAGAATAATTTTTATTATAATTTTTTGAGTGATTTCTAATTGTGACATTGATGTTTTATATGCACCTCCCCATCCAATAATACCGTATTGCAAATGTGACTGTATATATTATTTTCAGATATGTAGGTGATAAGATGATTGTGAGTCTAAAAAATATGTAGGCAGTTTTCCTTATTATTGTTATTACGCTAATGGTTTTCGCCTTATTATTGTTATTATATATCTTCATTAAATTGTACATTAAAACGTCTTTGTGGGGTATAAACCGTTAACTGTTGACCAGTCAAAAATCTGTATAATTAAAATAAAATTTATTAAAATCTTCGAAATGGAATATGTGCTAAACAAATAACAATAAAATTCATTCTACGACCCAAATAACAATAATCATCCCCTTTCTACCCTTTTACATAAAACATGAATTACTTTAAAATATATATGATATGTTTACCGTATATTCAAATGTGCCCCGGTCCCCCTTCTGTTTAAATGTAACATTACATCGTATCCCCCATAACGTCGTCGCCCACGATAAAAATACCGAAAATTTTATTGAACCTTTAAGGCAAACAGAATAATAGGCTGGGGAGGAACACGTCACATACATTTGAATGTGTTAATCGTAGTTTAAAAGCAAATAGTTAAGTAATATAAAATGAGTCATGACATAATTAATCAATCAATAATTTTAAAAAAATATTCATAGTGAATGCATAAAACGGTGAAATAAAAAATAATAAAACAATTGTTCGCTTTATTATTTACTATGTTCGATACGATTTTTTAAAAATTTGAAATGACAATTGAATAGTTATAACCACGGGAAATGTTGATACATGTTGCATAAAAAGTATATAGTAATCAACTGTTTTTAATTTTGCTACCATGTGATGTATGTACTACGTGCATAATAGTAGTATTTATCAGTGTCTGCAGAAGAGAAAACAAGCTATTCAGGGCTGAAGTATCGCCATTATCAGGCAACTTACTGAACAGGGATCTCACAAAGGAAATCCAATGCCGGGATTGGTGCGTATAATCCCGAAACTTTGGTGATTAATATTTTGGATCAATTTCGGGTTAGCAAAATTAGATCAAGACTAAATGATGAAACGCTCGAAGCTTTCCTGTTGCTTCGGGCAATTATACAATTTTACATTAAAATGAGATATTGAGCTTCAAAGTTTTGAATATTCATTTTTAGATTTCCTAGGCGGAGTTTGGTTATTCGCCCATGAGGTAATTTTTTACAAAAATGTCAGTAATACTGATTTCGGGCACGATTTTATTTGTACTCAAATCAACAATTGTCGTTTTAAAAATATTACATTATGATAAAATATAAATATGTTTGTAACACAGTTTAAAAGAGAAAATTATTGTGAGAATTTCGATACAAAAAGATGATACCTTGAAGCTCCAAGATCACGAATTTTACATTTTTATTAAAACATTCAATACTTACTTGAATATAAATATCGTACATAAATTGTATTAGTTTTTTTAGGCCGTTTTTTTAAATGAAAAACTAATGAGCATTTCCGAATCCCGGATTCCCGGGATTGCAATTGTGTCCCGGGATTGGATTCGCTTGTGTCACTATCCTCATCACTCAACAAAATAGCTGAAAATCATTTTAATATATTCATTCACCGTCCTGTCACGGTCGGTGGCGGTTTACAGGGAACGTGGTAGCGCGCCCTGCCGTAGATTAAACTTTAGTTTACGGCGCCGCGAATTAATAAAGGCGAGCAAATCATTAATCATCCCGGGCAGCGCCGGGGACCGACCCCTTGCCTGTTCTGGTAGCTGGTAATGTCCCTTTATGCGAAACGGTTTACCACACAATTCGGCTGATTCACTCCAGCCTCCCCTGGTGGGGGATGAATAGGGGCGGTTCGATGGAAAACTTCTCATTTCAGGATGCGAAGTACGTACTTACGAACACTCCCCTATTACTGTAGGTGTAGGCAGAGAGACATTGTCTGACGCAGCAATTATTTATTATTACTACAGCCTTCGCTGCTGAAATGTTATTTTTTATATTTGAATGAAATAGATTTTCAACAGGTCATTAATGACAAAGAGATATTAAAGTAAAATGTGAAGATAAAAGAGACAAAAGCTAATGTGAAGGTAGAACCCACCAGCATAAAAGAGGCAGGCTGACCATCCCTCTCAGTCGATGTGCTCATGATTAAGTTCGTATTGGTGGTATTTTAATCTGCTTCTACAGCGTGGACTGCTCGACTCCACTTTTCGTGATTTTGGAGCTTGTTTAATGTGATGTGTAGCAAGGATCCGGTTGTGTCCCCGGACTTTCTTATCCTAGGGCCATCTGACCTTCTCCTTCTTGCTCGAAAAACCTTAGGTTTTATATCTGCCGGTTCTGGATTCTTTCCTTTGCAGGAGGAACCTTTTTGTTTTTGTCTTCTTTTTCTCTTTAAGGGGTGTGTGAGGGAGTTAGGAATCACCATTTGTTGTCCCTCTCTGTGCGTCTATTCTTGTGTGTATATTTAATCTATTACTGTTTTTTTCTTTTTTTAACCATTGAGGCAGGGGAAAACCCGCCGCTTATAAGCAAAGGTCCTAATAGGCAGCTGTGCGATTTCGTCTCGCACATAGTGACAAGACGGAGCCGCACAGCCGCCATCACAAAAACCTTTATCCTTTATTTATTTATTTATTGATAGTTAACAAACAGATACTACCATTCTAAAAATTTTTCCTAAAAATTATTCGAGTAATTTTGTATTAAGTAACAATTTGAGTTAGGTACTAAATTTATTTTTTAAATATACTGTTTTTTAAAAATAGATTCTGGTAAAGAAACAACATATTTTGATTAGTATTGACATCCTGAAGAAGAAAATTGTATTTTTCGAAACCAGTAGATGTATTTAAACTTAATAAGTGGTTAATAAAACAAAGTAAACTAATAAAATTTATTTATTCCTTGCTTTGCAGCTACAACGCGTTCTTCGTTGGAGTCTATGTTTTCTAAAAATTTTAAGCAATTTTCAATTGAGCTGAGACCTTCTGTCAAGCTTCCAATTGTCATGTGTTCTTCTGGTGGAATTGGGTCTGAAATGTCTTCATTGTCGTTTTACTTACGCATCTCTATGAGCTCATCGATTGTTAGCTCCTGACTAAGTGAATCCAACAGCTCGTTGACATCGTCAGCATTGACTTCCAAATCTAATTGCCTGCCAAGATTAACAACTTCTTCTACCACATGAGCGATATCAGTCAACGTCTAGCGGCAGTGTTGCCAAACGAACCGCGTAACCCTGAGTTCGCCTAAGTCGGGGTATTACTGTATATAAATTATTTACTACTCTTCTATTTGTAAGCACATATTAAAAATTCACAAGTCTCTTACAACTGCGCGGCTTAAACCCAAAGTATAAAAACATATTATATATATTGCGCAGGCAGTTACTGGAATGGGTCAGGCCGTAGTTATTTTATACCGCTTTTCGGCATTTATTTTTACGATTGTCGACGAGAAATTTAAAGTTTGCTTTTCTGAAAAGGGTAAAAGTTTCCGTTTTTTATTGAATAGTATATTATTATGGGAAAGATTTCATAAAATTTCGATTTCGTATAAATAAATCGCCGGGCGTTCGACTCCCAAACTTATTTCACAAGTTTCTAGAATTTAATAGAAGAACTTAGATAAATCTTTAATTGTATTCGAAATTTTGTTCATTTATTGAAAGGCGTAGATACGATAAGGAAAATAGATTTTAGAATAAATATATTGAAATAGGCGCCAACAAAGAAAGTACATACTTTAGAAAAAAACTGATTTATTAAATTTTTTATTAATTTTAGGGGTTGACAGTGTTGAGGTTGTGGTTGATGTAGAATATATATTTTTAATAATTTTATTTATACATTCGACAATATAAAAACAACGGTAGAGTTATGCACCCCCAAATAAGAAAGATCTTGAATTATGGGGGTGGCTATCGACATTTATATAAAACAAGATCAAGATCTACTATACGTAAGAATTTGTTTACAACTAATAAAAAATATATATACATATACATCTATAATAATATGATATGAAAATTAACAAAATATTAAAAATGTTGGGAAATTGATCAGATCAGAACTAGTGAAAGATGTCAAACACATAATTATTTAATAATATTGAAGACTTTTAATCCATCTTTATTTTTGGTAAACATTTACATTTGCTGCTAATTTAATTGATTTTAGCAGTTGTTTATACAGTCTAGGAACAACGTATGATACATGTCTCTGTCCTATTCCTAAATTAAAAATGTTGAAAATAACAATTATTATATAATTAAAATATGATTGACTAGTGATTGTGTCAGAAGATTTTGTCAATGTGAGACAGGAGCCCCTAACTATTCTCCTAGTCTCAGGCGAGTAGTTTGTATGTCGCAGTGTAGGGTATCTGTTGTTGTAACTAGAGCAAGGTATTAAATTGAAAGAGCACTTAGTAAGGTTGGCGTTTATTGATGTAAAGACTTGTACAGTTAAATGCGCGTTAAACTTGAGTGATGGATGGAAAAAGATGTCGATGAGAGAACGGTCTGCGGAGAAGTGACGCTAGCTCCTTGGGCAGTGTCCGTCACGAATGTATGTTGTCTGCTTATTAGATGCTTTGGTTTAGCCCCTATATGATTGATAGGCGAGTCCTTACACGGCCATATCTGTGGTGTACGAATCCCGGTAGCGCAGCAACAATATTTTTGGATAAAATTGATTTTGTATGTATATTGTGACGTTATAAATTTGGGCCACGTACGAAATTGCCCCGTCACTTAATTTTTGGCAAGCACCTTGACATTCACAAATAATTACCCTTGAGTTGGCGTCACACTCTGCATCTGAAGTTATAAAAACGGTTACATCTATGGCAAATAATCTTTACAGGAAGCAAGGCGTTGCCTCTGAATTATGCCTCTGGCTATGCCTCTGGTTTACGCCTCTGGTGCATACCTCTGATTTTTAACTTTAACTTCTACTTTGGATTTACCGTGGAGTTAGTCAACTATTCGACTTATATATAACACGGTTCAAAAAAAAAACAACCTAATTTATAAACTCAAAATTTCACCAAAACTTGATGCCGATCCTTCATACAGCTTTCCAAGCGCATATTACACAAGGTGGGGGGTGGGGAAGTGTGCGAGGGATGGAAACTAGATGAATAAGTCAGTCCAACGTGGTTCTTTTATTTCGCTATTTCGCGTTTAAATGCTGAAATATCTATCGGATAACACGGATTCAAAAGTTTATGTAAATCCTCAGAACTCCAATGAATAATGTTGTCCCTTTTCATCACATGCAAATAAAATTGTATAGCTGTCCTCCACTATAGATATAAATGCAAGTTGTTGAGTTAAATTGTTAGATTGATAATGCCCTTACAAAACGAAACGCGTCTCAAGTAAATTAAACGAATAGAATAAAAAAATAAGTGTTTTATTTTTACATATGTGATTATGGAACTCTACAAATTTACCTCGGAAATAGTTAACAAGTTATTTTATACCACACAAGTGCTAACGAATTCGTTTATTGGCTGACAGGACACTAAATAAAGTTTTTTTTTCGTAGAAAGCAATCACTTAGTGGTTTAACATATTATATTAAATAATATAACAATCACTTTGTATGAAACCACTAAATTGTTCATACGTCAACCGATTTCGCATATCTCAAGCTTCATCAGGACGTATTTGTATATGTATTCTGTCTCTCTCTTTAACATGTAATTTTATATTCTAACTCCCTCTTTATGTATATATATAAGTGCACTATTTTTGTATTTATGATTAGTTTTAAATACGTCCTGACGAAGCTTGAGATAAGCGAAACCGGTTGACGAATAATAAATTTCGTGGTTTCATACAAAGTGATTGTTATTTTATTTAACTAACGTGATTTCAATGCAATGGAACCTATCTTCCATTTTTCTACATGTACTGCATTATTTTTACACGGTATTCTCGGGCGCGTATCCATCGTGTAAAAGCAAAATCACGTGTATTCGCGAAAATAAGCGTCATAACAATATTATTAACTTTCACCAGCGGGTTACAATTCTATGAATGCTGTTTCAATAAAAATTCTCGGCTATGTGCACTACAATGGTCCAGGGATAAGAAGTAATATAGATGCCGAAATGTGGGAATTCCGAGGATCAAATATCTTAACCCGGAGATTTCTCATCGCGAGACGAATCCCATTGTCCATTGCGGAGAGCAGAGAGCACAACCGACCAACATAATATTAAGTATTGTTCGACGCTTCTTTACGATAAATGAAATGATTTTGTATTTCATAAAGCACAAGAAGCGCGGAAGAACAAATATCAGAAATAAATAATGTATCGTACAGAATAAACTCGCCGAGGTGGCGCCATATATAGATGATATGATAAGACACGTGTCAATAATTTAAATGTGTAAGACGTTTTAATAGAACGTCAAAATGCAAATATGACTATATGCATTGTTATGAATTTGAATAAAAACAGAGTATTCTGCTGGCGGAAGCCATTCTCGATTTTGCCGCCGTAGTGTGCCTATATTTAACATCTTTTGTGTTTCATTTCTTTCAACCTCATAATCATCATCATCATCGCCGGTTGAGAGAACCACCCTTGTCTAGTGTGTGCAGACCAAGTTTAGGAGAATATATTATATGGGTTGATTCATTAATAAATGGCGTGATGGTGAATCGTTATTGTGAATGTGATAGTATCCGATTGCAATGATGAGTAATAAGTAAGGTATAGTTTCTAGTGTATCGGTGACTGCGCGAAAAACTACGAATAATCAGTAACTTACCATCGATACAATCAGTCATAATAACGGTTTAACTATCACTAGTTAATTGTAAGGTATTTATGTAAATACCTTCGATAGCCGGTTCCCAGATTTCCGATTAACAATAAGCATATGATATATCAACTGCATTGGCATTTTATTTTTGCTGTCTTTCTGATCCGACGTTATTGTTCTTTTAGCTAGGTTCTTTAGATTTCGACCGACCGAAGCGCGCACTGGTGATTTATTTGGATCGCTGGACTGGCCTAAGCTCGGGACGTAAAAAGAATGACGCTTGTCGGTCACTGTCTTCTTAGCTTTCCGAAAGAGGGCGGCGATACTCACACACATATATGTACATTATTATAAACCAGTTTATTTCTTATGAAGAGCCGGTACTCTTTATGGGATCCACTTAGTTTTTGCAACTTATTTTGTGAACGTTTTATAAAAGTATTTAAGTCAAGTATCAAAATGGACGTTACGGGAATTCGAACGCGTCGTATAATGTTGAAACATTCGTGGTCAGCTTTATCACACCCACCTTATTCTCCGAACCTTTACCTGAACACATATATATCTAAAAAGGTTAGACATACACGGCAGATTAGCCTAGAAAACTATACACAGAAGATATATATCTGTTAAGTTACTACAAAATGCATTGAATGGAAAAACTTACAGAAGTTCAAGACATATCTTCAAAATTTCAACAGTTCTTCTAGCAAGGAAGGAATGGAAACAGTAGTACTTATTAATGGTAAATATAATACATAATAGTACTACTTTTGGTTAATGAAACTGAGAAGAAAAAAATTCTAATAATTCAAAACAAGCAATGAGAACTATTTCAAGATGAAATAGACATACAAGAATAAGTTATATGCTAAAACAACTAACATGAATGACGGCAAAGGAAAAAAATATACAAATTGATAAACAAAATTAAAAATCGATTATTGCCATCATACATGAATAAAAATATAAAATGCAATTTTAAGGTCCACACATATCCTACGAGAAGTCGGGATTTTTGACTTCCACAAAAAAATCTGTCAGGAACACAAAATAATTTACATTATTCACTGAACTGCCAACAAATGTGAAGGAAGCAACTAGTGAGAAATATGTAGTCTAAGTTTAATAACATGTGTTTATTATCTTTTGTATTTTTAATCTCTTTACCTAATGCTAATTGATAAACTAGGCAATATAATATTTCTTTAATGTTTTCCAAAGTGTTGCATACAAGATGTAATAATGTTATTATATAATTTTTACAACTAAATAAAAAAATATACATTCATAATTGAATAAATAGATTGTAACGTTTTTGAAGCAAAATTGTCAATTTCAATAGTAAAACGGAACTTATTCATGAATCAAGCCATTCGCTATTTCAACCGTAATTGTGAGTGTGATTGTATTCTATTATAATGATGATTGCTTTATGATTAATATAAGGTAAATATCCAGCAGTTAAATCTTAGTTACCAATCATCGTTAAATTTAAGTTACTAATCATCGTCACTATCACATAACGATTAACCATCACTTATAACCGCCTCTCGACTTGCTGGGGCCAAATCGAGACGGAAGTAGATAATTAAAAAGATCCACGCAGTAGCGTAACTATGTCCACGATAGAAAAGGGGCCCAAAAAATTCGGTACCAGTAATCCACAGCAATAAATTAAATTATAAAATTAAAAAATCGTTTCTCACGTTTATTATTGCAAACACATTATCGATGTATATAATACCACTATATATCGTGTTAGGTACCAGACTATTTACAACCGACTATACCCCCTCTTAAATTGATACAGTTAACTATCCCTACAAAACAAATTAGTCTTGTACAAAGCAATCATCCGTCCTATACTCACACACACGAGCCCCATCTGGATGAAGGAGTGTTCTGACCAATTGCCAGGCACTCGGAAACGGCGGTGGATGCTGCTTCCAGGACACCGAGAGTGACGGATGCCAGAAGATGTTAATTTTTTACCGCAGGAGCAAGAGGAATCGCCCCAGGATGACGTATTATTTGTAAAATTATTATTGTCGTTGTCGCTTGTTATGTAGCTCCGAAATTAAATATTTATTTTTATTTATCAAAAAAATAATTATTATTGTAGTTTTCAGTTCTTTTTAATTTTTGTAATAAAATTTAACGTAAAAACTCTCTTTTATTACGAAATATCACCTTTCATCTTTTACTGTTTTTTTAATAATGTTTATTACCCAGAAGATGGCAAGATAGAAGGTGGATCTCGATATTATGGTAATTAGGTAGCTTCTGATTTACGTACTCACAAATTCATGCTCTCCCCTATTGCTAGTCGATGGAGGATAGTCCGCCAGGACACGCCTCACAATGACGCCTGAACGTTTGGGGCATTGAAATCAGAAACTGCCACTAACCAATTGTATAATGTTGTATTGAAATCACTGTATTGTTCCATCTTGACTATGATTTTGGGTGGCGTTCATTTTCATTTATTTTTTTAATGTGATATTTCAGCATAAAAAGTGATTCTAATTCTTTTTTTTTGTAATTGAGATTTTAAAAAATTGTTTAAATTTGCTTTATAATGCATAAAAATAGAGATATCTGATGTTTATTCAAGTATTTTTTAAATGAGACAAGAGACTAATTAAGTTCTTATTATTTAATGAATAAACCATTATTTGCTAATATTCGTATATCTTTTTTCCATTATGCATTGGGGTTCAATTTTTGTAGTTACACCACTGGATCCACGCGAGAGATCGCGATCCTCGGCGATGAGGATACCGAAGAAAGAGAGAGATAAATTAATGCAATATTTAAACACCTGGAGCTTATTTAATATACGATGTAAGAAAATCAATAATAGTACAGTTGTGTGTTAAGTACGGGAATTCAATAACACATTAGTATTACCCGGGCGTGTGGGAAAGTAACAAATAACTCACCTTTCCGGACGCGGGACCCCCCACTGTCGGTGTTGCCATTTCTGAGCAAAAGATTTGAGATTTATTTTCCAAGTTATAATAATAAACCCCGCGTCGGTTTAAAGCTGTTTTCCGACGTCAGAAACTTGAGAAATTGTGACGTCATACCGAGACATTTTTCTCTGCGTCTTGCGTAATCTCGGTAAATAATGACGACAATTTGTTAGCGTGGAGCCGTCACTCCTACCTTTATTCACAACTTTGGAAAATCCTTAATCTCGCATTGGGCCGTATTTATCGCCGGCAGGGTGACAAACCTGACGCACTGAGGGAGTTGCAAGCGGAAAATTATCATTTTTAATTTAATATAACATTGTGGATAGAAATAAACTTTCGCCTTGTGAGGGCAATATCAATCTAACAATTTAAACTCAACAACGTGTATTTATATTTATAGTGCAGGACAGCTATACACTTTTATTCGCATGAGATGAAAAGGTGCACTTCTGAATATTTCCATAAATTTATGAATACTTCTAATTATTCCAAGTAATCAAGTACTGTTTCAAAATTAATTATATTTTAATGTCATAGGTAATAAGTAGAAAAGGACAGCTATATAATTCTACAACATTTTTTGTATTCTGGAATATATATCTAGGAAATATTATGTACAACAAAAATTTCTCAAATAAATTAAACGAATAGAATTAATAAACAAGTGTTTTATTTTCACATATGCGATTATGGAGTGCTACAAAATTACCTCGGAAACATAAAATATTTTCAAGTTTAGTTTATACACACTAAAAGTTAAAATTAAATAATTAAAAAACGATCAAACCAATACATTTTTAACAGAATTGTGAAGCACCCAGAGTGCAGTTGTTGGAAGTTAATTACCGCGGCACATAGAGGACGCCACGTGATGAACGTGCGTACGCACCGCACCAGGAGGTGGGGACTGTAGGCACGGGTCGGCGCGCAGCGGTCGACGATTGTTGCCTCCCAGCGCTCCGCCCAGTCCATATGCGGTTTAATACGAGCCTAAAGGTCTGGTTTCCATCATATATCCAGTGGACAGTAAAGAAGGTATAAGTATCATTTAAATATGATTTTAATTCTTGTGTTGTCCATGTTTGGCCTTTGATGAGATCGAAATGAAATTATAACTTATGAGCGACTGATGTTTAAGATTATGTATATCAAAATGATTGTATAAGGCGAAAATCGAGGGCCCTAATCCTTCTTGGATTCTCGCGCATGTATATAACTGTCGCAGTGTATATTAATGTTACGGAGCGTGCGTGTGAGTACATGTGTTGGTGGAGCGTCTAGAGCAGGTGGATAAAATGAAACATGACTTACAATCGGTCGCGTTTATTGTCGAATGATGCACAAATAAATTTAGACTGTTTGCATGTTGAATTGTAAGATAAGCTAACTAGAGGTTGTCGTCTGAATTTTGTCGGTATTCGGGGGCGTGGAGTGGCTGTAAAATATGTATTTACACAGCCAGGTCTGTGAGGCGCGAACAGAGCATCTACAAGTTAAAATAAGCACAGATTCCCATTTCACTATATAATAGTGATTTATCAATCCAACTCAAAGTCTTGAATATTTAATACAAATTAAATTAATCATCTAGAAAAAATTCAATGTATTGAAAAAATATTTATTGTAAGTAGTTTCTATCGGGATTTTTTTTCTGTAGATAGATCTATTAAGAAATGTTATAAATCAATATTTGAAGAGACAGTCCAGAGATGGCGCAAATACAAATATGTTTAATACCATTTCAAATGGTGACAGTTGTTTGATGCCAACTTGCGAGTTGTGTATGCCTTTTCAATCTTTCCTATATCTCGATATTCTTTTGTGCCAGGACGCTGATATTACGTAAGGACCTTTATTTTGAGTTGTAGTTTGTTACGTATATATTAGTTTTGTGATTATTTCCGCGGATTACGATTTATAAGACCAGATAAACTTACGCCATAAATTTTACACCGTTGGGGAAGTGCATCCACTCAGTGGTCGGTATGGTACCCCATATATTTTTGAATGAAAACTGTCTCAATTAGTGGTGTGTAGACAGTTTCATTATTTAAAAAATATATAATTAAGCAATTTTAAAAACAAACATATGTCGCTAGATCACTAGAATTTTTTTGGACATTTTGTCCGTCATTAAGGACCAAAATAACTAATTCATCAGATCAGTAAAGACATTTTCATTATTTTAACAATCTGTCAGAAATAATACAAGTAGATGCTCTTACTCCAAATTTGGGGTAAGTGCATCTACTAGTCCAATTTTCATAAAAAGCTTTCAATACAATAAAAGGTAACATTTCGATTTTCAAAGATTCAAATAAAGAAGTGGTTAATGATTTTTCTATCAAAGTTTCAAAGTCATAGCATCATCTCGTGAAGTTTGAGAACAGTTCAAAGTTTATGTTGATGATTTATAGTATGTCGCACTTATCCCGATTCACCTTAAATCTTCTAATTGATTAATTTAATTTGTATTAATACTGCAAAACTTTGTTTTTAAAATTCATAAGAAAATTAAAGAATATATAAATTAATTTACACAATAAACGCTGTAGCTGTGTTATAACCTTTCACTGCTGTTTAATACCGCTTCTATAAGTTTGTCCAGAGAGAAAAGGGGGTACTTTATCCAGTCATTTTCATAGCAAAATGCATCACATTGCCCCGAAGAAGCACAACGACATTACGGTTAACCTAACCGTCGGAACGTACGGATTAGACGTGCCTTGCTGCATTGTGGCAGAGGATAGAACCTCGTAAAAAAATGACACCGTCTATACAACACACGACACATATCAAAACTTCTAGAGGTCTTCTATTCTTGCTGCACCGGTCCACTGGCTGATGGCCAATTATATGATTGTTTGATGTCGCTGAACTTTAGCCACTTTTACGTCACACATCAACCGGTTTAATATTGATGACGCGCATGCAGCCATACATAAATCGGTAGACTCTGGAGCTGATCGCATACGTAGAACATTTTTTTGAAAAATCTAACCGCACAACCGAGGCAAGACTAGCGGGGTCCCTGAATATGGAAAAAATTCTTGTATCTTAAAATCTTAAAAATTAATAGAGTTATAACCATTCACTTTGCAGGACATATCAATTTTCGATATTTTTAAAATACATACACTGTTTTAGTAAAAAACGTACGTTTTTTAATAATATTTTGTATTTACTCAAATGCATTGAGGCTTCAACTACTTACTATATAAAACTAAGTTTTGTATCAAAAAAACAATAATTGGTTTTAAAATAATATTTTTTCAGTCTTATAAAAGACGATAATTTGAATAATAATTGTTTTCACGCATATATTACATTATATACATTTTTTCGATAAAATTGATTTAAAATGTATATCCTTCTAATTAATACATTTAAATTGTATTATGTTTTATTTTACTTCATTTTTACTGTTGTTGGTCTAGTGGTTAAGATTTAAGTTACTCGCTAGTGAATCAGTGTTCAGGGGTTCGAGCATTATCAGGAGACCGGCAAGTTTGTCCCATTTTCATAAGTTCGAAAAATATTAACGTGACAAGTATTTCGTGTAGGCATATCTATTGAAAAAAAAAAAAATTCTCACAATAGATTTGTTTGTTTACTACCTATTTTGAAAAATGTACCTTCAATTTAAAAAGGTCATAGATCAGTAACTTCAAAAAAATGTGTCAATATCTCCACGTGTGACACACATTGCGACTTATATTATATAAGGTGTCCTATTTACAAAATACTATTTTCGAAGTCTGCTGAACCATAAACTAAATCTGACGATGAGGAAGTTATTATTCATTAAAACAACGATCTGCAGAAACAATAAAAGTCCGCTGCGTTCTCGGAGTTTGTGACAAATTACATTTTAAAATTTATAGTCCATAAATTTGGGAGTGAACCGCGGCGGAAGCTGGCTAAAGAGCGCCACCAAAAAGACGCCCCGTTTATGAGGCTGCGGGGAAAAACTTCCCGAATAACAACTGAACTAATTCTTACTCGTGCTCGTGACGTCACTGGCGCAGTGAAGAATTGCCCCGGGTCCAGATAAACAAATAAATCCGAGACTTGTCTCGGAGGCGCGTAAGGGACAGTTCAGAGTTGAGCGCGAAACAGGACACGCATTACCAATTTTCGGTAAACGGTAAATATGGCTAAATTCCATTACTGCATACCGGTAAATACATTTCTTAGTATCGGTATATTTGCAGAAAGCAGGATCGTTGAGTTTTTTTTTGTTGTTGTATCGTTCGTTTAACAGGAATTTTTTCCGGCGTAATAACAATGCGCGCGCAATCTGAGACCAACCATCGCAAAAATAAAATTTATATCGATTATTATTATTTTGTCTTCCAACAAATACGTTTGTGTCTTCTCAAGTCCAGTTGCAGTAATCTTTGAGTAAAATAAATATCAATATATAACAGTTTGTTTTATTACAATATTTTTCTTTCAATTTGTTGTTTTATTCATGTATTCACTTTTTGACACTTTCACAATTACCGGTAAACCAGTGTTACCAATTTACCGGTAAAGCTAACCGTTGCTTGTACAACTTTACCGAAAAATCTTTGAGATGAAAGAACAATGTTTAATCTACAGCATGGGTGGCCAACCTTTTCAGAATCCGAGCCAGATTTTAGAAATGATTTTTTCTACCGGGCCGTACAACAAAATTTATTTTATTATTCAAAGCAAACGACATCAAAATCAGCTTAACGTTGTGATTGTTTGTTAATACTAATATACCATAGAAGAAATTGTCACGATAGTTGAATCAATGTACTGAGATACTTCCATATATGAGATATGATATGAACTACCCACGTTGGAATGTTTTTTTGGTGGTTTTTTGTACACTAAAAGAAAAAAATGTGTGCATATGCTCCGCGGGCCACAAGTAGACACTCGGCGGGCCGCGGGTTGGCCACCCATGACCTACAGTATGAAAAAATATTTACTCTACTGTATGTACAATGTGTTAGTTCTCTACAAACATAGAGGGTACAAATTATACATATGATATTAATAGCAAAATGCCTTTCGACACCGACCACAAGAATTGGGTAGATGTCGTCTGTGTGTTTTTTACATTTATCAATATTAACGGAGTTATACAAGATGGCGGATCAGACTGGCTAATGAACTTAGCTGAAATATATAAAAGGTAAATTTTAAAAGGTAAAAAGAAGGATAAATTTAATAAGAATTACAAAAATTGTTATGTTCACAAAATCTATTATATATTGAAGAAGTACATTTTTATTTTCCCGAAATTACGTCATGAAATCATTTGTAGTAGGTAATATTTCTTATTTTAACTTTGTTTTATTGACCACTTATTGAAGTAAAATACATCTACCGGTTTCGATAAATATTATTTTCTTCTTCAGGATCCATATAAAAATATAGTTATATCTAATTGATGACAAGAATAAAAAACATAAATATCATATTACATAAAACCAAGAAGAGAAAAAAATATATACTTAGTAATATACAGGTGTAAGAGACCTAGTCTGACTAAATTATAGAGTATGTGCAAATTCTGCACCGTTAAGGAAAATGTTATCCTTTAAATCTATTATATCATTATTAATTTATATTGTTGCTTCAGGCCCTAAATCAGTTTACAAAAAAATGTCTGATAGCTCGTAATTCGATGTACTTTAATTTCTTGTATTCTATATATAATTTAGAATCAATTAAATATTTCAACTATTCAAAATAATCGCAAAATTACTATTTTTTTGAAATGCTTATATCTTTGAGATTAGGCACATATTTCTTGAAGATTTTCTACTCAAAATTTAGTCAGGTATCCATCCACCCATAAACTATTGTGGACTAGGTCTGTTACATCCTGGATATGTCATTAAATAAAATCCAGCATAAGACAGAGAGACAGAGATAAATCAAACACGCAGATGGGAAAAAGATGATAAATGAAGGTACAATAGTTCAAGGCAGACACTCAGGGATTGAGTCATCAAAAACATGGACTACGTCTGTTTCAATCTGGATATCTCTTGAATTTTTCAACTATTGTGTTACAATTAGCGACCTTAGAAGTCAAGCGTGTATCCAGCCATATTGAATATTGTGCGTCGGTTCTTGCTTACTATGAACTCCCGCGATAAACTCGCCAAAAAGCGATAGGAAAATTGACCTCTGCCAACACAACAACGTCTGTTCCGGGGAGCGAGCGCAGGAATATCATAATAATGCATTTTCATTCAACAAAATTGCATTCCTCACCACAATGCCACGTCATGCGTCAAATCAAACGGACAAATCATGCCGCCTGCATTCTTGATGCAATCGCGGGAAACTACGTGTAGTTATTCTGTAATATTTTTGCATTCAGATGCAAGGATGTTGCGTCGTAGAATGAAACAATTGAATATTTATATTACACATTTATTTATATTTTCAAATTATATACGCGGTGCATGTTGAAATCTTATACGAGTACATAAATTTGTATTTAATGATTAAGGAGAACACAATATTATTGTGTAGTTGTAATTATTCAGAACAGAATCTGTGATATTTTAGATACTAATGAAATGTATTAAATTAGAAATATATACATATAAAATTAATTTTATCGAAAAATATTGTTGTTGCTACCGGGATTACCTGACTCAAATAATGGAACGATAGATGTATTAATTTGAAAAATGTAAGATATAAGTTAGAAAAATTGTCGTTAATCACATTCCCCGGGTTGGAAGAGATCCAGGTTCGAATCCCGGTAGCAACAACAATATTTTTCGATAAAATTGAATTTATATGTATATCTTTCTAATTAATACATTTAATTGGTATTGTAATTATATATACAAAGTAATAAATTAATATAATTTAGTAAGAAACGTTGCTTGAAGACAGTATTGTTATCCTCTCACTTCTCTTCACACTTCACCATTTTTAAAGATGACTCAAATCTATAAAATTGAGTTGTACATTTTTATTTTGTAAGAATTAAGTAAATTACCATCACTCCGCTTTTCTGTAGGTGATGACAAAGAGGATAGAGCGACACACCATTTTGTCCCGGCGTAACACTCTTGCCTCGCCCACTTTCGTATATTTCTTCATGGACGACGCTTTTTTACCCGATCAAGTCAGATCTTTCACGGACGTCTCCTACTTCTATTGCTTTCAACACTCGCCTCTTAATTCTGTCGAATATGCTATATAAATCAAGATTAGCTCGTCACATGTTCATTCTTCATTCAATCATAGCTATATTTTCAACATACCGCATTTCCATATTAATATATATTTTAAATTACGCGTAGATAAATTAAATTAATATTAGCAATGATAAATACAGGCCTCACTGCTCTTACAGCAATGCGATGTGATTACCCGTATCCACGGATGCGATTTTCGACTTGAGACAATCTCTGAGATACGGGATACGGGAATCAATGAGATTATTTGGAGACAACTCACAGTATACAGTGTCTCAGAGATTCTCTATCTCGCGCCTTGCTCACACTCGTTACATACGTTAAATATCATTGCCGTTCGTCAGCCAAGTGATTTTGAATCTACCCAGTAGCAGTTAAATGTAATGTTTAATAAATAATACCTATCTAATTTTTCGAATAGATAAGTGTAGGGATCTATGGTAATTTTAAATAACATTTATTTATGGCAAGGGAGACCTAACGGAGCATTCTAATGGCTCGCTCTCCCCCGCACCGCTTGCGACCTGGAGGGGGTGAATTTCTGCCGGACTGTGACCGAGTTCTGCGATTGCAACATATAAATATGACGTCTACCCTCCCCTTTTGGGGGTGCATGATTTCTATAGATTCTCTCTGGCTGCCTTCTGAATTTAATGTGATAGCGAGTCTCACGTCAAATTGTGCAGGTATGGCTCTGGTACGATGATTCCGGAGCCAACCGGTTGATGGTATTATGATGATAATGTTAATAATGACTGAATGTAATAAAATAAAAAATGTTATGACGAATCCAATCAAGAGTAAACAACTCTCAAAACGATTCAGGATAGGGTGGAAATAAATAAATAATATTATGTAGAATGTTGCTGTTAGATAGATCGTCGTGTACATTGATTTGAACTCTATCAATCTCAGGCCGATAACCGAGTTAATTTCCAGATCAAAATCTCAACACGCGCACATGGTATTGAGATGTGTCTCAACTAAACCTCAGAGATTATCTCATCGTGTCTCCTTCTGTAGACATGAGAGTTTATTAGTAATTAAGGCATTTGACTTTATAACCTGCGACTAATCACCGTATGCAGTGGCATAAATCCCAGACCAGAGAGACAATTTTCCGGCAATTAAATACGCAAACATACCGCAATAAAGCAGACTAACGGTGTCGGGTGACCCTACACAAGCGACCTCTGACTGTAGGGCAGGGTAGGGGGTGCTGCTGCCCACGGCACCGACGAGGTAAGCGGCGACGACACGAGTACAACATCAAACTCGACACGCGCGATTAAAACTCTCGATCGATATATTTTCAAAATGCGATAGGGTTTCTACAACGATTATACTACATCAGAGTAAATCTCACGTAAGGATTCAATGGGCTTAGTATGAAAGCGTAATACGCACAATATGTCAAAGTATCGCCTACAGCGTGTGAATCTGTAAGTCGGTCGTCAATGAGCGAAGCGGTCGTTTGAAATTAGTTCAAAACAAGGTGTTCACAAATCCTAAATACAATATTTAATATGTATCTTAAAACTACTAAATATAAAAATTTGAACTGTATCAGTACCCCAAAAGTAAGTCCATTTTAAAAAAAAATTATGTTATCTCCTATTTCTTCTACAAATAAGTTTGTCTTTCGTTTTTGTAAACACATTTAAGTTCACGGTAATATATTTTTATTTATTATCTTTGTTTTATTAACCACTAAAATGAGTTTGAATACATCTACCGGTTTCGAAAAATACCATTTTCTTCTTCAGGATGTCATAACTAACTAAAACATATACTGTTTCTTTGACAGAATCTATTTTTTTTTTAAAATCTATTTTTAAAAAAAAAAAAATTTTTTTTTTTTTTTTTAGTTCCTAACTCAAATCATTACTTAATACAAATTTACTCGAATAATTTTTAGGAAAAAATTTTAGAATGGGACTCGTAGTTAAATTTAGTTGGTTGTTTATAATTTTTTGATTAGTTTTACACGCTTTATTTATCTCCAACGATTCCAAATTATTCCAAATTTTTTTTTTTTAAAAATAGATTTTAAAAAAAAAAAAGATTCTGTCAAAGAAACAATATATGTTTTAGTTAGTTATGACATCCTGAAGAAGAAAATGGTATTTTTCGAAACCGGTAGACGTATTTAAACTCATTTTAGTGGTTAATAAAACAAAGATAATAAATAAAAATATGAATCTTAACCACAAAGATAACATTGCTGATTTTAAAAGTATCACGGTAGTATCATTATTAAAGCAAAAAAGATCCTTGATTAGATTACAATGATTTTATTTGTATGGGAACTTTTAAATGGCTCTACTGTAAAATATTGTTATTGTGAGTAAATACAGTTTACCTCTGTGTATTCTGTATGAGTTTTACTATTACTAGTTTTTCGACATCGTATAGGGTCATTTAATATGAATGTTTATATACAATATACAGTCGATTCCGCTTAACCGGACCATCGGATTATCGGGACAGACGGTTATTTGGGCCAAATCCCGAGGAACAGAAATCAAATAAAGTAACTAATAGTAATTTACTTCGGTTATCTGGGACACCATTCCGTTTAATTAGGACAGTGAATTAAAATTTGTAATAAATATATATGTATGTACTTGTAAAACGTTTGAACAATCGTTGGTGCACAAGGATAGTGACACAACTCAAAAAAAAAATTCAGGATAACCACTTATTTTTTTATTATTATTATTATTATTATTATTATCTTTGATTTTACAATTTAAAAATCTTTTTTTATTAATTTACATAAGTGTTACACCTTGAATCCTAATTGTGATAATTCTTGGATTACCACCAGATTTCCTTGGGGTTCTATCCTCTCTTTACTGTCTAATTACATGGGCCCCAATTCCTTGTAAGTGAAACTCAGTCTTTCCAGATAACAATATTATACGTTTATTACAACACGTTACACGGTAATATAAATTATACATTCAGAGATAGACTAGTTATTCAGAAGAAGCTGTGATGGAAGAGAGCTGTTCCCCCAGAGACGGCCTCTTATAAGGTTTGTCCTCCACCACTCATCTACTCACATCATTATTGTTTTTTTTTTCATATTCAGATGTATATCTAAAATTATACATTATTTTTCTGTAATTCAATAGTTTTTCCAATAATTTAATGAAGTTCAAAAATATGTACATATTATTTTTTTAATTTTATCGTAAACTTCGGGAGAAAACGTTTGCACCCAATATGCACCAATGAAGCGGAATCAACTGTATATATATATAAACAGTCCCCCTATATAGCTAACACCATCGCCAAATTTTTACATTTTTGTATTTCGTTTTTCACTTTTGCTACGTATCCTCCATCTCTCTATTCACTATAGAAAAGTTGAATTTGACCCCTACACGACTAATTAGCCAAATTTTTACATTTTAATATTTCGTTTTTATATATATATATATATTACACATTTTTTGAACAGACTGTCACTCGCCCTAAGCCAATTCAACCCCTACTTAAAAACAGTTCTACCACCCTTATTTCACAACAAGTTTTACAAAACCAAACAAGACTCTTCCCTGCCTAAAATACTTAATTACTATAACGAGATCTCATCCATTAACGCTAATCTGGATATATTTTTCAAGTTTTAAAGAGAAATTGTATTATACATGGAAGATGGTCGATGAAACGTGTGGCGATAGTTTTACAATTGACAATATTTTTGTATATTGAGAAGCATTTCATCAAAAATATGTCCATTTTAAAATCTCCGTTCTGGCTATAATATCAGTTACAAATACGTTAATCTTAATTTCATCAGTTTATAGCGGCGATTTTGTTTTCATATCTCTCAATTGGTACCCAAAATTCAATTAACTGTATTTGAGAAGTATTATACCGGACTCTATAGTTCTTTGTATGTTATGTTTGTAAGAATTTTTGACAAATTCAATTAATCGATTAGAAAGTTATATAGAAAAAATATTTCATTGCTGCGTGGATACGAACCCGGAACATTTCCTATCCGGGGAAACACGTCATCATTTCGTCACATCAACCATTTACGTTTTTGACAAATTAAAGGCTTATATTCTGTAGTATTTTATTTTAAAAAGTAATCAATTATATGAATGATAGAACTTTTCAATCCGTTTCCACATGAGGGTGGGCAGAGAGGATAGAGCGCCACACTCTTCTGTCCTGACACACAATTCTCGCCTCATCCATATTTATACATCTTCTCATACAAGCTCGCCGATTATTGAAACTTCTAGCTGGACCATCCTCCAGTATCTGGTTTACCTGGTCGTGCCAAGTCCTCTATTTCTAGTGCCATCAACACTTGCGTCAAATATCTTTCTTTGAATATGTGTAATCTATTTAATTGATTTATTAAACTTGTTTTAAAGTATCAAAGAACTATATTCAGAAATCACATTAAATTTGTTTTCATTTAAAAATATAAAGAAATGTACGTATATACTCCTGCAGTATTGAAAGTACATTTTGAGAAGGGATCCCTGTCGTAAATACCGACAACTAATCAAGATTAATACTCTCTGATGCGTTACAAGTGTTTTGCTTTAATACTATAAGTGTGGGCGCCGTGGAGGCTCTGGTTCTACAGGCCTGTCATCCCCACGCAGCTCTCCACGCCCCGCACCATTCGCACCCCGCCAAAGGGGGTAGTTTTGCTTCAAAATCCTCTTCATCTGTCCGCTCAATGAGAAGGGGAGTTTGTCAAACTGTTGATCTAAATTAATTAAAATCTGTTCATATTGTACTAACAATTTTATTTATTTTAGAATCATTATTTGAGACGAGATCAAAAGGTTACTCGTACAGACGTCTTCCACATTTTAGATCGTAGTAGAAATGGGTCGTATTTTCCATTTATTCTAATTTACTGACGTGCGCACTGAACATTTCTTAATGACATGGGAATGCTTTAGTGACATGGGTTAGTTTCGTTGGAAACAGGAATAATTTAGTAAAATTAAATTGGTTGCGCCATTACTAACACGAGTAGTGTCTCAATTATTAGTTAATTACTAAAAATTCATTAAATAATTAAATTATTTCAAAGCGTAATTTTTCATATAAAATTTAAAATAAATATAGTGGAATAAAAAATATATGGAAGTACGGGGTAATTACAGGGCTTACGACCTGTTTTCGGCTGACTTACGTATAACGTTCACCAATTCTCACCCCCTCAATCTTCACAATTATCAAATTTTTGAAAGTTGTATATATGTCGGTATGTGGACTCGTTTCGAGTACTACTACACCATAGCTATTAATGGACTAAATTTGATAATTCATATTTCCCTTTTTTTCAAAATTATTTTATTTATTGTGTGTTCTTGGTATTGTTAAACACATTCATTTACAGGTGAAATATGTATATTTTTAGATTATGATGTATGAATGTTACTTTATTTTCTATATTCCCGCATTCATTATTTTCCGACATCATAGTTTATTTTAGTAGGGCCCTTCAAAAACGATAGATAGAGGTTTCACTGTAATTCTCTTGTGATGAGATAAACTCTGATCGATTGTAATGATAATTGAACTTCAATTTTAACAAATTCAACACTGGATACGAAGATTCAAAATGAAAAAGTTCTTTAGAATGATTATAAATGAACAAATTGTATTTGTTTAAGATCAGTATTAACACAGTCCGTCCTAGGACGGGTAAAACACTAAAGGATTTTCATAAAGCTGAATAAATTCGGAAAAGCGAGTAGGCAGGTTATATAAAAAAAAATATCTGAAGGCTGTTGTTATTACCGAAAAAAATGTATTTTATTACTATTAACAATCTTTCAGCGTTATTACATTATATTATATATTGTCAGATAAACTAATATTATTAAATTATTAGATAAAAAATAAATTAAAGTAAAACAATTCATACACAAATTTCGGATCACAATAAGCAAATGAATATAAAGATCATAATAATATGAAGTTGTAAAATTCAGAATCAAACTTTCATTTTGAAATTATTGACATAGTCGTGTATTTGTCTGTTGATAAAATTGATATTTCACTCCGATGTGCAAATGTTTTCTTTTAAATTTGCGTATAAAGCGGCAGACGCAAACCTGGACTTATATTTTTATTAAAACGGCGTTAAACACATAGATAAAGTTACACCACGGTTTAAGTGCTCCTAAATAGCAATAATTAATCAAGTCTGCATAGTTCGGTGGAAATTCACGGAACATTTGATACGGAAAACCAATACGCTTACACGGGTTCAGATTAACCACGTCCGAACTGGCGAACCGAGAGAAGAGGAGAGAGAGAGCAAATGAAAAGACTCTTTGACAAAGTAAAACGCGTGTTGATGGTCTAGAAAGACGTGTAATCGACTGCACGAAATCGATGTGAGTTGTATTTTTCTTTAGTTCAGCAAAATGCACGTTGTAAGATATATAGTACATTATATTTATAGCAATATTCAGCCATTCATGTTAGCGAGTTCCGACGAAGTTCTTTTTAATAAATTGCAAGGACTTTCGAGTCTCCTACTTCATATCCTTTACACCTTTCCGGTAATAAATCGTCTAATGATCGCATTTCCACATCGTTCTTTTGCTACTTTAAGTTTTGTACTGCTTAGATTAATACTGCACCAGTATAATTAAATTCAGATGTACATATATAAAAAATTAATGGCGTAGACTTAAGTACATCATCGTTGTCATTTTCGTCCACTTATTCTTAAGACCGGTTATTTGATTGATGGTAAATTTTTACTATATAGTAAAAAAACCGTAAATCGTTAGTTAAAAATGGCGGACTCTTCACAGCTGTTTCAAAAATCATCTTTATTAGAATTTATTGACATACATATTTTTGTTGTAACAGAGGTGAATATATAATAATAAATAAACATAAGATACAATATATACTCGTAGTTTATTGTGTGGGGTGGAGTAGACTCCGCATCTGATATATGCAGCATTGTCCCGTGGCTACTTTGATAGACTACCGTCTATGTTAAAGTAGCCAGTTTTATGTCGTGCTGCTGTTGTGTTATAAATTTCAAGAAAGATTCGACAGGAATAAAAAAAAAAAATTGTGATGAAAAAATGATTATGTTGGAATATTGGATAGCGATGCTTTTGATTAATCTCCACTCAATTGGATCATATATTGAGTCCATATTTGCGTAATCTTATCGGAAGTGCTGAGTGTGTTGTACAGTTTCGGAGCTAAGAATATGCAGAATTTTTGATAAAATGTCGTTGTTGCTCTCGGAACTGGCGTGTGGATGTTCGTTGTTTGTCTTGTGTTGTATTCATAATTGCTTGGGGGTGAATTGTTAGTATAAAAATATTGGACTAGTCTCGACACATAGATTTGTCTTATGTCTAGGGCATTATGCTCTTTAAATATAAGATATCTAAAGCGATGGCCATTTATTACCCTAAAAATTGTCTTTTGTGCTCGTTTAGCTGACTTTAGTATTGTTTTTGCTGCTCCTCCCCAAATTAAAATACCATAATTATACAAGGTGTAGTTGTGTGCAAAGCACACCGATTTTAAGAGTTCATAGTCAAGTATACATCGTATATCACATTGATATTTTTTATTATTAGGATAACACATTCGTATTGTGAAGTTGTAATTATTCAGAACGTAGGTCTGTGATATTTTAAATATATTAATTAGAAAGATATACATATAAAATCAATTTTATCGAAAAATATTGTTATACTTTTAAAATTAGCAATATTAACTCTGTGGTTAAAATTCATATTTTTATTTATTATCTTTGTTTTATTAACCACTTAATTGAGTTTAAATACATCTACCGGTTTCGAAAAATACCATTTTCTTCTTCAGGATGTCATAACTAACGAAAACATATATTATTGTTTCTTTACCATTAAACAATTATTTAAAAAATAAAATATATTGTTGTTGCGCCACCGGGATTCGAACCTGAATCTCTTTCCAAACCGGGGAAGGTGTATTATCCAACTATGCTACAGCGATAAAATTGATTTTATATGTATATCTTTCTAATTAATATATTTAATTCATATTTAAGATATTTTTAATGTTGCAATATACGACAACGTTTCATTCAATCCGCAATTTTAGTGATCAGACTTCATACGTTGACGATCTTGCTGTTGAATTTATATTAGCACACAGATCAAAGATTTTTCGCCAGCATTCTCGACAGATTTCAAACGCAGGAGAGAATAAAGCCATAGATAAAGCATAAAATTGTATATATTGTCAATGGTGAACATTTGACGACATTCTTAGATATTTGATGATGATTCGCTCGGTCACATTGCGCTGCTTCAATTCTTCCTGACCAATCGAGTTTTTACCTGATTAGTCTGCTCTGCCTTCCTTCTTGGTAGCCGTAATATAATATGTATAATAACTAATAATCAGTGGCGTGCAGTAGGTACAGATTTAAGTTATGATGTTACCAATATACAATCATATATAATATATGTAATACAATATATGCTGTACATGAAATTATGAACTTTCGTTTATCCAACCTCTTTAAACAAAATGAATCCGTCGTTTATACGACCCTACCATGTATTTATTAGTAATTTTAAAGTACTATTAATAATGTTTTTAAAGTTTAAGTTTTAACATAAAATAGCTTCTAACCTATATATAAATATTAAAAATTTGTGGACGTTTTTAAGAATACTTTTTATAATATGATTCTTTTATTGTTTGAAAATCCTTCACGTAATAACTAAAGGAAATAATATTTTTTATTAAAAGTTAACGTAGAAAATAGTTCTGGCAATTGCTTTTTGTTAATCCCCAATCAAAAACAAATCCATGCGCTAAATGTAAAGAACGATCATGAAGTCAGCACGTTAAAAACAGTAGGATAGTAAAATTCACGAATTAGTAAAAGATGAAGTAGACACTTCAATGATTTGCACACAGTTTCTAATGTTATTTTGTTAATAAACAGTATAAGTAACCACTCTATACAAAACGGATCAACCGAAAGGAATTTTCAATACAGTAAATAGTCAATTGTATGACTTGAGTAATACATAAACTTAAAAATACAAGATAGTAAATTGAATAGCTACAATGCGTCGATTGTAACGCTACGGCTGCAGCGGTGGGTTGTAGTGGTATTTTTTAGAACTTTTTTTATTTTTATTAATATTATAAATATAATACAATTTGATAATCAGTGGATATATATATATATATATATATATATCTTTAACATTTGTTTCCTCTCTATGAGAGTAAGACTTGTGTATAGAGAAGGAGTATATACGAGTTAAATAATGTTTCAGTTAGTCTGTGTACATATTTTTTTTACTTCAGTTACAAATTTATGATAGTCCGTAATTTTTCTAATTGCGATGGGGAGATTGTTAAAAAATTTGATGCCTTGATAAATATATTGATTTTGAGTTGTGGTATATTTTAGTTTTGGGATATCAATTTGATCTCCATATCTTGTAGATCGGAATTCTAAGCCATTAAAGTTTCTACTGGTACACAGATGGTGCAAATTGTAATAAATCCGTAAATATACGTTCACGATCTATATTATAAATTATTTAATTTTTTCCCAGAATTTTTAGTAATGCACAGCTTTTTTGCTTGTACGCACTGCATACCCCTACTAATAACATAAACATTATGTTCATTAACATATTTATTAATAATTTTGTAAAAAATCAATAAAAAAATGTCCCACGCGGTACCGGGTTATGTATTCATCCCTCACAAACGGTGCGTTGAAGAGAGTAAAATATTCTACGGAGGGTTGACCACATGGAAATCTTACGGGGAACCTGTTAGGGGTAGGTCTGACTTTATTGATTGAGGTCTTGTCGGTAGGGGGGTATGCAAAGAAGATAATCTATTCACGCTTCGTATGACAGACGGGTTTCGGAGGGTTGAAAGTAATCAATGTCTACACGTTACTGAGGACACTTGAAACATTATTAGAGAAATATGGACTCTACGTTGTTTCAATATGTAATAGGTACTTTAAAATAATAGAGTAGGTAGCTTAACTGTTTGAATGTACTTAGATAATTAAGCAAATTCGGGGCGGCTGGTGACTTGGTTAAATATATTTTAGAGGTTTCAACGCTTTTATCGGCAGCACTTGTAAATAAAGCGGTTTATATCTTGGATAAATATATAGAGTTAAAATAATACAATTTTAAAAAAACTAGCTCATAACTCATAAACTGACCTTATTATGAATGTCATTATGGTAATCAAGAAGGAAGAAAACAAGACAAGAAGACGTGTAGGTTTTTGGATGGATTGGAATGTTTGGAACAAGTAGATGGGTTTGTGTATTTGGAAAGTATGTTTGATAGAAACAGAAAGGCTGAGAAAGATGTCGAAAGGAGGGTGACTACAAGAAACAAAATAAACGGCACTTTGAATGGAATTATAACTTGAGAAGCTTGTTGTAGGACGGATAGAAGGATAAAGATCACGCAGAAATACAACAGTCACTTCTCTGGTGACAGCTCTAAGGTTTTCAGGGCGCCGAGAAAAGCGGAGAAACATAGTAAAGAGGGCGGGAGTTCGTGGAGATCGCGATCCTCACTCGTGAGTGACCGACGAGGATGATGTTGATAGTAAAAATGTACACCACTACTGGTGGCGTTTTGTGGCGTAACATACGAGGACTGGCAATTAAGTTTCGTCCACATTATGTGGCAACACAGCGGCGTCGGTAATGAGCTAGCCACACGATAACATCGAAATATATTCCCAAAGGACAAATTATGAATGCGGCTGAAAGTAATAAAATGGTTGTGACCGCGATTGAGGCGTGTCCGACCCGAATTGTTTGAGAATGAAAGCTGGACGTTGCATCAGGACAATGCTCCAGTAAACATGGCCATTGTTGTGGAGGACATTTTCATTTAAAATCGAATCACCGTGTTGGGATTATTCGCCATACTCACACGATCTGACGCCCTTTGACTTTTTTATATTCCATTGTATGCTAAAATCACGAAGGAAATGAAAGATTATTATTGAAAGTCACGAGCGGAGATGAAATGGATTATGATGAGTGCTCTAAACAGCCTCACGAAGAATAACTTTGAATACTGCGTTGTGAGGGTACTATTTTGAAGGGATGAAATAACAAATAGTTATTATATGCTCTATAATCGATTTTTTTTTCATTATTTTTAATTGTTAACTCTGTTTTATTAACCACTTAACGAATTAAAATACATCTACCGGTTTCGAAAAATATCATTTTCTTCTTCAAGATGTCAATACTAATCAAAAACATATGTTATTGTTTCTTTAACAGAATCTATTTAAAAAAAAAAAACAATAATTAAGGTATTTAAAAAATAGATTTAGTACCTAACCATCCAATTTCAATATAAAAAAATAGCATTTAATAACGGGCATAATACAGGTTTAATAGACACTATTTAAAAAAATAATTATAAGAATATATTAGTTAATTTTTATATAAATCACAGATAAAATATAATGATGATTGGCGTAGGATTTTCTTCATAAAGAAATTTTCGAATCAAATATCAAAATACCTACATTAGATCAGCATTGTATATAAATGATAATACAGGAAATTTACTTATAAATTCTAAAGACAAAACTGATAAATTTAGCAATTCTAGTGTCTATAAACTTAGTTGTATGAATTTTGCTGCATTTTATATTGGTAAAACAGGTCGAAATTTTAATGTAAGAGTAAATGAGCATTTGAGATGTTTGAATAATAGTGGGTTTTAAGAATTTTCTAATCATTTGATAGAAAATGGTCATGATTTTGATAAAAATTAGGGTTTGTCTATTTTGTATGATAACGGTGTTGGTCATAAATTAAATAATTAAGAATCGTTAGAGATAAATAAATAAAAGATAATCAAAAAGTTATAAACAACCAACTAAATTTAACCACAATTCTAGTAATTTTGTATCATCAGCTAACAATTTAAGTTAGGTACTAAATTTATTTTTTAAATAATTATTGTTTTTTCAAAATACATTCTGTTAAAGAAACAATAACATATATTTTTGATTAGTTATTGAGATCCTGAACCGGTAGATTTGTTTTAATTCAATAAGTGGTTAATAAAACAAAGTGAACAATTAAAAATAAATGATTTTAATCACAAAGTTGATTTTGGCAATCTTAAAAATATGTATTTTTTTTTCTTCTATGAACTTAACATAGTTACATTTAAGCTGTTGGGATAAAATCAAGTTTTCACCTGCTCGAAATAATTTTTTCTATTATTACGAACATAAGTAGATATATGTTCGTTTCTTATATAACTATAAGACTCAGCTAAAATAGATTTCGCGGTCCAATAATTTGATATTACATATGTCACAATTGCGGCCGATTGGCCTGCGTCGGCGAGTGCATCTGGGTATGCAAATCGATTGCAGTGCAACGGCTGCGAAGTGGGCACAATTCACTTTAACGGCCATGATGCCGTCAGCCTGTATCTTCAGGAAGTGGAGATGCAGGCGCCGACGGTATTTGGGTCAAATTGGGTGGAAAACCGACATCCAGTGGCCAGTGGTGCATTCGGCGAAGGACGAACACAGTATGGACTGAAACTAGGCGAGTTGCAACATCCCACTGGTGCAGTATTACAAGTATGAGAGTTTAATCCTTCTCACTGCACCTTACTAAATAATTAATGTACATATTATTTACTTCATTTTCTTTGATATGGCGTCGATTAATCTTTTTATTACAAATTAAATGTATCAATTAGAAAGATAAACAGTAAGATTCAATTTATCAAAAAAATATTTTTATCGCTACCGGGATTCAAACCTGGATCCATTCCTATCCAGGGAAATGCGTTAACCGATTACACTACACCAAACAAATTTGTCAGAAACACAAAAAAGTTTATACGAGGACTGTCTGAAAAATTTCCGACCTCAACAGATGGCAGCACTTGTCAACAAAAGTTGAGGAACATGTTTACACATGCTTTGATAAATACTCACCAAAATTTCAACCATTTTGGACGCGCAGTTGTTAGACAATCGTTTGAGTCAGTCGATGCGAGTGTTTTTGTGAAAATGGAAAAAATCGAGTATCGAACTGTCACTAAGTATTTGTTTTTGAAAGGCAATACGCCTACACAAACTAAAGACGAGATGGAAGCTGTGTACGAGGACTCTGCACCATCATTTACCACGGTGAAATTTTGGGCAGCTGAATTTAAACGTGGCCGTACCAGTTTGGGTGACGATGAACATTCGGGACGGCCAAAAACTGCATCCACTGACGATAACATCGCTCAAGTTCACCAAATGGTGCTGGACGACCGTAGAATTAAGGATAGAGCATTTTCGACTCGTAATTTAGTCAGGTATACCCATAAAATATTGTGTACTAGGTCTGCTATACCCTACGTATAATTGTATCTGAGATTAATTGTCATTTTCAAATATTGTAGGTGCATATGTGAATGGAAATAAGTTAATTTAAAAAATCTATTAGACCTAAATTTATTACCCATCTCGTAACATTCATTTCACAATTATTATCAATTTTGATTGAATATCGTAATATTTTGTCAGCTAAAAATTTAATTTCGTGTTATTGTTCAAAAGACTGAGTTACGAATAGCTTATTTCAATGTATGTACTGACTGCACGCGCCTGATATCTAGGTGCATATGTGAATGGAAATAGATAAATTTAAAAAAATCTTTATATTATTCTAATTAATTAAATCCACAGTGAAATTGAACAATTTCTTCCCCCTGAGCGAAACCTAGCGACACCACTGCCGGCATAATTTGGGCAGTGAACTTGGAAAACGGCCAAAGAATTTGGTGCATTTTTGCGAAACCACAGTGTTGAATGGAAAATCGTCGAAAATATGAATCACGTTTAGTTTACTCGCATTTGAGATCAATGCCCTCGCTTAGTTAAAGAAGAAACTTCATTGGAACGAGTATTTTTACATTAACCTTTACCATACCATGGCATAAAATACCCGAACGCAGCCATGCTGTAAACTCGTGTTACAGTAAATAACAGTTGGAAAAAATGTTTTTATTAGCTGTTTTTATTAAATGGCTTTAATGGCACGAATTTACTCTAAATATTGAGCATTCAATTCCGAAAAAATGATTAATAACATAATTTAGAGCATTCATTAAGTCCTATACAACGTGTTCTTCCTTCTTATCTCTCTTCATTTAATTAGTGAAAATGAGACAATTATATTTCTATGTTTGTTGTTCTTTTCACTGTGAAAATAGTGTGCGATCTCTGTCTTTCATATCACAAATGGTATTTTTACCAACGTATTAATTTTACAACGGATTGAATGAAAACAATAATTGTTTTTGTATGATTTCCTTTTCATAATTGGTTTTTCACTAGTCATTCCTAAGCGCTAATATTTTCTTTAAGATTATCTAAAATATGAATGTTATGTTGCATGGATTAACCGAAATATTACAGGTTTAATTATGATGGTAGACCTGTGTTACTGTATGGTTTGGGAAGGGTTAACAATGTTCCAAAATATCTCGATACATCAGCGTTTCCTCTTTTTTGGACCACCGGTTTCCCGTTGAGCTGGTGGACGGAAGACGACTGTCCACAGCATAAATATTTGAAGGCATATGAGGACTGATAGAAGATCGTATTGTGTGAGTTTATACTCTTCAGTAACAGCTGGTACGAATGAAGCAGACAACTTCATTGTCACACATTGTGAACAAATTTAATTCTGCTCGGTCCAATTTCGGAGAGCTGATGAAGAATTATTTTTCAATATTAGTCATATTTGTAGTGAACCTGAATGCAATTAACGCCAAAAGGAATTTGTCATACGAAACAAGACTATCGCTGCATAAGTTTTGATGGTTTGGTCTTGTGACATCAATACATGTGGCATGATCAGATAAATTAGATATTGGATAATAGCATTGTTAATAGCTGTAACAACCGAAATAGTGATATGAAATGGGAATGGGCATGAATATCTACTACTCTAAGGTAGAAGGGATTGGCCTTGTATCCTCTCTACCTACACTTACAGAAAAACGGCATAATTGTAAGTTAATTAGGTAACTTTGACATTCAAATATAAATAAAAAATTATTTACAATTTTTTTTAAATATTTGAATATAATGTCGAAATGCATTACTAAAACAATAATTAATTAAAAGCAGATGAGCAATCGGCTTACTGCTAGGTGGCAATTGGTGACCGCTGCGCAGTCA
The DNA here is from genome assembly GCA_031772225.1 of Eubasilissa splendida. Lineage (NCBI taxonomy): Eukaryota > Metazoa > Arthropoda > Insecta > Trichoptera > Phryganeidae > Eubasilissa > Eubasilissa splendida. The sequence continues at coordinate 13,928,907 of CM062867.1, forward strand.
AAGTCTTAATAGGATCTGATAGAGCTGTTTCTAAAACGAACCAGACGTAAATGTAATTTATGTAAATGTCGCTGTAATTAAAATTATTCCATCTTGGTAAGTTAGCTGTCAAAATGAACAAAAATGGCATCTAGATGACATATAAGAATCGTGGATAGACAATTTTTATGGTAAGTAAGATTTCTCCATTACCATAGACAGAAGAAAAAATGTCAATATACTATTTTGCTGAAATTTTTTTTTTCTTATTTCATTTAAAATTGAATATATAAAAGAGAAAACATTTAAGTAATCTTAGATAATCTTAATATAGAGATATTAAAAACACGTTCGTTTTTACAGACCTGTCCGTTTAATCAAGCACAATATAACATAATGACACTACTAAAGCCACATTCAGAAAGTCACAGATGTAGACGGGGAAGCGTTATATGATTATGGCTTATTACTGAATACCAAATTATTAAATTTTTGCATAGAATAAGTTATACAAGATACGATTCAAAATAAAAATATATTTTATGCATAGGTTCAATAAAAAATTAAGCATATCTGGGTATATATTTTAGAGAATTCAACACTTTAAACTTGTTATAAATATGTAAGTAGGTACTGAAAGATTTATTTAAAAAAAAAAAAACTAAACTCATTCTAGTATTAAAAATAATGGTCGCGATATACGCGGTGAATTTGACGTGAATTGATTTAACGTACCAAGCTAGGGGATTTTTATTTATTTATTTCAACTTTATTACACATATATCCATTATAATTGTTATTATTTGCCAAACTGGATAACAGTTTTACGGCAAGTTACTCGTACCATTGACACAAGGCAGAGTATTTTAATAACGATAATTTTTTTTTTAAATAATCAGTTATTAACTAATTTTTAGTACGTTCCATCCCTCGACGAATACAAGGCCACTCAGAGTGCGAACGAATCAAGTAACAATGTTTAGAGTGCGCGCAGATGACATCTCCAGTAACAAACTGCACAATATTAAAATATTATCGTTGTATGAATAATTGACAACACAAACATCACATTCCATCAGTGAAACACGGTAACATATAATGTAGGTACTGCAAATGTCACATCGGCAGCAGTTCATACATTTCAATACAATTGAATAATGTTGAAATATGTCTGACGCAACTACAACGATATACGACACATTTTAGGCTGTGTTATATATGTGTAACATTGTTGTACGCTAAATCAGTGCTCCGCAACCGGGGTGCCGTGAGCCGGATACAGGTGTGCCGCGGTCAAATTCAATGTATTTGACATTTTACAATTTTTCATTATGTATTTAATGCACAATAATTTTTGTGTTCATTGAAACAAGCGCAGGTATCACAATAATTATTATTTTATAATAATTATTAAGATTGCGTAAAAATAAATATGTATGTATATTTTTCAAATAAAAAACAAAAATTTATTGTAAAATTTGTGTATCAATTTAATTACCTATATATTTTAGCTTTTGGTGTGCCGCGGAATTCTAGGAAGAATTTTGGTGTGTCTCGTAGGTGAGAAAAGGTTGCGGAGCACTGCGCTCAATTACGAAAATTTTGGTGTAGTCAGTAGTTCGAAATTCTACTACCTGATGGAGTTACGGCATATTGAAATATGCCCTGTTGTAGAACAACGCTGTAAAGCACCCAAGATGGCGGACTTGTCAAATGCGGTTCTCTCACCGAGCGATGTTCGGAAATTAAATAGGCAAAGAAAAATAACATGTAAAACTGGAGATATCAAGAGAAAAATGCTAGAAGATGCTGGTCAAGCACATATATGGAAGAAAAGAGTAGACGTTACTGCAAAAAAGACAAAACTGATGTGAGTAGAACATCATTTTGAAAGTAATTATATTTTTCTTACATTTTTTGCTTTATAAAAATCTATCAAGCAGGTGATACGTATTATTTGTTATTTTAAAATATACACAACTTTCATATAATATAATCTGTTTTTATTTTCACCTATGTATGTGCCTCATTCCTCTTACTGATTATTGATTTTATAGAATTTGATAAAAAGTATCAATAAGGAGAACACATTCTTATTGTGAAGTTGTAATTATTCAGAATAGACGGTCTGTGATATTTTAAATACTAATTAAATGTATCAATTAGAAAGATATACTCGTAAAATAAAATTATCGAAAAATATTATTGTTGCGCTATCGGGATTCAAACCTGGATCTCTTTCCAAACCGGGGAAAGTGCGTTGTCCAACTATGCTACAGCGACATTATTTTTGACGACAAATTTTCGAACCAATATGTTACACTTTTTCAAATTAATACATCTATCGTGCCATTATTTGAAAGCCATCACAAAAAGAATGTGTTCTCCTAATAATATATAAGTTGTATCAATGTGTCCAAAAATGTAATAAAAATTAATTGTTAATTCTGGCCTCTGCTATCGATTTACTCAAAGGTATTTGAGATGTCGTAAAAACAAAGCAGATGGCTTTCAAATAATGTAACGATAGATGCATTCATTTGAAAAAGTGTAACATATAGGTTCAAAAATTTGTCGTCAAAAATAATGTCGTTGTAGCATAGTTGGATAATGCACCTTCCCGGTTTGGAAAGAGATCCGGGTTTGAATCCCGGTAGCGCAACAATAATATTTTTCGATAAAATTGATTTTATATGTATATCTCTCTAATTAATACATGTAATTTGTATTTATATTATTACAATTTATAATGTATTAAAAATCTAATGTTATTTTTCCCCATCATTGGGAAAAAAAATAAAACAGTTTTTCTCAGTTCCTGTAAAATCACCAAAATGTGTCGTACATCATTGTCCGGGTGACGTCTTTTAGTACTTATTCAGTTATCGAATGTTTACGATCGCAAAAACCAATTTTAAACTATAAAAAAATCTTATAATTATGTAAAAACACTAAAATCTTTAAAATCCATTCTTATATCCTCTTAAAAGTCATATAGAATTTGGTACGTATATATCATTCATCATTTTAAGGTAAAGAACATTCTAGTTGTGTAGATTTGATTATTCACACTTTTCACAAAAGTGCATATATATCAGTTTGACTTTTCTATCGCTAGTTGCTTTCTGTGTCTATTTATGAAACAAGTAACTACCCAAGCGAGAATAATGCTGTGAAAGCGATGTATCGCTATGCAAGTTGACCAATACTAGTAGCGTTTTTATCACTCTGAGTAAATTCTCGTGAACAACCTGTATGCATGCAAATAACAAACTCGCTTAAGCCGCCCACGATCAGCTTGCACTTGATTCATTCGGTCGTTTTTCTCTCGGCGCTTTCCTCGGTCCAGTCGGAACGGGGCGAGGACGGTCGGGCGTGGGCGCCGGACAACGGGGCAGTCGGCGTCGGGTGGGATAACGGGTCGGAGCCGGGGATACGAGGCCGACAGGAGAAGATCAATGCTACTGCCGAAAGGTCAGAAAGCCAAGTGGAATGTGCACCAGACAGCTGCAAGAGAATTAATCGATAGTTCTAGTATATCCGATGTTTGCGTACATATTTTAGCAGAATAACAAAAATTTTCAACCATCGCGGATGGATTTACGAAATGATTAAGCTACGTTAGTATAGTTTTTCGGTTGCAGAGATGACTTTAAAATGATTACCTTCATGACATGTTCCTCCGAGGGTAGGCTGGAAAGTTTGGAGAAACTTAAACAATGAATTCTAAATTGTCCAAAACCGAAAGCTAATATAATTTGCGAAAAGCAAATTATACAAATTAGAAATAGCGTTTTATAAATTGTTTCACAACTGTTTGTAGTATTATTGGAATTTATATTTGATAAGATATTAGAAGGATTAGACGTAATCCGGCCCTCAAGCCGGTTTCACTGAATTTATAAGAGGTAGGCAACAGGAACCAGAGTCAGAGAAACCAAATATTGGAGGACGGCCCTGTTAAAAGCTTCAACAACCGAAGAGTTCCAGAAGACTTATTATGTGTGACAAGGCAAGAGTGGTATGCCAGTACATGTGTGGCGTTCTATTCTCTGTGTCAACCCCTGTAGGAAAACCAAAATAAATTTATTTCAAATATTCACCCCTGCGTTCAAAATCTGTCACTTTGCTGGCGAAAAATTTTTGGCAATATAACTTAAACAGCGAGATCGTCATGTGAAGAGTCAGCTATTTTTAACCAACGATTGACGGCTTTACCATCAGACATTGGAGAGTAAAATTAATTTACTACCGAATGTAGTTTCGGTGAGTAAATATTTTTTTAGCAACGTTCGAACAAACCGATTTCGAAAAAAAAATTACAATTACCACTGGTTATAGTAAAAGTTACCACTGATCACACAAGGGGCCCTAAACGTCGTCAGCCCAGCCGCCGTTACAGGATTTCATTCCTCCAACGTCCATCATTCAGCCTCGCCACGTGTCAGGCACAGTTCAATTATAGTTTCGCGACAGTTCGCACAATAATGTTGGCACAGTTCGCAAAATAAAGATAATGCAATTAACATTATTCGGCAACATATCGCGATTCTGATGATAATCTTAAATTCCGAAGCGTGCCAAGAAATGCACGGCGGGAGGCCGCACTCGGATAACTAAACTTTATTTATTAACATTACTGTTGTTAAAATATTAAATGCTATTGCCAACGACCGAACTGGCTAACTAACTAAACACAGGCCTCGGCAATACGCTGTCAGAAAGGTTAATTAATGAGAAACACAAAGTTTAGTGTGTACAGTACACAGCCGTGCAAAACTTGGTTCGTTCCCGGCCCGAAGTACACAGCTGTTCGTACCGGGCGACACGCTGTGCTGATCAAAAGGTCAGATTGTTACGACGGCAATGATACCTGGATGTTTTCTGGACAGTGGTAAAAATGCTCAAACAACCAGTCAGCCTCTTCGGAATAAGCTAGAGGTTAAGTTGAATCTGATAGTAAAAGGTATATAATTTGAAGTGATCAAAGATATAATATTTGGACAGAGGATTGGGGGCTTTGTCAGAAGCTTACATATTTAATACAATATTTCTACTGTGTAATATTTTATTTTTGAGTCTATCGGTAAAACGGAATGTGTTTATTTTACACATCTATTATACGGGACTTTCTTACACACAATGAGCTAGTGGAGTCATTGCTTTTTTATAATTTAAATTAAATATATTAATTATTAATATACATATAAAATCAATTTTATCGAAAAATATTGTTGTTGCGCCACCGAGATTCGAACCTGGATCTCTTTCCAAACCGAGAAAGGTGCATTATCCAACTATGCTACAGCGACGATATTTTTAGCGACACATTTTTGAACCTATATGTTACCTTTTTGATATTAATACATTTAATTGTTCTATTATTTGAAAGAGCCATCTACCTTATTTTTACGGGATCTCAAATACCTTTAATAATAAATTTAAATTAAATTTAGTATCGGGCATACTATTCATATGAGTACATAAATCAGTAAAACTGTCAGTGCATGCTTTTATCAACTGAAACAGATTAAAAGTATTCGGAGACATCTTCCTCTTGAGGCAACCCGTCTGCTTATAAATGCATTTATGGTGTCACATGTGGACTATTGTAACAGCATCTATGCTGACCTACCAATGTTTCAGCTGGATAGATTACAATCTATTCTAAATGCGGCTGCACGGATAATATATGGAGTTTCCGAATTCTCTCATACATCGGCTACAATGGCTACGATTCCCTGAAAAAGTTGAATTTAAATTGTGCTGGTTGATGTACAAGGCGACACACAAGACGGCGCCTCTGTATTATCAAGAACTTTGTATCCCAGATATTTTGTATGGTAGACGTCAAACTCTCAGGTCAGCCTCTACTTCAGTTGCATGGAGGGTTGTAGAACCGACCGGCCGTTGACAGAAGTCTAAATTTAGCGAACGGGCATTTGCGGCAGCAGGCCCAAAAGCGTGGAACTCTTTGCCCTCCGTCATAAGAAACAGTGCATCAGAGACTTTATTTTAGAAGAAACAAAAAATGCACCATTTTAAAAAGTCATTTTCATAAGTGAAAATAACAATTTTTAATTTTCAAACAGTTTATGTGTAAAACGCCCTAGAGGTGAATGTTTTTACGAAAATGGCGCTATACAAATTATACATTATTATTATTATTATAATTAATAAAATTGTTCCACATTCAAATCTGAAAATCCCGGGTTCTCAATTTTAGCCCGGGATTGGATTCGTACATATTATATATTATATATCCCCACTCCCCTTCTCCCACCACGGCTGCAGTCATGCAATTGGATAGTTAATTTATTATCGTATTTATTTTATGGACTAATTAGTGTAGTGTTCTGACGAAGATACAGGCGTATAGAAACCGGCCAACGTCAAAGAATTCTTCTATCAAAATTGCAGTATTTTGATTATTCATGTGCAAGATATGGAAAATCGTTGACATTTTGGATATTGAAAAACTTTTTGAGGTTTCACAGCCATGATGACCTCTTTCTACCTACGCCTCTGCTGCATTAAATCTTCCCCTGCATAATCACTAACTAACTACAAAGTAGTTGGTAGTTAGCCGAGAACGTGTCCGAAGTATGCAGCTTTCCTTCGAATAGTAGTTGTAATTAGTTCTTTTGACTTATTCATGCGTACCTCCTTACCTCTTAATTAGCAATATGCTCAACCCGAGAAATCTTAAGCATACGTCCAAATAACAACAATTTAAAATATATGTATCTCAAGTAAACAATGTGGTTTATACAAAGATAGTTACTTGTAACAGAATTTCATAGCAGACATTATTCGGCAAAGTTATTTATTTATTATTGAGACAAAGGAATTTTTTTTAGAAAACTTTGAAGTAAAGGGAAAAAATAAAAATATAATAGTGTAACAAAAATGAACCATAGTCTTAGTCTTCTATATTTATAAATATTTTAGGCTTAAAGTGAATAAATAAATCAGGCAGTAAAGATAATAAAATATGTTACAAAATTTTCCTTTGAAATCGTCTTGAATGTTCCATAATTTTTAGTTCATTTTTTCCATTACAGCACAAAAAAACTACGTAGTTCTTACATATTTTCACGAAGAAATTATTCACACGACTTGGAAAAACCAAATAAATCAACTGTAAATTTCCAAGAATCAATATATCCTTAGAAAAAACCCATTAATTTCACTCATTTTATATTCATTAATTTCATCTATAATGTTTACTTTAAATATTTCTTTTAGATTTTTACTTAAATAAATGTATTAAATTAAATATTTGCGACTGAGTGTTACGCGGAATTCTAAAATTAAAAGCAAAATTCAAATAAAAGTACTCTTTTTTTTATATTACATAACTTTTGATTGAATGAATATAAATTCGAGAATAAAGAAGAACGATTCTTTTTCTACAAAATATATTTACATTAATTTTAATTCAACGAGTTATAATTGGTTTAGATATCTACCAATCAATGGATGGAAACTCTAGTTTAAAAATATTTTAATTCTTAATTTAAAAAATGTTAAAGCCCGTTAATAATGACGGGGAAAAAACTTACATAATTTACACAGAATAATTAAATTATTATTGAACACATGGGAAGCGGGTAATTTAAGTATTCTGGTAAATGATTATAGAATTTTCGTCTAGTTTTCCGTCTATTTTGTCGTTTGTATTTCGTTTCCCATCGCAGGGTCTATCATCAGGGCTGATGTCGGCGAATTGTAAGCTGAATAGCCTAAACCACTGCACTTTATTCCGAACAACTGTGAAACCTTAAGAACAATTATAGCATTCTTCAGTTTGAAATTTTAGAAAAATTTTCGTTATTCACCAGCGAGTTTATACCTATATATATATATTATACCGAATTTATACCATTATACCTGCGAGCTCTGGTCGAAATACAAGCAAATGACGTATAACCATCTCAGAATTCAGTACAAAAACTCAAACAGAATACTGTTTGGATTGGCGCGTTATTGCAGCGCATCTACAATGTTTACCGAACTTTATATAACATAATATGTATTATCTCTGTGGCGAATCGGGTAAAAAAAAAACCTGATCACGCTGGATTAAACACATTATTATTATTATTAATAAACTGTGACTGACGTACCAATGTAGAAAAATATTTTAATGTGTAAATTAAAATAATTGTTTATATACAGGCCGTAACAGACTCAGCCTAGAATATTTTATGCGTGGATAGGCGTACCCGACTAAATTATGAATCTAAAATGTTCGAAGAATATGTGCCTAATCTCAATCATGTCAGAGATACAAGCATTTAAAAAACACAGTTACGTGATTATTTCGATTATAATATTTTAATATTATTGTATTTCGAACGGCCAGATTATATTTTGATGGTTTAGTGCCAGAAGCAAACATATAAATTAATAATGGATAAAATTCACAAATATTTATGTCGAAGTACGTTAATTTAAAACTTAAGATGATTTTGTAAAAAAATCAAACAATAATATTTCAAAATTTTCGTTATTAACTTTGTGGAAGTCCATTGTAATTAACTTTTAATAAAAATTTTAACTTTTGAAAAAAAAAATTAAATAAAATAAAACACATTGTTTACTTCACACAAAACGTTAATTAAAAATTAAACAACGTTATGATTAATTTTAATAATTAATTCATTTTTAGCAATATTTGAATATGTCCAAGAATACACAATTACTGGATTTTTACCTACAAATGCACTGTTATTAAATAAATATCAGATATCTCATAAAGACAAATCTATTTTTAATATATGTTTATTGGAAAATATATAGAAGTATGGGATAATTACAGGGCTTACGACCTGTCTTCGGCTGGTTTAATTATTTTTTTCAAAAGTTAAGAATTTTGTTAAAAGCGGTGCAGTATTTGCACATATTTTTTGAACATTTTCGACTCGTAATAAGTCGGGTATCCACTCCGATCTGTGATTGATGTTCGATAATATCAGAGATTGAAAATTGTGACTGGTCACAGTTTCATTACTAACACGCATGCGCCCCACGATATCACAATATACGAAATAAATTATAAAACATAATTTTGAGTATATTTATTTATATTATTCAAACTCCATTTGCGTAAAAAAACATATTCTTGCATATATATCTAATTTAATATCATCACAAAGGGAATGAAACCTCCAAAAAAATGCGAGTTTATTTATCGGGTCAAATTCTCAGCATTTCGGGTCAAATGCGTAAAACGTTTTGCAGAATCTGCTATATGGCGCTTATCACGAATAATTACGTCATTCCTTCATGTATATTTTCATTTCATATGCACATGCGCCGAATAAACAGTTCACAACCCAAAATAAATAAAATTAAAATATAAATCACGATATTCTCAGATATATATATATATATATATTCTCATATATATATATACATATATATACTCAAAAATATCAGTGATTGACTCATGTATCGTGATTTTGAACCCATCGCTAGTATCTTCTGACTTCTGATTTCGAAAAATTGTGGTGATAAGACAAAATTCCGTCTTCTTCTTTTGTCGTATCCCACAATCACGACTTATGACAGACAAATAGCTAGTTTTAAATAACAATCAAATACGAAGATAATTAATTCGAGAAAGTGTAAAGTACAATTGAAAAATTTCCCTTTTTTGTTTTTTTTTTTTTATTAAATTAAATTATGAGTTTACGTTAAAATAATGAGATACGTAATCAAGAGATAAATCTTCGGTTCATCCGAGACGAGCGAAGATTTCTTTTAAGCTTTCTCGTTTAAGTGGATGAATCACGCTGAACGATTACATCTTATTGTTTTCGAGGAGCTGAGACACGCAGAAGAAAAAACAAAACAATGTTGTCACTACATTGCTCCGATCAATAGTTACAGAATGACAAAACACAGACAATGGAGTCCTCGTTTAATACCAGCCTGACTGGATTTAATCCTAGATATATCAAATATAATTGAGCAACGGTCTGCGGGTATAGTGCCGTATTGGCCCGACTATAGGACGACCCTGATTACAAGGCGACCGCTATTTTTAATCTGCGTTTTGGAGAAAATAAACACTTTCATTACAATATTTTCAATCATATTTTCTCACAAAATATCATCTTCAGTACTGTCCATTTGGCTATGTATAAATAATGCCGCCTTTTGAACGGTATTAATAATTGTAAGTTTGTGTAGGTCCCAAAGACTGCGATGGACTGGCCATGTTGGAAGAATTACAGATGACAAGACACCATTGGATGATTCCGTGGAAGAGAACTGGAGCAGAATGTGAGGATCCGGGAACTGGAGAAGAATAGCCAAAGATAAGAGTCGGTGAAAAGCAGCACCCTGAGATGTAATGCCGTGGAAAAAAATAAATAATAATAACATGGTACTTTGCCGTGTCCACTTTCTATCGAACGTTTGAACGAATTCGGTTATTTTAAATATTTTATTATGAACTCTTATTCAGATAGCTTCAATTATTATTAATCTCAAGACACGTCTGAAAGTACAACACTAGAATAAGACTGAAGAACATCAATTAGGTGTAAGTGTGTTCCTACATCCGCCGTGATAAGTTGATATGACCATAAACAATCCAGTCGGCGGTCGATAATTGTGCCCAACTGGTTCAGCGAAGCGATCGCATTGGTTTCATAAATACTAAATGTATATGCGTCCTGCTCGATCGCAGTCGTTTTCTATACATATTTAATATTTTAAGTTTTTTTTTTACATGTCCATATTATTTCATTTCTTTAAGTTAACTATATCCTTCATGTTTATGCTTTTAATAACTTTCTGACGATAATCATTTCAATTAAAGATAGTTCTATTATATCATATATCAGGGGTGTGCATTCCATATAATAAAAAAGCTGTACATAACCATCGTTTATATAAATGCCTTCGATAGCTGGTTCCCAGATTTCCGATTAACAATAAGCACACATATGATATATGAACTGCACCAACCTTTTTAATTTTTCTGGTCCGATGTTGTTGTTCTTTTAGCTGGGTTGTCTTCTTTAGATTTCGACCGACCGAAGCGCGCACTGGTGGTTTATTTGGTACGCTGGACTGATCGAAGCACGAGATGTAAAAAAAGTATGACGCCTGTCGTTTACCGTATTTTTAACTTTCCGAAAAAAGGGCGGCAATACTCACGCACACACATGTACATTAACCAAGAGACCCAGTAGTGCCAATCGAAGTAACAAGGCGCTTAAAAAAAAACAAAAGTTCTGCGTAATAAATATATTATGCAGGTCCACGCGCAAATAATAAAGTTACCATGTCAATGCGTTCATTAGAACCATCTAGTGGATGAACTTAAAAATGAAAAATAAAGCTGCGTATGTGTTTTATCGCAAAATCTGTTTCAAACTTATACAAACTAGACGCAATTTGCACCGCGCGGTGTTCTGAATACACGTCTTCGCTTGAGCAGACGTGTTGCAAAACGCCGCAAATGTGTATTTGAAGCATGCGTTCTAATAAACTTTAAACATGGTTTTATCTTGTATTATAAAATATGTAGAATACTTCACTTGAAAGAATTTTCCAAAAATGATGATAATGTTAATATTTTTTACGCAGTTCTACTTCATTGGTCATTTCTTCTTCATTTCACATGAATTTAACCTCGATATTAGCAGCAAAACCTAAGTCCATGCCTTGTGCTGCACGCTACTGTTATATATCGTGTATCATTTTACTAACATTGTTAAAGCAATATAATAAAGGATTTCCACATTGAAATATAGATTCTACGGAAACCCTGGCCGCGCAGCGGTCACCACTGGCTGCGTAGCGGCCTACATAAGCGGTGAAGCTGACACAATAGCTGCTCGCAGGGCCTATCAGCTTGCTTTTCTACTAGTACTTATATAATATAACAACGAAATTGATTCGCCGGAAGCTGCGCCATAAGACTGCAATAGGTAGCATTACTATTTAAATCTACTCAATAACAAAACGAATAAATAATATAAAGAAAAAACAAACAACTCAAAAATCCGCCATTTCTGTTAAATTAAAGCAGAACCTTCTGTCAGACCACATTTTATTGAGAAGTTGCAATTTAAAATATACTTTTACGATATTTAAAACAAATTAAATAAATCAATTAGAAAGATATCCAGATAAAATAAAATCGACTAATTATTCCTGGCGTCACTTAGCGTATATTACTCAAAAGTTTTTTGAGATTCATTGCAAATATAAAGTTGACTGTTTTATAATACATGGAATAGAACTTAAAATAGAAAATAATTATTCAACTAATTTGAGATAAATGTAGTTTTTTATAAGCACGACTGACACCCCTGGGATTTCTTGTTGTTGATTTTGGTCATGTTATGTGTGTGAATATTGCTGCTTTTCGGAGGTTGAAGGACCGTGGTAAAACGACCAACGGAGCACAATTGCGATCAGTGCGTCGGGAGTGCACATTTCGGTCAGTCGGAAATCTACCCAGAGAGAAGAAGAACGATAACATCGGACCAGCAACGATGCCAGAGAAACGGTACTGTCAATCAAAGGTAAGTGATAGTGTTCATTTTGCATACATAACCATATAATCAATAGGAAACCCGGGAACAACAGCTGTCGAAGGCATTCACGGAAACATATATATATATTTTGTAATTAATTCGTCCAATTTATTATGAATTATAATTGGGATGTGATTGAGATATGTTGTCTCGTGGATGTAGGACATTCACTAATAGTATGACTTGAATTTCAGGAATCTCAGATCAACACGGTCAATTTCGTATCACGTGCAATTAAACGTAATAAAATAGTTGTGGTCTGTTTCTGTCTTGGCGATGACATAGTTGATGTGACCATAAATAAGCAAGTCGGTCCGCTAATTGTCTTGGACTGGTTCGGAGAAGCGAACGCATTGGTTTCATAAATGGTCAATTGATATGCGCCCCCTCGCCAGCTCCACGATCCGCGATACTCCATCACTGCTGTCATATTCAATGGGATGCATGAGTCGCTTCGAACTGAAGAAGAGGACTGCCGGTCGCGCAGCGGTGAAGATAAAACATCATCTATTGTGGGTGAAATTAACCCAAGAAATAATTGGACCGTGAAGAGAATGGTTGTATCGTGATTTGAACACAGTACTGTGAGTCGTCCCGCTGCGTGCCGAGGACCGTTTATAGGATCCTATATGGTTCTACTCATTCGCCGCCTGGTTGGCATTTTTTAATGCTACTAGGCAGCTGTGCAGCTGCGTCTCGTACATAGAGACAGGACGGAGCCGAACAGCTGGCATTTCAAAACCCTCACAGTCCCCGAACTCTTCTTTATTCATGATTAAATAAACAATTACAAGGAAACTATACCAGTGTTACCACATTAAGCTTGTAAATGTAAATAATAAGTACAGTCAAACAAAACAAGGCAATTAAGAAATCTAAAAGTTGTTTGTTACATTGTATATAAAAACATAGTATAAAATCAAAATCGGGAAGCCGAGGGGAAAAAGCAACACGCCCCCGAAGAAGGGAAAAAAAACAGAAACAAAATTAAAACGAACTGTACTGAGGGTGGACCCGCCGCTTACACAGGACCGTTTATAAGTAAAAGCTCGTATATGGTTCTTCTCATTCGCCGCCTGGTTGGCATTTTTTTTGCCAATAGGCAGCTGTGCAATTCACAGCCACCACAAACACAAAAAGGAAAAGAAAAGTAAATAAAATACATTTAAGGAAAACATAACAATGTTTAGACAGAATCATTAATATCATCACAAAAAAATATAGTACATAAGAAATACTAACATACAAAGAACAGTTAAATAGAATGAAATAAATAATAAAAATTTCTGAGTTACATAATTTCAGACATAAACCATAACAGAGTAGGGTGATAACATGGTAAACGGAGCTGTAGTCGGGGAGCCGAGAGAAAAATAATTACGATCTGACTCGTCATCAGAGCACCACTGCTGGCCATTCGTCCCCAATGACAGGAGAAACAAGGAAAAGCACTGATATTGATATTACCAGTCAATACCCCTAAGTAATTCCCACCAAGAAACCAAAACTCTAACAAAGGTCCTGAACAACTCCAGATTCCTTTTGCAGCTGAGGAAATCGGAGTTCCGGATGGAAACCCGATCCACTGCCACCAAACCGTCAATTCATTGCATGCCTTGCATTGCCAGAGAATGTGATCGGGCGTTTGCTTCACCCGGCCACAGGCGCACCGAGGATCAGGCTCGAGTCCCACATCATGACTGCACTGAACGCACTTGGTGACACAACGTCAAAACACCACTGAGTGACGTCAACCACACGCAGCAACGTACAGTATTGAACGCAGCAGGCGCCACACCATTCTCACAGAATGTGCACGCAAGCAATACACACAAAAGTGCGTGACCCAGATTATATTCATGATCTGGGTCACGATTTTGGATTTTTTTAAATAATTCCATTAACTGAGCTTTGCGTATCCAACCTGGATAAATTCCCATGTGTTAAATAATAATTTAATTCAATACCAAGTATAGATTTTTCCTGTCATTATTGTCAGAATTTCAACTAGTATATATTAGCAATATTTGAAAATGTCCAAGAACACACAATTACTGGATTTTTACCTACAAAGGCACTGTTATTAATCAAATATCAGATATATCATAGAGACAAAGCAAGTATGAGGTAATTACAGGGCTAACGACCTGTCTTCGACTGGCTTAAGTGATCACTTTATATATATATAACGTTCTTCAATTCTTACCTCTTAATTTCCATATTAATCAAATTTTTGAAAGTTGTATATATATTGTGAACTCGCTTCGAGGACCACTACACCATAGCCATCTATGGGCCAAATTTGATAATTAATTTTTCCTTTTTTTACTTTGTAAACAGCATATATGGTCATCACTATGAGAATCAGATTTTTTGAAATTATTTTAAAGCAATATTCTTTATCTGTAAAATGTTTTTTAACATATTATACAGAATACGCCTGAAAAATCAATGCTTTTTAATTTTTTATAAATTTTCTTATTTAGACCAGTATATTATATTAGCAACATTTGAATATGTCCAAGAACAAACGAATTACTGTAATTAGTGTAAGCCCTGTAATTACCCCATACTTGCATATATTTTCCATTAAATATAATTTTAAAAATATAGCTTTGTCTCTATGAGATATATGATATATGTTTAGTATATTAATATATTTACATAGGAAACAATAGTCCGCCACCGTAATATCAAATATTGATCTGTACGAGACGTACGGCCCAGCAGATAATAGATAATCATATGCAAATAGAGTTTCGTGCGGCAGACAAGACGGATGTACTGCGATAGCGTACTGCAGTTTTTTGGAACAGGTTTTTGGCATGCGAACGGTCCGATAGTCCGCGAAACCCGGATCAAGAGCGATCGCCACAAGACCACACTTCACACTCCATACATCGCGCGAAGATCGGATTGATGGAGATGTTAATCTTAAATCTAGACTGTTAAGGTGATAAAATCAAACTCTGATGGTTTGTTTTATATTCACTATCTGTCTAGTCCATGTGGGAAACAGGATTTAAATTGATACGTCAATATTAAGGCTGTGGAGTCAGAGTCGGAGACGTTGATTTATGGTGTTTCAAGCGGAGTCGGAATCTTTAAAAATCGGCAGAATCAGATTAATTATAAAAAAATATTTATATTTTTTAGTAAATGGCATGGTGGACGTCTTTAATTTGAGTGAATTGATTTTATACCACGTTCCCGCGTGAAGTACTAGGTCGTTGGCGCTGTTCCATGTAAATGCATTGGTGGGATAAGATCACGTGGACTGCATCGATTATAATAATGATTAGTTGACGCAACACGAATTAGATTCAGGTAGGAAAATAATGGCAGATGGATCTGGCCTACCTTGCTCTAAAGTCCTGGGTTGGACGTCAAGTTTTCACCTCCAGTTGACTAGCACGTTTTGTGTGAAGAACCGAGATATCACTGCACTTCCGGAGCTGTTAAGAACGTTACGCACGGCGCTGCTTTCGGACGGTAAAAAAATAACACAATCTATCCCCCTGTCGGCGAAATCCCTAAGTAATTAGTAATGTTTTTGACGCTGTACCGAGTCAAAAGTATTATTGACTTTGTTACTGAGCCATTCTGTGTTAAACCAAAATTTATATTGCATGTATTGTTTATTTTTCATGCTACTTATGTAGCTGCACGTGATTTTTATAATTAATTTTGTAAAAACCCATAAGAGCATAAATTCAATATAAATAAACCATGTGTCATGGATACATCGTAAAATAATGAATGCATGCACTTCAGAAGTCTGGGGCGGGAGCGAATCATCAATACCAAATTCATATACATACCAGATACATTTATACGCACGTTCTCTCGCTCTAATGCATGCAGCTGAGCTGATCAGTGCTACAAATAAAAACTGTGTGCGAAGCGTGTTTATTTCTTTATCGTTCTTTCGCGTAAAATCGATCACAGTCGGAGTTGAACTGTGAGATAAAGTCAGTCAGTATACTTTTAAACTTTATACTACAATATTTTCTACGAACGAAGATCTATCAACTTTTTATAATAGCCAGTAAGTAATTCATGCATGAGGCAACTTTGTGGAGTAGTTCTTTGTTGTATTCTTAGCGAGAGTACTCACGATCTGTCATCACTTATTCCGGTCCATGTAATTGCTTCTGCAGTTCAGGAGCGGGCTCCGTGTCCATTTGTTCCTTCGAGATCTGGTTTCATCTATCAAATTTTCCACGGTGTCCTTATGTCTGTCTTGTGATATAGTCTCAACACTTAAAGATTCAGAGGCGAATAGTTGCTTTTTTATAGAAAAATCAACTGAAAATTGGTGAGTATCCAGAGGTAGGTGATATGTGGAACATGTCCTTAAAGAAAATAATTTAGACTATCAAAATAAATATTATATAATACACCCTCATCGTTTCATATATATGCACGTAATTAATAATCATTGAATTTTATAATTGAATCACTCTATATTATCATTAATTGACATGGCGGTTACTTTGCGGTGTAACATGATTATTTTAATATTCACAACTAAACTTTGTTCTACACACACACCATGGTTCTATAAAGGATAAATGAACAATCTAGAAACCGTTGAAATATAAAAGTATTTAAATTCGGAGAAGACACTAATTAACAACATAACATTCCCTAACACTTCACCTTTACTGTCCATATTTCCGAAACCTCCACTGTCTTCCTAAGCCACGCCTCATTACCCGAATAGTCTACAATACTGTATTTATTTTAGTTATCACCTGGTGATGAGATAGTAGTGATAATAACCCAACGTGTATGTAGAATAAAGTTTAGTTGTGAAAATTAAAAAAAAGATTATATAAATTTAGCTTGCCAAATAAAAATATAGGCACCACCGATAAATCGTGAAAAATTGGTGCTCGTAGAAAATATTTTTTCGAAAAAAGTCTTGGGGTTCGTCTAATGTCAGAAAAATATCTACATTCGTGGCATTCGTCCTGCGGGCTGTCCACGCTGTGCAAAGTACAAACGCCAGTACCATATTTCCAGACATCATTTCAGCACAATAGAAAAAGAATGGGAAAATAAAGGTTCCAATCAATCACATTAGTTCCTAGTTACGTTTCTAAAAGATCTTTAAAAACTATACGAATATACACCAGTTAGTTAAATGTAACATATTCATTTTTCACATTAAATATTAAGTAATTAAAAGTCTTGTATTAACCCAAAATAACTAGGTATATATGTGAATAATTTTCTGAATTCAAAAACATCATTTTAATATAATGTGCAAAACTAATTGAACCGCCTCTTGTTGGTTGTGTTCTTCGAGTGTGAAGCTGCAGAAACTTGAGAACTGAGAGCGAAAGATCTTAATTTATTAAGATTACATTCGGATTAAGCGATAAACCTTCCAGTCTGCAGAATGAAACACAGGATTAAACGGGATAATGTTATGATCTTGTTCCTGTTTCCTCGAAAACAGGAAAAGCACAGCGCAAGACACGGCTGTAAGTTCACAGTAAATATGTATGTACACATCTAGCCATTGAAAACTGGAAACTGACACTCTTGTATTTAATTACCAACTTGTAAACATCGCCTCCACCCTCGTAGTCAGGTATAACAGAACGAAGCTGAACGCGCCCAGTAACCCAACTTCTATCAGCCATAAAGACGCAGGGTACTGGCTGCGTACGACGCGAGCCACTACTCGTCACTCTATCAATCGACGTCTCCCTAATGGCAGCTGTAGAAGTCGCCTCTGATCTTAATGTAAGTCTCAATCTTTGTACAATTTATAATTTAACAATTTGTATTAATTAAAATCATTTCACAGAAGTATTGCAACTTTGTCAAATCAACCCCTTAGAATAACAAGGTTCCAACTAACATTTTGGGCTAATTTGAGTTATTGCGTGAAAAGGGTTCCAAATGCATTATACTTTATTTCTTCCATACACAAAAACTCTAATTAAAAGATATTAAAGGCATATAATAGCAAGAGCTGAAAGCTCCAACTGCATCAGTTATTTATTTCAATTTATGGATCATTATTGTTAATTTACAATGTTTTTATTTATTTTTAATTTAAAATAAATCATATTTGCATACTCAAAACAAAATATACATGAATATATGTTGAAATTCAATCAACACCTTTGAGCTCATTATCTCATAACAGTATCGTTGTCAGATGGAACCATTCATAACAAAAAATATCGTATGTATCCTTACTTCCAAATGAATTTGACACTTCTATTCAATGTAATGTATGAATTTCCGATTCAATTTTCATTCATTTCTGTTGGTTTTATTTATAATAACTAAACATATTTACACAAGGGAATCTAGAGTGTATAGCAATAGGTACAGTAAAATAATAATAATCTGAAAAGAATTAATATCTTATTGCTTAAATTTAAAGCTGACAATGCAATAAAAAAAAAAAAAATTTTTTAAATAAAATACGTCAATTCAAATAATTCCAGCTATTTGCCGAAAACGATGTTCTAACAAATATTTAACTTAGACAAAGCAGTCCGTTAGGCGTGCCACCAATTTTTCATTCCCGAATACCTCAGCGACAGTGTTAGGAACAAGTCACCGAGTCCAACAATTCGGGGAATTTTCATTATCACGGAGCCATTCCAAAAATGAGATCTCTGTTGAAATTCTCAAAAGAACCGAGTAGGTGTAATGAATGTTCCTTTAATGAAATGTAAGCTACAAAGGTAATGTACATTTTCCGAGTACAAAATATGCCTGCGTACTTCTGTACTCCGGGGACGTTGATAATTCCACAAAATGTCTGCAATGTGTGTAATTTAGGCGCAGAGTAAGCAGTGCACAATAGCGCGGGTAACAAAGCCACGGATTGCCGACGGACGGGAGCGAGGGAGACGCAGACAGGGTGTTGCAAACCTATACCCGTAATCTTTTATGTTAGCCGGGTAAGATTAATAATATAATTTTTAAATTTATAAACGCAAGGACCAACTAGAAGCAAGGAAGAACACTACCTACTTGACAGTGGTGTTCCTTTTGTCTATTTCTTCACTCGTTGAGTGACCAGTCAAGTCAAAAGATCAACACACTTCGCTGATACGCACGAAGCTAACACAACACGCGCAAAATCAGCAGTGAAAAAAATAGCCAAAAAGTGTAATAAGGTACATAGGGGAGCGAGAGAAACATGTAGGTACTTGAACGGGAGAAACCAAGATGTAACATATATATATATATATATAATTTCTTTTAATATTTATTTCTTCTCTATGAGAATAAGACTCGTGTATACAGAAGGAGTATATACGAGAATTTATGTTTTAGTTAATCTGTGTACATTTTTTTTTATTTAAGATAGAAAATTATAGTAGTCTGTAATTTTTCTAATTGAGACTGTTAAAAAATTTGATGCCTTGATTTAAATTTAAAATTTGATAGTGATTTTGGATTGCGGTATATTTTAGTTTTGGAATATCAATTTGGTCTCTAAATCTTGTATATCGGAATTCGCTTCTAATATTTTTAATTGATTTTTTTTATATACGTCTATTATTTTTGGTACTTTGAAATCTGTGAAGAGTTACTTGGATAGTCTTTTTTTTAGATTAATTTATATTATCATGTTTTGAGTGATTTCTAATTGTGATATTGAAGTTTTATATGTTCCTCCCCATCCAATAATACCGTATTGCAAATGTGTCAATACAAACGCGTAATACATTATTTTCAGATTTGTAAGTGATAAGATGTTTCCGAGTCTCTTAATATGCAGGCGGCAGTTTTCCTTATTTTAATGTGTTCCTTAGTTTGAGATGTTTGTGGTGATGCAGCCCGTCTACACATAAATGTATTTGTGGTGTCACGTTTGGACTACTGTAATAGTATTTAAGCTGGCCTACCAGTATTTTAGCTGGATAGATTATTATCTATTCTGAATGTGGCAGCACGGATAATAAACGGAATACGTAAATAAATTTGCTGACATAACATCCATTTTGCGTGAATTTTGCTGGTTGATGTACACGACAACAAGAAAAGTATTCGTCAAAGTTTGTCAGCAGTTTGTTGATTGGTTGAAGTCATAAGTACAGGGCATCGGAGGTCTTTTTTCAGAAAACGAACAAACAGTTCATATATATAACGCAAGTGTGGAACTAATTCATCCCTGTAATACTGAAAAGTCTCGGCGATTGGCAGTTGAGTGGCTCCAACACAGAGTTCTACGAGTTGA
Source organism: Eubasilissa splendida (assembly GCA_031772225.1). Lineage (NCBI taxonomy): Eukaryota > Metazoa > Arthropoda > Insecta > Trichoptera > Phryganeidae > Eubasilissa > Eubasilissa splendida. Next base: position 13,949,670 of record CM062867.1, read on the forward strand.
ACGATGATGTCATCAGCGTGTTCCAAACAAAGTTAGTTGACCATGTTGGTTAGGTCATACACAGCGTGTGAAGGACCAGGAACCAGCAAATAAGGTATTATATTTTTATTTGTTAACTTTGTTTAAATTTATTTTTTAATTAAATGTGTTTTTTTTTTAAATAGATTCTGGTAAAGACACAATAATATATGTTTTTAGTTAGTATTGACATCTTGAAGAAGAAAATGGTATTTTTCGAAACCGGTAGATGTATTTAAACTCAATTAAGTGGTTAATAAAACAAAGTTAACAAATAAAATTACGAATTTTAACCACAAAGTTAATTTTGCTAATTTCAAAAGTAAATAAGGTATTGTCTAGGTACCCAAAAGGATTTAGGAGAAAGAAGAGTTCAAAATTGCTCTCGAAGGACGATGTAGTAGTGGATTTCATTAAAATGGGAGATAGCATCTAGCGAGCAGCCACGTTAATCAGCCTTAGATAGTTTCAAAGGCACCATTCATATAGTTCATGAATATTAACTATTATTAATTATTATTAATGAGAACACATTCTTATTGTGAAGTTGTAATTATTCAGAACATAGGACTGTGATGTTTTAAATACTAATTAAATGTATTAATTATACAGATATCAAATAATAGAACGATAGATGTATTAATTTTAAAAAGTGTAACATATAGGTTCGAAAATGTGTCGACAAAAATACTGTCGCTGTAGCATAGTTTGTAATGCACCTTTCCCGGATTGGAAAAGAGATCCAGGTTCGAATCCCGATAGCTCAACAACAATATGTTTCGATAAAATTGATTTTATATGTATATCTTTATAATTAATACATTTAATTAGTATTAACAATTATGAATATTAATTGTAATTATTATAATCTTAGGTATTACAACTGCATATCACTTTTTTAACGCTAAGATTATAACGCACATCCTGTATCTAATGTACAGAGAGTATGCAAAAGATTTGCTGAATAAAATAATAAGGCCGTGACGCTCGTGTGTCATCTATGACTTTGTGTATACAGGTATTTCAGAGAGTTGCAGTAAATTGAAATTCCGAGGTACCGTATAGGTATGAGAAGGAAGATTTAGGATGGGCGGAACTACAGAGCCACCCGCATCGTTTGAACGTGAAACGGGACTTAAGCCAGCTTCACAATATTCAACAGAAGAGCGCAAATATTTAAGTTATAATGTATTGATTAAAGTGAATTTATTGTTATAAATGTTAAAATTTTGTGGCACCAAATTGTTTACATTATTATGTTGAACTAAATGTATCTAGAATAGAAGGACATATAAGTTTTTCAATTGATTTATTTTTCACTATAAATATAAGGCAAACTGTGACTCTTATTAAAATATTATATAGAAATTAAATGTATCAATTAAAAACATATTTATATAAAAAATATTTTTGTTTTTAAAACAACACATTTTCACAATGATAATGTGTTCTTATATATTAGTTGTATCAAAGTTTATCCAAAATTTAATAAAAAAGAATTTATTTACTTTCTGGCGATTATCTCATAGCGATTATAACTCAAGGGTATTTGAGATTTTCGCACTAAAAGGTGATTGCGCTTTTAAAAATGTTATAACAGATGTACCAGTTTGAAAGAGCTGCAGCATATAAGTTCTAAAATTTGTCGTCAACTTATTCTGTTGGCGAAGTGTAAATGGTAAACGCATTTTACCGGGTAGGAAAATATTCAGGTTCGAATCCTGGCAGCAACAAAAATATTTTTTAAATAAATTTATTTTTTCTATATAACAGCAACTTCACAATAATAATGTATTGTCCTTAAAATATTATATATTATTACATGGACTGTGAAGGAAAGGGAGAGAAGAAGAATTTATATTTTTGATATATTATATTTGATATTATTTATATTATAGGATGTCCGTATGTCTGTTTATACATGAATTCAATCGCGCTGGTGAGATGAAAGGTTCTAAGGGCTTACCAGGAATATTATTTTAGTTAGAACTATTATCTAGGCACGAACTAACAGCTCAATTTGCAAATAATAATACTACTATTGATGTAAGAAAATTATCGAAATTAAATATTTATCTTGTAATAATCATATCGCGATTGTTATTGCAATGTTCACATTTAATTCATTAGATAGACATCTATGTTCGATTTGTCAAACAAACCATAATTAATTTAACAATAATAATTCAGAACTTCTACATAGTTGCGGCAAAGGACAAAAGTTAGACATCTTAGAATATTTAGAAAATTTTAATTTTAAGAATAACTTATTAATGAGAACACATTCTTATTGCGAAGTTGTAATTATTTTGAACATTTTTTTAAATACAAATTAATTAGAAAGATACACATATAAAATAAATTTAATCGAAAAATATTGTTGTTACCATTAGGATTTGAACTACGTTTCGAATAATTACAACGTCAAGATAAGAATGTGTTCTCCTTAATAATATATATAAGTTGTATCAATGTGTCCAAAAGTTAATAAAAATGAATTATTAATTCTGGCGTCTCCTGTCGGATACCGAAGGTATTTGAGATTCCGTAAAAATAAAGAAGATGGTTTTCAAATAATTGAACGATAGATGTATCAATTTGAAAAGCGTAACATATAAGTCCGAAAATTTGTCGTCAATGCATTGTGTTGGTGTAGCATAATCGGTTAATGCAATTTCCCCGGATAGGAAACGATTCAGGTTCGAATCCCGGTAGCAACGACAATATTTCTCTAAAAAATTGATTTTATATGTACATATTTCTAATTAATTCAATTAATTAGTATATTAAAAAATAAGAAAATAATAAACATCTTAATACCGCACATTACATCCCCTCTTTAATCTGTTTTAACTCCACCCTCACCCCCGCCACGCTTAACTCCAAACACACCCTTAATTACTATCTAAAAATGTTTTAAACTTTAGTTAAATTATATTATTGATATTGGGAAGAATTGTTCACGAAAACGTTCTAACGTTTAATACAATAAAAGATAGTGGAATAAATCAGTGTTTCAACTCAATTTACAAAACAAACAATATACGCAGCTCGTGCGAATGTATTGGCTGCACGCGCCCGCTATATACCACGTGTATCGTGTATCACTGATGTGATTGATGACAAACATTTGTGTCTGATTTCATAAGTCCGTTAATCAGAAAAAAGACATTGAGCGACTGTAGACTAGGCTTTACCCTAATGATTCTATTCGAATGCTAGACGGTTGGGTGGTCCGCCGATGCTTAGGGCTGGTCTAGGACATGTACATTGAAACAATTTGTCTAAAGTGCGCACTCAAATAACTTTTGACAGATACAACGAAATTAATTCACAAAGTTGAAACCTCTGATGTACAAAGGATAGGACGGGGTACATATATTATATATTAGTTATAAAGTACTATTTTAAATCTCACAGTAAAGCTATATACGAGTACTTAACATCATATATACCTATGTGTAAAACGCATTATTTAAAAAAAGTGTAAATTTCTCACTTTATACGAACATATGAAGGAGAAGATTGCCATACGCGCTTGTGGTTACGATACTCGTCTAGTGATCTAGCTGTCGGGGATTCGAACCTCGTTCCAGGAGACCATCAAGTAAGTCCTATTTTCATAGAACAAACATTTAGCTTAGATTCAATATTGATGTGACACCACAGACATGATATGAAGTGTATACACATAGGAGAGGGGTTTGGAACATTATCTGCGGGACGGGGGGCGTTCTACACACATTTATCTAACGAAAGATTATGACACATTTATGCAACAGTAAAAGTAATTACTCTTTGAAAATTAAACCTTTGTGTAAACATGACGTATTTTTTACATTAATGCATATTACATTGTCAGCGTTTAAATTTTCGTTCCAATCGAGTCATATTTTTAAAAAAAGTCGCGGAGCTCTTTGATTGCGTTAATGGATCCAAAGTGATCACGTGGGTGCAACCAAAATGAAAATTTTGGGACAAGGAATTTGCGTTAGTTCATGTCTATTTATTTAATGATCTATGTGTGACACGCATTATATATTTTTTTAAATAAATAAAATTAAAAAATTAATTCAATCATGTTGGAACCTTTTTATTATTATATTATTTTGATACAATAAATTTTAGGATAAAAGATGTACGTAAAAAAAAATATAACCGAGAAGTTTACCTCTTTAACATAGGTAATAACAGATTTTTAAAAAGAGTCGCTTTGGTAGTTTGGACACGCGGAACCTATGAAAGGAAAGACGATGATACAGAAGATTTATGACCCGAGTATTAATGGCACCAGAAATAGTTGACGATCGCGAAAGACTTGGCATCCTAGAGCTGCACCAGGACGGACAATCTGAAGACTTTCACGTCGACTCTAATTTTATACGAAATCCTGAAAATAATATTTAAAACAATCCTTCCAGTCTTTATTATCAATGACGCCATCTTCCACGGAAGCGTCACGTGTACAATTCGTATAATATTATAATATATTGTGTAACACAACTGATGGCATTTACATATTTAACGAGTTTCCTGGTGTATTCAATTAAACTTTATAATACGAATACGTTCCAAATCTACATCATTTTAAATTTGTTTGTTTTATTTAGTTATTCTAATTAGGTAGGTACTATGTTTATTTATTTATTATGTACAGATTATAAACAGGTCGTTAATGATCCTGATAAATAGCCCTAATCGACATTAACCTTTACCATACCATGATATAAAATACCCAAATGCAGCCACGCTGTCAACTCGTGTCGTATAAATAACAGTTTAAAAAAATGTTTTTATTAGCTTAAATGGCTTTGCTGACACGAATTTATTCCAAATACTGAGCATTCAAATTTGAAAAAATGATTAATAATATAATTTAGAGCACTCATTAAGTCCTATATAATGTATCCTTCCTTCTTACCTCTCTTCATTTAATTTATGAGAAAGAGATAATTATATTTGTATGTTTGTTGTTCTTTTCACTGTGAAAATAATGTGTGATCTCTGTCTTTCATATCACAAATGATATTTTTACTAACGTATTAATTATACAACAGAGTGAATGGAAAAAATAATTGTTTTGGTACGATTCCCTTTTCATAATTGGTTTTTCACTAGTCATTCCTAAGCGCTAACATTTTCTTTAGGATTATCGCAGATATGAATTTTATGTTGCATGTATTTACCGAAATATTACTGGTTTAATTATGATAGTAGACCTGTGTTACTGCATGGTTTGGGAAGGGTTAAGGTACAATACAACAATCTCATTAGTAATCCAACACAATTGTCAGATGATATGTGTTCACGATTTTAATTTATGAAATGGAAGCATGGACACTTACCAAAGAAACGATAAGACGATCTACAGAAGAATGCGTAAAATAAGCTGGATGGATAGAGTTACGAATGAAGATGTTATGGTTCGGATGAATAACGAAAATTATGTAATTAAAACAATAAAAATTTGAAATGTTCAATATCTCGGACATGTAATGAGACATCTGGAGAAGTATGAGATCTTGCACCTCATAATAAAGATTGCTGAAAAAAAGAGAGAGGAACCTGAGACAATGGACTGTCTACTGCAGAGCTGCACCGGGCCCCAGTAAATAAAGTCATGATAGCCAACGTCCGCACAAGAAAAAGAGGTACAATATAAAAATATTTTAAAACTATTGATTGATGTAATGTTGACCTGTCTTCGGCTGGCTTAAGTGATCACTTTACACAATGTAACGTTCACCATTCCACCCAATCAACCTCCATATCTATAAAATTTTAAAAGTTGTATATATGTTAATATGTGGAATCACTTCGAATATCACTACACACTTTCGCCATCTATGGACTAAATTTGATATGTCACAATGAGAATCTAATTATTAAAGACAGGTCGTAATCTCTGTACTTCTATATTTTTCCATTAATAAAAAAATAGCTTCGTCAGTATGAGATATCTATTATTTGTTTAATAACAGTGCCTCTGTAGGTGAAAATTCAGGAATTGTGTGCTCTTGGACATGTTAAAATATTGATTATAAAATTATCAATAAAAAAAATATTTTCACGTTGACGACATCTGACTATGAGCAACTTAACTATCTATTGAAAATGATATAATGCGGATTGAATTGAATTTTACCTGTACATATAGCACTGTGAATGATGGCTGTAGTTAGGGCTGCTCCAAACGGAAATTTTAAGTAACGATCGATCACGCTGTACCACAATAGAGAATTATGTGCTACATATAAGTTATCAAACGTAATTTACGTTATTGGTTTAATGATAATAGAGACATGAAGTCCATTGTTTGTAAATGTACATGTCTTTCATATTACTGACCACTAATAATATAAATGAAAGAACCGTATCGATGTCAGCCGTATGTGACCAGAACACGGAACGTGATATGTTAATGATTATTGAATTGAGACTATTCGAGATGGGTTTTATATTTAGAAGAATAGGATTTAGGCAAGATTACGATTGACAATCGAAACACTTGAAAGAGGTTCTTAATAAAATACATTGGCAAGACCAGTCTGACGTTAAAATATCTACATAAAAATATGGAGGAATTTTAAATATGGCTGTGTCGACGTTTGAATGATAATCCGCAATCTAATGGAACATCGGGGTCCCAATATGGGGATTAAGAATTTGACAGATATATTATATGCAGGGGCGTGCAGTGCACACAAGCAAAAATGTTGTGCATTACTAAAAATTCTGGGAAAATTGGAATTGTATCTCATGTCATACGGAGCACCGGCTCACTTGGACCCCTTGCTCCTTCATCATGTTGTATCCCATAATGGCCTGTAAATTTTTTATTATTAGGTATTGATTATTAAATTATTCTGTAACATGGGGCATGATACCGTTAGCTGGGGTGGTGAGTTATGAACTCTAAAGGAAGACGGTTTTAGAGCGTTTAATACGCGACGGAACGGTTATGTCGTAATTTGATAACTCGTTGATCATGGGGTTCGGGGAAATAAATATAAATTAAATAATTAGAAACATTATTTTACAATTAGCGCCATCTGTGTACCAGTAGAGACTTTAATTGCTTAGTTCTAAAAACTACCACGATAACTCACCGCTGTACCCATGGCGCTCTTGTGTATTCGCCGCATCGAGCTATTCACATTACTCTGTTCTGACTATAAGCTAGTGAATTACTCATGTCATATAATAGGCTATTTACTGAATTGAAAATTCCTTTCGGTTGATCCGTTTTGTATGGAGTCGTTAGCTATGCTGTTTTTTTTAACAGAATAACATTAGAAAGGCTTACAACTGCGTGCAAATCATTAAAGTGTCTACTTCCTATTTTACTAATTCGCGAATTTTACTATCTTACTGTTTTTAACGTGTTGATTTCATTATTATTTTTTAAATTTGGTGCATGTATTGGTTTTTGATTTAGGAAAAACAAAAAGCAATTGGCAGAACTAATTCCTACGTTAACCTTTAATAAAAATAATTATTTCCTTTAGTTATTACGTGAAGGATTTTCAAACAATAAATTAATCAAGTTCAGTCATAGAAAGTGTTCTTAAAAACGTCCATATATTTTTTATATGGGTAAGAAGGCATTATTTTACGTTTCTCTCTCTTTCACATATAATTTTATATTTCGTCTCCCCTAATGTTCTATTTAACTATATATTTATCATGTCTCTCTCTTCCACATGTAATTTTATATTCTATCTCCTTCTTTATATATATATAAAGTACTCTTTTTGTATTTATGATTAATTTTAAATACGCCCTGATGAAGTTTGAGATAAGCGAAACCGGTTGACGTATAATAAATTTCGTGGTTTCATACAAAATGACTGAAAATTATAATATTAGAGCATTTGAATTTCTAAAAAGTGTCAAAACGAACGTTTATGGGTACTGCATAAAATATGTAGTCACTGTGGTAACTAACGGACATATTTATTTGGTATCTTTTTCGTCACAAATTTTTCTGATAAGTATGAATTTTTTGTTGGCGTAGATCCAGGACTTACCAATAGGTCACAACTTAACCCTATTTTAACGACTATTCGCCATCTTCATGAGACGTGCAGGAAGAAGGTAGTATTGATCAACGCGGGGAAGCAGTCAGCTGCACTGATTTGTTACTATTACAGGGGTGTGATTCCATTTAGGGGCGGTGCTTCGCCCTTATTGACGAACATCTGTCCGTAGTAGTTAAATACCTGAAAAAAACAAAATAAAAACACATTAGAACTAAACTTGTAACATCACGTAAGCATTCATATTGTATTCTAGCTGTCAGTATTATTATGTTACTTAATGTAATTGTTAAAATATAGGTTTACCGCTTGCTGTCAGAATCTATAAAGATAGGAACGAAATTGATGTTTGCAGAAGTGGTCATGGAAATGGACGGAATAAACCATGGTAAACGACGTGACGTGCAACCAAAATGTGACTATTAAGAAGCCAGTACGGGTATATTCATTTTAAAACAGTCCTGTTTACGCGCTTTGTTACTTCGATTGGCACCACTAGATTTCCTGGTTTGTAATAATGTACATGTGTGTGTATGTGAGTATTGCCGCCCTTTTTTCGGAAAGCTAAGAAGACGGTAACCGACAGGCGTCATTCTTATTAGATCCCGTGCTTCGACCAGTCCAGCGGTCCAAATAAATCACCAGTGCGCGCTTCGGTCGGTCGAAATCTAAAGAAGACAACCCAGCTAAAAGGACAACAACGTCGGACCAGAAAGACAGCAAAATTAAAAAGGTTAGTGCAGTTCATATATCATATGTGTGCTAATTGTTAATCGGAAACCTGGGAACCAGCTATCGAAGGCATTTATATAAACAAGTATGTTAGTGAACAATAAGATAAATTTTATAGAGAAAACTAAAACAGTATGCTTGTAAACTCTTTTAAACTAAACATAAAAAACTAAATTCTAATTATTATATAAACAAATATTATTGTTAAGTTTTAATTTACTAATAATTTATGAACTTTATTTATAAGCATTCTCTTGTATTACGGGCTCTTTCTCATTGGCCTAAGCCTGACGGATGTGCGCGAGCCTTTTAAATAACGGTAAAGATTATTTGCGGAACTCAAGTGGATCCGATGACGATGCCTGGTCTAGTGTCTAGTGGTAAGCAATGTTTATTTTAAGGTAAGTCCTGTAATTACCCATACTTCTATATTTTTCCATTAATAAAAAATAGATTCGTCTTTATGAGATATCTATTGTAGGTGACATCCCAGTAATTGTGTGTTCTTGGACATATTCAAATATTGCTAAAAAAAAAACAAGTGTTAAATTTTCACATATGTGATTATGGAGTTCCACAAAATTACCTTGGAAACAGTAAATATTGTAAAAGATCGTATTTATCTTTGCGGAAAATATGTCGTAAGTATATATTTCCCTGAGAGTTGTTATTACTTATATTGCTTTATTTATGCATCTTAATACATTTTCATTAGTAATGTGGTCAACGCAGGCCCTTCTAGTACCTTTATACTGGTATGATAATGTTTTTCTTATTTTCTTCCCCAGCGCACAAATAATAGCGCTGGTCTTTAAAATTACACATAAGATTTTTTGTACACACGGCGTGATCCAAAATTGGATGCAACATTGGCGGTAAGACACTCGCCTAATGATCAAGATAATTCCAGACTCGTCCCAGAAGACCACCAAGTTAGTCCTATTTTCATAGCACAAGCGTTTAGCTTAGTTTGAAAATAGTAAGAATATTGATGTGACGCGTATTTCGTGTCCGCGTCTCTATTATTTTTATAAGATATGACACTGAAATGTAAAAGACAAATCTGTTTTCCGAAAATAAACTCAGTTACCGCCGGGAGTTGAATCCGGGCCTTTCTATTTCCAGCTATATAGAAGTAGTCAATTCTCGTCGGATTTGTTATATGTATCTTCATCAATAGTGACACATATATTTTTTTCTATACAAAGCTTAATCTTTAACATTTAACAATTGAACATTGACAATTGAAAATCATTATTTGTTAAAAAAAATATATAGGTATTAATACATATTTAAAAAAAAATATTTAGAGAATAATTATATACTATGTAATATTAAGAAGAACACATTCTTATTGTGAAGTTGTAATTATTCAGAACAGACGGTCTGTGATGTTTTAAATACTAATTTAATGTATTAATTATAAATATATACATATAAAATCAATTTTGTCGAAAAATATTGTTTTTGCGCAAATGTTCTGAATAATTACAACGTCACAATAAGAATTTCTTCTCCTTAACAATGTAAGTTGTATTAATGTGTCCAAAATTTAATAAAAATGAATTGATAATTCTGGCGTCTGCAGTCGGTTTACACAAAGGTATTTGTGATTCCGTAAAAACAATGTAGATGGCTTTCAAATAATGGAACGACAAATATATTAATTTAAAAAAGTGTAACATATAGGTTCGAAAATTTATCATGAAAAATACTGGCGCTATAACACAATTGGTAGTGTATTTCCCCGGACTGGAAATAGAGATCCAGGTTCGAATCCCGGTAGCGCAAAAACAATATTTTTCGAAAAAACTGATTTTATATGTATATATTTATAATTAATACATCAAATTAGTATTTACTATGTAATATAGTAAAATTTTCAAATTCCGTCAATCAAAAACCGATTAATAAATTTGACATATATCATATTTTAATACACTTTTTACTTTAAATGCAATGTCAAAGAAATTACGTAGGTAACGTATTATTAATGTACATATATTTGAACAAATTAGAAGAATTACCCAGAAAGATACAAATTTCGAAAAAGTATTTTTGTTACCACCAGGACATGTACCTGGAGCTTCCTCTTACCGATAGAATGCTATATCATTACACCATGTTAACCATTTCACGACGAATTTAGAATTCTTATTTATTTACATCTATAATTTTGAATAAAAATCTATGTGGATATTTACGGGTTTGTTTCCCAGTTATAACAAAAATAAATTCTATATATCTTTTTAAATGATTCCTATAATAGTTAATAATTAGAAATTTTTTATTTGCAAATGAATCTCAAAAACCTTTGTTTAAAATGCTAGTTGGCGCTAGAAGAGAATTTTTCAATCTATTTTACCGAATCTCCGATGCTAACTATACTAATGTTCTTCAAATAGGCTACGGGGGTCTCAACGAGCAACAGAATGATCCAAAATGACCATTAGCTGCGAAGCCTCCAACGAAACGAGAAATCTCCAAGAAAAATGTACACAGTCCAGCCGCGCTGCCTGTCAAAACAATGACATGTCGCCTCGTAGATTGCCATGCCGGGGAGCTTCAAGAAGCCTTGGTCGATGATTTAGAGTTGACAAAGCACAAAGACTAGTAACAGTAGAAAAAACTGAGAAGAAAGCTACTGAATACCGAGAGAGAATACCAGACGAAAAAACAAAAAAATCTTATTTTCTTATTTATTATATTATATTTAGTAAAACAATTAATTAATACTCTGTAGTTATGGGGTTGTAGAAACAATGAAATTTAATTTCATACATTAAAATACACTAATAGGCAAAAAAAAAAAAGCAATAATATTAGAAAATATAAAATTCTTTGATCACATTTCCTCAATGTTTTCAATGTCGGTGATGGGCCACTGGTAAATTTCCTTATAGAAGGGGACAAACCCTTGTCGAATATACCAAATAGGTATATAGTGTGAGTTGCACAGCGGCAGAGTGGCCTATCTGCTAAGTAATGAAATGGAAATATAAGGTCTAGAAAAGACGACAAAATTTCATATTTATATTTATAATTTAAAAAAAAATTAATAACATCATTATAATTATATAATTATTGAAAAAGACCATTATTTTGATAATACCACGGGGGTCAATATCCTCCATGAAAACGGGTTTGGCCTCCGGTTGGACAATAAAAAGTGAAATAAAAAAGGCAATAAATATTGGTACGCCAATTCTTAATAATCACATCAATTTATCCATTAGCCCCATATTAGGTATGTTTCCTATAAAATCAACTTAATATCCATCAACACCGTATTTTCCCATTCCTTAAAGTCCCATTTATCCGTATATGTATTCTGTCTTTCTCTCTTTCGCATATAATTTATATTCTGTCTCCCTTGATGTTCATTTTAACTATATATGTATTCTATCTCTCTCTTTCACATGTAATTTTATATTCTATCTCCCTCTTTATGTATATATATAAGTGCACTCGTCTTGTATTTATGATTAGTTTTAAACACGTCCTGATGAAGCTTGATATAAGCGAAACCGGTCGACGTACAATAAATTTCGTGGTTTCATACAAAATTATTGTTATTTTATTTTAATTATATAATGCTTCAAAATATCCCTACACATTAATACAAATATACAAATACAATACAAAACAATTAATTTTAAGCGTATTAGTGTATGTAAATTAAAATCTTTTGGCATCAGTGAATGGAAGTAAAAATCGAACCACGGTATGTATGAGAAAATGTACAAGCTTCTTTATTTTTTGAGTAATGGGTATTTTTAACTGCATAAAATTCGATGCGATTCTTTATTTTCAAAAAAATATCTATAATTAATCGAAATAATTGCATAATTACGACTTCATAAATGTTGAAATTATGACAGTATATCGTAATAGATAACTACTTTTCTTTTTGTTATATCATAACTTCCAAAAAACGGCTAAGACTCGGTTATTGTAGGTAGTTATTTATGAATAAATATATGTCTTTTGTACACGCTAAGTTGGAGAAATTCCCTCCACCACCTAATTTCTATCCAATATTAAACGAATACTATACAATCGTATTGAATACCTTTTTTTCTATTCATATATGAATAGCTTTTGATCACCATTTTTATATTTATAACGGGCAGTGTATAATATACAGGGTCGTATTCTTTAAGAAGATTTATTTCTCCTAAAATATGGCTTAATTTCAGAAAACTAGTAGAGTTTAAGTAGAATAAACAAGTAAAAGAAAGAAGCAGCCTAAAAGATTTCTGAAGAAGTTACGTGCATTTTCTTCGTGACACGTGATGAACACATTCCTAACATCACAGCACCGCACGATTAACACAGTTGCATGAGAACGATTCGTGCATGTGTTGAATTGATTGTATGTGGAATGACTTGCTAATATAATACTGTCTTCTTTTTATAGTCGGGCACTTTATAAGATTTGGTTTACAACCAATAGCTCCACTTATATCATCCCTCACCCACTCTTCAAGTATTTTTAATATATTTTTTTAAATACATGCAGAAATATGAAGACAGTTTCCGAAGAAATCAATACAAATGAAACAATCATTCATTAGAAAAAACAAAGTAATCGTCCATCTACTATCAGTGTTCCTGAATATGATACGTGTTGCCATATGAAACCTAAGTACCGGAATACCGGCCGATTTCATGTACTTTTCAATATCGAAATTCAAGTTTCGCCAATACCGAAATTTTTAATATTAATTTGTTATGCTTTATAAAAATATAAGAATTTATTAATAGTATACGTGAAAATTTATTGTGATTTTCCTAATAAAAATTGCTAATTTTTATTTTTAATATTTCGAAATACCGGAATAAACCGGTATATATAAAAAGGTGTACCGGAAAAAATCGAAATAACGGAATTCCAGTACTTGAAAAGTCGATATCGCAAAACGTCGGTATTGCTACCCCTAATACAGACTAATATATACTCGTATATATAAATATAAATGCAACTGTATATATCACATATCGGTTTGGAGAATAGCATCCAATTGCAAAGCCGTTGATCAGATTCCCGAAAGGCGGGAGATAGCAACACAGAGAAACCACCAGTCGGACGTTAACTGAGACCAAATTTAGAGCTCGGCTGTGGGGTGGGAAGTGGGAACCCCGAGACGATTTATGGAGTGGCCAGAATATATGGGGTGGCACTGCCAGGCTTTACGAGTATAGTGTACAGACGTCTGGGAAGATTTTACTGGCGACTGCAGTGTTGAAAGACCTTTTGCAGGGCTGACAACTGTCGGAAAATGCAGCTTAAAAATAAACCACGATGGTTTTTTTACGTCAAGTTGTATCGCATGAAAGTGCAGCTTAAAAGCGAGCGCGATGGTTTTTTTTCTGCCAAGTTGTATCGCCCGAAGTTGCACTGTCAAAACTTTTAAACTCTTACACTCAAAAGTACAAGGAATGGAAAAGAAAAAGTTTTAAAATGGTATGTATTTTTGGCCCGGAGTTTTGAGTTTTTTTTTTATACACACGTTATATAATTGTTACATTATATAATGAATATTGTTAATTACTTCAAATTGGATATGAATAGACATACAAATTTTAAATTCAATTAGCTTACTATATCACCCAGCGACTGGCGGTTCTGTTCAACAATGGGCAAGCAGTGTAAAAAAAAATTGCGTGACATATATACTCGTACGTGGCATTGTATTAAAACATTAACACGAAATTCCGTTCCATCTTCTGATGACTAAAGACTAATGTGATTTTTAATACAAATTAAATGAATCAACTAGAAATATATTCAGACCTGGGTAAATTCAAACCACTTTGAAAAATACGTATTAAAAACTTACATTCTGCAGTTCTATTAAATTGACTCATCTATTATTCCAATTTTAAAAGCAATTCATTTAAAAATACGACAGAATTAAATACTGAAATTGCAAGTCCACAATAAAAATGTGTTTTAATTATAATACACATACCAGTAAACGATTAGACATGAAATAAAGTGTACATATAGAAGAGGAGTATGAAATATTCTTTGGGGGACGAGGGGTATTCTATACACATTCTTGGTGGAAACATAAATCCGATAGTTTATTAAAAGTATTTAATCTACGAAAATTAAATCTTTGTGTAAAGAAGACGTATTTTTTACATAAATGCATATTATATTATCATAGCTTACTAGGTGAGTGGTACGAAAATGATCGCGTGGGTGACACCAAAATGAAAATATTGGGACAAGGAATTTACGTCAATTCTGTGTTATAATATGATTTTGAAAAAGAAAAAAGTAAACCTTGATTTAAGTTGCCGCATTCAACTGTACATTTCAACTGATTATGTATGTTTAGCATTTCGATGCATACGAGCGTAAGTTTTAAATAAAATAAAATATACGCTTTAAGATACAAATTATCGTAATTTTTTTATGCAATATGATTTTTATGGCATCCTTATGTAATGCGTTTATAGCATTCTTATGTATAAAAAGATGGTCGTATGTGTCAAACGTATAACAAAATTACCATATTTTTATCCGTAAAAGTCTTATCCTAAATATATGGACAAATTTTTTTTTTTTGAAAAATATTATTACTGATCATTGTCAATGTCATGAATTGCATCATCTTCAGCCCCATCCAGCATGAAGTTCGACAGCGGTACGCGTAATACGTATGCACAAACATCAGGCTCGATACTAGTGTCTAATGTCACGTCCGTCCATAGTCGTTTATCATAGATAGGACAGAAGATGAGAAAGAAAATATATTTTACAAGTACCTAAACAATGTGCGAATAATTTATAACTTGCAAATTTGACTTGCAGGTTAATTTTTTTTCAAAAAAAATTCGGAAAAAAGTGCGACTTGTAATCGTAAAAATACGGTATTTCAAAAATATTATTGTTTTCCTTTACTATATTATAAACTAAGAGAAGTAGAGTGAACCGTGTAGTAGTCGCGTAACTCTTCCTTAGTTCAACCCTGGTATCGTAGCAGTGACTGCCAACTGTTTGTTCCCATGGGTTAAGATGGACACCTTTTAAAAAGACGTAGGGCCGGTTGTGTCATCAGTAGTAACTGTTTACTATAGTTAAGGTTATAAAAGTAAAATGTTTTTGCGAAAACGGGTTGTTTGATCGTTAGTAAAAAGATATTTACTTCCCGAAAGTAAATAAACTCATTTTTCACTTCCGATAGTAAAAACGAGAATCGATCGTTAAATATGGCGGATTCTTCACAGCTGTTCCAAAAGTCATCTGACACATTGATACTTTGAAAGTTGCAGTATACGACAATTAATCATTCAATATCCCGCTACTTTAGTGGTGAGAGTTCGTCCGATGATGATCTCGTTGCTTAATATGCATTATTACACATAATACGAAAAAATGTGACAGATATCGAACGCCTAGGCGAAAAAATCCATAGATAATGCATAAAATAAAGCATATTTTATGATTATTTGTCACACCTATAGACATCTCCGTCTATACTTTGCCAATAGTAAATTTGACGTTCGAACAACCCGCAAACGATTTTAACCACGGGCGTTAGTTAAAAATTACTAATGATCACTCACACAACCAGCCCTAACATATACATTTGATGGAATTCAAGTATTGCGACGGAATTGAATAGTAAATTGGATGGAGACATAGGGAGGGATTTATATAATAAACTAGATTTGTCAGTGGGTCTCTCAGTGGCCAACATGACAGGTGGTTGACTTAGGGATAGCGTGTCATCATATCAGGATTGCATACCCCATTATCTAAAGGCTATGAAAATATTAATATAATATACACCCTGTAGGAAATATTCTGGATTTAAGCCGAACTGTATTATTACTGTCGACAATTGTATTATTTTTATTTTCAATACAGATAATATTTTCAAATAATATTATTATTATGACAATTACCCACTTAGGAGGCAAGGCCTGATCTAGGGAAACCACATAAATTTATTAAATAATTCATGTTATTTTTATTTTTTTAAATTTTTTATATTTATTACGAGTATCTTTGTTTTATTAACCACTAAACTGAGTTTAAATACATCTATCGGTTTCGAAAAATACCATTTTCTTCTTCAGGATGTCATAACTAACTAAAACATATATTATTGTTTCTTTGTCCGAATATATTTTTTAAAATCTATTTAAAAAAAAAAAAAAACTCAAATCATTACTTAATACAAATTTACTCGAATTATTTTTAGGAAAACATTTTAGAATGGGACTCGTAGTTAAATTTAGTTGGTTGTTTATAATTTTTTGATTAATTTTACACGCTTTATTTATCTCCATGTTATTTTTAATAAAACATAGTAAGTAAGTAGGTTCATATTATAGATAGAATTATAAATATTTTCTGTTAATTCAAAAAAGCATAGTAAGTACATATTAAAGATGGTTAAAAAAAACATCTTTAATAGACAGCAAAAAAAAATACTAATAATACAAGTTGTTTAGATAGTTCTGATTTTTAATAATAATATAATACACGTTGCATTATTTTCACTTTTGTAAATAATATTAGGCGCGCTCTATTATATATTTTTTAATACATAACAGTACAGAAAGGTTGTTAAAAAACTTTAAAACTGTTAAACGTTTTGTGCCTATATAAATTAATAACTCCTAATGTATCCTATTGGTTCAACTTAAGTGTAATTTATTTTACCCTAACCGATTTACTACAGAAAAGATTAACTCCTATTATAAGATCGATTTTAAGAATGTTATGAAATTTTAGCGTACTTCCTGTCATAATGACACTTAAGTTGCATATTTATTTAAAACAACCATTAAGTATCGAAATATTGTTAGATAATCACGAATTTACTATGTTTAGTGAATACAATCACAAAAAAAGATAATCTATGTGAACCTCGGTGAATGGCGGTCAATATTGGAAGTGCTTCAACCCCGACTTACGAAAAGGGGTAAAGAAAATTAATAAATAGTAAACAGATATAACAAGCAATAGAAATACTCGTTATAACCCTTAGATATCATAAATAAAGACGATGGTGACAGAACAGAAATCGGGGAAAACTTGGAGCTCGAAGGAAACATGACATTACGAAGATAGCAGGGAACCACTGGATACGAGAGACAAGGACAAATGAAGACAATTGAGAGAGGCCTATGTTCAATCATCGACAGACAATGGTAGATGATGAAGAGGAAGAAGAAATATATAAAATAAAGGGTAAAGGTTCCCTTCCTGCATATCCACATTTTTATCAAACTTAAGCAACACCGAAATAGATGAAATAGACAGTGTCTTGACAGAAACTGTCGTCTCAACCATATTATTTTTTGTATGCAAGTCAGCGGAATAACAAAAAGAGCGTTCCACATGTTGGGATTTGTACATTCAGAATCTGTAAATATTTCAGAAAAGTAAGCATATTAAAATATCTGAATATTTAGTGCGCCAGAAGTCATCCGAAGTGAGCAAGTCAGGTTTGGAATAATGTCTACGTGAATAAAATGTCAGATAAACATATTTCAGTGAAAGTTCGTGAGATGTACATTATAAGACATCGATACAAGTCATTATAATAAACGAAAATATTCTCGAGAGACTTGACGACCATCGACGTATTTTCCTGAACTATCGGGTTGATTGTGTACAACTATATATTATACACAATAAAAATTTTCACCGTGAATCGAATACAATATAAGTATATATTAAATTATTTAAGAACGTAGAGATGTTTAGCGACAATGCGGCCTTTAAAAGTGTAAAATAATAATAAAAACTACTAACATGATTCAGTCTCAATTGTGTGAAGGGTTGATTTTTTTATTAACATATTAAAATTTATGTTTTATAAGATCCCTGGGAAAAATGCATCACGTAACTGTGTTTCATAATTGCCAAACATTTTATAGATATGCAATGAATAAAATTAAAAAAATGTTTATCGTTTTTATTATCCAAAAAACAAAATAACACCAACTGAATTTGTAATATTTTCAAATTTCAAAACAAAAGAGAGTCGCGAATTTGTAAAATAAAAAAAATATAGCGAAATAGTAAAACATTAGAATATGTATCGTAAATTTGTAAAACAAAAGAATATCGTGAACTTGTAAAATAAAAGAGTACCATCCGAATTTTTAACATTGTTGTTGTTTGAAGATACCTAAATATGTAATATATAATGCTCCGTATTAGTAGGGCGGAGCAAACAAACAAAAAAAGATTGTATACATGTATGCTATCTAAGACATTTAACGCGTTTTTTTGTTGTTGTTGGTACAACTAGTGACACTACAGCGGAATTTTAGTTCGCCATGTACCTACCCGTATAACTAGTATATATGATTTCTTAAAATGTTAATTAGTAAAAGTATAAATAAGCCAATGAAGTATATCTCATCTCATCTTATATTAATAAATCTTCCTAAAATGCTTTTAATTTTTAATGTGTCGGCTTCTGCAGCACCAGCTCGGGCGTCGTGACGTCCTAATCCGGCGCTGCTGGTGGCAGCACTGCCGGTGACAAGCCCGCTGCTCGTGTCGTGGTGACATTTAAATACCAGAGTACGTTGGGAAAGCTTAATGGATTCTAAATGGCTTTTCAAGTAAAAAATAAGTCCCAAATAATCTGTACAGAGGCACTGAAACTTTTCTCAACACAAACACCCCGCCCTAGCGAAAGGGCTGAAATCTCAGAAGGGTGGCAGCAACTCTTCCATGTGAAGCGCACCCTAATAAGCTCGTGTTCAGCATGAATAGTATTTTTGATAAATTTCTTTCTTGTTGCCAATTTATTTTACATTACCGTTAATAATTTTTAATGAAATCACATTATTGTTGTGAAGGTACAATTTCACAACATATATATGTTATATTTAAGGTGATCATGGAGAAAAGATAACAGATTATTTTTTGAAGGAACCCGCGTCAAATAGTTCTAATAAGGACTTTTATACTCCCGACATTTCGAGTACGTAGCATTACTCATTCTCAAGGGCCTTTTATCGTGAATTCTGCCTTAAACTGACGAGTAAACTCGACAGTTCAAAACAAAAGCCAAAATGAAAGTTTTAATGCTTAATATTATTAGTTGACGTCGCGATTAATTATATCTAATAGTAACGAAAGGCGACATGTAATTTAGTTGTTTGATTAAGGGTAATACAATAGATTTCGATAATGTATACACCATAGCTCGTATATATAGGAGAAGCTATAGACATTTTCAAACATAAAAATAACATCAACAGTAGAAAATACTTTATAAGAGTTTCACACACTTGGGCAAAAATATCTTAGATACAGTCGTCCACGAAAATACATACATCCAAAAAAAAATCATCATTAATAATAAACCAATAAAATCCCCCTATAATAATCAAAGAACCACTTAGCAAGGTAATTCACGGTGCACAAATCCACAAATAACTTAAATTACAAGTCAACTTTCGTTACCATTAGACAGTCAATTGTGACTTCAACTAATAATATTAACCACTGAGACGATCTAGTTTAGTCATCAGTCTAAGGTCAGAACTCACGATAAAAAAGTAATAAGAATGAGTAATGCTACTTGCTCGAAACGTCGGGAGTATAAAAGTCCTTCTCAGGAATATTTGACGCGGGTTCACCCAAAAAATAATCCGTTATATTATTACTGTTAATAATATTTATTCATTTTCAATATACAGATTGTCAACTAGTCGATAATGACCCTGATAGATAGTCAAAACATGTAAAAATATTTTAAGACAATCAGAGTAATATCATTTTTAATACAAATTAATTGAATCAATTTGAAAAAAATGTATTTAACGAAAATTATTTCAAGATAATTAAAAAATTTTTTATTAAAAATACCACATAACTATGTCCTGGAAAAAACTGCAACTTCTCAACAAAAATGTATTCACAGTAAAAAAAAAGACATTTTACAGGAAACACATTGTTATGTTTAAGCAGTTATTCACTGAAAAAACAGAAAAAATATATACATATACACACATATAATATATATATATATACAGGCTCCAATGGGACATATCCCAGATAAATAGGATATAGTTAATTGGTTTATCTACACTAGGCAATGCCGGGTAGATAACATAATTTTGTACTATTCAATACAAGTATTTCAAACATTATCAATTTACTTCTCGGAAGATTATTTATTGAGTAATAACGGACCTAATAACGGAATACAATTCGCATTATCTGTAGCAACCATTATCCACTCATAATAGTCTATCTAAGCAAGATTATGTATTCTTGTTGCTACCATATTCATCTTAAATATTATCATTATTTTCTAATAAATAAGCACCTGCAACTAATGTGTTAATTAGTGTCATAATGTGTCCGGTGGCGCAACAACAATATTTTTCGATAAAATTGATTTTATATGTATATCTTTATAATTAATATATTTAATTCATATTTAAAATATCACAGACCTATATTCTGAATAATTACAACTTCACAATAAGAATGTGTTCTCCTAAATAATAAAGTTGTATCAATGTGTCCAAAATTTAATAAAAATGAATTGATAATTCTGGCGTCTGCTATCAGTTTACTCAAAGGTATTTGAGATTCTGTAAAAATAAGGTAGATGGCTCTGTCAAATGATGGAACGATTAAATGTATTAATATCAAAAAGGTAACATATAGGGTCGAAAATAATCGCTAAAAATAATGTCGCTGTAGCTTAGTTGGATAAAGCACCTTCCCCGGTTAGGAAAGAGATCCAGGTTCGAATCCCGGTGGCGCAACAACAATATTTTTCGATAAAATTGATTTTATATGTATATCTTTATAATTAATATATTTAATTCATATTTACTACGTAATATATGACGTATGTTTAAAAAGACATTGGGCACGTTTTAAATCAGAATGGGTGTCATCGAACAGCTAAAACATGTCGCGCGTCGTGTGGTTTAACTCGTCTTCCACACGATTAACTCAACGTTAAGGGTAGTACAAAATAACAGAAACAGAATATAAAATAACGCTACACGAAAAATATATTTTTTTATGAATAAATGTAATTTGTATAAAATGCTAAGCTTTATTTTTCTGTAACGTTTGCTTTCACTGAGGTATTTATTAAATAAAAAAAATGATTATATAATCAAACATTTTTATTACAAAATAAATATAGTTTATTGGGTTTGGGAAATTTGAAATGTTAACTTAGAAAAAGTCATAAGTAAGTCGAATATTGCCAGCTTTAAGTTCAATAATGTAATTGGATATTGGCAAAAAAACGCTTTAAAAATATCAAATAAAATAAACATTAAAAAGTACATTGGGAGGTACAAAAAAATATTAGTCTCGCATTTTCGTTTACGAAAATCTGATTACATACCACCACCAAGGACGTTTTCACGCAGAAAAATTGAAAATGGAGGGTGACAGTAATAATCATTTATTTCTTCAATATTTGCATAATTACTTTGTGTCCTCATTATATATTAATAATTAGACAAAATACTTTGTTTAAACCACTATTAATTGATTATTCTACATGTTTCGATACCTATGGTATCTTCTTCAGTGTATACTGAAATTTAAAAATACAAGCATAGATACAAACAAAACTATAAAATGGTAAACAAGTAAGCACTAATATGAAAACAAAATTAAAAGGTGACTATTTGCAAAGATTATAAATAATCTTTGCAAATAGTCACCTTTTAAATTTGTTTTCATATTAGTGCTTACTTATTCACCATTTTATAGTTTTGTTTGTATCTAATCAATAATGCTTGTATTTTTTAATTTCAGTATACACTGTTTCCTGAAGAAGATACCATAGGTGTGGTAGGTACATGTAGAATAATCAATAAATAGTGGTTTAAACAAAGTATTTTGTCTAATTATTAATAATCATTTGTGTTAGGATTTAGGAGGATTTTGGCCATGAAACCATTTGACGACCGACAGTAATCCTACCAATTTGGATTACGGGCTGGCCATAAGGGATCAATGAAAAGGACTAAAGATACGGAGAATTGACGATTCTTGGGAAGACCGATATCTAGTAGTGGAGAGATACAGATGATGAAAAATAACTATTAACGATTTTTGAGCATGCATTTTACACCATAAAAATATTTTATACCTAGCTACTGAGTGCTAGAATCCATTAGATTTGTCAGCAATACTGTTAAACCCAATGTACATATATTACGTTTCCCCGTCGATTTCTATGACTATGGATCCGAATGGCTGTGTAGTGCTCGATTAAACGGCCAGGTCTTTAATATCTCTCTAGGTTAAGATTACTTCAATGTTTTCTCTTTTATATATTCAATAACACAGTACGTAAATATATATCCGCGAAATCGTATTACGGCTGGCAAATATATTGAGGATCTGTCATCTTATCATCTCACCTTTGTCTCATGGTCATAACGCATCGCACTCTATGGTCAGTTTCCTATCTATGGTAGAACTGTCAAATTATGACATATGAAAGTTTTGCTCGTATTTTTCAAGAATATTTTTAAGTGGATATATATATTTAATAGTATTAACTTTATTACATTAACGTATTAACACCGTTTGTATAATGGAGGCCAAGTATCTAAGAATTTGAAGGATATCTAAGAATCTACGGGCTACGTTTCATCTACGGTGTGTGGGTGTGCGCGCACACATGTTTTGACATCATTACTGACTTCTTAGGTTATGTTATTAGATTGCATGCATGACTGCATCTCAAGACAGACGTATCTGGAGAGAAATTGTGCGGTCGGCCTGTGGCCATGGTCTTCAGATCCAAGTGAGTGTAGTAAGAATTGTTTTATAAAAGCAAAAATCAGATAAATTTATAGTGGTTTATAGAATTGAGAACCAATTAGATTGTTTGCAGTTTGTTGGAGGGTTTGTACACAAAACAGTAAAGTAAAAAAAAAAAAATTCTGCCAACAATTCAGCGAAATATATTCTTTAGTTCCTTTCGTAAAAATACGAGAAATCTATGTCATTTTATTTATTTATTTTCGTATCAGACAAATGTTTTTGATATCTTCAACCCTTATACCAGACTCGACGGAGAATAAACACTTATCCGTGTATTATTTTTTTACCCGAAGACATTGGAAAAATAATTGAAATGGCGACATTTTATAGTTCTGTATCCGCGTTTATAGTCCGGGGCGAAAATTTGTATGGTTATTTCGCTAAAAATACATATATACATTTTTTATGGCTGTGTAAAGCTCAATTAGGCCATTAAATTTCAAGAGGGTCGTTCCTGGTCGTCCTGTTGTCTCAGTCAGACTATGCAGCCAAAAGAAAAACTTCTCGTAATATTACATCAAAGAACAGGGTGGTTCACGAAGCCATTTTTAACATAGAAAATGTTTTATCGCAATAAAAACTTTCCGGATAAAATGTGACACGAAACTACTTTATATAATGACTTTGTAAAGAATCTTTATAAACACCAACAACAAAGAAATAGTTATAGAAAACAAAAAATAATGTTATACTCAAAGGTATTTGAGATTCGCAATATATGTTCAAAATTTGTCGAAAATGTATTCGATTACTAAAGCGAAATGGTCAACTAAATAATTTTTCGATACATTATTTCTGTATGATTAATTAATTTCAGATACCGGAGATTGAAAATAGGAACGAGGGCCGGAGCGGGGTACAAAGTTACCCCATTCAAATTTGCGTTTTAATGAAGTATAATAGTTTGAACATGTTTTATTTAAATTTCTTATACAACGCGAACAAGATACTACTAAATTTGTCGTCATTTTACAAGAAACCGTAGTATTTTAAAGTGTTATCACTCCTAAGCGTCCGGCCATCGGAAGCTAAGCGAGCAGAATGACGCAGCCGGACGTGTCGCGTTCGCGAACACACCGCGCACGTGCATCCAAAATCTATATCTAAACTATGTATAAACTAGATAAACGCGACTCATCAAAATACGTAAGTCATGTCTATTGTTACCTATTAAGGGGAATTAAATTATAAAATGGTTCCGATTGTCTATGGAAAAACATCATTATCTGAACATTTTACTGTCTTACTACATATTGCTATTTTATTTCTTTTGCGCGTTGCATTCTTTGGGATATTTATGAGGATTACAATGAATACCAGCACAATATTATTAATATTTAATAAATAGTTCTAAAAATAAGATTTTTGGGGTTATGTTGTGCCCCCGTTCCGGAACGGGACTGTTAAAATACCACAGGACTATGTTCTGAAAATGCAACTCCATAACAAAATGCCCTCCTTTAAAATGTATGCTAGTATGATTATTTTATGCAAGTTTTATTTCAAATATATCTTGTAAAAACATTATAGTAATTTTTTTATGTTTCTTAATGGTAAATAAAAATACATAAATAAAATATATTAAAAATAATAATGAAAATCTCTCTGCTCGCATTTTTTTTTTTTGTATTTTATTTGACATATTTTTTTGTACATTAAAAATGAATATACAATAATATAACACACTTATTAGTTGACTGTGTGGCTGTTTAACGCAGTAGGTAACCACCTCTGAAATAAAGCATTGTCCTGGCTACATTGCTAGACTAGCGTCTGTGTTAAAGTAGCCAGTTTTTCAAGTGCTGTTACGATGTTATTTAATAAAAAATTAAAAAGAAAGCGTCATATTCGACAGAGATATAAAAAAATAAATAGACAATAAAAAAATGCAGTGAATGTGTTGTAAACCTAAGGTGAATTATTAGTTTATTGTATTGTGATTGAGTTGGAACGATGAACAGCGATGCTTCTGACTGATCTCTACCAAATTGAATTGTGTATTGAGTCCATATTTGCGTAATTTTTTTGCGAGAGAACGACTTCCAGTTAGTGTTAAATGTGTTGTACGGTTTCTGAGCTAAAACATGTAGAAACGTTGAAAGAATATCGTCGTTGCTCTTAGTGTGTAAATGTTTATTCGTTGTCTTGTGTTGTGACCATGATTTATTGCTAAGGGTGAGACATTGTTTCAATGAATATATTGTACGAGTCTCAACATAAAAACATCTACACTGGTTACAGACAGTGTAACCATCCTGTAGGAGTGGGAAGTCCCCGCCAGGCGAGGCGCCGAGACGTCGCCGACGCCAGATCGATGGCGCCGGGAAACCCTTCTCCCTCGGGAAACCCGCCCCCTGGAAGCGCCACCATCCCCACCGGAACGGGACGTCGTGTGCACGATGCACGGCGCACGGTGCACGATGCACGGTGCACAGGGCGGTTCTGACCCACGTGCCTTCCAACGCCTGCCTCGCCGATGACAGCAAAGAGGACGAACTTTCAACGGAGGACGAATGAAATGACAAGACATGGAGCCGTGCAGACACAGCCTGAATTGACACTTTAATCCGGCAATTCTTCGTCTATTTTACAGTCGGTAAATTTCAAACGTAAATTGCTAATGTGTTCTTAGTTTTATTTTATGTAATGAGAAATGGTGTTTGAGACGTGGATCTACAGAAGATACAGAAAGCTGCGAATGAAGAGGATATTGAGATACTGCGTATAAACCAAAACATTAAAAATACCGTTTTTTTTTTCAATTATAAGATGCATCGAATTCACAAATCACTCTTGAAGGGTGGATTGCCTGTTTAAAAGAAGAAGAAGAAGAATGCATCGAATCGTGTTTACAAATTTGAGAACGAACTAATAGATTTTTTATAATGGATTTCCTAGTAAGTCATCACGAAAGGTGCGTTAGAATTATTTTTAAGCTAAAGGTTACTTTGTGTTTTATTTTCGCTATTAGCTATCCATTGATCATCCATACCAACCAGGGAGATTTTTGTTTTATATACATATATTATTTAATTCAACTAAAATATTTTATATATTTAACCCTAGTGAACATTGAAACGAGCAAGTATTAATAAACTGCTATATACTCGCACATACTCCTCGGTAGTATAGTGGTACGAGTATCCCCGGGAGACAGTTCTCGGAAGTTCTAGAATACGGCCTTCTCATATTCATAAATTCAGTTAAATATTGGCCTATGATCAGACATTAATAGCCATATTATATATTCGTAATTACAGCATCATTTAATATGTAAATTTAAATATTACTTCAAACGTCTTCAGTCAACTAATTTCGATCAACTGCTAATAACTATTGCCCATTTCTAAGAATTATGAAAATATTTTTTAAATTCTTTAAATTCAAAAAAAAATTGTGTGTTATACGCGATTTTTTTCGTGTCACATCTACGAGTACATAATCATTTTTGAAGTACCACCAGATACCCTTGGCGTTCTATCCTCTCTTCGTACTTTCGAGTTGCTTGGGTTGAGTCCTTGTAATAATAACTCCCGTGTCCAATGGTAACAATTATACTTTATTATAATAGTATTTACAGTAGTTGAAAACTATATTAACTCCGAGATAGACTAATTACTATTAAGAAGTGACGATGGAAAAGAGACCCGTTCCCCCAGTGACGGCCTCTTATAACCAATGTCCCCCACCACTTATCTAACACACACACACACACACATCTCCAAAGTGACAGATCTCACAATTTAAAATTTATATTTACTTATTAGTTTGTAAACTCATTATTGAGTATGTATTTATTTTTGTGTTCAAGTGCAGGTATCGTAAAATAAACAAATTCTGACTGACGGTTGAAATATATCACGGTTTGATACGTGCTAATTGTTAAGGTTATCCTTTGTGAGCTGTGACTCCGACAAGAGTCATATCTCACCCTGATCGACCTCTGGATTCCGAATGGCGTCACCCGAATCCGCGGCGATCTTGGTCCAGTGACTCACCTGGAGTGACTCACGCGTCACTGTGACCCGCGAGCACCGAACTCGAGTCGGTCACGATCAACACATTCGTAATTGATATTGTGAGCGAAAATTATAATAATATAGTGCATCGGATACCAGCACGTGGCGCGGAGAGCACAGATTACGTGCGTTTTCAGTCAACAGTACTCCTAACCCTTTCAGATCCAAATTAATTCCTCTAAATATTACTCTCTTGATTGTGTGTCCTGATAATTAAAATAAATTAGGACTAATATCTAATTAATCTAAATCCCAAACAACGCAGGGCTCCGACCTCCAGTTATGATATAAAATATCTATATAAAAAGTGACCAAAACCAGTAAAACCTTTTGTAGTAATAAATTCTAAGTGATATCCCCGTCGTCATGACAACGCCATCTTCTTATTCTTTTAAATAGGCAATCCAACCTTCAAGAGTGATTTGTGCCATTCATCAAGTTAAGACATTAATTTATAGAAAAAAGTGCAATAATATTATAAAACAGGAAATATCACATTACAAGTCAATACCATTGTAGTTCTTCAAAAAAATTTCCTATTATATAGATTAAATGTGGCGAGTTAAGGAAAAGAAGATGACATAAGTTAATCGGGAGTTGAAAATTACCATTGACGAGATTACTGTAAAAAAAACCTGTGATCCGCAATGGACAAGCAAAAAAGATGTGGTCGAGGGTTTCCTCCTCGGCACCACACTCACACATTGGGGAATCTATTAAGTTCAATCTGAAAAAATGTGAGGCTACCTGACAATGCCCAATTCTCATTCTAGAGATATTTGATATTGTTCTTTTGGAGACTTTCCTTTTGGTGAACCAGGGGGTGCGGGGAATAGATCTTTGAAATATTTTAAGCCCTAATGATGATTATTTGGATCCATCGTTCATACATTCGTACATTTTTTTACCATATTAAGTCTGTTATACATCGGGATATGGAATTGATGAGGGAAAACTGAAAAAGAGTGGCCTCCTTGGCCAGTTTATCAGTACATTCATTTCCATGAATTCCCTTATGTGCAGAAATCCAAACGAATGACATCTGTTTATTGTTGCTGTCCAAATCAAACAGACATCTTCTGATGGAACAGATTATCTCATTGTCTAGCAAAACTTTCATATTAGCAGAGAGGGATTCAAGAGCTGCTTGGGAGTCGGAGAATATAACAGCCTTATCGACGTTCCGGAGTACGCAGATGTCTAAGGACTCTTTAATTGCCCAACATTCTGCGGAGAAAACCGATGAATCCGAAGGAAGTCGTAGCTTCACATGTATTTATAACTAAGACATGGAGGCACCGCAATAGCCCTCAGGGCAAAGTTTAGGGCAGGGAGTTCGATTATCATTAAAAAAGTTTATTACAGTATTTTTACATCATCTAAGAGATTACATGTTTCTCTAGATAAAAATCATAAATAATAATAAAAAAAACACATACATTGTTAGGAGAACACATTCTTATTGTGAAGTTGTAATTATTCAGAACATAGGAGTGTGATATTTAAAATATGAATTAAATATATTAATTCGAAAGATATACATAAAAAATCAATTTTATCGAAAAATATTGCTGTTGCGCCACTGAGATTCGAACCTGGATCTCTTTCCTAACCGGGGAAAATGCATTATCTAACTATGCACAGCGACTATATTTTTAGGTAGAAATAAGGTGGATGGCTCTTTCAAACAATGGAACGATTAAATGTATTAATATCAAAAAGGTAACATATAGGTTCAAAAATTTGTCGCTAAAAATATTGTCGCTGTAGCATAGTTGGATAATGCACCTTCCCTGATTAGTAAAAAGATCCAGGTTCGAATCCCGGTGGCGCAACAACAATATTTTTCGATAAAATTGATTTTATATGTATATCTTTCTAATTAACATACATTGTAAACAAACCCAAAATAGTAAGCGCGCAATAGAGAAAAATTAATGGCGTTTCTTTGTCTGATGCGATGACGTCAACGGAACGAAAAAATACAGTGACGTCAGGCGTAATTCAGTACTCAGTATAAAAAAAACAGAATCAATGTGCGGCAAGTGCTTTCTTATTCGGAAAATAATTTTAAAAGTTCATGTTCGTTCAAATGGACAGGACGAGAAAGGGTTAAGTATCTACATACTTTGCATCTTGAGTACCTGCTTTACTTTTAATATATTGACCTCTCCTACGTAGAGTATTGTATCATACAAATCTCAATTATCGGGAAGAGCAATTTCAAGATTGCCAAGTTCACTGAAAATCCAAATAAACCGACTTACTGTTCAAATTCGGTAAGAATATTCAATTGTTGCATAATGTTTCATGTAAATTTGCTAAATGCAAATCCCAGTAATACTAAAAACGACCAATTTACTAGTTATTTTACTTATTATATATGCTAACTACTTTATTATACTTAACCCTTCCCTAGCCATGCTGTAACACAGGTCTACCGCCCAAATTAAACCTGTATATTTCCGTAAATACACTCAACACAAAATTAATATTTTAATCTTAAAAAAATCATTTACGCTTAGAAATAACTAATGATTTGTAGGATTAACTTAAGAACCAATTATGTTAAAGAAATGGTTTTTCAATTCAATGCCATGTAAAATTGCTACGTTGAAAAAAATAGTAATTGCAGTAAAACAAAAATTCAAATATAATTATGTGTCTTTCTCATTAATTAAATGAAGAATAATTAGAAGGAATGTCGTATTGTATAGAATTTGTGTGAATAAATGCTACGAAATATATCTATTTTTTCAATTTTATTGCTCGATATTTATAGTAAATGTACGGTATTAACTATTTTAAAGCCATTTAAGCTCGTAAAAGCATTTTTTCTCATTAAAAATGCTATAAATACTTAACGGTAACACGAGTTGACAGCACGGTAGCTTACGGATAATTTCTATCGCGGTATGGTAAAGGTTAATTCAACCTAAGAAAATAAAGATTCAAAACTTATCAGTTAATGTTTGTGGTGTTAGGTTTAATTTTAATTTTATCTATATTTAACTTTGTTTCAACCACTTATTATTACGTCAACCGGTTTTGATACTAACGTATCTTCGTCAAGGCATCCATTACGGGGTGTAAGCGGAATCTTGGTAAGAGTGGTAGGTGATTGACAGGGAGACATCGAAATAGGGAATATATTAAATAGCGGGTTGTCTGGAAGGTTTAATTGATTATTAATTATATTGAACTTAGTGTTGAGTGATTTTTAAATTTTTAGAATTTCAATGTCGTTTTCATTTACAAAATTGTGACTTGTATCTAAAAGGTGGTTGGAAAATTCTGAAAATGTCAATCACCTCCCCACTCTTAACAAGACTCCGCCTATACCCCGTAATTGATGTCGTTTAAATTTTATGGAATAGTTCAGTTGTACGCCAGTCCTGACGAAGATAAGTCAGTATCGAAACCGGTTGACGTGAAAATAACAGTGGTTTAAAACAAAGTTAAATACAGATACAATTTTAAATTCAACTTATCTTTTAAACGACATACCGTGAGCCCATTCAACGTTGCAGAAACGTAATAAAACAAAAAAATCCGCGTATTAAAACAAATAAAAATAGTTAAATTGAATTATTTACCACTTTATACACACGGCATTGCACAGATATTATTGCCCCGCGTGCCCCACAAGGATACCGCCAGCTGTAGAAAAATCTTTTGGCGTGATTAATTTCAGTCCAATAAAACGACTAACTAATTTATTTTTGAACCACAGGACAAATATCTCGCTTCACCTTCAAGGATTTAATCCGTTTTGTTGGGATTCAGAGAAAGGTAAACACCTCCCCGACCGCCGGGATGTAGACGTTTGTATAAAAGCATCGCTGGGTTTCGGTGGAGAATGCTTCGACAGACTTACCGGGGATAAAGCCCAAAGCCAAAAATAACAAGGGGAAGTTTCAAAGGTCACACGAGAGTACAGTAGGCGTCGGTGAATTTATTTAACAGTTATAAGAATCAGCCGTACATTGTGATCAACGCACAGAAATGAAACATCACAATACTTACGCGTGTAAAGTATTGTGGTGTTTCATTCCATTCATGCACGCTCCAAAGTGAGAAAATTAATATATATTTTCAAAATTTTACGCAGCCTCATGAATATTACTGTATTAAAAATGGTATTCTATTCACTACGTCAGAGTCTCATCAGTTACGCAATATGTGCATGGGGCGGTGCAGCTCTTACTTCAATTAATGCTCAGAAATGGGTCATCAGAGTAATAAACAAAAGGCCATTAAATATAACTCTGAAGAACTCTTTAAATCCTTCCAAATTTAGGATATAAGACAACTGTTTACCAGAGCAATCTTAAAACTATTTTTTTCAAAAATTATCTTTACTTCCACGATCCGATCCAAAGTAAACTAGGAGCAAAGCGTTAGGATACTTTCCAGTGTCTAAATTTAATACCAAATTCGCTAAACGAACGTTCTTATTTTGTGATCCGCAAATATTTAACAAATTGCTACTAGACCTTAAAGGGTCTAAAATGATTAACGACTTCAAACCAAAAATAACAAAATGGTTGCTTGATGTGGGTAGAAAGCAAAATGAATCTAATTTGTTATTTGTGTTAACCTAACTACCTACACATTTTTGTCTCCAACTATTGTATATTACAGACAATAATATTTTTATAACTTTTTTTCAATCATATTTTATAACTTCAGATTGTACTTTATTCGCTATCCATTTATTTTTATAACTTACTTAACAATATACTTACTTACATCTAAACAATTACAACTTTTAAAAACTGTACAGGTAATTGCTTTAGAACACACCACGCCTAGTAAAGTAATTTACCATTATTTTTTCATATGTACTATTTATGCTACAAAAAATAAATAAATGTATATTTCGTCGCTTTTATTTTATGATAAAACCATAAATTTATTTACATTTAGCTTCAATAAAGAGGATATAGATTTATTAAACAGTGGGTTCAAATATAACCAATACGACATTACTTCATTAATTTAAAAAATAACCATGATATTTCATAGAATCATACAAACATTGTATAAATTACAGAATTATCTTCTTAGATTGTAAAATTATATAGCTATCCTTTTCTACAAATTACCCATGTTATTAAAATACAATTAGTGTTGAAATTGAATGGTTACATATTATAAATAAAATTTATAGCTGTCCCCCATTATAGTTATAAATATTAAGTTGTCGAGTTAAATTTGTTAGATTGATAATGCACTTCCAAGGCGAAACGCGTTTCAAGTAAATTAAACGTGTAGAATAAAAATTTTCACAGATTTGATTATGGAGTTCTACAAACTTAACTCGGAAACAGTAAATATCTGATTTACTCTCTACAATTGTCGATTTGTAATAAATTATTTTCACAATATTTTTAATTTCTTAGCAATACAATGATAAATATTATTATTATCTCTATGGCATCACTCTTCAGTTTAATCCCTCGACAGAAATAACAGTTTTCATAATCTTAATAAAAAAATAAAAAATCTACAAAAATCAAACAGAAAATAATTTATTTTGTTTGACCCTACAACCGCACACTTTCAAATGATAGCATTAGCAGCAGATTCTGTTTGTTTTATTGTTGCTACGCGACACGGACAGGCGGTCGGACATAAGTATATAAATACGTAGGATGTATTAGATTTGATAAGATCCCCTTTCAAAAATGGCCTCAATGCTTTATTTAATGCATGCGTTAACGGGAAATCACCCTTACAGAAATCGATAACGATTGATCACACCTGAATTTCATTCAACCTTACCGAACAACATGGAAATGAGAGTTTTGATGCTTTGAAGGCCCCTATCAAAATGGTTATAGCCAGGTCGCTATTCACAGTACGTGATGTCATGACATCATGACGTCACAATCAAAACAGTTTTATTTTATTACGGTCCGTGAAGATCTCCAGAGAAAATATATTATCTGAGCGAGCTGGAAAAGAGGATGTTATCATAAACATATAAATATTCGAAATACTAGTTTAATAAAAGGCGTATTGACACGTAGTACGTCATCATGGAGAAAATTGGGTACGAAATGTAACCAATGACATTCGTATTTTCCGTTCGGGCACTCAGTCGATTAATTACGATATACACATATACATTTTTTTTTAGAAACACATTCTTATGTTCTGAATAATTACAACTTCACAATAAGAATGTGTTCTCCTAAATAATAAAGTTGTATCAATGTGTCCAAAATTTAATAAAAATGAATCGATAATTCTGGCGTCTGCTATCAGTTTACTCAAAAGTATTTGAGATTCTGTAAAAATAAGGTAGATGGCTCTGTCAAATAATGGAACGATTAAATGTATTAATATCAAAAAAAGGTAACATATGGGTTCGAAAATTGTCGCTAAAAATATTGTCGCTGTAACATAGTTGGATAATGCACCATCCCCGGTTAGGAAAGAGATCCAGGTTCGAATCTCGATGGCGCAACAACAATATTTTTCGATAGAATTGATTTTATATGTATATCTTTCTAATTAATATATTTAATTCATGTTTAATATATTATTTTATTTGAAAAACAAACAGTTAATCGATTAGTCTTTTACATTCCTAGAAGTAGAACATTTTATACACAAAACTCATTCATTCGCCGTTCGTGCAAATACCACAATGAGAAATTAACAGAAATTTACGCTAAAAGATTTTTTCTCATAAACCATTAAATTTTCAGTTTGAACTAACCATTTTACCCACAAACATACCTCGCTCTCAGATGGAAGATATTAAGTCAAATTTATTATCAAAATCATGATAAAGGCCTTTTACATTTTATTATTATTACATAGACTTTAATTCTCATCCCATCTCCCTTCGGTTTCCTATGGAAAAAAAATATTTTGTCTTTTTAAATTCTTATTTTTTCTACTCCTTCAATAGACAAGATAGCTATTACTTTTTGTTAGCGCCGTTTGACTTGTTACCTCAAGCATACATTCTATTAGCGGTTTACCAAATTTTAATTTTCATATCTACTTCCCTTTTTTTCCTTACCTATCCTTAAGAACAAGGAAGAAAGAAGATTCGCAGTGATTAATGTCTTCCAATTGCAGCAAGTTCAGTGCGCTTGTAACTTTTATACGAATAACTACCGTCGCTTCACTCCGCTTTACTCCGCTAACGCTTATAACTGATCTTACTGTAATCCCGCTTATACATAATAATCCTTTTCGCAATTGTTAGTATACACTCCGCGACGCTTGTATTAGTGGTGGAGAGGAATCAACAAATGAACCAACATCAACAATCAATTTTATCTAAAAATATTGTTGTTGCGCTACCGGGATCTCTTTTCCAATCTGGGGAAGGTGCATTACTAACTATACTACACTTACATTTTTTCGAATTAATACATCTATCGTTCCATTATTTGAAAGCCATCTACATTAATTTGACGGAATCTCAAATACGTTTGAGTAAACCGATAGCAGACGCCGGTAATTCTGTTAATTCTATTTTTTAATCAATTTTGGACACATTGATAAAACTTATACTTCACAAGAAGTACGTGTTCTCCTTAATAATATTAATTTCTTTACTTTTCTTGTCAATAATTGTGAAGTTGTAATTATTCAGAACATAGGTCTGTGATATTTTAAATATGAATTAAATATATTAATTAGAAAGATATACATATAAAATCAATTTTATCGAAAAATATATGTTTAAAAATATATTTTAAATGTATATCTTTCTAATTAATATATTTAATTCATATTTCGAACACATTCTTATTGTGAAGTTGTAATTATTCAGAACACAGGTCTGTGATGTGATGTGATATTTTTCGACAAAATTGATTTTATA
Organism: Eubasilissa splendida; assembly: GCA_031772225.1. NCBI lineage: Eukaryota > Metazoa > Arthropoda > Insecta > Trichoptera > Phryganeidae > Eubasilissa > Eubasilissa splendida. The sequence continues at coordinate 13,985,139 of CM062867.1, forward strand.
TGTATATATTTATAATTGATACATTAAACATTATCACAGTTTACTTATGTATGTATTTTTATTAATTAAAGACAAGACATCGCACAGTTTGATTTTTAAACAATTCATTCTACAACATTGCATAGAAGACCTTCAATGCTAAATTACTACACCGATTGACGATAACTTAATTATATTATTCATGGCTAATATATATGCACCTATCATACAAAATCTGTTAACGCCAAGGACTGTCGCATATCACGTAAATAGACTTCGTTGACCATGGAACTCATGCACTTTTGTACTTCTGTGTTGTACTTTAAAATATATTGCTCATTCTCCCCAACTATCAGTTAGTTTACAACATACATAACATTTACGTTCATTTCTTAGTGTTTTTTAAATTCTTAATAATAAAAAAATGTATTTCGTAACGTTACATTTTTACGTTTTTATACGTTTTTACATTTTATCTTAACTATCATTTTCATTAACGACTACTAGATAACTTTGAAATGAAAAAAAAGTTACGCTTTTTATATAAAAACGACTTGGTTTTTATCTTCTCTAGGTTTATATTTCAGTCCAAAGATTGAAATAACATGATTTTTTCTTACAATATTTTGCAATATTAACGTCTCTCAACATACAACTCGGTCAGATTCTGACGTCGATCACGTGTCACAACATGTGGACGCACACCGTCACGTTTAAATTGACAACACGTGACCAATGTATTACCAACTTACTCAGTACACGTAAAATACATTTAGAAATCACCTCATTTATTTCCAAACCCAACTCCTTTCATCTTCCGCAGCCGTTTCTACGGTACGATGAAATACATAAAAGCTGGTCCAAATCCAATAAATAACAAATCTTAGTAAATACAAATTCGGAGAAATCTTTTATACATTACTTCCATGAATAAAATAAGCAAAACATAATATTAATGTAGAAAAAAAATGTTTAAACGTTAAGAATTATTAATATACACATTTATATTCATGTTCGAGAAAATAATTTGATAATAAATACCGACATCTTTTGAATTTAAACGCTGGCTTTTTATTTAGCACATTTCAAAACCTCTCATTGGTTGGTTTTTCATAAATCAGATTGAAAAGAAAGACGTTATAAAGATTATTTATTCTTCATAAATTCAAATGTCAAGATAATTTGAAACATTTTGCAATTCGCAATTTAATATTTCAAACTATTGTTGGTATATTTGCCATCATAATCTCGGATACCGTAAAAGCCTACATCAAAAACTTTTTTTTTTGGAAAAATAAATAATTGTACATTTTTTTAAAGTTGTAATTGTTTAGAGGTAAGTAAGTATAATTTTAAGTAAGTTAACGGAGGATTTGTCGCTATTTCAATATCTCTATGGTATCACTCTTCAGTTTAATAACAGTTTTCAAAATCTTAATAAAAAAAAATTAAATCTACAAAGATAAAACAGAAAATAATTTATTTTGTTTGACCTTACAACCGCACACTTTTAAATGATAGTATTAACAGCAAATTCTATTTGTTTGAATCACATTATCGCAGTATACTTATGTTTAGAGGTAAGTAATAGATAGTTAGGTTAACACAAATGACAAATTAAATTCATTTTGTTTTCTACCTATATCAAGCAACCACTTTGTTATTTTTGGTTTTAAGTCATTAAATCACATTCAATATTCGCGGAGCACAAAATAAGAAAGTTCGTTGAGCAAATTTGGTATTAAATTTTGACACTGAAAAGTATCCTGAGGCTTTGCTCTTAGTTTTCTTTGGAACGGATCGTGGAAGTAAAATTTTTTTTTTTTTTTTAATATGAAATATGCCCTACAGTTGTATGTTAGCGTCACTTGCTACAAAAAATCATTATTGTATGCTTTATAACTTCTAAATTCTATCACATAATATCTCTTTTGTGCGAACTACCTTGGATCCGTAAATTTAAATGATGTACAAGGCGATACATAACATGGCGCTTCTGTATCTTCAAGAGCAAACAGCTTCCACTTCACGTGTAGGAAGAGTCGGAGAACCAATCAGCCGTTGCCAGAAGTCTTTCAGCTGGCGGCCATTTGCAGTGGCAGGCCCAAAAGCGTGGAACTCTTTGCCCACCATCATTAGAGACATTATTTAAATACAGACTGATAACGCACCTTTACAGAAAAAACAATTTTTAATTTTAAATACATAGGACTAAATAGTTTATATTAATTTTTCTACAAAAATGGAATCCAATTTCAAACATAATTAGTAGATACTTCCCCTATAGATGTACTCACCCCGACTCACCTTACGTAAATTTTCCGTTCACATCTAATAAAAAATCATATTTTATCTTTTAATAATAATAATAATAATCATCTTCTCTTACGATAGATAAAAGTACCAAAAATTAACATTAATCTAAACCAAATATTAATTAATTAATTAATTAATCAATCATATCACAGTAGCTGCCATCCGGAAACACGTGGTCTTACCCTGACAAGTGTGAATCCGCACTAATTTGCAGTCAAATATTCCATACAACTTCTGTAGCGCGAAATTTAATCAAATATTTTATTTATATATTCCTTTTCCGGGCATTTCAATTAAATTTTTGATGATATGAAAAGCGAGAGTGCCCCAAATAAATGAATTGGTTCAAAGACACTTTACAAAGACTTCACTCAAAATACACAGCAATTTATAAAAATCCCACTACTTCAAACAGCAACAAAACATTGGGAACAGGGCGGGGCTTATTAATTTTTTTAGGATTTTTGAAAATTCTACCCGTTTGCATGTTTGTATGGGCGATATCATTTTCAGTCAAATTACAATAATTTACATATTTTATTATAATCTTCTGATGATATGTGGGGAAATTTATGACATAAGAACTAATATAATTTCGATACTTGGTGCGCGCCCTGACAAGGACGATCGTCATCATCAGTCAGTCGATAACTGATAGGTGTGTTAAATATATGACGTGGCGGCCATTTTCTTTCAAAAACAAAACAGGCACAAAACTTAATATTGTATTAATTTATTGACAAATTAACGTAAATCTAAAGATATAATATATGAAATATTATTCTTAAATATGAAATAAATATATTAATTAGAAAGATATACATATAAAATCAACTTTATCGAAAAAAATTGTTGTTGCACCACCGGGATTCGAACCTGGATCTCTTTCCTAACCGGGGAAGGTGCATTGTCCAACTATGCTACAGCGACAATATTTTTAGCGACAATTTTCGAACCTATATGTTACCTTTTTGATATGAATACATTTAATCGTATAAAAATATTTTTCGAAACCGGTAGATGTTTAAGATGTATGATTCAATAAGTGATTAATAAAACAGAGCTAACAAATTAAAATAATAAGTTATTTGATTTTAATTCATTAATGTGATTTTCTTGGGATTGTATGGTTGTGAGTGTGAGTATGTGTAAACGCCGCACCGCCGGCGTGCGTCTATTTCTTGGACCTTCACATTACGAGGTGTACACTGAAGACGTACATAGAAGACAAGTACGTAACAATGAATTGAATTAAATAAAGCCTACCTTTGAAAAATAAATCATTGAAATGACCATTGAATTGAATCATTGAAATAAATCATTGAAAACCTTTTGATAATCTTTATAGATAATTATATTTAGTTTGCTACCATATAGCTCTGTCTGTGCGTTGAGCGAATGTACAAGCAATGTAAGAATTTGTTTAATAGATGACTTGCGTCAGTGTATTCCGCCAGAGGATGATGTACTCGAGTGTGGAACACATATATTCCATTAGTTCATAAATTAATAATGCGGATAAAAGTTGGTAAACTCACCGGATAAAACTTCCGATAGCGCCGAAAGATGGCGTTCGTGACAACATGGAGGACGTATTTATAGACGAATCCAGACACTTCGCACATCGCCTAATTGGCTCAATTCACGAGGCGAGGGACGCAGCGAAACGAACACGGCAGACGCAATAAAATGGCGAATATGCTAAAAGCTTTATACGCATTTATAGTCACGAATGCCACCCACATTACTTCTGCTCTTTTATTGTCACGACTCTCTTTCGGATTCCCGCCGTGTGTAACTTGGAGTTTTACGACACGGTCCAAACACACAACGACATGGAAGCTAAAATCAATGCCCGAGCGGCGAAACAAAGCACTTCGTAGCAAATAGCGAATTTGTGACTGATTTATATTGATTTTTTAACCTTTACCATACCATGATAAAATATACCCGAACGCAGCCATGGTGTCAACTCGTGTTACCGTAAATAACAGTTATAAAAAATGTTTTTATTAACTTAAATGGTTTTAATGGCCCGAATTTACTCTAAATATTGAACATAAATTTTGAAAAAATGATTAATAACATAATTTAGAACATTCATTAAGTCCTATACAATGTGTCCTTACTTCTTATCTCTCTTCATTTAATTAGTGAGAAAGAAAAAATATATTTGTATGTTTGTTGTTCTTTTCACTGTGAAAATAGTGTGTGATCTCTGTCTTTCATATCACAAATTGAATTTTTACCAACGAATTGAATAAAAAAATAATTGTTTTTGTACGAGTCCCTTTTCATAATTGGTTTTTCACTAGTCATTCCTGACCGCTAATATTTTCTTTAGGATTATCTAAAATATAAATTTTATGTTGCATGTATTTACCGAAATATTAGTTTAATTATGGTGGTAGACCCGTGTTACTGCATGGTTTGGGAGGGGTTAAGAATACTGAAACTCTTAATTAATATGTGTTTACAATGTCGATATATTATTGAATTCTTCTTTCCTACTTTATGACAGTATTGACATATAGTGGCCTCAATCAGATGAGACTCGGCTCGTAATATACTGTGGGAAGCTGTACGCTCCTCACCGGCTAGACGGGGGGTAGAGCATGAAATAATTAGTGCTCGATACGAGATTCAGATCACCTACTCACCTCTTACTTCATCTGCGGTTCATCATCGGAGGAATGTATATTATTGTGATCTGAAATATGAAGTGTGGTGTATGGGTAAGAAGAAAAGTTTCCAGAATGAAAGAGGACTCGTATGGAGGCGATTCGTATGGACCTTGTCTAACAACTATTAATTACAGCCAGGTGCGTGCAGAGCATACAAGCAAAAAAGCTGTGCATTACTAAAAATTCTGAGAAACAAATATAAATTTTAAACAATTATAAATTTATTTTACAATTAGCGCCATCTGTGCACCAGTATAGACTTTAATAGCTTAGTTCTAAAAACTACCACGACAACTCACCGCTGTACCCATGGCACTCTTTTGTATTCGCCGCATCGAGCTATTTACATTACTCAGTTCTATTTTTAAGCTAGTGAATTACTCGAGTCATATAATTGGTTATTTACTGAATTGAAAATTTCTTTCGGTTAATCCGTTTTGCATGGAGTCGTTAGCTATGCTGTTTTTTTAACAGAATAACATTAGAAAGGCTTACAACTGCGTGCAAATCATTAAAGTGTCGACTTCCTCTTTTACTAATTCGCGAATTTTACTATCTTACTGTTTTTAACGTATTTATTTCATGATTATTTTTTAAATTTGGTACATGGATTGGTTTTTGATTTGGGAAAAACAAAAAACAATTGGTAGAACTATTTCCTACGTTAACCTTTAATATAAATAATTATTTCCTTTAGTTATTAAAAGTGAAGGATTTTCAAACAATAAATGTATCATGTTCAGTCGTAGAAAGTGTTCTTAAAAACGTCCATACATTTTTTATATGGGTACGAAGGTATTATTTTACGTTAAAACTTGAAGTTTAAAAACACTATTAATAGTACTCTAAAATTACAAATATATACATGGTAGGGTCGAATAAATGGCGAGGTTGTTTTGTTTAAAGACGTTGGTTAAACGAAAGTATAAATATATATTGTATTACATATATTATATATATGATTGTATAATGTCATTGGTAACAGCATAACCTAAATCTATACCTACTGCACGCAACTGATTACAGCCTTAAGTTACTTTCATATCCATGCCACAATAAACTGGCAAATATGCAAATAAAATTAGATCACTCTTAATGAGTCATTTAGCTTGCGTTTTCGGGTTATCTTTCTCGAACCGAGTCCACGGCAGCTCCTGGAATCCGAGGTACAGAATTCAGTATCCCAATCCTTCCATATTTTCCAGTCCCAAAATCTGCCAAGACGTCCAATATCTCGACAGATGGGTATCATGACAGTAGCAAGGTCCAGTGCAATATCCAATGTTACCTGAGCCAATAGCACAATTCGGCAAAAGATAATATGGCCTCGCCGACTTGACGTTATACCATGGAAAAAATACTCCAGTAGCGGCCTGGGAACGGCGGTTGATTCACTCCTCGCGGCGACCAGTGCGCGTCTCCCCCGTAAGAGCGAGAGTCAACCCCTCCCCGCGGCCACCTGCTGCCATAACGCATAGATTCAAAATTTCATAGACAATGAAAATGTCTAATAAAAAAAAAAAATTCATAATATTTTAACCTAACATTAGTTTTAACAAAGGCGCGACGTTATTTTGTAATACCACAATTCCTGATCCTGGGTCGCCCTAACAGCTCTTCTAGGCCTTCCTTGACCCAAAGTTGGGACCGGGATAATCTCCTTTTCTAGGGTGTCACTTTAACGCATAATGTGACTGAAGAATTGGAAGAAATTGTTGTTCGCTGCTATAGATAAGGCTTGCTGTGGTTGGATTCGTTGTCCACGGAATGTGTAAATTAGTGATGACAAAAAATGCTACTCTTAACTCACTTATGTGATTGTGATTGATATTCGATACACGGAATTAATAAAAAAAACATAATTTTGAGAGAATTTTCTTATATTATTCAATCTTCATTTAGATAAAAAAAAAACATGTTCTAGCATATATAATTAACATATATCTAAATTAATATCACCACAAGAAGAATGAAACACTTAAAAAAAAATAGTTTAGTTTTCGGATCTAATTCTCAGCATTTCGGGTCAAATGAGTAAATCGTTTCGGCAGAATCTACTTATTCTTTACATGTAAAAATCTCTTTATATGTAAAAATAGCATATTTAATCAATATGTACTTAAGTATCGCATAAGAATACAATCGACCCTTATATAGCCGGAATTTAATAAATTGAATTTAAACAAATTTGGAATCAAAACTCTTCATTTGGGATGACTAATTACATAGACAAAACATTAACAAGACGATGGTGACATAGAACGGCAGAGGAGACAGTTGAGGTTCGTGCAAGTATGCAGACACGGCGTTTATATCGATGCAGTAAGGGGGTGAAGAGGATCCTGTTTAAACCAACCGTCACCGAATTCAGTATAACTCATACAGATACAGAATACTGTTTAGATTGGCGCGTTATTGCAGCGCATCTACAATAATTGCTGAATGCCGTACACATGGACGCGCCAATTCTCTGGTACAAGCGGCAAATGGCAACTAACTCCAGACTCCAGAAAAACTACAGACTGAAGTATTTATATTTTGTTTATATTTATATGTATGTGTGAACTTTTTATGTATTTATATTTTCCTTGGTTTTCTTTTCATAACAAAAATAATATTTCGTAACTTTAATGTATTATATAATACGTATTATATTCATGGTGAATCAAGTCTTCTTAAAAAAAACCCGATTATTAAGGTTGTAAAGAAAGAAAAAACCGGTTCTTAAAAATTTGAATGGCTGAGAATAGACTGAGGACATAGCTAATTTTCTATTTGATGATTTCGAAATAATCCATCATCTGTCAAATGTTGACATTTATATTTACATTGACAGAATTGGTACTAACATTATTAAATCTGAGTACTTCATATGTTATACATAAAATTAATCAAAACATGATTGTTTAGATACAGCCAATAGTGGAGATATTTGCGAAACTAATTACGATAGCAAGATATTAAACAGAATAGAGAAAATAGTCGTTAGACGGCGAGGCCAATTAAAGTGGGACAGGGAAGGTATGGCGGAGAGGGTATAAATCACATCCAAAGGTTTCTCAGCCGATGTGCATATTTGATGAAGTCCCTCAAACAACAGAACACACCCTTGATACCTGCCAGATTTACCCTTCTCCCAGAGAGATCGGAATTCTCTCACAAATCCACAAACAAAAAACAGAAATAGCAAAACAGGGTACAAAATAATATATAACAAAAGTCATAAAACAGAATTACAAAACAGAAAATAAAAAAAACACTATACTTTATAAAGGGGTGGTGATTGAATGCACTTTATATTTCATGAAAATAACACAAATTAAAATAAAAAACAGTTTTCTGTCCTCGCGTACAACTCTCTTCTCATTCGTATCAACCTTTTAAATGTTATGAGCGCGTTAACACGCCAAACTTTGCATGTTGCGCCAAGCCATAAGCATGATAACACGCACTTTAATTAAAGTAATATTTTTAAAATAATTTTGCCATCTGTGGACAACAGTTCTAAGCTTTTGATAGATACTTGTAAGTTAAGACCTTTAAAGTCCACGTGTTGTTTGGTGTCTACAGATATACTAATTAAACAACAACGTATTTAAATACTACGGTCACCCCCCGCGAACATTTAAAATAATCTCAAACGCTATTTCTAACTTTCTATTTTTATCGTTCCGAAGTGAGCCTCCGATAAAACATCAAACTCAAATCAGACATAAACATTAAAACAGAAATTTACTTATGACATAAAAAAAAATAGAAGAAGAGCACTTATGTAATATAAAAAGAACAAAAAAATACGGACAAGAATAAATAAATAACAATTGTAATCAGCAACATGATTGTGTGTGCTCAGATTATCTAATATCCGGATAATCAAGAGTTCGGATAATAAATTTTTTACCCTATTTTTAAGAAAACAGCAAAACATCATACCCGCCTAATAAGTGCTCGATGTTATTATGTAATAAACAGTCACGTGTTGTCAGAAACTACGCGGTCGGAAAAAATGCAACGCTCTTTTGAAAACGGAATAAGAAATCAAACACGCAACTGTACCTTTATGGATCAACATAAATATTTATATTGAATGTGCTCGGTACTTTAATGAGCCACCGCCAGGTACTCATCGCACGCGATCCATTTCAAATTTAGAATCGGAAGTTTAAATTGCTACGTTCTTTTGGTTTATTTCTATGGAAATACATTTTTAATTTCTAACAAACATGTTACCGAGTTTGTTCCTAAACTGCTACTTATTATGATATTACCGTGTATGATGTAATTATTGTAACAAATTATTCAAATTTGTACGCTTGTGTACGCGATAGAAAATAAATTACACACAACAAAGAAATAAACTTAAAATAGAGTAGAATATTATGTAATCGGAAAAAACCAATGTATCGAAAAAATATAGTCATCACTGGACTCGTGCCCGGAACCTTATATTACGGGTAAAAAGTTTTGAAATCCATTTTTTACAATACATTCAATTTAAAAAATAAAATAAGCCATAAAATGAGTATACGAATAATATATTTAAATTTGTTGACACTATTAACAGCTTAAATGTAGTTTTAATATAAATATATATAATTGTTAAATTCTCCCGTCCGATTGGCAGTCTTGCCTAAAAACAAATGCAGTATTTTATCAAAGACTTCAATCATCACAGACAGATACATTCTCGGATTTGGCACGAAATGTTAAATTAAGAATGGAACTAAACTTTATCGATCATTTTCATTGAATTTGAAAGCGTTCATAAATCGTATCCTTGACTGCGTCACGTTTATTCCTCGTTTAAAAATATTACACGGAACTAAACTGCATGGCTCAATAAAGTTCATTCACATCCCAATGCAAAATCCATGTCTAAATATAACACGTTCGTAGCAATGAAACTGAACGATGACATTTCGCGTTTGGCGCGTTCTTTCCGAGCTTCGCCGCAGACCGCCCGGCGCTAGTGTGCCAGTCCGGAGCTTCGTTCGCTTTCGCGCTAATATTTTAGCGGGTATCGAACATGTTGCCATACGTGAAAATAAACGTAGGTGGGTATTGTTTAAATGGAAATGTTTTTAGGCAATTGAATGTGTTTATTAATAAAAAAACGTAAGTAGTAGTAGTATATAGTAAACTTTGTCACTATATAAGATAATAAAATCGTTTTTAAAACTATTATTCTAAAATACGTTTTCATGGTCACTGTTGACTTCTTATACCTTATATGTATGTACCGTTACACTATTCTGCATAGATATAGGTATTTAAAAGGCCATTCTTTTCTACATTGACGCACATCTGTCAAGTCTTACTCATCGATACATTTCACACGCTCATCGACTTTAAAGGATTCTGACATTTGACAATATGGATACTTCCGAGGATAAAATGCAATATTTCTTATGACACAAATCATTCACCCCGTTTACTTATCGTTCACGATTTTTTTAAATGTACATGTATCATTTTTTAAAAACATGAACAGAGACACGTACACGGAATTAATATTACATCAATATTTTTAAAGTAAGCTAAACGCTTGTGCTATGAAAATAGGATACACTTTATGGTCTCCTAGAACGAACATCGAACCTCTAACTCAAGCTCGCGCTAAGTTTAATGAATGCCCCCCTCAAGTTACAAGAGTGTAGTCTTCTGTGGGGTCCACTGTATGGAATCCGGGGGGGGGGTTAGCAGTCATTCGGGACAAACGGCGAGTTAAAAAAAATAATACTGGCACTTAATAATTTTTAATAGGATTAAGCCACCGAAGTATGAAATGTTTCTGTCACTGTCTTACACCTAGATCACCAAGCACGTCGATATTATCCTGCTTTTTATAACAGACACTATAATAGGTATTTTCAATATTTGTCAGATTATTCCTATACTATTCGCGCTTATCTTATTGTATTTCTGCTACTATCACTTCTCCAGAAAAAATCTGATCATCCCTTTCTCTATCTTATCTGTTAAGATATTAATGATCTTAAAATTGAAATATATATATATATATTGCGGTCGCGTACAATCTAGATCAAGAATAAATTCAATCATATTTCATTTCTCGTTGGCTATTTTCACGATCCGTTGGCACACGTTAGTGACGGTAGTTAACTATATCGAAAAAGGACATTTAGCAAAGGAAAGAAAAACTGCGAAAAAAAAAAACGACAGCAAGGCAATAATCGTTGGCAATCCAACGTTTATGTTTGTTCCCTTTCATTTGCCCTATAACCGGTGCAAATGAAATGTCACCGATTTATTGCTTCAGTCTGTTTTCGTACCGAGTAAGTACTGTGTTGATCGCATTGGCTATTAGCGATCAGTCCTTATTTTCCGCCAATGAATGCTCGCCAACCCGTTTGGCGCCCACCGGCCAACCTTGGATGCGCAGCGATGCGAACGAAGGAATAATGTCAAACAAAAAAAGAACACCAGTGGGCATTTTGCGTAGTAGGGTCATCATCCGTAGACTTCATTAAAACGTAAAAATGCTAATTTATAATGCACGCTTGCAACATTCTCCTTAGTAACTGTGGCTCTGCGGTCTAATTATCTGTATATTCATTGGTCGAAAATGCAAAATAATTGACTCTCCAATCTGCTCCAATCAAAACGAGAATAATTATCTGCTTCAACATCGGTCATGTGACACCAGTTTCTGCCGCTTATGACTGAATAAAATTAAATGAATTTAGAACGTTACTTTGAAGGTTTTGCCTATTATGTTTAGCATTATTGACCACGAAAACGTATTACGAATAAACTAACCCATCTTTTATGACAAATAATCAAAAATTATTATAAACATAGTTTATTTAAAAACTCGATGAAAATACAATGGTAAAATAATTTCTTTTGACGCGATATCCGCGTACTTTCACATGACAGGAGATATTTTTGGATTATGTTGCTAAGCGACACGATCATAATGGAATCACGAGCGTAAGGAAATAATATAATAGGTGTAAAAGATACAATACAAGATCATTAAAATAATGTCATATATAGCAAACAAGATTAGATAAGAGTGAATTATTTTTATATTATATTTCTGTTGATTTATAAAAAAATGTTATAAATTATATGAATATACATACTATATAGTAATGCTGAGTGGCGCCATACTTAAAAAGATGTGCCATATTTTGGTACTTTCAAAAATCGTTATCTTGAAAATGGAATGTGAATCGCAGAAATAGTACGCCGTATTCACTTATTTCGTCAAACATCTCTTTAATCGCGGATACACTAGAAACTAACACAAGTACCTACTTATTTAGTGAGATGTCGATCAACTGTGTTCTACATTCAAAATTGTGGTAGACGTGGTAGTCTGCTTTTGTTAAAAATGATTGATTGATGTACGTATATATTACGTTTCAGTATTCTGATACGTATGAATAATAATTTAAAAGTATTTTTCTCTATTTTTTATTATATTTTTTATTTTTAGTACCACCATGAAAATAACATTTTCATTTACATATAGCAATCATAAAATTAAAAAAATTACACTTATTTGTGTTTATTGTCTGTGTTCGTCTTAGTATGTTTGTCAGTTATTTTTTAAATCTAATGTCGTGTCTGCTGTAGTAAGTCATATAATTATAAGTCGTTGCAAATCTCTCTGCTCTGAGTCTTGCTTCGCCAACCAACGACCCTGGGAACATTCAGGATCCACTTCCTCCAGATCCCGTCCAGCCAACGTAATCGCAGTTTGCCAATGTTCCGTCCACCCTCTAGTGCAGGGGTGGCAAACCAAACTGGCACGTTCATCAATTTAGCTAGTATGTAACAATTGACAGATATAGAAATGCAACTAATTGAACTCCAATCGAGTTCGGTCTGGAAACAAAAATGTGTCGATTTAAGAAATGAATTGAAAATGATCGATTATCGAATATAATTTAAAATAATGCAGAAGAAAAAATAATAACTTGGAACACCATTCCAGAAATCTCTAACTGTTTAAAAAAACTAGCGAAAGTATTATTATCAATTTTCTCTTTCACATATGCTTGTGAGTCATTATTTTCCGAAATTAATTTTATAAAATGTAGTACAAGAAGTAGATTGATCGATGAATCCAGTTAGGCATGCTTTTTACTAAAAGTGACGACATGTGAACCGTAATTGAATATACAGTAACAAAAATCTCATTAATAATAATAACTATTTTTTAAACCTTTTTAATAAAATTTAGAAAAACTATTTTTTTTATTTTTCCCCTATTAAAAGTTGCTTGGAATGATGAATGAACCCATTCTATCTTATCGGACTACGTTGTTAAATAATGACACGGTCTTCACGTTACGGTTTTAAGTAAAAAAAAAAAAAAACTAATTACAGCATACTTGAATTAACAAACATTTTAAAAAACTGCTCGTCACGTCAGACAGTCGATATATTATTATTTGGCTTTTAGGCATATGTAAAAAAGTTCGCCACCGCTGCTCTAGTGTATAAAATGTCAAGTCCGCACATGGTGAGGACTATTCCACCCAAGCCAAATCGAAGACTCTGAACCATGCCAAACTTGACGTCAGGCTAATCACAGAGCCCATAAACTTCGAAGTTATTGCTACGCAAATCGGACCAAAGATCCTTCTCGCAATTTTGCGCTCAAACTCCTGCAATTTCACAGTCAACAGATCTCATAGGTTCAGTTTCGTGCATAATAGAATTTCTCGTATTGTTACATATCGTGACCAGTTGAAGTTGGAATTTGACCTGGACAGCAGTGATATCTTTCGCCTAGCCAACCAATTCATCTCCGATGCTATGGTGCACTGTTTAATTTACGAATTGAATAAATACATGTTAACACTGCTTCGGTAGACATTTTTTCGGTTGTGTCTGCGAGCGTCGTGAGCGAGGACGATCACATCATTAATCTTGGTTTTTCGGATAGCAACGAGGGAAGGACCTCATCCCTAGTCAGTTGAGCCGAGTCTCCCTTGTTATCTCTGATGATGGTCCTTCGATGTAGAATTCTCCCAATAACGTATCCCTATATCCATTACCCGTCACCCATTTCCTTCCCCTCTTCGCGGTATTTTGTGCTTACAACTCTCCACGGGACCATGCAACACGGAAAATGTACAACTTGAATGGAGAAATTTCAATTTTTAGGTACTTTTGGAGAATAAAGTAACATCATCTGTCGGCTTATAAAATCCGTCTTTATAACAAACAAAAAAAACAGTAATTCAAATAAAGCCACGAAATATGTATTCTGATGACCCTGTAGTATTTATATTTCAAGCGTGGAAGGAGTTTAATTAAATTCGCGCGTATTATTTATTCAATACGTCGCTAATCAGTTGTTCGCAGCTCGTAGTGTGGCTAATTCCTGAAATAGGACTGAGTTAATGAGAGTCAATTCTTTAAAACGGCCAAGGTCAAATCGGGGTCTGCTTTTGTTGATTCAAACGAGACTCCATTCCGCGGCGTTACTTCCAAACGGACACAATTAAGTGAAATGCGATCTGTAGTATTTATCTAAAGACGAATAACTGCGATCAGGGGTAGGCAAATGTTTTGAGATATTAATCTAAATTCTGACAATATTTTGCTCGTTAAAACTGTGTTAAATCATGTCAAATCTCCTGATAACTTACGAAATAACAAGAAAACAAAGTATATAACTTCGTTTAGTAGCTCTTGCAATATTTTTCAAAATAACAAGTTTATTTTAATACAAATAAAATATTTTGATATTTATATTTATTATCTTTGTTTTATTAACCACTAAATTGAGTTTAGATACATCAACCGGTTTCGAAAAATACCATTTTATTCTGCAGGATGTCATAACTAACTAAAACATATATTATTGTTTCATTGCCAGAATTTTTTTTAGTACCTAACTCAAATCATTACTTAATACAAATTTACTCGAATAATTTTTAGGAAAAAATTTTAGAATGGGACTCGTAGTTAAATTTAGTTGGTTGTTTATAATTTTTTAGTTAGTTTTATACGCTTTATTTATCTCCAACGATTCCAAATTATTTAATTTGTGACCAACACCGTTTATATGCAAAATTGACAATCGCATTTTTTTATCAAAACCATGACCATTTTCTATCAAATGATTAGGAAATTCTGAAAACCCACTATTGTTCAAACATCTCAAATGCTCCCTTACTCTTATATTAAAATTACTACCCGTTTTACCAATATAAAATGCACCACAATCCTTGCAACTATGTTTATAGACACCAAAATTGTTAAATTTATCATGTTTGTCTTTAGAATTTATGAGTAAATTTCCTTTACTATTATTTGTATATAATTTTAACCACAAAGTTAATATTGCTAATTTAAAAAGTATAAAATATTTTGAGTTACATAATGTAATGTGACCGAAATCACTTTATTAATCTTAAAAAAAAAACACTTCATAGAAAAAAATGAGAATTTAACATTTTGAAACATAATATCTCAATTTAGTATAAATGTCAGATGATTGATACCTTGTTGTTCCAAGGGCAAAAAATAAGTAAGTACAGAATAATTATCTACAAGTATTTTAAGAGCCATCGGCAAGTTTGTACATAGTTTTAGTGATAGTAAGGTTTTACGTGACTGATTGTGACGATGATCGGTAACTATTGCTCGAAGAATTACGAATAATCATCGTCACAATCGGACATAATCACAGTCACAATAACGGTTTAAATAACGATTTAATACGTTTTCTAATACGTTGTCGGTAAATTGTGATTCACCGTAATACAAAGTTGATTGTTTTTAAAATTGGATTCAAATTTGAAATATTACAGGATATAAGTTTAGAATTTGTCAAAAATGTATTTGAGTGATATAGCATAAATAAATAAATAAATAGAGAATGATAGGAACGGGTCCAGATTCGATTCAAAGGTGCTACCATTCCACTGCAGCAACTGATTACGATTACGACAAATTTAGAACTAATATTTTTTATAATTCATACATAAAATTAATCAATTTTTTTTACCAACATTTTCATAAATTTAAATTAAATTTAGCAACTTTTTTTACCATGGTAAAAAGTTACCACCGATCACACAACCGGCCCTCAGTGTTACAACAACGCTGTGAGACAAAAAGCGCCATTTCTTCAATTGACAACTTCATTTCAAAGCTTGATAGAAAGATATAAGGGTGTACATTGTCAATCAAGAAAAACAACCTGACACGACCAAGGAAAAATACATCAGGAGCCATAAAAACTGGACGAACTTGTAATGTGCGGCAATTGTGTGCATACTGCTCTAGTAAATTGTTCAAACAGGTTTTATTCACGACGGCATAATTTCCAGTTGTGAATAAAACAAATATGAATTAAATATATTAATCAGAAAAATATACATATAAAATCAATTTTATCAAAAAATATTGTTTGCTGGATTCGAACCTGAATCGCTTTCCAAACCGGGGAAGGTGCATTATCCAACTATAATACAGCGACGATATTTTTAGCGACAAATTTTCGAACCTATATGTTACCTTTTTGATATTAACACATTTAATCGTTCCATTACTTGAAAGAGCCATCTACATTATTTTTACGGAGTCTCAAATACCTTTTGAGTAATCTGATAGCAGACACCAGAATTATCAATTTACAAAATTTAATAAAAATAACCGGGGAGGTGTGGAAAAAGATTCATGTTCGAATCCCGGTGGCGAAACAACAAAATTGATTTTATATGTATATCTTTCTAATTAATATATTTAATTCATATTTAAAATATCACAGACCGTCTGTTCTGAATAATTACAACTTCACAATAAGAATGTGTTCTCCTAATAGTAAATAAAACATATTTATTTATTTACTAAACAGGATATAATGGATACGAGAACCTCATTAATATAATATAAAGTTAAAACTAAAAAGTAAATAAATATAAAAAACAAGGATAAGATAATTATCCTGACTGTAACATGTGTTGGGTACAATGTTTTTTGTCTAGTAGCGTGTCACTGTCTCATCCGTATGTTACAATGTCGAATTGTATTAGCAATTTCATTTATTTACTTATTTCTTCATATACATGTATGTGCATAATATAATTACAAGACTTGAGATTAAAACTGCTACAACAGTATATTGAATTATCTAATTGCATCTTGTTTTACTCTTTATATATCTTTCTTTTATATGCTAATTTTATCTTGTTCTACTCTTTACGTATATATTATATAATATATCTTATACATCTTGTTTAACTCTTTATATATATATATAAATATTTGTACATTAAATATTGCACTCTGTTTACTACAGGGTGGGGCACGAACGTTGCTACAAAAACAAATGTGAATATTTCAGTTATTTTTAATTTTATTTCTTTATTGTTTTAAATCAAGAATTATATTAAATTTTTAGCATAGGAATTAGTTTTTAAAAATAATTAGTTTTAGATGTCCTCCACTGTCGTTAATGTAAACCCTGCGTCTGACCAAAACGTTATTCATTGCTGCTGTTAACGTTAAAAATAAGAAAAATATTGACTAAATTTGTCATTGTCTGAATATTAAGTAAAAGTTCAGAATTCCCTTTCACTTGGAAGGGATCTATTACACCGTGTGAGAAATGCTGCGGAAGGATGGGTAATGGGTTGTTTAGCATCGGGTGTCGCGTGTGTCCAGACGACAGCCTGACAGTACTGACAGCTGATCGACAGGGCAGCGCAGCGGGCAGGGGGGGTAACCCCAGGGGGATACAGTGAAAAGCCTAATGCAAACTTGTGTATTGTTTGCTAGCTGTCGTAACTAGGGAAAACGTGATCGCAAGGTAAGTACTGAAACATATTGCACAATTATTATTTAAATCGCGAGAATTATTGATCGTTCGTTTGTGAGGAAGCACGAAACATTCAGGATAGATACCTACCACAGCGATATTGCGTTATATAATCAGATTTCACGAATGTGTAAATTGTATGACGACATTCTCCAATTCATTACTGAATTACAAAAAAACGCTAGCGAAGGAGCCGTATGTTCAGAAAGTTCTATTAATATTATAAGATTATTAAGAATAAATTATATAATCAAATTAATTTATCCATTAGCCCCATATTAGGTATGTTTCCTTTAAAATCAATTTAATATCCATCAACACTGTATTTTCCCCTCCCTTAATGTTCCGTCTATCTGTATATGTTTTGTCTATCTCTTTCACATGTAATTTTCTATTCTATCTCCCTCTTTATGTATATACAAGTACACTCTTTTTGTATTTATGATCAGTTTTAAATGCGTCCTGATGAAGCTTGAGTAAAATGAAACCGGTTGACGTATATCATGCTCTGTATACTATAAAATATATTTAAAAAAAAAAAAACGGAAATCCCGGTAGCAACTAAATAAATATTTTTTTAAGGAGAACAATTTATTATTGTGATGTTGCAGTTTTTCAGAACATAGTTCTGTGGTATTTTAATACAAATTAAATGTATCAATTAAAAAGATATACAGATATGTGTATATTCCATTGTCAACTCAGCTTTCGGAAAAATTCAATAATTAATACGTTTAATTTGTAATAAAATAGCACAGAACTATGTTCTGTAAAACTGCAACATCACAATAATAACACGTTCTCCTTAAAAATATATAAGTTGTATCCAAGTTTATTCAAAAATATTAAAAATTAATTGATTTATTAAGTATATTACTCAAAGGTATTTGAAATGTATGTATTATTTTGATAAAGCTGCAGCATCGGGTTCGAAAATATGTCATTAACTTACTCGATCAACATGGTGTAACGGTAGCGCATTTCTCCTGATAGGAAAAGATCTTGGTTCGAATCCCAGTGGGGCATCACAATATTATTTCGATAAAATTTATATTTTTCTAGTTGATTAATTTAATTTGTACCTGTAATTATCTTAAGGCGTGTACGGATTTTATTATTTTGGAGAAAAATTCGCAATATATTTAACATTCGATTCACAAACGCGCGACGCACAACCGATCATTAACAAGTTAGACATGTTACATTCGCACGTGCGCGACTCCAGCTAATCATAATAAGTTAGAGATGTATAACGGAGCAAATTAAATATAAATTGTTCAATAAGAACTATTTTTATAATTTCCAACAAATAGTCGTGGCCATGTAGCGGTCTTAAAGTAACCGTTCGCAGGCCCTAGTAACAGCCGACTGCTTTCTACCAGAAACTAATATAGAAAATTAAATACTTCGTTATTCTTAAAATTTTGTTTTAATTTATAAGTTGACCCATATACTATCTCAATAAGATGAAAGGATGCATAAGAAACAGGATATAACTTGGTTAATTAGATTTCGTCACTAAAAATTATCAGCAGCCACTGCCAATCCACTGCCTTAAAGCATTTGCATGATTCGTCTACTCTCTTCGGTCCATCGCCAATCTTTGCCGTGTCACTACCACGGCTCCAATAATTTCGTCTATTCAGACTGAACATCACATGCATGGACAGAATAAAGAACGAACACATTCCCAAACCATTAAAAGATCATAGAATTCTCCGAATAGTTTATTTCTAAAATTATTGGAGACATCATAGCGACCGGATCGCTGGTATGGCACCATCAGTATAATTATACATATCAGATACTTGGCAAACCAATTTTCTGAGAATCTATCTCGCAGACACGGCCGACACAATGGATGCGTAATGAAGATGTGTACCGTTATTTGTCACTTGAAATAATGTTGTAAACAGAAATTTTTTAAAAATATGGAACCTTGACTTTTGTATCATTTCATAAAGATTACCGGATCCATTTGGACCCCTTGCTCTTGATGTATGCCTTATGGGCGCATTAGCAAAAATGGACTGTGTTTATTATTATATTATTACTGCAGTGATGCAGGGGCTGCTATCTGGAGTAGGAGATAACCTCTAAAGGAGGACGGTTCTGGGACGTTTAATACGAGAGGGGGCCGTCATGTCATAGGTTGACGGAACGTTTATCGTGGGGTTCCGGTACTGTGGGAGTTCAGCATAAAAACGCTTGGAGAGGTGTTTTATGAATTCTTCTACTGGAGGAATACCAGTGTTGTGATGGAGTTGCGTAATCCTGGTCCATTTGGGTGCACGCAGCGCTAGTCTGATGGAATATGGAACCAATGGACACAAATGAAAGGCCGGACATGAGTCAGCAAAAATTCAATCCAATATTTAAAATTAAATTCTTATCACTTCATTTGCAACATAAGTATATTCATTACGAATAAAAAAAAATTAGCTTTGTCTGAGAGTAGGAAAATAAGTATATTATATATAATTACGAGGGCAAGTCAAAAATAATCTACAATTTTCGTTTTACAATTTATTTACACCTACCTCGTCGTGGATGATTCGATGGGGAGAACCATGACTGATGTTCAAAGACGCTACCTCGCCGATGGTAACTCGACTATTTGCTAGAACCACATCTCGAGCTGGATGAATATTGTCACCGTGGTGGAGGTTGACGGGCGTCCTGCTCCCTCTTCGTGCGTCACATCGCCCGGCCATTTTTAAATTTTTGATCCCCGTATTGTGATGAAAGTCTACAATGAATTTCAGCCCCTTTCACACCCTCCGGCCAGAGAAATCGGATCAAATTTCGCACATGCACAGATGTATCAATTCTAAGCATGCATGCGCTGAAGGCAGTATGACAACCTTGAAGGTGTGTTATGGCAAAAGTGTAAATAATTTTTGACTCGCCCTCGTATATTACTGACGACGGTAGGCTGTGAAACAGAAATCAAACGACGCATAGGTATAGCGAAAAGTTCTATGTCCAGACTTGTCAAAATACGGTATTTACAAAACAAAGAAGGTCAGGCTTATACAGTCTGGTGCATTCTATATTTTTATGATGATGGAATTATGGACCTTGAAGGCAGAGAAGGGAGACAAGACGAATTGATGTCTTTGAGATGTGGTTCTGGAAACACATGTTGCGCGAGACGTACAAATGTCTCCATTCTGTAGGAGCTGAACATCAAGGACAGACTCTCAACCATCTGCCTGAGACGAATCCTTTAAATTTTTGGGCATCTTGCGAGAAGGGAAGAGAGAAGAAGAAGAAGGAGATCCCCTACCGGTTGGACTAACCAAGTGAAAAAGGATACAGGCACTTCTCTGGCGATCTGCAGGAGGATATAAATGTAGAAGAGCATAGTCAAGAGGACGTTCAGTTGAAATATCTGTTTATGGCGAGCCCATTCAAAGATTGATGTCAGTAGCGTGAGTCAGGTACGTGTTGACGAGGTGAAGATTTCTGCTGGTGCGAGTCCACCACGAAAAGAAACACTTTCGCGTGAAATAGTCAAAATTTTCCAATTCCATAACAGAGTTGGAATTTTTTTTCAAGTTTTAAACATCCAATTCCGACACTTTAACGGCGTTTGAAATGGAGGCCGCCCGAACAAAAATTGAGTTCCTGGCATTGTACCAGGAGAGCAAAGAAAAACAGTGGCCGGGTAAACATCTCGGCCGTGTCCATACAGCTCGCACCACCGGCAATATTTATTTCCACATAGATTAACGTAATTCTCTTCTCCCGCCAGAGATGTCGCCATGAATCAGGTCACGTGGTTTAATGAACCCGGACTGATCATACGCACGAAAAGAATTTTCACCGAATCGCAAAAATAGTAAACAATAACAACATTTATTATTTTACGAAAATGTGTAAAAACATTCAATAATCGGAAAAAAAAACCAAAACAATTAGTACTCTCACGGTTATACAGGGTGTAACAAACCTAGTCCACAATATCGTATAGGTGGAATACATTACTAAATTACGAGTCGAAAATGTTCAAGGAATATGTGTAAATTCTGCAATGTTACGGGAAAAATTGTTGTTTGAAATTTTTATAAATTCGTGATAAGCTTGAAGAAAATATTTGCAAAATCTTCAGGCCCTAAATCATCTAACAAAAAATAGTCAAGCCGCTGACCGATTTGACTGAAATTCGATGACCTTTAATTTTTTTATATCAATAAAATATTTCAATTAACCGAAATAATCGCATAATTACGATTTTTTTATATCACATTTTAAATTATTAATTGTTATAAATCGGTTACTTAACATACACAAAGTTGTGTAGGTCAACCTACCTTGGTATGTGTAATTTGTTAAAAACATTTATTTAAACAAGTACCGAATTCAAAAATAAATTATTAGGTGAACACATTCTTATTGTGAAGTTGTAATTATTCAGAACTTAGGTCTGTGATATTTTAAATATGAATTAAATATATTAATTAGAAAGATATACATACAAAATCAATTTTATCAAATATTATTGCTATATTAAGAAGATAATAGATATAAATATTAGGTAGAAATAAGGAAGATGGCTCTTTTAAATAATGAAACGATTAAATGTATTAATATCAAAAAGGTTACATATAGGTTCGAAAATTTGTCGCTGTAGCATAGTTGGATAATGCACCTTCCCCGGTTAGGAAAGAGATCCAGGTTCGAATCCCGGTAGCGCAACAACAATATTTTTCAATAAAATTAATTTTATATGGATATCTTTCTAATTAATATATTTA
Organism: Eubasilissa splendida; assembly: GCA_031772225.1. NCBI lineage: Eukaryota > Metazoa > Arthropoda > Insecta > Trichoptera > Phryganeidae > Eubasilissa > Eubasilissa splendida. The sequence continues at coordinate 14,007,689 of CM062867.1, forward strand.
ATTCATATTCAAAAATAAATTCTTTACCGAAACGTGAATTTTAATTTTCGAGCGCGTGAATTAAATTGAAATAAAATATGTAGTCACCATGGTAACGAAAATGGCGTGTTTGTTTGATCACACTATTCTTAAATAATTACTCTAGCACGAGTTTTAGGGATGGGGGATGCGAGTTAAGCCGTTTTGACATCAATATTTACCATATGACTATATTTTAACAATTATTTGCCAGCTTCCCCGTGAGACGTGCGAGGAGAAGGTATTATCGATCAAGGTGGGAAGCAGACATCTGCACTGATTTGTTACTATAACAAGGGTGTGATTCCATTTAGGGGCGGTGTTTCGCCCTTATTGACGAGTGTCCATCCGTCCACAGTAGTTAAATACCTGAAACAAACGAAAAAAAACAGAATTAAATTTGGAACAACACCTTAACATACAAACATATGTATTTATAAAATGTGTCAAAAAGTAAGTTATCAATATTTTATTAAAGAGAACACATTTTTATTGTGAAGTTGTAATTATTCAAAACATAGGTCAGTGATATTTTAAATACTAACTAAATGTATTAATTAGAAAGATATACATATAAAATCAATTTTATCGAAAAATATTGTTGTTGCGCCACCGGGATTCGAACCTGGATCTCTTTCCTAACCGGGGAAGGTGCATTATCCAACTATGCTGCAGCGACAATATTTTTAGCGACAAATTTTCGAACCTATATGTTAACTTTTTGAAATTAATACATTTAATCGTTCCATTATTTGAAAGAGCCATCTTATTTCCTATATACTAATATATTTAAAATATTGTTGTTGCTACCGGGATTCGAACCTGGATGACGTCTAATCCGGGGAACGTGCATTAACCGATTATGCTACAGCACACAGTAACCTGTATGTTACACTTTTCAAACTAATACACCTATTGTTCCATTGTTTGAAAGCCATCTACTTTATTTTTACGGAATCTCAAATCAAATCGAATCGACCTTAATCAACGACACGTCAAAGTTTCACCTTCTAAATATAAATAAAATAAAAATATAAATTATCAGTATTTAATGAATTCACATTTTATTTCTACATTTGCAATTTTACAGATCATAATTCCTCGTAAATGAAAACAAATTTCTTAAAAAGATACATAGAAAAATTCAAAAGTATTATTTGTTTTAGTTTTATAATCTCTTTCGTGTCAAAAATTTTTCATGCCGGTCAACATATTTTACGAGACGTGAAAATTAATGCTATAAAAATTTGGATAAACAACTCTGATCGAGCACGTGTTCAAAGTATGGTCACCCCTGCAACACTCGAGAAATAGATTAGTGTGTGCGATTCGCACCGTGATTCGTGATGCAAATACTTATTTTGAAGACTTTGCGTGACACATTTCCAATACTGTACACTTTAAACAACTACTTCTAAGAAATGCACGATAATGCAAGATATGATTGATCAATCTAGAAACGTAAAACGTTTGCCTCAATATAAGCGAAGCCGGCATTAAAATAATTACATGTAAATTTTTATTTATCCATGTACCCCACGATACCAATATAACTTGATAGATTCATGTCGCGATTATTCACGATAAGATTTATTTAATTTTTGATTTTTATCATTTTAAATATTATAATTCATAATGGACAAGTACGCACTGAACTGAATCCAACGTGCAAGTTGAGACTGCAGCAGTTGTTTGATGAAACAATAAAAATAAAAAACCGACCATTGCATACGGGTCCCACTCCGCACAAACCGGGCGACATTTACATAAGTCTGTCATCCCAGCATGACTGCATATAGTTAGTATTTTAATTAGAATAAGATTTACATATATTTTAATTTAAAAAACCAGAACTGAATTGCTCTTGTCTAATTTGCATGTAGCGGTTGTTCCGTTGCGTTGGAGAGAGACTGTTACATCTGTATATTTAAATTGAGGGAGATGTAATCAAATGTGTTTTTATTGGAGTCGCGATAAATCAAATATAAATGCGGTGACTCAAAGATTTCTGATTGAAATTCTAGATCTGTGGGTGGCAGATTTGTTTCTGAAACTTAATATTGTATACTCCCAAGTTGAGAGCTGTCCCGAAAGCCTCAATTAATTGTTTTTTTTATTAGATTGCAAAAATTATAGCTTGTAATGATAAACGTAGTAAAGGGTGTTATTTTTAGAGGTATAGAACATTAAAATGAAATAAAACATATATAAAATTGAAGTAATGGCCATGGTATTGGCTTAATTGGAAAGATAATTTTATGTCATTAGTGTTTAAATATGATTTCGCACATATTGCCGACGCGGCCGGTTCGAATAAAGCGCAATCTGGAAGTCCAATTTTCGACCAATTTTTGGGCAGCTGGGGTCGTATATCGGCAACAACGCGACGAATGTTGATTTCCAAGTCGTATATCGACTCTGGTTTATCGGCGTAGACTAGCGACTTCACATATCCCCACGGAAAATAATCCAAAGGTGTTAAATCACACGATTTTGGAGGCCAATTCACGGATCCATTACGCGAAACTATGCGCTCATCGAATGTTTCCTTTAATAAATTGATTGGAGCGTATGCTGTGTGGCATGTTGCGCCGTCTTATTGAAACGACAGCTCTTCCACATTAATGCCGATTGGGGAACTAAAAAGTCGAAAAATTGCTGTTCACGATGGCGAATCGACTCATTCTGGTCCTCCTCAATACAACGCTTCACTGCAGCAACAGCTTCTTCAGTGCACACTGTACGCGGATGCGTATTATCAATTGTAGTATGTGTGGTTCGAAAACGATCCATGGTTATTCGAATTACTTGCGCGGATGGACGATTATGTCGACCGTAAAATGGACGTAGCGCGCGATAAGTTTCGCGAACTGAACCACGATTTTTGAAATAAATTTGCACAATTTACAAGCGTTGTTCTGGCGTAAGTCTATTTATAGTGAAATGACAAACCAAACTGACCACAAATCAGCTGTCAGCTGTCAAATTGGCTGTAGTTGGAAAACGTGTTTCCAATTCGAAGAACAAACCTCTAAAAAAAAATCTTCCAAATGCATGGATTGTGAAGCATTTTTTCGAGATGATTGAAAAAATATCATAAAGACAGCAAATTGATTTTGAACTTATTAATCAAATGTACGATCCCTGGACGCACCTTGCATATATCTGGGCGTAAAACAGAGCTCTTGATAAGCTCAAAAACACACCCGGTACCGATGCCAACATGTGCCAATAAAATGCGCCCGCAGCCATCAAGATGGTTCCTGAGCGCCACAATACTCACTATCATCCTTGCATATTTTTACTGTACAGTCTCACTAATTGTGCACAATCAACAATATACTTGTGTCAACTGTACGTAGTTTCTCCTTTTCAACCTGCTCTGCCAACACATACAGTATAAAACATCTCCGCAATCATTATCAAACGAACATGTGAATAATGGGTGGCTATTGGGGTACTCGTCATTCACACCACAGCAAATCCTTCCGATTCATCTGCCATACGCCCTCAGCAACTTTAAACAATGCACATATCTCATAATTTATAATACAACATAAATGATTCCCCATATATTTGTTGTTCGATCTATCTTTATAAGTATATTCTATGGATCGCCGTACGTCGTCTTTCGCAAATGTGAACGCGACATATAGAATAGTTCCTTTCCTACCTATCTACCTATTACCCCCTCCCACATACCCAGAACACGACCATTTTCTGTGATTTTATTATCTATAGTTTTGGACCAGTTGGAGTTGAGAAGTGTAAACTGTTTGTAGCCAAGTTCTTTCTGCCGTGTGAGAATAAATAGTTTGCTTGTGAAATATCGTCTTGTTATGAAGGGCTTGTGGTGTACTGTTGGTGTGTAATCAGTTTTTCGCAACCATGGGTACTAGTGCTTTCATCTTGTTATTATGCATAGTGCGTGTGATCCCACTTCATGCTATCAACAAAGTGTGGTTTCCTGGAGCCAAAAAGCCTGTGAATCCAAACGAAAAAGAAAATCCAGATACCGAAAGAAGAATTTCTCAGGTGGTTCGTGTTTCTTCCTAGTTCTGGTTGGCCCTTAGCCGCAAATTCTTTCCACCTTTCCTACATCACGTATTTTTCTCAACCCCTTGTAATCCAATGTTAAGTGAAACAGACAGTGTATTGATGAAGACAATCTATCTAGGACAAAAAAACTCTGTGAGGGGCAGCAGCATCACCAGAACTGGAGCTTGGTGGAGAAGATAGCCATCGGCATAGCATGTTTTCAGACAATTGCAAGGTATGGTCAGTATGAATACAATACTGTACTAGCAGCAAGGATAGCAACAACAACTACCATTATACAAAGGACTAAAAAGGTGTAAGGCCAGGCAGGAAGAGGACGATCTCCAACTCGATCTTCAGGAGGCTACTGACTATCATATTGCAAGTGCGAACAGAGGGCTGCAGAGAAATATGGAGGATAATCGTCAAGGACATCAACAGATAACTCTGAGGTCACTATCCTCTTAAAAAGAGTTTAAAAGAGACTTGGAACGTCTGTAGAAGAAGAATCAAACGTAATAAATTTTTAGTAGCACGCTGTACCTATGTAAATTATTTTATACATTTCCATATTCAAGACTAGTCATCCATCACGATATCAATACTACACGTACATAACATAATTTAATTGTTTTTTAATAAGCGCTTTCAATGGATACAAAACGGTTCACGAGCGTCCTTGAAAGCGTACGCCGTGAAAGTTTAATGTCAAAACAATGAGCTAGATACGACTAGACACTTTAAAAATGACAAATTTAGGAATAGGAAAGAGACATGCATCGTACATTGCTCCTAGACTGTATAACCAACTGCCAAAATATAAATATGTACAAAAAATAGGTTCCAAAGTGGCTTAAAGGTTTTCAAAATAATTAAATAATTATGGATTCCGACATCGTTTTCATTCACAAGTTCTAATCTGATCAAATTCTTAACATTTAATTTCACATTGTATAATTTTAATTTTCATAATTCCCCATAATTCAAGATCTTTTTTATTTGGGGATACACAACCCTATTACTGTTATATGGTGTATTAACCCATACATTATATTTGTATTGAAATCAACAGTTGTTTTAAAAAAATAAAAATATTAAATATAGATAAACGGAAGAAAACTATGTTACAACCGGAATTTTCAATTTCCACTGTACGTATTGCTTTATAAATTAATCTAGTTTCCCTATATATTATCTATTCCCGGTAGTAACTACATTTTTTCGATGGATTGAATTATACTTATTTATTATTAAGAAGAACACATTCTTATTGTGAAGTTGTAATTATTCAGAACAGACGGTATGTGATATTTTAAATACAAATCAAATCTATTCATTAGAAAAATATACATATAAAATCAATTTTATCGAAAAATATTACAGTTACAACTCACAATAAAAATGTGTTCTCATTAATAATATGTAAGCTGTATCAATGTGTCTTGAATTTAATAAAAATAAATTGTTAATTCTAGCGTCTCCCATCGTAACTCAAAGGTATTTGAGATTCCGTAAAAATAAAGTAGATGGCATTCAAATAATGAAACGATAGATGTATCAATTTGAAATGTGTAACATATAGGTTCAAAAATTTCTCTTCAACGTATTGTATGCTGTAGCATAATCGGTTAATGCACGTTTGAATCCCGGTAGCAATAACAATATTTTGATTTTATAGGGATATTTAATTTGTATTTATCATTATTTGTTAAAAATATTAATGAACTACGTTTTAAAATAGCAACTTTATAATAAAATGTGATTTTGTTTAAAATATTTATATACAAGAATAATATAGCGAGCGACGGACAAGTCAATGCTAAAGATATCGATTCGAAATCGAAGATGGAATATTCTACAAAGAAACCTGTCTGGACATTGCTGATAGCCAAGGTCAAGTGGCAACAGGCCACATTAGCAGAAGAAACTATAGGTGAGGAAGAAATGGAAGAAAGGCGGATATCGAGAGTCCCAACGAGATAAACAGAATAAATTAAATCAGACCAGATTTCGACTAACTAATCAGCAACAAAAGATTTATTATTATATACTAGTACTGCACAACAATGCACGTATGCGCGGTTCGCTATCTCGCTATCGCTTGGTTCGTGCCATGGCTTCGCTACGGCTATCTATGACTCGTATCATAGGTTAGCTATCTCTGACATACACGATACAAAGAAATAATTACTGTTCCGATTCCTAGAATTAATCCATGTTCACATACTATATGAAATAACTCAACACTTCAATATGTCCAGAAGCAGTACAGTAGTAACAATATTTTATCACAATGAAAACGAAGATATTATTATTATTATCGTTTTCAACCATTTATTATTCCTATCACAACCCTTAATTCTTAATATTACCTATCCACCCTCTTCTATGTAATATATTTTTACTTGAATTATGTGGTGCAGATCCCATTTTCTAATTATTTTTATTACAAGCTGACCCGTGGACTTCATGTATTCATACATTTAATAGTTTTGGGAGATATCTTCATAAATAATAAATTCACTTTCAATTATTCACTTTTCAAGTTCAAATATATACAATTAAATTGGAAATAACATAAGAACTTTAAGTGACATTAAGGCTTTTAAAAGGGATGTTTCAAATTGGTTGTCGAAATTAGGAAGAGCAGATATTGAGAGTAAACTGTTTTATATTATTAAATAATTCTTATAACTACTTTGTGTTGTAGTGACTGCATTACAGCTTTGATCTTGCATATTTTCCTTTACCTTGTATGTGCTTACATTATTTTACATATTGTATTGCACATTGGTATTTTTTTTCTCTCATTTTATATATATTCACGTTTACTTGGCTTGTATATTTCGTTATCTGTTTGATTGTGTGTTGCCTTCAATGAGTTATTTGGTTTTGTGCAATGCATTTTAAAATCTGTGTAAAACATATGTAACACATTGTAATTTTCTGTTTTTTTTTTAACTGTACAATACTTATATGTGTCTAAATAAATAAATATAAATAAAAGTACGCAGATATATGAACTGTCGAAAACTTGCCATTATTAATTTAATGTTTAATAAAATGTCGTGTTTACCGTTTTACATTTATAATTATTTAAGTGAGTATAAAATCAAAAAGAAAGATAATGTTTCATTTCCGTTTCTATAGTAATGATCTTAAATGTAGCATCAGCCTATGTTCGAGAGCTTCTAAATTGTCTAAATAATCAAATAAATATATCCATTAGCCCCATATTAGGTATGTTTCCTTAAGAAAATCAATTTAATATCCATCAACGCTGTATTTTCCCCTCCCTTAATGTTCCGTCTAACTGTATATGTATTCCGTCTCTCTCTTTCACGTGTAATTTTATATTCTACCTCCCCCTTAATGTATATATATATAGTTAGTTTTAAATACGTCCTGACGAAGCTTGCGCTAAGCGAAACCGGTTGGCGTGTAATAAAATTCGTGATTTCATACAAAGTGATTGTATTTTATTCACATGTATACATCCGTATTTACAATCTGTATCTTAGGTTAGTGTTTTGTTTTCCACCGTTGCAGAAAGTGTTATCATACAATTTTTACCACTTTATTAAATAGATTCGCGCGTTATTAAAAAAAAAAATACTGAATATTAAGTGTTTTAACGCTCTTGCCATACATACCAAAGAACTGTGACCAGATTGTAAATGTTTATTAATGATATACATATTTCATGACGTGTAATTCATTCAATTTAAAAACTAGATTATTTCTGTTGGATTAATTTCCCTTTAATATAAATAAATAAAATTAGCATAACTCGTTCGAATCGCGGTACACTGGTCCCATTCGTTTATTCCGCTGGTCGCGCCAACTTCTACCTGTGTACAATATATTCAACCAAATCACTAAAGCCAGCCTTATGGAAACAAAATTTGTACAGAAAATGAGCTTACTTCCATGTTGAAACATAATAAATTAAAAAAACCTCCTTACATGTCTCAGACACGTGTATCATACCACATCTGCATATAACTTTTTTTTTCTAGTTTTAAAAATATTTATAATAAATTGAGTTAAATAATATTAAAATCTCTTACGGAAAACTGAATCTCGGTCTCCGCCATGACAGGAGGATGCTAACCTTTACTAACTAACTAACTAACTAACTAACTCACCATTCGCCGCGGGGCTTAGCAAAGAGGATAGAGCGCCACACTCTTCCGTCCTGACACACATTCTCGCCTCATCCATATTCAAACATCTTCTCATACAAGCTCGCCGATTATTGAGGCTTCTAACACGACCGTCTTCCAGTATCTGGTTTTCCTGGTCGTGTCAAGTCTTCCGCGGACGTCCTCTATTTCTGGTGCCATCAACACATGCGTCGTATATCTTCCTTACCATTCTCCTCGTTCATCCGTTTTACATGACCAAACCATCTTAGTGATACTTTTTTTAATTCTACTCGCTATACTAAGATCAGTTTTACATTCTTTCCTTATTTCTTCATTCTGCACTCTGTCATAAATGGATCTGCCACACATATGCCTAAGCGATGTCATTTCCATTGCATTCAGTCTACATTCGTTCCTCTTCTGCCAGCTCCAGGCCTCACTTCCATACATCAGTGTCGCTACCAGGACCAGACTTGTGTACCGCTAATTTTGCCTCGGTTGACAAGTTTCCAACAGCTATAATTCTATTCAAAACGCTGTTAATTAATTAAATCTGTATTAAAATTTCGGCATTTCTTACTGCGTAACCCGGTTAATGCAACTCCAGATAATCTAAATGTACATAAAATTACTAGCAATGTTCCGCGTAGTAAGTAATTAATGCGATAGAGCGCACCTAAATCTTATTTTTTTCGATTATTTTTAGTTTTTTTTAACCACTTAATTAATTAATACACCAACCGGTCTCAGAAAACACCATTTCCTTGTTCATAATATCAAATTAACTAACCATAAACACAAATATTATGTTTAAATAAAAAAAAAAATTAAAAATAAATCTAGTACCTAACTTAAATTGTTTCGATGGTGAAATATATGTAAATTGACTTGAGACACAAATGATACAAAATTATTAAAATAAGACTTGTTGCTAATTTTAGTTTTTTATTTATAATACTTTGGTTAATTTTAAACGCTTTATTTATTTCTGATGATTCTAAATTATTCAATTTAATGACAACATTGTTTATACGAGTATATAAAACAGACAATCCCAAATTTGTATCAAAAGTACGAACAATTTCTAATAAATGATTGGAAAATTCAGAAAAACCATTACTATTTAAATATCTTAAATGCTCTTTGACTCTTGTGTTAAAATTTAGACCTGTTTTACCAATATACCAAAGCAGTACAATCTAAATTACCGAAATGATTAAATTTATTATCTTTGTCTTCGGAATTTATATGAAAAAGAATTTTAACCACAAAGTTGATTTTGCTTGTATTAAAAATACAATAAATATTTAGTGGAAAAATATTTTTATTTTTTTTGACGAGTAAAATATGCCGAGATAATATTGCGGGCACAGATGTAAGTACAATCTTTTGGAATTGTTCATAAAACATCCTTCAAAACAAATTAGCCGCGTCTTCCGAGTCGAGACTCGGCACGCTTCTGCGCGTTGCAATTGTCGTTTCGTCTGTCAATTTGTATTTTACGGCGGCGGCCAGACGCCCGCGTGGGAGAAAATTAAGAACAGGTCCGTTGACCCTTCGTCGGTGACTGTACAAATTTTTTCATCCTTCACAGAAAATAAACTCCTTTCTTTTTGAGGTTAAAAACGAAGTCGGCTGACAGAAACGCCATTTAAAAATGATAAAAAATGTGATTGCGGTACCGCAAGCATTTTTTCTATTAACCTATTAACTGCCAACCGTATTTGAAATGGAAAAAACCACATAGGGTAAAGGTAGACTTTAAGAGTCTTGACTTGAAGTAGATATTTATCAAAAGCTCGGAACTATCATAGTCCATAGATGATGGCAGAATAATTTTAAAAGCATGGGACTTTAGTGTCTGCAAAGTCAAAAAGCGCGCGTTATCGCGCTTATGACTTGGCATAACATGCAAAGTTTGGCGTGTTAACACGCTCCTGGGATTTAGATGGTTGATGAATTCGATCAGCATTTGCGTTAAAATCTACTTTTCAACGATGAAAATATTATTAATGATGACAAAAAGTACAAAATAACATTACAAATTAACGCAAATTATAACCAATCAATGTATCGTTCCGGCGGTGACACAGTCTGCCACATTTTGTATTCAAACGACATCTACCGTGCCGCCGCATGGCGCCAGTGGCAATATAGAGTTTACACCACCAGCGTTTGTGACGTAATATAATAAAATTGTACTATTTTAAAAATAATATTATGGTACATAGATACTTAGTTCTTTTAATAAATAACATAAAATTTAAAGATACTTTGATCATAGGAAATGCATATAATAATATGAAAACTGTAATGTTGAAGGCATCAGGTAAAAAGGACTTTCGTGAAAGATCTGGCATAATCAAATAAACCAAATATTTTATAAACTGCTAAAAGATTCAACAACCGATAAACGTGCAAGACAAGTATGATAGTGGACAAGGCGAGAATAGAATAGCATGGCGTTCTATACTCTCTGGTAAAGTAAGTTAGATAATTAGTATAATTAAATTACCTTTCGTTTTTTGACATTTTTCTTTACATTCAATTTTAATTACCTACCGAATATTTTCTCATTTGAAATTACGTTTTATTTTTATTATCATCTAATATTACCGTTATATTAGTAAAAACGGGGAAACCTTTTTATTCAAATTGATTCAAAGAACCTTTTAAAGGGTTAAATAAAAACTGACTAAGGTCCACCGAGAAATCTATTTGAATTAATTCCAAAAAATTTACGAAGCGGACAAAATTAAAATAAATAAACAGAACCGAATTACAATTTAATTAATCTTTTTTTATTTGTTTTCAGATTATCAACGGATCCTTAAAGCTTTGATATATAATCCTAGAATGACAATGTATATATATTTCAGATAATTTGGAGTATAATTTGTTACAAAATATACATTTTTATGGTTATTCTTATTATTTTATTTATTTATTTATTTCATACCATATGTTGTGTGTGCATTAAGTATTTTAATATCTGCCTCACTGGGCCCGCGCTGAGGCAAACATTTTACATTGTTAATCAATTGTAAATAATAAAAGACAGAAGGAAATGATGCAATATTTGAACACTAAAAATATATAAGACAAAAGCATAAATTTGTAAAGATAATACACGTTCGATTTCAACAGGTTTAAATAATAGAAGTTAAAATGTTAGGAGTAGTCAGTTGATAACAAATGTTCCAAGTTGGTGAAACACGCACAGGCTGCTGACTCACTGGTGTTAGGGCTGAAGTCTTGCCGTGCTCACTCTCGCACATATATTTCTTGTACAACACCCATTGACTTTCCGCGTGTTCATATTGAAAAGGTGACCATGCTATGAACATATACTCGATCAGAGCTTTTTTAACCAGGATTTTATTGCATCTTTGAACTGTCTGTGATGCTAAATATTTTTTATATATTCAGGGAGAGAATTATACAATTCCTAATATGTAGAGCACATATTAGGAATTGCTAAATTGTTCTCTGCATTGAATTTGGCATTTCCATGGAAATCCCAGATGTCCTTATTGTTGAATATGTAATTTAGGATGTTTTAGTATATATATATGGACAATGTCCATTATCTCCAGGCTGTTGAAAAGTATATTCGAGCTTGTTCTTAATAGTAGTTTGAATTTAACATTTAGTAACATTTTTTGTGCTGTTTTCGTAGTGCATCCCCATCCTACTATTCCATATTTAATTATATATTGGACTAAGGCGTAGTATACCGACAATAGAAGTTAGACAGTAGAAATTGCATTATATAATGTAATTAAATGCAATAGATCATCACACTAACTTCTTCCGTTTCAGATTATTTTGTCTTATTCCAATTAACAAATACGTATATAGGTCGCATTCATTTTAACTGAATTATTCAAATTTTATAGAGAAACGTTTAGATTCATTATAATCTATAGAGAAATTTGTATAATCTCAGTAACTGATTGATATCTGTAGAACCGCCGCGGGCACAGAACAACGAAATAAACAAGGAAAATAAACTGTGTCTAACCTGATAAATAACGAACATTAAGTGCAGGCACGCCAATACAATAATTACACGTTTTAATGTCATAATTTCACGGGCGAACCCTGCCTGTGAAATGTAAGCAAACCTGTTTGTTTCTGAAGATATGCAGAATAGCGGGCGATGTCTGGCCGCCATTTGCAAATACTAAAATGCCAGCAAATCAATATGTATGAAACACTGAAAGGAATAATTGAACGCGTAGAGTCAAAAGCACCCGTCTCAAAGGCATCAATACGTCATCCCTCCCTTAACTACCCTTAAGTCCGTGATTCCACATCAAACAGAAAAATTAAATGCACTAGAAAATTCCATAGATCATGAAAATAGATGGTTATAAATAAAACAATGTTATAACTCTACTTGAGTTTTCAGAAACAGTAACTCTCATCGACCGGTGAAGCATTAAATCAATGCATAGATCATCGTTATCGTTTTCAGCCATTGCTGGGTGAAGGCCTCCCCACAATTCTGCGTAACATAAGCGTTAATAAATCGTAATAACCAAATAAATCAACTAAAAAAAATTTATCTATCAAAAAAATATTTATTTACTACCGGGAATCGATCTTGAACCTCTTCCTATCCGGGGAAGCGAGTTATCCACATTCGATATAGTAATCTAATTCATTTTCGACAAATTTATGAACTTATATTTTGCAATATTTCCAATTGATACGTATACTATTCCAATTTTAAAACCAATCAACTATATATATTATTATGGTGATTCTCAAATGCGCTAAACTGCAATTAACGTTAATAAATTACATTTTTATTGTGACGTTATAATTTGAGAATATAGTCCTTTAATATCTTAATAAATAAAACAAGTTAGGTGAATCTTTTAGAAAGATACGGAAAAATACTACCTATCGAAAAAATTAACGCATCGAGAAAGATCCGGGTTTGTCACGGTGGCACCTTAATATTTTTCGACAGATTTATTTTGAATATCATTTTAAAGGGTTAATTTAATTTGTTTTGGGGCATTAATAAAATTAATCACTAACAACAACCCATGGATAATTTGTATAGCGCCATTTTCGTAAAAACTTTCACCTCAAGGGCGCTCAGTGTGGTTATTGTTAATATTTTATATTTATTACATTATATATTTTTTTAATGTCATAGGCACGTTAAATTTAAATTCAATTAAATTTAATGTATTTTCCTTTTTTTTAATGTTTTTTTTATTATTTTTTGGACGAATGTAGTCATCTTGTGGTACCCAAAGACCCAATCAAGAAGCCGACAGGACCCGCCGGATTGTCGAAACATAAAGTTCTGCGAAATACGTGGCAATTAATAAAAACGAACAGGGAAAAGTGGGACTCTTGGAGAGGCTTTCATCCAGTAGTGGATAGAAAACCACTGATAATGATAAATTTATTTAAAAAAAAAAAACATATTAGGTGATTTTAGTACACCTCGTAGAATGCATACTGCTCTTACAGCTACGGGACCATTAACTTAAAATGATTTTGTCACTAACACACTGTGCAGAAATAGAAATGTGTAATATCTTTCGAATGTCATGCATGGGGAACTTTTAAAATAAATTAATACATTATATTGGAGTGAAGTCATAATTTCCTTTGATGTAATATAAGAATAAAGTGGATATGCAACCTTTTTGTTCTGAAAGTAAATTTTCAATTTTAATCGATAAATATTAAAATTGGATTAGAAAACAGTAATATGTCGAATAATAAATAATTCTATTAAACAAAACAATAAGCACTTTGTATGAAACCGCGAAAGTTATTATACGTCAACCGGTTTCGCTTATCTCAAGCTTCATCAGGACGTATTTAAAACTGATCATAAATACAAAAAGAGTGCAATTATATATACATAAAGAGGGAGATAGAATATAAAAATACATGTGAAAGAGAGAGACAGAATACATATAGAGATAGACGGAACATTAAGAAATGGGGAAAATACAGTTTTAATGGATATTAAATTGATTTTAGAGGAAACACACCTAATACGGGGCTAATGGATAAATTAATTTGATTATTAAAAATTGGCGTACCAATATTTAATTCTATTCACTAACCGGTCTACGAAAATACCTTATACTAAAACTATATGTTAAATTGATTTTAAATTCAATTTTTTATTATTAAAAATTAATAACCTCAATGTGTTTATGTTAAATATTAACAATAGTAATATTTCTGATACGAATATAATGTAAGTAGCTAATTATTATTTATAAATTCTACCAATACGGTGTTAACTGTTTTTAGAAATATACTTTATAACGATTTTTTTTTCAAAGATAAAATATCCAAGTATTTTTTTAACGTTTCACAACGTCGATGATCCAGTTTAGAAAATTCGGCAGATTTTAAACACCAGTAGATCAATTAAAACGCCGAAGTGTAAACTGAGATCTTTAACTAGGATGACCAGATTTCAGTTTGTGTAAATCCTGAGACAATTCGTGAAAATTATTCAAAAATTATTAGGCATTCAGATCCCGAAATATTTTTACATTTCGTACAACATAACATAAAATGAACGACAATGAAGGCGGACCCACCGCCTACCCGGGACCGATACAATAAGCTCAAAGCTATTATTTCGCTCCTACTCATTTGCCGCTTGGTTGACATTTTTTAATGCTACTAGGTAGCTGTTCGATAGCGCCTCGCATATTGACGGGGCGATACCGCACAGCTGCCAAAACAATATTTGCCATCATTGTTCCCGGTTGACTTACTTTATTGGTAAATAAATAAATAATATTTACTATACATAACATAAATATAATATAAAATAAACAATAAAACAATTAAGTGAAGAGGCGTCCCTTTTCGGAAAACGAGACGGCACAAAAGAAGAACATATACACCACTGCCGGCAGATTTAACCCACAAGAACAGTACATCGCAGATCATATTTGGGCAGAAGGTAGAAAAAATATAACAAAATAATAATGATGAAGCTACTCAACAGTAGCAGTTCTCCGGAGGATCTTCCATCCCGAGACCCACACTCGAACAAAGGCCCTAAACAACTCCAGATTCTTGCCACGCTTGAGCAGATCGGAGTTCCTGACGAAACCTCGATCTACTCCCTCCAAACCCTCTAGCATATCCTGCCTTGCATCCGTCAGAATCACGCAATGCCAGAGGATGTGCTCCTCACCCGGCTGCAGGTACACCATGGGTCCGGGGCAAGCCCTAAATCGTGTACCTTGCTGCGGAATTCACCGTGACCCGAGACTAGCTGCACCGAGAAATGGTCAAAAGCCGGAGGATCCCCCCGGCCACTCTCTCTGACGCCCGCGGTGGGGAGAAAGGAATAATTTAGGAAAACACATTCTTATTGTGAAGTTGTAATTATTCAGAACACACGGTCTGTGATATTTTAATAATGAATTAAATATATTAATTATAAAGATATACATATAAAATCAATTTTATCGAAAAATATTGTTGTTGCGCCACCTGATTCGAACCTGGATCTCTTTCCTAACCGGGGAAGGTGCCTTATCCAACTAAGCTACAGCGACATTATTTTTAGCGACAATTTTCGACCCTATATGTTACCTTTTTGATATTAATACATTTAATCGTTCCATCATTTGACAGAGCCATCTACCTTATTTTTACAGAATCTCAAATACCTTTGAGTAAACTGATAGCAGACGCCAGAATTTACTCAAAGGTATTTGAGATTCTGTAAAAATAAGGTAGATGGCTCTGTCAAATGATGGAACGATTAAATGTATTAATATCAAAAAGGTAACATATAGGGTCGAAAATTGTCGCTAAAAATAATGTCGCTGTAGCTTAGTTGGATAAAGCACCTTCCCCGGTTAGGAAAGAGATCCAGGTTCGAATCCCGGTGGCGCAACAACAATATTATTCGATAAAATTGTTTTTATATGTATATCTTTATAATTAATATATTTAATTCATATTTAGAAAGGAATAAGTCCACCTCCAATCGACAGCAAAACGTCACGGAACTCCCGGGTTGCCTCGACACAGAATCCCTAATGGTCACCCTATCTTTAACTCTTTTAGATGTGGATGGCGCCAAAGTCGCCCAGGTGATGAATATGAAGACATGTACAATTTAATACCATACGCTTGCTAATAAATGGTCATAAATTAAAATAGTTGGGTGGGCCTCCATTTATCAGAATTAAAAGATTGTGTGTATTCATTATCGAGCAAAAAATAGCGTGTCAAAAATGTGAACGTCAAAATATATAAAATGATAAGAAACGCATTGGACACGGCGGTATAAGTTGTGTCATCAGTTATATTGAAAGGATTCTCATGGATGCGAACATCTTTATTTTACGACGGTGTTAAGTGACGAAAAATATATTGTGTTTTTTTTATTCGAGAGTTTAAAACACTAACACAACCGGCGAGATATTTTCCCCCCCCGGGCAACATTGAGCAACGCGCCATTGACAAATTACTGATAATTATTTAGGTGGTGCGAGCGGTACTGTGACAAATACCGATGATAAATTATTGATAATTATTTAGGTGGTAAGACTGGTTACGGCAATCCGTCTGATTATTATTGGCCGACGACAGCCGGAAAAAAAAAGAGTTACGGCATTGTGTGGTTTTAAAAATAAATTATATATATATATATATTCAGAACAACAGAAATGAAAAAGCATTTCCAGCACTGACCCCAAGAATCAGTTGTATATCGTCTGTTTGGAAGTGTTTTTTATTTACGAATTTTTAACAGCTCTCTTTAGCTCTTCCCTCTCCAAGCACAAGAGCTAGTCTCTTTTTTGGAGAGGTAAGCGATTAAAAAAAAATATATTGTAGTAATATACAATACTTAATTAACTCGTATTATAAAAAGCTGGCTAACAAACTTAACCGAGATATGTATCAGGTCAAGTTTTCAGAAAAGGTTAATTAAGATCTAATGAGAAATATAGGAAGAAGTTTTGTCCACTGAATCAGTTACAAAAATGTACCTCCAGAGTTAAAAGGTCATACACATGTATCCACCTAATTCGAATCTGAAAGGAAATTGATACTCAACTCCTATGAATTATATTAGTTAATAGCTACATTTGAATATGTCCAAGAACACACAATTTATATTATATAAATTTAATTTATAATCTCCATATTTATCAAATTTTGAATGAGAAAAAATGAACATTAGTGAACGTAATATTTTTTTGTTTATATTTTATTCAGAAAACATACAGTTTATCAGTAAATACGAAAATCACAATAAAAGCTAAACAACAATTAAACCAATTATATGTTTTCTCTGAAGATAAGAGATACTTATATAAAATATATATAAAGTGATCACTTAAGCCAGCCGAAGACTGGTCGTAAGCCCTGTAATTACCCCATACTTCCATATAGTTTCCAATAAAATATAGCTTTGTCTCAATGAGATATCCGATATTTGTTTTATATTAGTTTAATTTCAAATTTACCTGTAAAAAGAAGGCGTTATACACAAAGCTGGGCTGTTATTTATATGCGATTAATATTATTGCGTAAAAGCATAGATGCCGGTAGAAACAGGATATTCGGAAGGAAGTTCCACTCACCACAATCCCGATCTTCTGGCACCTCCAAGGTGGACTGTAACTTTAGGTTTTGTAAAACAATCTCCGTTCAGGGTCTTGAGTCCTTCAGATTGCACAGGACAGATACTTAGACACAGATACTGCGAAATTTACTTATTACCGCACCGCTTCAGGGTCGCCGATCGACTGACACGGCGGCAGGTGAGGAAGGGAGGGGAGGTGGAATGCACAGTACATTATCTTCGTTCAAGCATAACTATATGTCCCAAACAAATATAAAACTCTGCATTTTAGCATGTCATTCTCTATAATTATTTTTATTTTAAGTTTACCTTAATGTATCTATCAGGGTCATTATCGTTTTGTTTTTGTTAAATCTGTAGGCATCTTTATTAAAAACAAAACAAAAAAAATATTTAGGATGTTCTTTATTGCCAAAATCAGGCATTCTGACTGACCCTACTTCACAATCCAACCGATCAAATACGAGATTCATGACGTTATTTTCTTCAAACATTATAATTATTATTTGCATACGGCACACATCTCGTGACGGTGTTATTTATATAGTAAATATATAATAACATTTATTTAAACGGACATTGGCACTTGGGATCTGGTTGGTGTGCAATTTTTTTGTTAGCAAATAATATTAATACAAACAATCACTCATGTGTTCAAATTTTTCATGCGGATATAAAAACAACAACATAAACAAAACGAACGAGTTGAAAAACAAAAAAAAAACAGCATTATTTATTGTCGTGAATCGTTCGATCGGAATATTGCTCAGACAAAGCAAGTATATAATAACATAATATATATAATATAATATATTTGCATCCATATATATATATCACTGATCGCGAGTCATACGTTTAATAATGTCCCGCGAGCATAATTCATATTTCACGCAAATTTCTAATAATATTAATTCTATAATCGTCTGGCACTTTGTCACTTGTCCGGATATGAAAAAATATTGCTCTCTGGACGTTCCATGAATCAACTGAGCTTTGCGTATCCGACATAGGTAGGTACCTACTTTGCATAATAATTTAATTCGACACCAGTATGTCGGTAAGGTAATTTTATTTTATTGAGGGATTTTGACAGTGTAAACAAACATATTGTAATAAAGATACTATTTCACATATGATACTAATAATGAAAATCCACAAAAATATTTAGATTCATAAGTATGTTTAGATGCAGAAAATTAATGAAAAGAAGATAAAAAAGAGGGAGAAAGGTGGGGAGGTTGTAACTATTGTTGCGGTAAAGGGAGAGCAACATGTGTTTTTATAGGTAGAGCGAATGGCCAAAATTGAGAAATTTCTGAAAGAAACACTAACATACGATTTTGATTAGTTAATGACATCCTGATTTTGCCAATCTTAAAAAAATATAATATATTATTATTTGAAAATTTAAAAAACGACCTACGAAACAAATATTTGCGAAATTTATCCACTATTAATCTATATCTTTGCTTCAGGACCTAAATCACCATGTTTTTCTGTCCAATCTGTATTATTTCCAATACATAAAAAAATTCGGACAAATAAAGAAATAAAAATAACTATTCTTAATTCTGTTTTAACAATTTCGAAAATACCATCCATGGTCATGATCACATCACGTGTGCAATCAGTGATCAAATTGCTTTATATTAGTTTAAAAATATGATATAATATATGTTGTAAACAATGCTCACAAAACAACTCAAAATGAAAAGGAAACATAAGAGAAATATTGTTTTACGAGCTGAAATAATTTATGTTCCTTCATTGAATATTCGAACACTGAAAAGAGGCCGCCGGCTTTTGTCTTCTGAAGTAATAAACTTGGAAAATAGATTTGTATGTAAATTTTGAAAGAGAAATTTTAAGATGTAATATTCCGAAAACAGTTGAAGAGAGATAAAGTGATGACACCTTCTTGCACATTATGCGAAATTGTTCGTTTTGCTGACTTAAAATTTTAATAATCAAAATTGTTGAAAAAAATAATTTTCAAAAAAAGGTAACAGACATTATATAATAATTTAAATTATATATGTGAAAATAAAACACTTGTTTTTTGGATGGATATAAATGAAACAATGTTATACTACTCTACCTGAGTTTATTAGCACTACTCGAGTTTCGAGAGAAACGGTAACTCTCATCGAAAGGTGAAGTATTAAACTATAAGAGACAGGCGGTAAGAGGGTGGAGGGAGCGGAGTTATTGGTAGACGGTGGAGGGGTGGTTGTAACGGGAATATTGAGAGGAGAGATGAGTTAGAAAATGTAATATTGTTTTAACAGATTAATACCTGAGTTCAAATTCCTATCTATTTCTAAACTTTCAAAATTATTAATTCTATTACCGTTACGCGTGACGGGATGGAGAAGTTTAATGGTACATGAATGAAAGGAATGATTATTATCTATGAAGTGGTTCGCGAATTCGGAAAAGTTGTCACTTGTTAGACAACAACGATGCTCTTATAATCTTATGTTGAGATTTCTAGAAGTTTGTCCGATATATTAAAAATTGCAATCTCCACATGAAATTTCGTAAACCCCGCTTATTTCTAAGTTATCTATTTTTGACTTTGAATTGAGAAGTAACATATAAAATCAATTTTGTCGAAAAATATTATTTTTGCGCTACCGGGATTCGAACCTGGATCTCTATTTCCAATCCGGGGAAGTACACTACCAATTGTGTTATAGCGCCAGTATTTTTCATGACAAATTTTTGAACCTATATGTTACACTTTTTCAAATTAATACATCTGTCTTACCATTATTTGAAAGCCATCTACATTGTTTTTACGGAATCTCAAATACCTTTGAGTAAACCGACTGCAGACGCCGGAATTATCAATTCATTTTTATTAAATTTTGGACACATTGATATAACTTATATTATTAAGGAGAACACATTCTTATTATGAAGTTGTAATTATTCAGAACATATGAATACTTCACAATAAGAATGTGTTCTCCTTTATAAATATACTTGTTTTTTTTATTTTACTCGTTTAAAGGCAATCTAAATATTTAACTCAACAACTTGTATTTATTACTATAATAAGGGACAAATACATGTTGTTTAATTACATTTTTAAATTGATAATGCCCTTACAAGGTGAAAAGTGTCTCAAGTAAATTAAACGAGTAGAATAAAACAAGTATTTTATTTTAACATATGTGATTATGAAGTTCTACAAACTTATCTCGGAAACAATAATTTTTTTAATTATGTACGAAAAAGTTATATACCTAATATTATAAATAATGATAATAACCGTTATTGTGACTATGATTGTATGACAGGTATTCAATAGTGAGGATGATTGGTAATTAAGATTAAGTGTTGGAGGTTTAGTTCTTAGTGTACCAGTGATTGCTCACCGAATTATTAAATAATGGTTTAGCACATCTCTCATTATAAAGTCTTAACTATAGACTGATGATCATTCTATTCTACACAGCTTTATGTGCAGCAGAAGGCCGGGAAGAATGAACAAGGGTCGTCAGGAGTTTTTCAATCTTAATACTAAAGCATAACTTGACCCTCTGCCAATACTCCCATATCTCATAAAGCATCGATATAATAATAATATTGGATAATTTGTATAGCGCCATTTTCATAAAAACTTTCACCTCAAGGGCGCTTTACACATCAACTGTTTATAGTTATTATTGTTTTTAAAATAAAAAATTGTTATTTGAACTTATGGAAATGATTTTTTGAAAAGTTACGTTTTAAGTCTCTTCTTAAATATAGTCTCTGATTCTTATGACGGAGGGCAAAGAGTTCCACGCTTTTGGGCCTGCCACCGCAAATGCCCGTTCACTAAATTTAGACTTTTCGCAACTGTTAGTCGTTTCTACAACTCTTCCTGCGACTGTAGTAGAGACTGACCTGAGAGTTTGACGTCTACCATTCCAATTGTCTGGGATACAAAGCTCTTGAAGATACAGAGGCGCCATGTTATGTGTCGTCTTGTACATTAACCAGCACAATTTAAATTCAACTCTTGAGAAAATTTAGAAACTCCACATAATATCCATGCTGCCGCATTTAGAATGGATTGTAATCTATCCAGCTGAAACACTGGCAGGTCAGCATAGATGCTGTTACAATAATCCACGCGTGACACCACAAATGCATTTATAAGTAGACGGGCTGCCTCAAGAGGAAGATTTCTCCGAATACTTTTAATCTGTCTCAGTTGATAAAAGCATGCACTTATATAATAATAATAATAAAATAAGCATTTGATGCTTGATTTACAAATTTTAACAAACCTGTGTGATTTATAAAGCATTATTCATTCAGTGACGCGCGGAACGCTAACAATGCGTTTCGCGGCAATTCGGACAGACAACATGAGCGTAGAAAATAGAAAAAACTGTTAATCATAAATTAGATCGGCCATTTTGCTGATCGATCGTGCTAAACTAATGAGCTGCCAAATAACGACACTTAATTGTGTCAAGCTAGCTGCATATCTGCCAGTATTTATCATGGGTGAAAATTTAAAAAAAAATTGGCGACCATTAGGATGACACACCGTATGAAGAACACTGCACTAGAGAGAGATAATGAAATAACTACATATTACATTATACAAGCAAAACAGACCATTATAGCGTGATATTTTTTAATGTACGCGAGACGCTTCGGCGATTGCCTCAAACTACACAAAATGGAAACAAACTTTTCAACTTTTTATCCTGAATCTGCATAATTCTTACGTCTCCCGCCTGTATAAAATAAAATATTTTTTGTAGGCATTCATTGTGTGCATAAATATTGTAAATGAACGCAACGGCAATGGTATCACATTAATAAATTTGTTAGGCATGACGTCAGTTGACGCCGCAGCCGCGCGGACGCAGCTTTTGAAAAAAGAACAATGCAGTGTTGCCAGCGCAAAAAATATTCTCGGAAAAAAGATCACGGCGAGTTGGCGAGAAGAATGGTTGCGAAAATAGAAAAAAGTACTTACTCGGGGTCCGTAATGACAATATGGCCACTCAACCGCGCCGGGAGGGCTTTTCGAAACAGTTGACGGTTTATAATTAAGTGAATGAGGGAGAGAATATGAAAAAATACAAATAAACACACGACCTATTATGCGTAATGGCAACGGACGCGTAATTTAAACATGGAAGCATGAATATTTACACACATAAGCATAAGTGATAGCGTGTGATTTAATACGATTGTATATCTCATCGATAATATAGAAAACAAAGTCTAACATAAACAGGTTTCTGCGATTCTGAATTACGGCAGGGAAAGACAACAAATGTGTGTATCTTTTGCGTTTCTTTTTCTTCACATTATGGCGCGTGCACACGGATGAGACCTGACTTGGAAACTTATCTCGAAAGCGTGTATAGGGCAGTGTAGAGTAGAGCACGAAGCGAACTTTGATTAATTGAAACATGTTTTTTTTTACACAGAATCCAATGACAATTTTTTTATTAGGAGAACACATTCTTATTGTGAAGTTGTAATTATTCAGAACATAGGTCTGTGATATTTTAAATATTTATAACAATATTTTTCGATAAATTTGATTTTATATGTATATCTTTCTAATTAATATATTTAATTCATATTTAAAATATCACAGACCGTCTGTTCTGAATAATTACAACTTCACAATAAGAATGTGTTCTCCTAATAATAAAGTTGTATCAATGTGTCCAAAATTTAATAAAAATGAATTGATAATTCTGGCGTCTGCTATCAGTTTACTCAAAGGTATTTGAGATTCTGTAAAAATAAGGTAGATGGCTCTTTCAAATTATGGAACGATTAAATGTATTAATATCAAAAAGGTAACATATAGGTTCGAAAATTGTCGCTAAAAATATTGTCGCTGTAGCATAGTTGGATAATGCACCTTTCCCGGTTAGGAAAGAGATCCAGGTTCGAATCCTGGTGGCGCAACAACAATATTTTTCGATAAAATTGATTTTATATGTATATCTTTCTAATTAATATATTTAATTCATATTAACAATTTTTTTTATGTACATCTTTCCAATTAATACATTTAATTTGTTTTAATATATATACATAATTGTGTTTTCATAAAAATATGAATTATACGTTTTATTAAATTTAATGGATGTAAAAAAATATATTATAATAAAATAATTTGAATGCGACACCACAGCTGACGTATGACATCCTCCACCGCTTGGTTTTACTGATTATCCCCACCCAGAACCAATGAAAGCGAGCGACAGTGAAGCAATTAGCGCGGTGCGGAATCTGCGGTGACAATGTCGTCAAGTAAGCAATCGTTTAGCAGGGATTTTTACCGAGTAGACACTAGTCATTTAAAAGTAAAGACAACGTATTATTTTAAAAACCTTTTTTTTTTTAAATAACACAAATCACATGAATATGCTACGATTTTTAACCATCTTGAACAGGGCTCGAATCCGACCACCGTGTCACGACAAAAGCGACTGTACGTCTACGAAAAAAGATCCAGCCGACAATAGATCCGGCCGACTAAAACTCCAGGCGACCATTGAATCATGCGCATTAGATCTAACGACATAACGGCCACAAACAAAATTTCAAAATTATTTTTTTAAGAAAGAGCTTTCAAGAAGTCAATGAATCGAGGGGTGACTGATATGTGTATATTTTTTGTGGCCTTTACCTCGTTGGATCTAATGTGCATGGATCAATTGTCAGCTGGAGCTTTAGATGGTGGATCTTTTGTCGGCTGGATATTTTGTCGTGAAGTCCGCGAAGCTTTCGTCGCGGAACCCCCGACCACTAGATCAATAGAAGAGTGTATCAACTACTAGACCAGTGATGGCGAATCTTTTGTCACTCCCTCTAGTATTTTACGTAAATTAATTCATTTATTATTTCAATTAGTTGTTTTTTTCATAAAGTGAGGCCCAAAAGAGGTACATATGTAATATGTACGTGGTGATAAATTCGAACCTCGTTGTCGGGTAGACGTCTGGTGACGGGACATGTGTTCTTTGATAACTCTATTATTAGTGAACGCTGGCGTGTCGCCCAAAACGCTGTGGCGTGTCACCTTTGATACGCGTGTCGCAGGTTCACCAACAAGCTACTCAAATTTTCATTTTATTTCATATTTCAATCGTGTCATTACTCCCATTATACGAGTTTACTAGCAAAAACACACAATTTTCACGCTACAACGCATAATTTGCACAACGATTTGGTTCTACGATTCTACACGTGACATCTGACGTGTAAGAACAAATTTAACTTCAAACAACACATGCGCGGAATACATTTTCACAGGATGCCAGCCATTATACACATTCTATATTAATGGCTACATTAGTACAGATGATGAATGGTCGGGAAGTAAGCGACATCTATCGACACAGCAAGCGATAACTTTACGAAACAAGTATCCAAGTCCACCTCCAGCGGCGATACCAGACACTAGCGGATAAATTAGTTATCTACCCACACGAAACTATAAACACCTCCGGGTGGATTAGCAGTTAATTAATCAGTCATAGATAAATCTTAATTAATAAATCTAGTTACTTCTTACTGATTGTGATGAATGGCGATACAGTCAGAGTTTCGTCCCGGGAGACTTGCAAGTTAGTCCTATTTTTAAAGCACAAGCCCATAGCTTAGTTCGAAAATGGTAAGAATATTTATGTGACATAGATTCCGAACATCTATTTTTTGAAATGTATATTGTTTTGAAATTAAAATATATATATTGTCGCTACCGGGATTCAAACAATTATAAAAAAAACTACAGAATATAAGTCCAAAATTTATCGAAAAACATAATTAGTTGATATAGCGGAATGGTAACGCATTATTGATTAATTTAATTTACATGTATTTTGTTTAAATTAGGCTGTTGTGTATGAAAAATAAGACTAACTTATAAACGTCTCCGGGTACTGGTTATTTGGTTAATGGAAGACCAAATAACCAAAGCGTATTGTGCACGTACATAAATTATAATTATTATTAAAATATTACGCCAAAATCGTACCAGTGTAATATTTCCAATAATTCTTCGGGTTGTTTTCAAAATCAAACTTTTTCAGTAGAAATAATAATAAAAGTTTTATTTCCACACTTTGGATTCACGCTATTGGAGTTTTGTCAGAATATAATATATTTCGCGTAGCGCCCAGGAAGAAAGATCTTGATTTATGGGCCCGGCTCTGACAATGAACACGGTTTAATAATAAATTTTATCCTAAGCTTAATTTTACCTTAATACAGGACGTAACATACTTAGTCGGCAATATTTCACGGGGGCACACCGCCAGTCCAAACTTGCAAAATGTCTCGGGACTTTGAAAATGTGTACCCCAGACGTTAACCATCTATTCAAAGTGTAAACAATTAATCTCAATATATAATAAAATAAAAATGTAAGTTGATTAATTTATAGCACGAGAGATAAAAATAAATAAAAGCTATTTTTTTATGCTATCCACCACGTCCAAATCGGCCATCTCATATTTTATTACTATCCATTAAAATAAATATTGCTTTTATTTAAACTGATTTGTAACAGCGATTGAACACTTTAAATTAGACATTACAATTTTTATGGACCGACTTTTAAATGAATTGCCCCGTATAAAATAACTAACCAACTTACCATAATACTGTTTCTCCGCGGGAGTAGGCAGAGGATAAAGCGATACTCATCTGTCCTCACACATCTTATGCAAGCTAGTCGATTGTTGAGGCTTCTAACAGGACCAAAAACACGTCATATATTTTTATTACCATTCTCTGCTTATTCATTCGTTCAATATAAAGTAACAGTTAAATGCAGTGAAACCCCGATTTCAAGTTGTTGAAGGGATCAACACAAAATATTTTTAAAATATTAATTAGAAAGATATACATATAAAATAAATTTTATCGAAAAATATTGTTGTTGCGCCACCGGGATTCGAACCTGGATCTCTTTCCTAACCGGGGAAGGTGCACTATCCAACTATGCTACAGCGACAATATTTTTAGCGACAATTTTCGAACCTATATGTTATATTTTTGATATTAATACATTTAATCGTTCCATTATTTGAAAGAGGCATCTACCATATTTTAAATAATGGAATAATGAATAATTTAAATAATGGAACATTTAAATGTAAATGTAAATATCAAAAATGTAACATATAGGTTCGAAAATTGTCGCTAAAAATATTGTCGCTGTAGCATAGCAATTGTAAATTAACAAAAAAATGTGTTACACCTACGTGTATCATATCATCCCTGCATAGAATATGTTTTACTGGTTTTCTCCACCCCACCTCTAACAATATACTTTGTTTTGGTAAATTAAAACATCGTCTGAATTTTATCCATTGCGTATTATTCTGTATTCTGTAAAATGTCATGCACTTTTATAACACTTATGTGACAAATTTACCAGGGAAGCCTCAAAAATACATATTCTATGATAAAAATAAAGTTACGATATTTTAAAATAAATAAATATGTAAAGCCAGAAAATCGAGTACCGCCAAGTATTGCAAAATCTACTCCACTAACAACTTAATTAATAATGTATGCATCAATTAGATCAGAGTAATATCTTCCAGCTCAAAGCAATCTAAACGGTGAATATAAACTAATAAGTAATTTGATTATGAAGGGTGTCCAACGGAAAAATTTCAAGATTTAATTGTAATTGCTCGTAAACCATCAGGGTGAGGTAAGTGGAAGGGGTATTGTTCGACGCGCGTGATTTACGAATTTGCCAGTCGCAATGAGTCAGTAGTCGGGAGCGCACCGTGCGTTCGCGGTTGAACGGGTGATTCATTGGTTCGTGCGCGTCGCGCTTTTTGTACTCACTTTAATATTCGACGAGTAAGTGATGGGCCGAGCACGCAACTTATCTAGTGTCGGGTTCAAAAGTTCAGACAAGAAGGCACAACGGTTAACCAAACTCCTCCGCGACCATCAACGTCAGCAGCGGCGCCATAACATGTGGCTCAAGTTCGACGTGAAATTATGCGCAATCCGCGTAAATCGATAAGGAAGATTGCAGCCTGTACTGGAATAAAAAAATCAACAGTGCACGTTATTTTGAAAAAGAAACTGCAGTTTCACCCATACAAACTGCAAATCGTGCAGTTTCTCAACAAAAATGACTATTCTTTAACTGAAACCTGAAGTCGCCGCAATTGAACCGACGCTTTGCTTTCGCGTGTTCGCAAATTTAAGAGTACGATTGCAAGAGTGTCTTGAGAAGAAATGGACGGCATTTAGACGATATTGTTTATAAAACGTAAAATCCGCATCGTTTAACTGCATTTTGTATAAATAAAATATAAGAATAACATTGTTGTTTTTTTTTTAATAAAATTAATAAAATAGCAAACGTTACAGGAAAATTGTTTATTGAATATTTAAAAACATTTTTTGTTAGTTTTAAATATAAAATCAATACGCCATACATACGCACGCAACACGTTGTCCCATTGGTCATCCAGGATGCGGTCACCACCGATTTATTTATAATCTACACTCGTTCGATTCATACGCGTGAGCCGTCAACGAAAATTGTTTAATATTAATCCTCGTATAAATCCTGATGTTTCCCGAATAAAGTAATCCGTCGTTCAATTTTTGATTCTTTCGCGTACGCGTCTATCTGTGTAATACGTGTACAATACAAAAATGATCAATAATATTGCTCGCATACATGTTACATAAATATAATCAATCTAATTCGGTTGATTACAAAAAACAATTATTGTAAAACGTAGAAAATAAATAATAATGGAATAACGGAAAAAGTAAAAAAAAAAAATTCTGAACGGCTAGACTATTTTATGTGACCTGAAGAAAACATATACATTCATAATGGAACAATTTCGTAAATATTTATTTCAAAGTACGTAGACTTCAAGCCTTAACACAACTTTGTAAAAATTTCAAAGAATAATTTTCCGTAACAGAGCAAAATTTGCACATATTTCTTGAACATTTTCGACTCAGGACTATTCATTGTGAACTAGGTTTGTTATACCCTGTATAATATTGAAATCAAACCAGATTTTTACAGACAAGATGCAATTTTTGAACGGAGTTTTTTGATAAATAATATAAATATGTATTGTTACTACCGGGAGTATTCTAATATGAAATAATCGATGTCTCGCTAAATTAGAAGGAACACATAAAAAAAAAGTAATTATAACTATTTTTTTCTGTGTATTTTTCTAATTGGTTATGCGTGGGAAATTTAAATAACTAACCGCCATAATGTTTTACAATGAATTGGTTCTTTATTGTGAACCTATTACAAAATAAATATATTTAATGAAAATGTGAATTATTTTTGAAATCACGTATTGTATATCCACTGTTTAAAAATGCCCTTAACCGCCGAAACAGCTGTAACATTTAATACTGTAATAATGCTGTACGCAAACTAGTAGACCTCAATAATAATATTGATTAAAATTTGATTTTTAAGTTGAATACAATTTTCAAGTATCACAAATCGGATCAGTATCTTCGTCAACTGACTATCCAGCTATCTAACAGCAAATATGCATTTGTTCATTTTGTATGAAAATAAAGAGTCACGATTTTCCCTTTGTTGCAAAGCGATCCTGCCCGAACGGAATAAATTGATTACGATTGTGCAGTTTGGGATGCAAACCTTGGAAGCGGTCCAGACCACGGGTCTAATTGATATTCTTCCCAGCGAATTGAATGCCACGGCAGTCTAGCAAAAGAATGCAATGATTATTAGATAGACACTGCCAACCACGGATTTGAACCAATTCTACGTGTAAATCATGAAAGACACTTAACAATAAAGGCTTTTGACATGCAATCATTTTTATTGTAGAATATAAATATAAATTCGACATTATTGAAAAGAATTTTATTTACAACACATCGGGGTGTCCTTTATCGTAGTTTATCGCTTAAAGCTTTATAAGCGCCTTTAGTTAGAAGCAATTTAGAATATAATTCGACAATTTGGTCATCATTGAAAAATTTAAAAAGGTCAACGCAAAAATTTTAAGGTTGGAATGAATTTAAAAATTGCCACTTTCATTGATGAAGATGAATAAATCCAGACAAAGGACAGCTTCTGGGCGACGTGCGTTAATTTACACGCATGAGTTCGCTTAGGCGTATATGCGGCAGATCCATTTATGACAGATTAAAGAACGAAGAAATAAGGAAAGAATGTAAAGCTGATCTTAGTATTGAAGTGAGATTAAGAAAGGATCACTTAGGTGGTTTGGTTATATGGAACGGATGAATGAGGAGAGAATGGTAACAAAGATATATGACGCAAGTGCTGATGGCACCAGAGATAGAAGACGTCCGCGCAAGACTTGGCACGACCAGATAAACTAGATACCGGAGGATGGTGCTGTTAAAAGCCTCAATAATCGGTGAGCTTGGATGAGGCGAGAATTATGTGTCAGGACCGAAGAGTATGGCGCTCTGTCCTCTCTGCCAACCTCTGAGGGGAAACGGCGTGATGATAAGTTAGTTAGTTTTTGAAATGTAAATCTAAATTAAACGCGAATTATTAAGGCAACGTTATGAAACTACGTACAAATTAGATTTTCTTTTTAAAAATCTGTTTTTACCACAGAGCAGTAAATGAATAGATATAAAATAAAGTGTACATATAGAAGAGTGTATTGGAACATTAGTTGCGGAACGAAAAGCATTCTACACACGTTTGGTCAAAATATTAATCCGATAGTTTATGACACATTTAAACAGCAGTTAATATTTAAATTAAATTAAATCTTTGTGTAAAGACGCATTTTTTACATTAATGCATATTATTTTGTCAGCGTTTAAATTTTCGTTCCAATCGAGTCATATATTAAAAAAATCTTATTATATAATAAATATTTTTAAATATTGAAACAAAGAATTTGCGTTAGTTCATGTCTATATATTTGGTAGTCTGTGGTTTTTACAAATTATTTACTTATTTGTTTCTTGTGCTATCAACACTCGTCTCATATAGCTTTCATTCCGCCATCGCTCACGTCATATATCGTTCCACATGACCAAACACCTAAGCGACCGCATTTAAATCCGGTCAGCATTATATTCTATTTAAATTTATTCATTCTTTACTCTAGCATAAATTGTAAAATAGTATACAACTTCCTCACATCAGCTGATGCAGCAGCATTTTGGTTTTGGCTAATGAAGAAGAAATGCAACAATTGTCAGTGATGCAAAATAAAGCTTTGAGAATAATATTCAGAAAAAATAGATGTACTCGATACTACTATAGATATAATGACCTTTAAGTAAAAAATATATTTTAATGTAATGGTATTTATTTATAAAGTCCTCACTAGGAAAATATCGGCGGAATATATACGAAAAATTGATGCAAATCAACATGAGCACGAACATCATACAAGAGGAAAAGATAGACTGAGACTGCCATTCAGGGAGAAGGCTAAATCTCAGAAATCGATGATGTACAACGCGATGAAGATTTTTAATGAAATGCCAGAAAACATAAGAAAGGGGGAGAAACTAAATAGATTCAAAATGAAACTAAACCAATATGTGAAAGATAAGTTGTAGTAAAATAAACGATTTTGATCTTATTTTATATTAGAGCATATGTAACTTATGTATGCACTATATTAAGAATAAATAAATATACACGTGTAATCCAGTGGCGGTCGGTAACTTATTGTAGAAGGATGCCGGAAAACAAGTTTATACCTATTGTAAAATATACAAATAAAACATATAATCGAACGATATTAAATATTTCAACCATTCGGCTTCAAGTATTCAAGGCAACCTGTCAAAAATGCGTCTCACAAACAAATTTCTCAGAACAATCCACTCGTTTCGTAATGTATATGCCATTCTGTGCATTATACGCATAAGCATTAAAGTCGGAACTGAATGCACATGCGCAAAAGTCGAATACTTTCAAACATTGTGGATACGGAACGAATGATAGAATCCACTGTTGCTGGTATGTATATGCATGCTGTGGTGAATGTACACATATTTCGACTCGCTCCTTGCGGTCGAAATATATATATATTAAAACTCCGGTCTCTAAAGGACAGGACGAATTTAGTTGCAGTAGTGCTGTTTTCGGCTAGAAATAAAAAGTTTAAAGCTTTTTGACTCTAGAACACAAGGGATGCGGAGCATCCAAAGCATGTATGAAGCGACCGCGCCTGGTGTGATCGCATTTCCACAGCATTCAGTCTATGTTCGTTCTTCTTAGGCTTCCTTTTGTGCATCAGTACCAGGATCTTTATTTCATCTTAACGGTACGTATATATGAAATAAAAGCAGATTACACAGATTCAACTGGTTAAAGAGACGTGTAAGGCGCACATGTACAATTTTTTAATAGCTCGACTATTTAGTTGTATATCAAAAGGCCATTGGCGTCGACCTCTATGTACATTGCCGTGTATTGGCGTGCGCAAACACTCGACTAAACAGTCGATCCGCGACCGTTCAGTTGTATGGGAGCACGCACACGAATGTCGGGAGATCTCATTGGCAACTGATTGGTTATAAGCGCACTTCTAACAACTAAACAGTTTGGTCGAGTAGAAATCTCGGGGAACATCGATTTCGACTCGGTAGTTTAAGCGCGGTAATAATCGAGTGTATTCGCCTAGTCTAAGGGTGTCAGTGAACTTGATGGCAAAATAAAAGAACAGGCAGTGAAACAAATTACGGCGATAAGTAAGCGGAACCCAGCGACCGCGGAGGCAAAAACAAATTACTATCCGAGGCGGTGATAATTTTCCAACTCATAATTTATTCAAAAACAAAGAAACACTAGAGATATATTTTGATAAGTCGAGATGAGACTGTACAAACTTTATAGAGAAGATTAATAGAGAAAAAAGAGAGATGGAAATATTGTGCCTTGTGGCGCCGGCTTTATTTCGTTCGTTTTGACATGGAATTCATATTTATTTTTAAAAATTATAATTATTCTAGCGGTGTCGAGAAAATAGGCAGTGCCATTTGAAATGTCTATAGAAGCACGCATATTTATAGAACCTTATAAAGCGCACTAGAAAAATGTGTAAAATAAGCTGGATAGATAGAGTTACGAATGAAGATGTTATGGTTCGGATGAATAAAGAAAAATAAGTAATTAAAACAATAAAAATCCGAAAACTTCAATATCTCGGACGTAAATATGAGATTGATGAGATCTTGCACCACATAATGCAGATAAATATTGCTGAAAGTCGGGGCCCTGAAAGAAGGAGAATATCATGGCTGAAGAACCTGAGGCAATGGTCTGACTAGTCCATGTAAAGTCATGATAGCCAACGTCCGTTGAACGGATAGGACACAATAAGAAGAAGAAAGCACACCATAATCATGTGGGAAAGGCGATGTTATACGTAATTTGGTAATAACTGTATAGATAACTTTTGAAGGAAATATTATATGATAACAATCATTAATAATAAATAATACCATAAAAAAGTGGACGGATGGTAACCTACAATCAATTAATACTGATAAAACATACTTTCCACGATTTTCTATTCAACAGAAAGATAACACTGAAATAAATATTAAAAATCACACCAAAGCCTGTACTCTTGTGACCAATGTTCATCAATTG
Source organism: Eubasilissa splendida (assembly GCA_031772225.1). NCBI lineage: Eukaryota > Metazoa > Arthropoda > Insecta > Trichoptera > Phryganeidae > Eubasilissa > Eubasilissa splendida. Next base: position 14,041,137 of record CM062867.1, read on the forward strand.
GAAAAAAATACTGTATCAAGTACCTAGGAATCATAATACATAACAAACTAAAATGGAAAGAACATATTACTAATCTTACAAACAAAATAAGGAAAACTTATCACTTACAAATCTAAAAATAATATATTACGCATTTGTACAGTCACATTTGCAATGCGGTATTATTGGATGGGGAGGAGCATATAAAATTTCAATCTCACAATTAGAAATCATTAAAAAAATAAAAATAAAAATTATTCTAAAAAAAGAATACTATCCAAGTATACGACTTTACACAGATTTCAAAAGTACCAAAAATAATAGACATATACAAAAAAAAATCAATAATTCAAATTTTCAAAATTAAAAATCAATTAAACTTTAGAAGCGAATTCCGATCTACAAGATTTAGAGACCAAATCGATATTCCAAAACTAAAATATATCGCAGCGGAAAATCACTATATTTATCAAGGCATCAAATTTTTTTACAATCTTCCCATCACAAATAGAACAATTACAGACTACTATCAATTTGTAGCTGAAGTAAAAAAAATATATACACAGACTAATTGAAACAGAAATTATCTCGTATATACACTCCTACGCGAGTCCCACTCTCATAGAGAAGAAATAAATGTTAAATGAAATATATATATATCCTACTGTTAATTCTAAATTGTATTATATTTTCTAATATTAAAATAAAAAAATTAAATATACATTAACTTTGTTTTTAACCACTGTAAGTTAATTATATTCACCAACCGGTTACGGAAAATACCATTTCCTTCATCAGGTTGATAAAAAAACTAACTAAAAGCCATATTAAAAATTGTTTTCATCTTTTTGAAAAAAATTGGAAATAAATCAATTAAAACAATCTATGATGATAAAAGATGTGTAAATTGACTTAATGATCCGAAATTATTTCAAGTACTTTTAGGATAAGACTTGTGGTTAAATTTAGTTGGTTATTTGTGATATTTTGGTTAATTTTGCACCCTTTACATATTTCTAACGATTCTAAATTATTATTCAATTTTAAGACCAATTATATGAAAAGTATATATATCGTAATTTTTTGAGGCAACGCCTTGACAATGGCACGTGATACCGTACCGAAACGTCGATATAGAAATCATCTACGAAAAACGCGATTTAGCCTAGAAGAGATGCTAATTACATATATATTAATGATCATTTAAGGCATTGAAAATCAAAATTCCAACGTCTCTTACCACATTCTCTCGTTAGCAATTTATACAACTTGTAATAAATTAATTAAGGGATGATTTGGGAGAAAAAAATATAATAAAAAGGCATGAATAAAATATTTAATATTATTATTATTATTATACACGCTGTCGATTCTCCCACCGGCATCGCACTTCAAACAGATAAGAAGGACAAACTTGTAGTGGGCAGAGGGCCGCTAGAGACTCCTCCAGCGCCGTGTGAAGCACCCCACGTTTCATTATTTAGCCCTCACGCTACCCCTGGGCTGGGCTGCGAGGGCTGTGAGAACTCCTTTCAGCGACGCCACACAATGCCGGGCCCTTCCTAAGCAGGGCTGGAATTAAAAACGGCATCTCGGAGCGAACACAATGAAGAGATAAGCGAAAATCGTCAGAAATATTCCAAAGATGCTGAGACGGCGCGCCACTGATTTGGCGCGGCCTCGATTCAAGTACATGTTACAAGACAATGCTATAGAGACTGATTTAGTTGGCTGTTGATCAGTGGCGTAACTACGCCCATGTTAGACAAGGGTCCAAAAGGTCAGATTTTGCGAGCATTAATACATTGGGCATTTATTCTATCAACATTTCTCATGTGCTTATGAGTTCCTTCGGTATCTTGTGGTTGTCCCCGGATTATCTATGAATATCCTGACCTGCTGTCTGCTGTAGTCCTCCACTGCTGGGTTGATCTCCGATGTTGTGTGTCGTATGCGTTTGGACCGGTCTCCGCGAATTATCTCAACCGATCGAGATAATTAATTATCCGAAATGCCACCTATGGTAGTGATCCGCCTCCGACGAGCACCTGACAGTATTTCTCGATAATAATCCGATGCCGACCGTGGTTTGACAGCGATTGGCACCAGTCGAAAAAAGCGGTGACCTTTACACCGCACAGACAGACATACCACCATACAAAAAACCAGGGGTCTCAATCTAAACACACGTAAACATCTTCAGTCTGTTTAATTTCCCATTTTTGCTATCTTTGTCTATCTAACCGTCGCATTTCCTACACTGGATTGTCTTTCATATTAATGAAACATCACAAACTAAAAGTCAGCTTCTACTTCAGCCGCAGGAAGGGTTGTAGAACTGACCAGCCGTTGCCATAAGCCTAATATCAGTGAACGGACAATTGCGGTGGCAGGCCCTAAAGCGTGGAACTCTTTGCCCTCCGTCAGAGTGAACAGACTAAAAACGCACTGGTGGAATAAGATCCCGGGGACTGGATCGGGTATAATATTGGTCAGCGGACGCAACCCGAATTGGAATTATGAAGGAAAATAAAGGCAGATGGATCTGGCCTACCTTCAAAGTTCTGGGTCGGACGTCGTTTCACCTCCGGTTGGCTAGCACGTTTGTTGTGAAGAACCGAGAGATCACAGCACTTCCGGAACTGTTGAGAACACAGCTTCTTCTTGATCTGAACGTTACGCCGTCCGACAGCGCGGCTATCGGACGGCAGAAAAAAGGCACAAGATCTTGACAGTTCGGTGGCAGAAGGCATCCGTCGGCGAACTCGAAAGTAATTAGTTGGACTCAATGGTAAGGTAATTTTTTTTACGAAAATGGCGTTACAAAAATTATTATCATCATAAACACAAAGAACACTATTTTTTTCTGTACACTACAGGCCTTAGGTTTATTTGTCGCTACTAGAAGATCAATTTCTCACCATCAGCTGATATATATAAATTAAGTAAATACAGTTTTGTATTTAAACTGGGGTGAAATTCATATCAAAGATGATGTAAGGAAACGGAGAATGGAGAAAACTCAAACGAAAACATCATATATGAGTATATTGGGACACTTGTCTCGACAACTATAAATTAATTTAAAAAAATAAAACTAAATAAATTATTTTATGGGTTATATAAGTCCGTCCTGAAGAAGAAGCAGTGATATCTACAAAGATCAACTTAAATTAATCAAAGTGATTTATATAATACAAAATAAGTTTATTTGTTTATAAACATTAATTAAGTTGTAGTTAGTAAAAGCACGGCGTCTATTGTGTGGCAAAATAAAAAAATAAAAAAAACTTATATACTACGTGCCGCCCTGTAATTGAACGGAATGGGCGCAGCGGGGCGCACTCAGTAATTAAGAAAAATATCAAAAGGGGAGGTTGGCTGCAGGGTGTCCCCGCAATACGACTATTGTCTCACCCATCAGCGCACAAAGGCGCCCCCCTCTTTGTAAAAGAAAGCTTTCTAATATTTACATACGTGACGGCAGTAATTACACATTTGCAAGTGCAACATTTTTAATCATTTAAAAAAATATATTTCATATAAAAACTACAAATCAATGTAATTTTAAATTGATCTAGAGTGCATTCAGTACAAGTAGAGTAAGTACATTGTATTTATTGGTATTAACAAAAAATAGTAAAGTAGCGTTTCTTTCTATCAAATCAGTGGGTAGTTTCTTGCTGCCATGTGGGTATTTTAAAAATTATTTTCAATACATTAATGTTTCAAAATTTATTCTATTGTAATTAACTTAAAAAAAAACTTTTTTCTATTTATTTTAACTTTGGAAAAAAATTATTAATTATTAATATAAAACACAACGTTCTTTACTTCACACAAAACTTTAATTTTAAAAAACGTTTTCGACGCTTACTGAGTCATCGTCAGAAATAAACTAAAGCTTAAACTAGAAAATAGACTATCAATCTATCAATAATAATAGATAATTTGTATAGCGCCATTTTCATAAAAACTTTCACCTCAAGGGCGCTTTACACGTAAACTGTTTATAGTTCTACAATTATCTTTGTTTCTTAAAATTAAAAATCGTTACTTTCAATTACGAAAATGATTTTTTGACAAGGTGCGTTTTCGACGCTTACTTATACTATATTATTAAGGAGAACACATTCTTAGTGTGAAGTTGTAATTATTCAAAACATAGGTCTGTGATATTTTAAATACTGATTAAATGTATTAATTAGAAAGATATACACATAAACTCAATTTTATCGAAAAATATTGTTGTTGCGTTACCGGGATTGTAACCTGGAACTCTTTTCAAACCAGGGAAGGTGCATTATGCAACTATGCTACAGCGACAGTACTATTGACAACAAATTTTCAAATCCATATATTACACTATCGTTTCATTATTTGAAAGCCATCTATTTAGTTTTTACGGAATCTCAAATACAACTTCACAATAAGAATGTGTGCTCCTTAATAAATATATAAATTGTATCAATGTGTCCAAGATTTAATAAAAATGAACTGTTAATTCTGGCGTCTGCTATCAATTTACTCAAAGGTATTTGAGATAAAATTAGATTAAATTTATTTTATGCGTATACCATATCTTAATAATTAATACATTTAATTAGTACTTATACTATACACCTGGCCTGTGAAGTCATGGATTACTATATTGCGTTAATCTGTTACGTTGGGTTGTACTGTGTTATACCCATTTTTTGTTAGTATTAATAATATAAAATATATTTTTAATTTAAAAAAAATTATGTATGGAAAAACTGGCCGTGGCTGGGCAGCAGTCAGCATCGGTGTCGGGTTGCGGTCTCCCAACAGAGAATTAGCGATACTTCATAGACGTAGTCACATCTGAGAACATGTCCACTCATGCCGTCTCGGCTCCAGAATTGCTTGAAATATTTGGTTGTTGAAAGACCTCGACAAGCTCAGCAAATGTCATTAACTGGGGCACGTATTCTCCGGAGAATTTATATATTTTAAATAATTTAATGTGTGTACTGGCATGTTTTACTATGTTTAACTAAAACTAAATATTAATTTATTAACGCCAACTCTTCCATATTTTATATTTAATGCTTCTGTATAACAACAATGCTCTTTTTAAAAATGAGAATTAATTTCTCTTTTAAAAGGGTTGTGAGATACGACGATAATGCAATGATGTCAATTATTAATAACGTATATCAGGGGTGGCAAACATTTTCACACGTGCGTGAAATTTTCTTTACGTACTTTTTAATTTTATTTGTATGTAATGACGCTAATTATTAATACCATCAAACAAATTAATGTAAATATTTGTGTACTACTATTCACTATACGCGCTATTATCCCCAGTCAGATTGAAATTTTCGATTTTGAACGCCAATACTCAGCCCATAAATAACATGTTTAGAGATGTGACATAATGGCCATTTTCATTGTTTACATAATATTATCAAATTTATTTTATAATAAAAATATAAACCGATGTGAATTGGGACATAATATAAAATATATCAGATTGAATTTTCGGATGGTGAAAAATTGATAATACGGAAGTGAGGTCAGTACAAACATCTAGTGACAACTGAATACAGTGAGTATATGTCAACAATGTGATTCGTTTTATGTCACACAATGCTTAATAGATTTTAAATTAAATAAATATAATTGTTCCAGATCACCAGATCAGTTGACCAGTGACCAGATCGCCGGTCGCCGTGCGCTTATGGATGCTCTATTACATGTATTATGCCTATCTGACCCCCACCCCCCCACATTTTACCGTTAACTCGGAGCACGACTTTATCTGTGTGTTATCTATGACTTGTGAACTGTCAAAAAGCGTGAATGTTCTGCTACGAACACTTGAATTATTATTGTGTATTCGGTTTGTGACAGTGCGTGCTGAAGATTTACAATCACTATTCAGTGATATACAGTGCTTCGTGCTAATCATCAAAGAAATTTCGTGAAGTTCAAGAGAAAATCGTGCTTCCTGGTTGATCCTTGAGCCCTTATTGTTCTGTCCTTATACCAAATTCATACTACCCTTCTTATATCCCGTTTCCCCACCCCTTGAATAAACAATAATCTTATTCGCAATAACTTTTTGGTATTATTTGTTTGCTTTATTATATATCTTTCACGGTACCTTACGCAAGTGATACAGAACGCAATTTAGATTTCTTTCTTTAATGTTTTATCACGTCTACGAAAAAATGTTTTAGCTCAAAATATGAAGAAGAAGAAAGTCATTATTTAAAAAGCCGAACGTTTTTCTCGTGACGCAATATCCGGAAGTTTTTGAAGATTCTGGATCCATTTCCTGGTGATTGATTGACACTAACGACCATAAACAAAGTCAATGGAAAGTATCGGTGTAAAAATTCACGGTGGGGTTAAGAATCCACCCCCACAAGAGAGCCGCCCCGACAGGGTGGAGTCCATGTCAGCTGCGTGATGGATGTCGTGAGGATGGGAGGGAGCCTGCTGGGAGTGATCTGATCTCTTATATTCTATATTTCATGTCTCCCTTCTTCTGACTGACTGTAAATTCCTATTTAAAAAATTTTTGTAAATAAATAATGTCAAAGTAGTGATCTGTGGTGTTAAGGAAACCAAATTAGATAACACTCAAAATGTATATACATTAGTGGTCTTAATTTGGTTAATTCAAAACAGTCAGTACCTGCAATAAAAATATTTTAGTACATTATAGTATCACCGCGGGTCACATTTCAGTGGTCATGAGGGATGATCAACTACGGCAAAAGCCAACCCGTTAAAAAAGCAAAACAAAAAAAAGTACAATTCCATTGTTTTAACACAGAGTCTCATTTAAATAACACATGTTTCGACCGCGACTACTGAGACTCGCACCCCAGACCTTTCTATTGCTGGCAAACTGCTCTTCAAACTGAGCTATGAGAACTAAATTTATATGGGTCTAATACATTATTTGCATCCGTTTCAGTGACATATATTCTTCTAAATAGAAAGCTATAAACTTTATTAAATGGAATGTTTAACTTTGAGCGAAAATTTCTAAATGGCGCCAGGATTATTAGTCTATTTTGTAAACGAGAATATTTCTAAAAAAACTCCAGTTGATAAAATTAATTACATTAAACTTTACTAATTTTATTGCAATATTTCAGAATATATCAATTATCTTGATAATTAGATCAAAGTAAATACATCACTAACAAAATTCAAAGGATCAGTTTTAATTTGAAAAATCTTCAATTTGTTTAATTATTACGAATTAATCCTGTCGTGAAAACTCACAAGATTTGATATTAATATAATCTTTTAAGAAATGTATTGCCATTATCAAATAACCAGTGGCGTACAGTAGGTATGGACTTAGGTTATGCTGTTACCATGTTAATGAATTTTCGTTTAACCTACGTCATTAAGCAAAATTAATTAATCATAATAAAAATGCATTGTACTAGAACGTAAAGAACAATCATGAAAACGTTTAGTAAGATAGTAAAATTTGCGAATTATTAAATGAGTAAAACTTTTCAAATGTCATTCTGTTGGGAAACAGCATAAGTATGGACTCCGTACAACATGGATCAGCTGATCCATTTCTGACTCCCCTAAGTGGAATTTTCAATTTAGTAGGTAACAATTGTATGTCTTGAATGTAACAATAGATAAAAACAGTGGCTAGCAATTATAGTAGAAATAAATTAATAATAACCCAGTAGAGGACGGTGGCTTTGCACGGTAGCATTCAGAACTACGCAACTAATGATTCTACCGTTACACGGTGGGCGCTAGCGTAATTATAACATATGGATTATTTAGTTTAGATTTGTTTCCCAGAAGTTCCCAGAAGATATACATTTAATCATTTGGATTTCTGCAGTTTTAGAAAAATCATCTGACAGCTCCGCAGACATATTTATTTAATATATGGTTGTACGGTCGAAGAAAATTGAATCACATAACAAAAGTGGGACTTAATACGAGGACCAAGCCAAACAATAATATGACGCTAGTATAAATTTATTACAAAATCCACATTCTCGTAGCATTGTTGAATGTGTCCGAGCGCAGATTTGAGGCACGGGAGTAGTTGTGTAATCCGGCCGTAAAGAAATTTTCTGAACATAAATGAGAATATATATTCCATGAGAATACAGCGTAAGATAGTGTAAAAAGCTTTTACCCATCCTGAGTGAGAAATAAACTCAATAAATCTTACCGTGTAGCTTTCTGTTCCGCTGTGGAGCGGAAGACATCATTTCGTTATCCTCACAAAATTGCTTATTACCTGAAAGTAAAGAAAAAAAATGCATTATTACATATTCGATACAAAGATTATCGGTTTTTTTTACGCCCGGGATATTTCCAATATCACAAGAAAATAATATAGAATGCGTACGGACGGCCGCTGCGGTATCGCGACGCACGGACATAATCCGTATTATCATGTTTTTAGATATAAACATTTTTTTTTTTTTTATATAGGACTAACTTGCTGGAGTCCTGGAACGAGACTCGAACCAGCGTCTTGACCACTACATCAACAACCTACTCAAACATTGCTACATTGACACGTATGCCGGTCGCATACTTGGCGGTCTCGCTCATTTTTATATACAAATTTGAATATATATCGGGGCGTATCTGTAAGCGCACGAGTAAACGAGATAATTAACTTTATACTTTATGTATGACTTTAATGTAGAATGATATGCGTTTTTAAGATAGTAATGAATGATAATTGCGTTTTAAAACTATGATTAGATACATTTTTATGTAGTTTTGTGATAATTATTAGAACTATAAATAATCTGCTCATGACAACGGGATATTATTGAAATAATATTTTTTTATAATATTAATTTATCTAAAGAAAGAAAGAAAATGGCAAAATAATTTACGTTTATTAACACGAAACCCACATATTTTTAATGAATTAAGAGCTGATCTTGTTTGTTTTATGTTGCCATGCGTCATGGACAGCTATCAATATATGAGACCCCCCCTGCAACAACACTGTATATTGGTTTTATAAATATTGATGGATATGACGGAGTGTCCTAAATTCTTCGCCTCTGGGTGATCTTCAACACTTCCAGTTGGCTACACATTCTCGTTCTCTGGGTTAAAGATCTTCCAGGCATCCGCTAAACATGGCCAGTTCTTCTTAGTTAAGAACTAATATAACTTTCTGGATTCATTAAATAATTCTTGAATTAAATATCTGTGTCGATGAAATATCAAATTCACCTAAGTCCTCTATGAAATTTTTAAAGATTTTTATGGCGATTGATTCTATGTTAGCAACGAAATATTTTGTATGCAGAACAAATGAATCTTTTGTTTGAAAAATTAACTCGAACATAAAAGTTTTTCATAAGTGAATTATAAGCGAATTCGCTTAAGTCCGTTTGACACTTGGTTAGGCTAATTAAAATGAAGTCAAAATGAAACCTGTCTGTGTCCCCTTCCAAACTGAAGCATCCACTAGATTTTTTTTCATACTTAACCAAGTCTACATGCTTTATACAAAAAACACTTAAGTCCAGATTAAAAATCTGTTTTGTTTATTGTAAAAGTAGATGTACTTTAATATTTTTTTACCATTAATGTTAAATGTAAAATTAGTGTATAACTTTAAATTGAAAATGACGGTTAAAATGTCCGAAATTACATTGTATGGTATGTGACTTAGGCGAATTTGATATTCATCGACACATCTGTTACATGTATAACCAAAACGTTTTTGGGGGCATCTTTTGTATGTAAATGTTAGGTTAGAGCGTGTCGTCATCACGGAGTGTTATTGTACATGCAACTTAATGTTAAATTACATTTAAATGTGTTTCCGTGGGTGGGGCTCGCTTGTTCTTGAACAACGCATATCTCTATTGACAGAGCGCAAATATGTTACAATGGCGGCGTTTCGTTGTTCTACATCAAAGCCAACCCACACGGTATAGGTGCAAAGAGAATAATTAAATTCAACACTCGCTCGGCAAAATACCGACTTCCATTTCTAAAAACTGACAGTTCATTTTTAATATCGTATTTTATTCGTGAGGTTACGATTTTTTTTACGAAAACATAGTTCCGTGATAGGTAAAAAAGAAATTTAGATAAACCGTTTAGAAATATACATACACAAAAAATGATTTAAGCCCAACCATATTAAAAATCTGTTATATTTATTTAAAATTTTAAAAGTAGTTATTTTTTACTATTGTTATATTACGTAACATCGATAAACCATTTAGAAACATACACAAAACATTTTATTTTATACAGAAAACATACAGTTTATCAGTAAATGCGAGAATTAGAATGAAAGCTAAACAATAATTGAACCAGTTGCATGTTTTCTCAGATGATACAAAATACTTGATACAGTGAGTACAATTTAAAATTTAAGAAGGAGAAGCAGAAAAATGAGAGATAAAAAGTTGAGTATAAATTTTTAACAGTGAAAAAATTATAAAAAATAAAGTAAGAAAATATTCGAGGGAAAAGGAAAGGGAAAATGGGATAGGGAATAAAATCTGAGTGATAAAATGAAAAATAAATGCCTTTGAAATATTGAATTTAGATTTAATTGAGGTAACTTAAGTATTGAACATCTAGTTCGTTTAGATGTGAATTGAAATAAAGGGGTGCTCGGTAAAATTATCAATTTAAGTTTGTGTCTGCTGTAGCATAGTTGGATAATGCACCTTCCCCGGTTTGGAAAGAAATCCAGATTCGAATCCCGGTAGCAACAATAATATATTTTTCGATAAAATTGATTATATATGTATATATTTCTAATTAATACATTTAATTAGTATTTTAAAAATATTATTTTGTTATAGATTGTTATAGATCTTGAACATGTTTTAATATACATGTCGATAGGCACCCCCATAATTCAAGAGCATTCTTGTTTAGGGGTGCATAACTCTAATGTTACATATTGTTGTTGAATTTATATTACATATATAACTCATACATTTTATTTGTATTCAAATAAACAGCTGTTGTTCTACATAAAATTTTACACGAAACCAATTAAAAATCAGAACTAGTAAATTATTAATGATTTCTTTCTTCAAAAGAAAATATATATCATTACTCCAAATTACCTAAAAAGAGTACTTTACAAATATACATTAAATAAAGTATCATTCAATATTAAATAACGGTTCAGACTGAATTTCATTATTTATCTTACAGCCGTATTTGAGCCGCAATTGTGTGTAGGCTGTATAAGAGAGATGCAGAATCCAGGCTTCCAGAACATACTCCGCAAATAAAAATAAAACTTTAGTTCAGCAAAGGCTGGGAGGCTGGAACACAACCATTGCCTTCCCCAACCCCGAGTTGAAAGAAGTCCCAGATGAAAAGTGGCCTTAGTTGAAAAGGTTTACTCCCTTCGCCATAGAAAACTTTTTTTCCGCTCTGTCTCGGGAAAGATGTGGAAGACAGTCGGGAGTTATAGATAAGGGCGGAACAATGAAAAAAAAAATTAAATATCGCCGGGGAAATCCATAATTCAAATGGGGTAGCTTCTCGCAACGCACGCGAAAAAATGACGAAGGAACTACTTGTATTATATTTATTTACGCCTCTGTTGAGACGCTAATATTTTAAAAGAAATTTTCTAAAGCAGAAATCTTACAACATTCAAGATCTTTATGTTAAATTCATTTACAAAGAGCTTAAAGAAATTTTACAGCACACGCAAAAGAATTTAATATCATTTTATTTATCATCTTAAATAAAAAATATATTTAACGATCATACAAATATTTACATTCTTCGAATTATAAAATACAACCAAAGAACTTGAGCATATCAAGTTACATTTAAAAGGCTGGTAATTATTGGGTTAGTATTTTTTAACATTTTTTATCAGTACTTTAACCGGTATTTATAATGAAATGCCAGTATGTAATTTAAATTGTCAGTATTACACTGATAATAAATTGACAATTGTTATTTATTTCGAATCAAAAACTACAGCAATATTTGCTATCAATCAATTTTATAATTATCACCAAAAATATATCATCGTCGGCACGTGTTTGTGTTATGATGACTGACGAAAAAATTTGCTCAGGCTCTTTTCTAGTAAGTATTTAAAATATACTAGCATAAAGTATAATTTATTTTTTATTTTAAATACTATAAAATTCTCTAGGCAGCCTTATAAATTTTAATTAAATAATTAAATGTTTACATACTTTTTTGGATATTGAAATATACGAGAGCGAACATGAATTTTGACTTTTTTAAAAACGATATATTTAATAACCAATGCAAACATATTAATTTGTGAAAAATACAAATTTCCCTTTAAACCTTTTACAATCAGTTTATAAACAAAATGTCTTTATATGGAAATATTTCGAGATATTAATTGCGAAAAAGATTAAATAAGTTTCCGTCATTACATTTTTTTAAATAACATTTTAACGTTAAAATTACAAATATTTTATAAAAAAAAATTTTATACTGTGTGACGTTATAAAAGTTGGCATCACACTCTCTGTCTGAGGTTATGAAAACGGTTGCATCTATGGTTCATTTTCAAAACTATCGACGAAGCTGTCAGACTAAAATGTAGCTGTGTGCGATTCACTATAGCCAGAGGCTAAGTATTTTTTATTGTTCAATCACTAGTGCATTATCTACTATTAACTTGTTAATCTAATCGCACGGTAAATAATCTTTACAGAAAATAAGACGTTTCTCTCTGGTTTATGCCTTTGGTTTCTGGTGCATTTTTCTGGATTATGCCTCTGGATTTGACAATTGTTTTTTCTTTTGGTATATGATATTAATTACTATCTTTGTATATCGCCCGTGAGTTAGTCGCCTCACTGTAGGCGACATTTTTTATTATGATGATCAATCTTCAACAAATGCCGTTACGAATTCGATCGCGTCGGCCTGGATGCTGCAGGCTAAATATGATGTGGAGCCAAGACATCTGTTTGTCAAGGAAGGATGTCGAACTCGCACCCAACCCGACGAGAAGAGGATTCGTTAAGTGGATTTTATTTTATTGTATTTATTTTATTTATTATGTTTCATTCTGATGTCTTTCTTTTCTAATGAATAACGCCTCCAGGTTACTATAAATTTTTTTCAGTTTAAGGATGATAGCAGAATGTGACAAGAGTGAGGTAGGTATGTGTTGCTCAAGTAAAAGAACCCGCGGATCATATGTTCTATACTAACTAGCCGGTGCAAGGGAAGGACGCAGGTCTTCTACCCCCACAACTGACAAAAAATTCAATTTGAAACTGATACTCAATTATTTAGATTAAATAAAACACAATCACTGTGTATAAAACCACGAATTTTATTAAATGCCAACCGGTTTCGATTAGCTCAAGCTTCGTCAGGGAGTATTTAAAACTAACAATAAATACAAAAATAGTGCACTTATATATGTATACATAAAGAGGGAGACAGAATATAAAATTGTGTGAAGAAGAGAGAGATTTAATACACAGGAGGGAAATATAATGTTGATTGATTTGAAAGGAAATATTAGGTATGTTTCGTTTGTTATTTATATTCATCAAAATATTGTATTATAATATGTACCCCTTATTTTACAGGACCTCATTTTTGGTATTTTTAAAAAGATATAAAAATATGAACTAAATATTACCCAATGAAAGTAAGTACCGAAAATAAATATTATAAGATTTAAAAGGCGGTTATTTTTTCTAACCTAAAAAATGATGTTTCAAGATACTTGCGTCGATCAAAATCACATCTCATTATATTCCAATACATATTATTCTCTGCCAATAAGTGGTACACGCGATCTGTAATTCAAAATATGCTATCAATCAAAATCATATGTAACTAAAATACCTACCGAGGTCTATTTCATGCTCGGTTAGTTCAAATAATATAAATAAATAATTCATAATATTTTTTTTTAAATCAGTTTCAAAGACTATTACTAGTAACATTTTTTTAATAATCTAAATCTAGTCTAAGTCTAAGTGGTCTAAGTTATATTTCTTTCGTTTCAAGGATATTTAAAGGTTTGCGTTTAAATTGATTAAAAAATATTTTCATATTACACAACACAATGTTTTAAAATTTATTTAGTCTACTAGATTTATAATTTATTTCTACATATAAATGTTGCATATAGCTTACTCTATTATTAAAATAAATACTAGCGGAATACCGTTGAACGTCGTAATAATACACTGAATATAACGCTTCAAATTTTTCACAACTGTAACAATTTGCATCATATTATATTAATTTAAAATAAGGTGACTCGAAATAAATGATGTTCCGTATTCATCAAACACATTTTGGCGCTTCAAATTCCCACCCATCCCTTTGACCAGTGTGAATACTGACCTTGACGTCAGCAGACGTTAACGCGACGCGATACTTGTTCGGTTGCGACACCGGAGCATTGCATTAGCGGTGTGGATTTTGTTCAACTCCGGTGCGTCAGCATTGTATTGTGATCCTGTGATTTGTGCACAGTGATTATTGTGTGAGCCGCGGGTGAAGTGAGTGATATCGCCGTCTTCGTTTGAAAGCGGAGATCTCTCCGCCCGCGTGCTGTTTGTGTGATCTCGGCTGCGACTGCGGGAGTAACGGAGGCGTCATACACGAGATAAGGCGAGCAGTCCTTCTGATTCCCGATTACCCGAGATCCACTGGTCCTTCGACTGGACTCTCTATCCCGTCATCGATCCTTATCCCCGTTAATCCAAGTCCCTTCCTTCCTTCCTTTACTGCCCCCCCTTCGGCGATTCCGATTTACGACCGAAATCGTTATATTCCAATCCGCGGGATGCGCGACTCAGAGATCGCGCAATTTGTTACGGTAAATCCTATCGGCGAGGGATCTACGTTTTCTTTTCAAATTATAAACTCTTTTTTTTTTTTTTAAATTTCTTGACTTAGACCACTTTCATAATAATTAGCAATCAATTCTGAACACTAATTTAAAATACAAATCGAGTTTATTTAATAATTTATGAAGCGTTGTTCAAAGCCAAGTAATTACAATATTATATGACAGATGTCGCTTAAATGTTGGTTTGTGTCCGTAGTAAAAAAATGTGTTTTTTTTTTAAATATAATAAGGTGGAGAAAGGATTCTAAATTATTGACATTAAGTATTAAAAATATATATATAGTACCGAAACTATTACAAGTTTAAATAAATATAGAAAATTAAAATTAATTAAATTATTATTCAATAAATCAGTTATAACTATTTATTTTTATAATTTACTAATACATTTTATAAGCAAAACATATAATTTAATACATAATGGTCATTGACATAAATTTATTATGATACCCTAAAGTTTGTACAGTTAGCGACGTCTAAATGAATATGTGATTACCCAGTATAATTTAATGATGGTTACATATGTAAATCCAACCCTCGATTTCAATACAAAATGCCCCAGCTTTTATCCACAAAAAACATTATACCTCTAATAGAAATTCAAAATATCTTTGATTACATTAGAACGAAGAATGCTAACAACCCCACCCGGGTCCTCCATTATAAAGTTACCCTAAAAATGCAATAGGGTATTAATTGTAGGCAGAGAGCTTTAATGAGGCCATAAACGTAATAATAATTACACCTTAAAAAGCAATAAACCACCAGCCCTTAAAATACTTTTACAGCAAATTCCAATTTAAATTTGTTCATTTCACGCAGAAAAGAAACAAAATGAGCAGGAAGCGTACTACGGGATCATTGAAAAATAAGACAACGCATTTTCAAAAATTTAATAGTCACAGTTTAAAAAATCATGCGTTGAAAATTTTTCCAATCGCGATCTTAAAATACTAATTTAATAATTGTTAGTTAAATATTAATTACGTATACTTTTACGACGAAATGTAGCTACGTTAGTCCATCAGTATAATTATTATTCCTTGTACACATAACCGGCGATATAACGACTTTATCGCACATGAATATAAGGTCAAAAGGGTGGCTAATGGTATTAATATTGGAACAAGCAGGGGTAGGCCGCCCTCCCCTGGTATTAGGGGCAGACGAAAATCCATCACATTAAAGCCTAGGGCTGTTTCTACTTGACCTTCGATATACTCGAGGATGGAGAAAATGGGATCAGGGGATGAATACAGGATTTCAGAAGAGCCTTTCGTAATGATATATATATATTTTTTTTAATTTTTTTTTTATTAAACTAACAAATTAATAAATGGGTAGATAATTTATTATTCAATCTATTAAATTAACAGAAATCGTCCGTAACACGCAATGATAAGACTAAATGTTGAATATAGTAATAGAAAAAAAATGAGATTTTTTAAAACAGAAAAATGCCTAATCTCACTGAGAAAAACAGGTGTACAGGAATGAATACGTTACGTATATCGAGATTTACCCAAACACCGTCACATGATTAAACAGATAGATTAATGTAGTATAAATGAATACTGAATTTTAAATAATCATTAAATCATTAAATATATAAAATTATATTACATGAAATTTTATTATATAATAAAAATAAATTGGTTTCTGAATTTCCCCATACCTGTCTATTTCAAACCACGTAAATAGTTAATGGACCGAAGGTCAGTTTCCACTTGACTCGGTACGTTTTGCTCTAGTACCAGGAGCACATAAATCGAGATGGATATATTGAACACATTTATGCTTTGGGAATTATTACTAAATAGCATACGAGGATGATTTGTTTATTATTTGCGTTCCTGGCCTCCGGGTATGCAGGAATAATAAATATCATTGTAAGAGATTGTTTCCCAAGAGATAAAATTATTAATTATTTTGTGAAATTATATGTCTCCAATTATTTATGACTGAAAGGATTGTCAGTGAAAATTAAAAGAATATATAATATATCTTAAATTTTTGGAGTTTTCCAGCAAGGGAAATTTAAATACGCTATAAATTGGGTAAAAAATATATTTCCAATACACAGCACCCATCCAGGCAACGGAAAATTTTCATAATTTACTTATAGCTAGCGAGGGTAGTTAACCCTTTTAATATTGCCAATTTCCGGCTTTTCTAAATTGACTATTAGCGATTTTATAGACATTTGATTTTGAAAGCCTTTATTTTACGAAATATATTATTTTATCTTGTGAACGGGGAGTACATTATTAATAAAGTATAAATTTACAATTATTTCTGAATGTAAGATTAATGTTATATGCTGAATTAATGGCTTTCTTCCGTCTACCGTTATGAAGTGCAGTACCTAGCTCAAACGTCCAATACGAGGATCACAAAACTGTGTAAGCTGAAGGTAGTTTCATCATCATATGATCCAAACGTTAGTCATCGCTGGTTTCTTACCAGTTTTCAGCATCTAATCTAATGATCTAATGCCAGCCAGAGTCATGATGATCAAGACATGACCTTGTCAAATGTTTTAGAGAAATTAGTATAAATTGAATCTACCTGGTGTCCCTTTCCTAGCTCTTATTACATATTAAATTAATAAATTATATATTGAATAGAACAATATAAAAGATCATCGACTTTAAACGTTTTATGTTAAATGATTTAGGGCCTGAAACAAAGATATAGCATAATAATGGGTAAATTTTGTAAACATACATTTTAAAGTTGACTTAAAGCATAACATGTTATAAAATCCTACTAAATTTGTTCATACTCCTTGAACAATTTCGACTCGTAATTTAGTCAGGTATCCACCCATAAAATCTGTTACAACTTGTATATTTTTTAAATTCTCTAATCATTCTTCCTTCTGTAAATTTTCCTTTACTATTTGTTGAAATTGAATCGAATACGCAAAAATCATTTTACTTTGATACTAAAATTATAATAACTGGAATGGAGCAGTTTCTGTATCAGAGGATTGTATACGAACGCAACAAGAATTACATTTTTCTAAGACTCCACTAATTCTTGGCATGTTGTCAGGTGGTCGCTTAGCGTTTCAGATCCGTAATCCGGGGAGCTGAAATGAAACACGACAGTCGCAAAACTATACGCCGGTTCCAATCAAAGAGTTGACTTGTCAGTAGACCGACGGCGCCACCTCTACTAAATATACTTTACGTTGATTCGATACGAGATCGGAATTCGGAGCAAGAAAGTGACATGTCACAACGCCATTGCAGGAAAACCGTAAATAGAATTTTGCATTCTTTATTCACCTTTTACATTTTAAAACCGGCAACGTAAAAATGACAAAAAAAAAATCATGCATTAGGAATGTCACATTTTGTAAAATAAAAAATATGAGATAACCTGTGGACGCCACGTGTCTAAAAATTGAATTTTTTTGAAGAACATCTTCGTAAATAAAATAATTAAATAAATTACACAGATGAATTAGAAAGATACACGAAAATATGTATACTTATCAAAAAAATACTAATTAAATGCATTAATTAGAAAGATATACATATAAATCAATTTTATCGAAAAATATTGTTGTTGCGCTAACCGGAAAAAGTGCATTATCTAACTATGCTACAGTGACAATCCTTTTGACGATATATGTTACACTTTTCAAATTAATCGTACCATTATTTGAAAGCCATCTACTTTGTTTTTACGGGATTTCAAATACCTTTGAGTAAACCGATAGCAGACCTATCACAGACCTGTGTTCTGAATAATTACAACTTCACAATAAGAATGTGATCTCCTTAATAAAAAATGTAATCACCACTTTTACCTGACATTCACATTCATATTTCTGGTGCCATCAACACTTCAATATATCAATATATCTTCCTTACCATTCCCTCCTCATTCATCCGTTACATATGACCAAACAACCTTAGTGATCCTTTCTTAATCTTACTCACTTTAACCAATTAATTAATAGTGATTTTGTGGAATTGTTGTCGAATGTTCTGGAGTCGAGTTTCGAGAATAATATTAATTTATTATTAAATCGTAATTTCACAAATAATATAATTTCATTAAAAATTTAATAAATTATTTGCATACATTTAATACTAACATTTAGTATATAACAGATTCTTGTATATCTAATACATCTTAAAATAGTACAATCTCAGTCTAGGGAAAAAAAAATATGTAAAATTAAACAGCAGATTGAAAACTATAGTTAACACATCTGAATGCGGTTTTTTTTACGTTTATAATAAAAACAATTTTTGATTTAAAAGCAAAGTCAAATACAAAATATCCGCCCGAAATGTGTAGAACCGAACCGCAAATTTTGCCAATCTTCGGAACCCTAGTTGGGGGGGGGATGAATATAAAATGATTGTTTGCAAAGTGTGTCGTAACATTTTACGGGTAAATCATAAATGATTATGTTATAATATTATTCTGTCGTAAAAATCGGTTTTGCGAAGCCAACCGCCGTATCGTCTGCCCGGCGGCTTTCACGATACGAATAAAATCACTAAAAAAATTATCTTAAGAGTTCAAAACAAATATTGAATGAAAGCAGGTTACAAAACAGTGCGCCAATATAACAAAGTAAGAAATACTAAAAACTTTTACACGAAACAATTAACAATGAGAGCGCAAAACGATAAAATTACAAAAACCCATGCAATCCATGCCTAAATTCTGCTACAAATTCAACCACAGAAAACCCTATCTACAATGAGGGCGATTACCCGGGACCGATGCAATAAGCTCAAGACTCCTATTTCGGTCCTACTCATTCGACACCTGGTTGGCATTTTTTAATGCTACTAGGCAACTATTCGATAGCGCCCCGCATATATGACAGGGCGATACCGCACAGCTGCCAAAACAAAATTTGCCCTCATTGTCCCCGACTGACTCGCATTATTAGTAAATAAGATATTTACAATACGTTTACATAAATAACAAAACATGTTTATATATGAGTGATAATATAAATAATATAATTAAAATAGAATAGAATAACATGGATAGAATAGTTGACAACGAGATAGACAAGGTGTAACAAGGCCGGGGAGCAGAGGGGAAGTGAAGAGGTACAAACGAAAAACATATAGGAGACTCACCCTCCTCGCACCGCTGCCGACAGATTTAGCCCACAAGAACAGTACATCGCAGATCATATTTGAACAGAAGGTAGAAAATAAAAATAACAAAGTGAACAATAATATTGCACAATAGTTCGAAATTGAAGATAATCAAACAGCACTAATAAACAAAGAAGATGAAGCTACTCAGCAGCAGTAGTTCTCCAGAGGATCTCCCATCAGGAGAACCACACTCGAAAAAAGGCGCTAAACAACTTCAGATTCTTGCCACGCTTGAGCAGATTGGAGTTCCTAACGGAACCTCGATCTACTCCTTCCAAACCCTCTAGCATATCCGGACACAGTACTGATCGCACTTGACGAACCAACGTCAAAATATCACACGCTGCAACGTACAGTATTAAACGCAAGTAATGAATAGTTGATAATAAAACCCTATCTACAACAAAAGATTCTTGCAATACTTGGTTACATTATGCGTCAAACAACTTTGGGACGTAGAAGGTCTGGAAGAGTGCCGCAACGTTGCATTTGGTTGGAGAAATCCTGCAGTCAGTTGTGAGGGCGACCCAGAATCGGAACTTGTGGAAGTGCTTTACGAGCGCCGAGCTTCATCTGATTGTGGCCATTATGTCACTACTGATATGAAGGAGTAAAGAAGAAGAAAAATACTCAAATTATACAACGATTTACCTCAATAGACAAGGCAATTGAACCCCACCTGACAAATGTCGTGACAAACATACTAAGGCATGCATTGGCGTAACAAACGCACAAACAATGTTGCAATTGAGATATATACAAAACAAAACCTTTGACGTGCTTGTGGTCTAGTGGTTACGATACTCGCCAAGTAGTCTAGCCTCGTTTCAGGAGGCCATTAAGTTAGTCCTATTTTTAAAGCATAGAATATTGATGTGACACGTATAGGCAGATTTAGCGGAGATTTTAAAGTAGATATGCTTATAGTTAAGTTAGATTCGTTATTCTAAAACATACAAAGATGTTTTCAAAAGCAGTTAATTAATTGTAAAAATGTTACTTACTTACTATCACGCCGTTTTCTACGGCGGTAAGCAGAGAGGCTATCCTTGATATCAGAGAGGCTCTATAACGCCAAACTTTT
This sequence comes from Eubasilissa splendida, assembly GCA_031772225.1. Taxonomy (NCBI): domain Eukaryota; kingdom Metazoa; phylum Arthropoda; class Insecta; order Trichoptera; family Phryganeidae; genus Eubasilissa; species Eubasilissa splendida. The sequence goes on from CM062867.1 coordinate 14,062,210, forward strand.
CTGTTCTGACACACAATTCTCGCCTCATCCAGATTCATACATCTTCTCATACAAGCTCGCCGATTATTGTGGCTTCTAACCGGACCATTTTCCAGTATCTGGTTTATTTTTCTTACCATTTTTACATTAAGTTTATTTTTCATACTTTTTTGATGCTAAATAATAATTTCAACATTGAAAAATAAGTTTCACTTTCCGCTAGTTGATGATTGTAATTTGGTAGCCTAGGACGTCTTTCAGATGTAAACCAGAATAAATCTTAACATATATTTACCTGTAGGTATAGAAAACAATTTTTAGCTTTACCTAACTTCTCAGAGTATGCCTCGAATGCTGCAGTTTGGCGGGCGGGAAAATTATTTGCATAATTATCTACTTCTTGGGCGGAGTGGCGGGAATCTTCTGCAATTATGAGGAAAATTGGTCTCTATGTCTCAGCTCGACATACAGAACCTACCCAATGTTTACTTTCTGGTGGGAAGGCAATTTTGTTAATGAATTTAATTTATTTAAACATTCCCTTTTACCGAATGAAATTAGCATTAGGTTAAACATAATACAATTGAACCTCGATATAGCGGACTAATGCGAGCGTGGGAGTTTTACTGTTAAAAGCAAAAATCCGTTAGATAAGATGGTTTTCCAAATGAGTATTTTTTTATTGAGAAAATAAACGGAACAATTCACGTATTATATAATATATACATGGCCAGTGAAGTTTTAATAAATAAAGTTTGAAAATTTAATTTCACAAAAAAAGGTTTCCGGCATATATGGTAAAAACAAATAAACTTTCTCCGAAAAAACATTTTAATTGCATGTAGGTATAATGTTAAAAAATATATAAAAACATAAACAAAATCCTATTTATTAGCAATACTTCAATATGTCCAAGAACACACAATTACTGGATTTTTATCTATTATTTAATATAATATACTTGACAAAATAAGAAAATATATTTAAAAAATTTTAAATATTGCTTTTCAGGCGTATTCTAGTATAATATGTTAAAAAACATTTTACAGATAAAGAATATTGCTTTAAAATAATTTAAAAAAAAAACAGATTTCAGTGATGACTAATATGCTGTTTAAATAAAAGGGAAAAATGAATGATCAAATTTGGTCCATAGATGGCGATGGTGTAGGGATACTCGAAGCGAGCCCATATACTAATATATATATACAACTTTCAAAAAAATTTATTGATATGGAAATTGATTAATGGGTGAAAATTGATGAACATTGTATTTATATATAGTGATCACTTAAGCAAGCCGAAGACAGGTTGTAAGCCTTGTAAATTACCCCATACCTCAATATATATTTTCTATTAAATATAATGAAAAAAATGATATTTGTTTAAAATCCTATTAATTCGTCTACGGATGATATGTCCAAATGTTCGATTTTGGAGCGCTTGCTTTCGGTATCCTAATATAATTTTTTTTTTTGAAATTTGCTGTTTTTTTAATTAATGCACTATCTAAAATTACGGAAATGGGTGTAATGAGGCTAAATTTCGTTATCTGGTGAATAGTCTATGAATATTATTACAATATCGAGATGCGATCTTATCTTAGGCTTGTATTTGAACATGTATAACATTTACAGAATGTTTTTAACAATTTTCAAATTTGACCGATTATTTTATCCGTTATATCCGGACACGTAACATCCTTCTCCAGAACTACATTTCGAAGGCGTCTATTTTGTGCTTGTCACTTGTCGATGACTTTTGCAATTGTACCTGTTGTGTTCACTTCGTGCATATCAACTAAGTACGCGTTCGAGGGATTTCGTGCGTAACAATGAAATCTGATGACCTGTATGTTCGGTATATCGAGATCCGTTATACTGAGGTTCTAATGTGTTCCCATTATTAAGTTTATTACATTTCTACTTTATATCATATATATTTTCGTGTTATTTATGTCTTTAATCTCAATATTTTGAACGTTCACAATATTTAATGAAGAATTATATAGGAAAAAAAAAATACAAATCTTAGGAAGCGGCCATTGAATTTAATTAAAAATGCAGCCAGTGACGTCATCGATTATATATAAAAATCCGACCTTCATTTTTTATCTGTAAGTAAAAATTCCTGTATTTTGGATAAAATCATTTGCTCCGAGAATTCATTACTCACACGATTATACGTAAAGTGGTATTGCTGCCAAGAATTTTTGAGCCCACATTTTAGGTTAATGTCAATGATGACTCATTTGGTAGCCTAAGACGTTCTTCAAATGAAGATGAAGAGTTCAGAAAATAACTTTAACCTTTCCCTTACGGTGCTAAAATAAAAACGCGCGTTCCGGTGCTGTAAACTCAGTGTACATATAAACTTTTACGATTTTTATGTCGGATATTACTTACATCAATAAAATTATTGTTGATATATATAAATGAGAAAAAACGTTGATCGTTATGAACGACAGCATAAAAACACATAAATCACGTCTAACTTGGCCATCGCATGGTCTGCCACTGCCACTAAAGTGACGATTGGCATCGGCACCCCACGCCCCGCGCACTGCACTGTCACATACACGTATTGACAAATTCACGTCAGGTTCTTCGAAAAAACATTTTTAATTGTTGCGTATGGTAAATATTTATAAATTGTAATTATTTTATCCAATACATAAATATATAACGGAGGAATACCTAAATTATGAACTTAGTGTTTAGTATATTTACATAATTATAGGCAATGTCAACTCAGTTTACATCATCGGAGTGTCTTACTCTTACTTGTTATTGCTTCTTTCCTCCTTTAAATCAGATGAAACTCGGCTCGTAATACACCTCCAGAAATTCCGATCCTTCACAGCTGATTTCAGGGTCTCTATCTACGGTTGTGGCACTCTTCCAGGTCGTCTTCGGCCAAAAGCTGTAGCCAGTATAATGTCATTTTATAGTCTGTGGCCGAAAAATTTGAAGAAACTTTTGTTAATTGCTGTAGATAGGCCTTACTGTAGTTGTATTTATTGCAGGATTGAGGTACTCGTATGTTGTGCTGTCCACGGACTACGTAACATTAAAAAACACATCTCTGATTTTAGAATCAGATTTTTGTTTATAATATAGTTTATTTAACTTTGTTTTTAAACCCCTTAATGGGCCCCTTTTAATACACCAATCGTTTAAATTGTTACCGTGATGAAATATGTTTAAATTGACCTTTCATAAATAATTCGTATTTCCGCGTTTTTTACGAAAATATGCGTTTTTATTATTCATTAATAGGATCGATATAAATATTATTTAATAAAAAATTAGTGTTTTTGATATAAAACTTAATTTTAAATAGTATTAATAATTAATTAGTAGTAATTTGCTAATTTGGTTCAATGCAGATTTGTCTCCGTAATCTTGGCTTCAAGATTATAAGAACATATATTTCGTATATGCAAGAATTTTCTATATTAAGGCAATTTTGTGACACGCTGAAAATAAATTTAATGCTTCTATATTCTGAATTATGGCAAAGAACATTTAGTTTATTAGTTTTACATTAATGCTAAAGTTCTATGTAATTAACAGTTTTTAAAAAGTCAAATCTAGTGTATAACTTCTGATATAATTGAATAATAAAAACCCACATTTTAGCAAAAAACGCGAAAATATGAATTATTTTTGAAAACGTGCCCTTAATGATACAAATTTATACATTTTTTTAAGGAAATTTAATTGGATATTTATAATATTTTTACACGCTTTATTTATTTCTAATGATTTTAAACTATTTAATTATAAATCAACATTGTTTATATGTAAAACAGATAAAAACCATTTTTATTTTGAAAAGTATGATTATTTTCTAATAAATTATTGGAAAATTTTTAATGGAGAATTCTCAAAAATTAGCATTAATCGAACGATATGAAAATTATGCCACCATTTAATTTTTCTTAAATACCTACCATCGCCACGGTAGACTGCATTCATCAGTATTCTTCATTCTTTACGTATATCTTGAATATATGAATAACGGCACTTGTAAATCATCCTCACATTCAGCCGACGTCAAGTGGTTTTTCATCACCATCCCATACACATCTCGCAACAAGGAGTCTGTGATAATTATCCCGCGGTCCATGTACCACGTGCTGCAAAGTGTCCGAACGGACGAGGAATGTCGCGTGCGCGGGATGACGAGAATTCAAAAATAGAATGAAAATGGCGTCACATCAAACGGAAACGGAAAGCTTTCGTGATCCGCTGTCGGGATAGAAAAATACTCAAATAGTGACGCTAACATGCCGTGTGTGTTAGTGAGTTGGTGAGTTTCGCAAGCGCGGATTTTCAGCGAAGTTCTACATTATTTATTTGTTATGCAGGAATACAATAGTCGGGTTGAAAGGAAATAAATACACAGGAGAACCGAAAACAGGCTTACAATGTATTACGGCGTTATCGAAAATAAAACACTTTGTAACGGTGCAAACTTTATGGGTTTGATTATTGACGTGGCCAACGTTTTGGGGGCATCGTCAAATTAATTAGTATTTTCCAATGACATTTCAACATTAACACCCCGTGTCCTACTCGCTTAATTACGCTGTAGTTACTAGCGATTAGCTCAAAATCACGAACCGTGAATCAATCACTGATATCTTTGAGTCACACTCACCATCAGTGATTGAATATATGGGAATATCGTGATTCGCGATTCTTCCAAAACGTTTTACGCATTTCACACGTTTGAACAATAAACTCATTTTGAATGGTTTTCATTATCTTTGTGATGATATTAAATTAGATATATATTAATTATATATGCAATTTTATTTTATTTAATTCATTGTATTCGGATATCGTGCGGCGAACGCGTATTAGTAATGAAACTGTGATCAGTCACAGTTTTCAATCACTGATATTATTGAATATCAATCACCAGTGAGTCAAGAGTAGCATTTTTTCTCATCATTAGTAGTTACGTATCCAATTATTTATCTTTCGTTCACGTAGTGAAATTCACAACATGGTTTAATCCATGGCTCTTTGGCCCACGTTAAGTATTGTCATCGTGGCAGCCATTAGTGTCCATATTTCACACCCCTATGTCAGGACGGGTAGTATACATTGCTAAAGGTTGCCATTATTTTATTGGGTTTTAACTTTTTTTTAAATGCCGACATGCCGACGGACCGATATGGGAACATACGCTCATATTTGAATACAATTGTTGAGGTTATTCGCTTTTTGACTTCTAACTGATGTCTTTGTTGAATGTGATGACTTGAACGAGGTGATGCGCTGTAAGGACCAAGTAGTGGGCGAAGCCGAAGGTTCGATCGTACTTAGAAATCTTAGAACACCGACTAGAAAGTATACATAGTAGTGCAAATTGTACACTGTTACATAGTTTTCTGCGTTAAGGTGTTAATAATAATTATAAATATATCCATTAAATAAATAAATTGCAGTTTTCCAGAAATGACGAACTGAATTTTATTTCATTCTTAATAGTTCGTGCGTTTTCGGCACTTTTCGGCGGCCAAATACAACGCTTCGATCAAACCTTCGGCAGATTTTACCCAAAGCCGAAGGTGTCCGAAGCCGAAACTTCGATCGGACTTTACTAATAATGTCCGAAGACAACAAAGGGTGACTGAGTGAAGAACTCACACCAGAAAGCGAAATGTGAGCATAATATGCGTCAACAACTCCGACCTCTCTCAAACCACCTCTATTAACCACGCTGCGCTGTATAGCCTAGGAGCCAGTCAAATTAAATCCCACACCTACATATTAACTTTTAAAATGTCATGAGCGCGTTAATACGCCAAGCTATAAGCGTGTTAACACGCACATTAGGACCTTGCAGGGATTAAAGCTTAACTTTTGATAGATAAGTCAAGACCCTTAAAGCCTAGTCTTACCCTATGTGGTGTCTTCCATTTCAAATAGAATTGGCATTTAAAAGGTTAATTATATATATATACATGATGATTTATAATTTACTTGTTAAAAAATAAATATAATTAAAAAAAAAATTCGTATTTAATCTTACTAAGAAATTTTCAAAGCTACTAGGTATATATATATATCTTATATAGTCTTGTCGAGCCTCGTAAGATGGTTGATCAAGCACCCACGAGTGTGAAATAAATAAAATAATGAGATAATTTTAAAAGGCGAAATAATGTCTCACGTGTTTTCGTGACGTCACGTGAGAGCGCTTCAAGTGTGGTCGAAAATATTTGTGCCGAGGCGGGCGAATTCTATTTATTCCGGTTAGAATTCTAAACCGACGGAACTCTCTGCAGGGATATTATATTTGGTATTTCAATATCCGCCAACTTGGGAAGGATTTTTACATCAAAATATTCCTTAATGACGTGTACATTATGTTGTGCACGGCGTGTAGTTTGAATAAAGTAAAAATCTCCCCTTTCTAGAATAATACAGATATTTCTAGAATAGAATCTACATTAAAATGATAGAGCTATCCCCAAAACAAACCAGACGTAAATAAAATGTCGATGTAATTAAAATTATTCCACTTTTGTAAGTTAGTTGTCAAAACGAACAAAAATGACATATAAGAATCGCGGATAGACAATTTCTATGGTAAGTAAGATTTCTCGCTTACCATAGACAGCATAGATAAGAAAAGATGACAGATGTCATTGGACGATTTCGCTAAAACATATTTATTTTGCTTACTCGTAATAAAGGCAATGTACACATCATTACAAATAGAATATATAATTACGTATTGTTATTGAATATATAAAAGAGAAAACATTAAAGTAATCTTAACATAGAGATATTAAAAACAGGTTCGTTTTGTGCCCTGCTCGCGTATCACCACAGACTTGGCCATTTAAGAAAGCACTTTTCAGTCACAAATGACACAACCGAAGTCTCCACATACAGAAAGTCATAGATACAGATACAATACATGAGTAATATTTTATGGTGTGCCATTTATCTGTAGATCTAGAAAGTTCAACGACATTCTGTAATTTTAATGATTCAAAAGTATTTCTGAAATGTTAATAAAATAGTTAGTTACACATTTCTCGAAAACTGTGGATTTATATAGAATGTTCTAAAAGGAACCAAAGTCATTGCCATAATTTTTTTTGGCTAAAATTAGAAAAAGCTGGTTATGTTTTCTGTAGATGGTTTTCTAGGTCGACGTTTCCGTGCGGTAACGTGTGTCATTCCTTGTCAAGGCGTTACCTCAAAATGTTACAGTACCGTACTTGTTCGCAGAAGATATAAATCTCACAAAATTGAGTACTCAAATATGTCCATTGCTCCTTGAGCTTGTGATTGTACGAACTAAGTTTGATTCATTTGTGTTCTCATCAACTTAATCTACGCTCGAAATTTGTTCAAAGTTTGGCGAATACAAGGCAATCACTTAAGCGGCCACCAATGCAATTTTAACGAACTCATCGCTGAAAGAAAAATATTATGAACTGGGTCGTAATCCGATGCAATCATAAACTATTTAGCAATTAAGAATTGATTAGAGTTTCACAGGACATTAAATGTTGTTCAGTATTGTGAGATATTTGACATCTGTTAAACTTGTATGTATGCGTGTATGGCAGCTTGGTGACAGATGAAAGAGTATGTGTGAAGGCTGACCGGTGCCAAGTGGACGCGCGAAGTGGGGAGCCGGGAGGCGTTGAAAAACGCTGGAAGTGCAGTTGCGCCCTCTTTCAATACTCTTCGGTTCTATAAGATGACATATCTTATTGTGTATATATTACATTGTTGTACGGTGTGCAGTTGTAATAAATTGTTCATTATCTCGACGTCGGGCTCTTATTTCTACTACGTTACAAGCTAAATACGTTACAAGTATATTCGTGAAACACACTCGTTATAGCCGCGTAAAATTAAATCATTAAAACTTTCGGTCGCTACTGCCGCGATCTCGTAAATAATTTTAATCGGCCATAAATAAGACTCGATTAATGTATTTTTCTTGTCAAAAAGTATTAGTTGTAACATCTGATAAACAAAAACAATTTTGTATATAACTTTAAGCGAATATACTATCCTCCAAAAATCCCGGCGCGTAAAATGTACATATTTTAATAACACAACAGATAAACGTTAGATAAATAATACTCGATTAGTTTGCTATACGAATACAATAATACATATTCGCATTTCCAAACAATTGAACCAATTTAAGATAGCGCGCCTACAGTCGTGAACTGCCAAATCCCTGACCTCAGCGCTGAGCAGCCGGCTCGGCCAGGATTCAGAAGCCGTAACCGTGAAGCAAAACAGCTGCCAACTTGGCGAAACGTGATACATCAAATATTCAACATGACGAACGCCCGCTGGCGGGGAAATGCCCCGCCGACGAGTGGGGGTCGCACGCACGGTGGTCAGAAAAGCCGGATCTGGCGCGCCATTCGTGAATTTAAGGTTTTCGAAATTTACTAAATGTATTTAAAAATAATTATGTATTACGTAATAGCACAGTCTATCCTTACTTTAACTTTATAACCCTTTTATTTATTCATTGAAATAGGTATAAACTGTTAATATGACATCTGTTTTATTATTTTCTTACTAGCAGCGATCCGTGCATAGCAGAAGCTGCACGGTCACTGTTTTCATAACGATTGATTGCTTTTGCACGGAAGGTATGGGCGACAATAATGTAAAAGCCTGCTTTTAAATAATCATTATGGTGGGCGCATTACGCCAAATTAAACAATTTTAATCAAATATTCAATTAAACATATTCGTAAAATAATTTAAATAATAACATACTTTATCGACTATACAAAAGCCTACTTTTAAATAATCTGATCACAGCGGCGATGGCAAATTTTGGTGGCGCTCTGTCACTGGAGTCAAAAATCGAAAGAAGAAGAATCACTAAATAACGTTAATAATTTATTAATCACGATTATTATGAAAAATACCACTGGATAATAAAAATATTTTCCGAAAATCCGTGTGAAATTCGAATATGGCGAATCGTTTAGATAGAACATAAAAGTTTTCACGTAACAAGGAGTGATAAATACTAGGCGAGCATAATGCGCTCGGGTAGCCACGGGCATCCGGTAATGAGCTGTACTGCTTGCCGCTACCGCTTGCTCCGCGGCCAGTTGAATGTTTCTAACTATCGACCCGCGCGACCTTTCTATGTCACACGCGATCCGCTGCGAGTTATGCGCTCCCAGTGCGGTAACGGTGATTGATTGATTACTTTTTATTACTTTTATTGGAAGAGGAATGTTTTCTTTCAAACGTTGATTGCGGAACGACGCGAACGTAGAATAAAAAAACAGTTACTATTTGTGGGCCCTGGTAGGAAAGAAATTGGCAATTGGCGATGAAAAATAGCGGGTAACGTGGCCTCTGCAGCTCGCTGCTCTCCTGATACAATCGCACTAATGAAGTATTGTTGTCTACTGAAAACGAAAAAATTGAAAACTGAAAATAAATAAAATATATAGTTTAAATGATTATTTGTTTTTAATAATGCAGCACAGATTAAACTAACTTTAAATTAAACTGAGAATGGACAATCATCGCAATATAATAAATACTATATATAAACATTTAACTTTTTTAAAACTTTATACAAAAACATCTGATTAACAAATAAATTACTAGAAGAATCTACCTTTAAAATTAATTTACTAACTAACAAAGTACCATTGACACAACTAAAATAACATTCAAAAACCCCGTGAAAATATGTAGTACGTAAATAATTCCTCGAAAATTATAAAGTTAGTCACTTCCCAGATTAATTACAAAAAGTTTTGAGGATTAACGACATTAATTTAATATTTACAAACGCGCATCTGTTATCCTTGCATCACACAATTCTCATTGTATCTGGATAATTGACAAGGCCAGTCAGTCAGTTCAGATGAATTCTTAATTTTGTTTCGAAACTGAATATTTTATAAGCGAGCCAGGAATTCAGTTTTGCCATTAAAGCAACTTTATAACAACAATAAAACATGGCCCACGCGTTCTAGATGGTAATGCGAGGGGCACATAAAATGGAGGAGAAACGTGAACAGGAAGACATATGAATCCAACGCAAGAAATTTTATGTTGTGAGGGTGAATAAGGGCCTCGATTAAAGGAATACAACTATCTTTATGATACTGTTTTTACAACGAACATGACAGCTCCAGTCGGAATCTATGGACCGCCGTTTTTAAAGCGTTCGGTGCTTTGATCTGTCAAATGGTATTGCAAAATACATCGACATGTCTGGCGCGGCGAACGCGCGCAAGGAGGAATCGATGGAGATTTATTCGATACTGCAACAGTAAACTGTACAGACTTGTATCGAATTCATAGCATAAATTTTGTATATGTTTGCAATTTACCTTGCGATATTGATTTCAGAGAAGTTACACATCACATGCAGGCCCAGTTTTGAGAACAAAGCCATCTATGCCAAGAATGCTAAGGATTAATAACTCAGAAAACTGTACACGGTAAGGAAGCTGTTTGTTTTTGAAAGAATATGATGGTAGGTTTGTACGTAATAAAACTTATTAAATTTATTTATTAACAATATTTAATTTTGTAGCATACTCGCATGTACAATGCTTTTTAACTCTTAAAGTGACAAAAAAAATATTTGACGGTTAACAAATGTGTGATGGTACTACGGAGATTTGGTAAGGTTCTCATGGAAAATTATGTCATCAGTCCCCTGTAAAACCCTTTATCATCCATATCCATAAATAAAACATAAAGCGTTGTTCACACGATACGACACCACACCAGTTGGTTCGTCATGCACTCCATACAAAATGCTTAGACAACGTTTATTAACTCAATAGACCGTTAGCGTTGGTCTTTAATTATCATGTTTTTTATGATTACGCGAAACACCTTGTAGTGTTGATTTTATATGAAAAAAGAGTATTTTTTATTTTATTTATTTTGTTCATGTTTTGAATAAACGTACAAACAATCTTATAAATATACAAAAAAGGCGAACGAGCTTCATAATGTAAGAGATGTTCACTGTCTTAACTAGACCGAAGTCTGTACTAAAGGAGACAGGTTCATCCATTGTCAAATATGAAAACTATTATTATTATTTTTTTTTTTATTAGGAGAACACATTCTTATTGTGGAGTTGTAATTATTCAGAACATAGCTCTGTGATAAACATATAAAATCAATTTTATCGAAAACATGATTTTATATGTTTATATGGGTTGAATAATTACAACTTCACAATAATAATGTGTTCTCCTAATAATAAAGTTGTATCAATGTGTCCAAAATTTAATAAAAATGAATTCATTATTCTGGCGTCTGCTATCAGATTACACAAAGGTATTTGAGATTCCTTAAAAATAAGGTAGATAGCTCTTTCAAATAATGGAACGATTAAATGTATTAATATCAAAAAGGTAACATATAGGTTCGAAAATTTGTCGCTAAAATATTGTCGCTGTAGCATAGTTGGATAATGCACCTTCCCCGGTTTGGAAAGAGATCCAGGTTCTAATTCCGGTGGCGCAACAACAATATTTTTCGATATTATATGTATATCTTTCTAATTAATATATTTAATTCATATTTATAATTTTTTATCCAAACCAAAAATATTAGGAATTAAGTAAACAGGGTTTTTGAAGAATTGTAATAACATAATAAATAAGTAAAATACTCCGCTATCCCATGATTGAAACACTACGCAAAACAGAAAAATGAATGTAAAGAAATTATGTTCTGTTCATGTGATCATTTCCATGAATCTTTGCTCAGTTTCCTTTCTGCCAACACCCAATAACCAGCTTCTGAGATGGTGTTTGAGTTTGGTCATCGAAAATTGTTTCATACTGCTCGGCAAAATGTTATAGGTTTGGGGGGCCACAGAAACATATGGAAGGATTGATCAAAACATGTTTTCATTTTAGGCTTCGCGGTGAGCCTATTCTTTTTTACTCTCGTAGCATAATCATAAGATGGATATTGATGAAGCTGTTTGTTGGATTGAAAATAAGGCATCAGTCTTTTTACATAGAGTTGTCAAATATCAAGAAACTGATCATTTATTTGGTGCTAAAAGGGTTGACTTTATTTTCCGCACGCCGACCGGTTAACGAACACGGCCATGTAAGACTCGACAAAACAAGTTCTCGCTTTCAATGGCGGCCTAGACAGACAATGTTATTTTTTTTTTTGTTTTGTTTAATTAACAATTGTAGATGGGTATATGTTGTACGTATATATATAAAAAAAAAACAATAGAATAACTTAAACTAATGAAATTCGCGATGAAACAGTGACACACAGACACGCAAAAAACCGCGTCGCGCGTCACGGAGCGATGAACATGAGATATAGAACAAAAAAATTCAGTGCTTAAGAACGATCAAGGTGCAAGTTTAGATTTAAAATATGTTGTTAAAATATATTTAAATATGTCACACGTGTTGGACTTGTCCCAGGACGTCGTTTAAGCGTGAATTGGACTCCATATTAATTAAACACCACAAACTAAACAGCTCAAACAACTTTTAATAACTAAGAAACGTCAAGGAGACATAGCATAAAATGTAATTTTTTTAAAATATCGTTTAAAAATATCAAGTACCTACCTACAATTTTATAATTAAAACAATTTAAATGAATCACTCGGAAAGACATACAAAAAAAAAATGTTTATAGTAAAAATATGAACAAAAAAAAAATACAATTTTTAAAGTGAGGTATGCTGTACAATAACAGCTAAACACCAGGCGCGGTCGCTTCATACACGCTTTGGATGCTCCGCATCCCTTATGTTCTAAACTCAAAAAGCTTTTGACATTTTGTCTCTAGCCGAAAACTGCACTGTTGCAAATAAATTCGTCCTATCCTTTAGAGACCATTCATAACACCACACTGCGTCACGGAGCGAGTCGAAATACATATACATTCTCAAAAGCGTACATATACATACCGGCAACAGTGGATTCTATCATTCGTTCCGTATCCACAAAATTTGAAAGTATTCGACTTTCGCGCATGCGCATTCAGTTTCACCTCCAATACACAAAAAAACTATTTTAATGCTTATGGATATAATGCACAAAATAGCATACATATTATGAAGCGAACGGATTGATTTGAGAAATTTGTTTGTGTGACGCATTTTTGACAGTTTGGCGTGAATACTTGAAGCCGAATTATTGAAACATTAAATATCCTTCGATTATACGTTATATTTGATAGACGGTATAAACTTGTTTTCCAGCATCCTTTATACAAAAAGCCACCGATCGCCACCGCTAAATACCCATTCAGAAAATAGTTTAAATACCAGATTCAATTACATACTGTGCGTACCAGGTTACATTAAATTTTAATCTGTTACTTATATAATAGTTAATGACTAGTCTACATTTACTGTTAACAAATAAAACCATTTCGAATATAATATTCTTTTGTCGAATAATTTATAATATGCATACATTTAAAAAAAAAAAAGATAATTTGTTAATACTGCACCCTCATCGTAACACGTTCGAGCTCTTCAATTATCTCCGTCAAAAGCCGACCATCGTGTGGCGGTCGTATCACTTGACGCTGCGCGCACATCAAATGTATGATCAAACTGGTATTACAAAGAGATATTCGGTCACCGACGATATGTACGAAGCGATGTTGTAATTACGGCACTGTAATTGGTCAAATAGGATTCATAGTTTTTGTTCAATCAATACTATTTGCATTGTGTAAAAGATGAAATAAATAGTCAAACAAACGTTTGAAGCTGTTTTTAAAAATATCGTCGAAGAATAATTTATATAATAAATAAATAATTATGATGCATTGTAATTTTAAAAAACAATCTCTTTCGTTTTTTCTTTAACTATTATAATTATAACATTGCTAAAAATTTGAGTAAGATGAGTTCAGGAAAACGCTTAACAATACAGATGGCGTTTTAGTTTGTTTTGTATCCATTGTGGTTGATTGGGTCACTAATGACAGTGTGATGATTCTAAAATCTAATATCTGGTTTACGTGATTGTTACCCCTTCAACACTCGCCTCTCCTCACTCAAACTATCCATATTCCACAAGTCCACACCGTTTTAGCAACCCTTTCTTAATTTAATCGACAGATGTACGTCATTAAACAAATATCAGACAAAGCTATTTTTTATTATATATAATGGAAAATATATGGAAGTATGGGGTAATTACAGGGCTCACGATGTGTCTTCGGCTGGCTTAAGTGATCACTTTATATATATAGTTTTGTTTTTATCTACGCTTGTATATTTAATTTCAATATACACTGTTTCCTGAAGAAGATACAATAAATATCGAAACGTGTAGAATAATTAATAAATAGTGGTTGAAACAAAGTATTTTGTCTAATTATTAATATAAAATGAGACCATCTAGTAGATTCTGCCAAAACGTTTTACGCATTTGACCGGAAACGCTGAGAATTTTACCCGCAAAATAAACTCACGTAAATAAATACGCTAAAAATTATGTTTTTTATTTAGTTAATTATTTCGTATATTGTGATATCGTGTGGCGTATGCGCATTAGTAATGAAACTGTGATCACAGTTTTCAATCACTGATATTATCGAATACCAATCACAATCACACCAGTGAATCAAGAGTAACATTGTTTCTCATCACTAGCAAGTAGAAAAGGCACATAAAAAGCGTGGTAATGTGGCTATGGTATTGACTTTATTGGAAAGATAATTTCATGCCATTAGTGTTTAAATATGATTTCGGGCGCCGCGGCTGCCTCGTACAAAGTGCAATCTGTAAGTCCAATATTCGACCACTTTTTGGAGCAGATGGGGACGTATATCGTCAATAACGCGACGTACGATTTATCAGCGTAGATAGACGACTTCACATGTCCCCACAGAAAATAATATCACCGGCTAGACAGTGTAGAACATGAGATCCGTGGATTCTTTTACCTTGAGCACACATACCCACCTCATTTTTGTCACATTCTGCCTTCATCCTAAACTAGGAAAAAAATATAATAATACCTGGAGGTGATAAATAAAAGATATTAGTCTTTAGTAAAAGCCAGACATCTAATCAAGAATAATATAAGATTACAAGAAATTAAACAAATCCAGACTACAAATCCTTATCTCGTCGGGTTGGGCGCGAGTTCGACGTTCTTCTTGCATGGGACACCAGACGTCTTGGCATCACATCACGTTTTGTCCCGCAGCATCAGATTCGTATACGTTATTTGTTGTAAATCACCGTGATAAAATTTGTCGCCTTCAGTGAGACGACTAACTGCAAGATAAATCCAAAGTTGCGATTGAAGTAAAAAACAGAGGTATGCACCAGTGGCAAAATGCCCAAAAGTTAAGCCCAAAGACTAAGTTTCAGAGGCAAAGCCCAGAGGAAAACGTCTTGTTTCCTGTAAAGAACATTTACCATGCGATTAGATTAACAAGTTAACATTAAATTATGCAATAGTGATTGAATATTAAAAAAATACTTACTCTCTAGGTAAGAGTGAATCACACACGGTTACATTTTCGTCTGACAGGTCTGACGACGGTTCGAAAACAAAACCATAGATTTCAACCGTTTTTATAAGCTCAGACACCGAATGTGATACCAACCTGAGGGTACCTATTTGTGAAATGTCAAGGTGCTTGACAAAAATAAGTGACGGGGCAATTGTGTACGCGACCCCCATTTATAACGTTCTAATATATATATAAAGCTTTTCTACACATGTGTCTGATTAATAGCATTTCCTCAGCTTTCATACTTATTTTGCTGTAATGTCCAGATCATTCTAAAGAGTTATAGTTTGTCCAGTTTCTACTGATAACGATGGGATTAATGGATTTCGGATACTGCCTGTGACATTTATTACGCTACATGGCGATACTGATTTACGAGAATGTAACTCTGTTTTCGTTTAAGGCCATTTTAAGGAATGAAATGTCGACGTGTAGCAATTTTTCACAAAAATAACAGATATAAATTTGTCTAACATATCTGTCATCATACGGGGTAACATTTTGTTACACAGTTGTAATTATCTTGTAAAATTTCATCAAAAGTTTATTTTCCATACATTACATATATATATATATATAAGCAATAGTGATAAGAAAAAATGCTACTCTGCTATATTTGATAATATCAGTGACTGAAATCTGTGACTGTGATCAGAGTTTCATTACTAATGCGCATACGCCGCACGATATCACAATACACGAAATAAATAACTAAATATAAATAAAAAATTAATATATATATATATATAATGTGAGTTTATTTATCGGGTCAAATGCGTAAAACGTTACGATTTATAACGTCATTCCTTCATGAATATTTTCATCTCATATGCACATGCGCGGAATCACGGTTCATAACCAAATATAAATAAAATAAATGAATCACGAATCACAATATTCCCAGATATTCAATCACAGATAGTGAGTTTGACTCAAAGGTATCAGTGATTGAATCACGGTTCGTGATTTTGAGCTCATCACTAATAAGCAATACTTACTTATCCAATAACAATCCCAAAATAAAATACGTCAATTATAATCTTTTGCCCGATTGAATCCTGCGAATCATTAGTGGTAAAGTAAGTCCTCCACACACGAACGAGTTCTGTTCCGAGAGTTCGTTCGCAAGTCGAACGAAGTTAACCCTGGCGTCTAGAATTTACTACAATAATCACGACAGTTCTTGCACATTACATCCGACATCGTGCAGAGCTGGGGTTAAAATTAATCGCACAGTAATTGAACAAAGTGTAGCTACATACATTATTTAAAAATATATATATTAACACCCTATCCCGAATCGTTTTGAGAGTTGTTTACTCTCGTTTCGATTCTTCAATATTACTTTTTTTTTTATTACATTCAGTTATTAACATCTTAATACCATCATGGGTTGGCTCCGGTATCATCGTACCAGAACCATGCCTATACAATTTGACGTAAGCCTCGTTATCACATTAAATTCAGAAGGCAGCCAGAGAGAAGCTATAGAAATCATGCACCCCCAAAAGGGGAAGGTAGACGTCACATTTACGTCACAGTCCGGCAGAAATTCACCCTGTCCAGGTCGCAAGAGGTGTGAGGGAGACCCAGTAGAATGCTTCGTTAGGTATCTTCCCAGCATCGTCCATCCCAGAAACCTCCAGCGGGAGACCCACACCCTAATAAATACCCGGAAATGTCCACACACATACTTGTTAAAGAAAACCACAAGTGACTACTGTAAACATACCGAAAGCGTGGGTTCCGCATGTCGCTAAGCAGCAACTGCCACTAAATTTGAAATTACAGTACAATTTTGAATTTTATTTATTTATTTATATTGTATTCGCGCCTTACGGGCTTTTACAAAATTAATTATTAAAAAAACATGTGCAGCTACACAAGAAGCATGGAATATATATAAAACAGAAATTGATCGAACTAATTTAAAATAAGAAGAAAACATTAAAAATGTAGGGTTAACACAGAATGGCTGAGTACCAAAATCAATTATACCTTTAACTCAGAACAGCATCAAAAACATCACTCTTGTATTTAAACATTGAACATCGGTACAGACCAAAATCGTTCGCAAGCCTGAGAAGTCTTCGCGTGGGTGCATTCCTATAATAATTTGTGTATGATGAATTTACACGGAACGGCGCCGACGACCTGGTACTTCGCGCGAGAATATGGTATACAATCAGTTCAGTTAAATTAAGAGCGTCCAGCATGCCATTTACTATTTACACGCTTATTTAAAGAATTAGACACAGACGTTGACAAGTTCGTAAATAGATACATATGTTGAAATAACACATTCGGTAAAGTAATGAAAAACTATACAATTTCACTCCTTTTAAGGCGCCCTTGAGGTGAAAGTTTTTACGAAAATGGCGCTATACAAATTATCCCATTGCCAAACTGACGTTACAACGTAGTGGGACTGTATATGTATATAGGTTAATGTCAAAAATCGTAAATGGCAATGGGTGAGCTATACTGCACGATGCACTGATTATTAATGGACAAAAAATATTCACGACAAAAACGACTCAGAGGCTGCCCAGAATCTTGATAAATAGACAAAATTGTCGGAGCAGTAGGAGTGACATGGCAAAAAATGACAGAGGACGGAAAGAATGGAAAAGTCAAGGGGAGTATCTTTATCCATCAGTTGACAGACAATCGCGGCTGATGCTGATAGTATTTATGTATAATGAGATATTATTTTGGGAAAACTCAGTTACTCCGAGACAAAAAACCTACAAGCATGGATTAATTCCACTTTGACTTTAATTACCAACTAAATTTATACGCTATACTTAAAAGATTATGAGAATGCGTACTTTTGTAGAATAGGTCGGTATGCAAATCTCACTATAAATTATCTAGGCGGGTTATGTTAATTTTGTAAATTTTAGGCAGATGTTAACATAATTAGTTTGGTTGGTAGCTAGCACCAATATTAATCAGAATGATATAAATTAACGTCCGTCATTAAATAATCAAGATATGACGTAAATTATTGTAAATTAAATCTGATGTTGTAACATTTTACATGCTATATCTAAAACGTGTGATAATTTAATTCCCGAAACGCACCTTTCAAATATATACATACCGTGTGGACCAGTACACTGTTGGCTGACCATTTGGAGTGTCAAAAATTTGGAAAATCTAACATTATTTTGCTGGCGTGTCATACATATTCATTTATATATTTGTTTTATTCCTAATATCCATAACTTTATCTATCTTTACTTTTCTTTATTTCGTTGCCATTGTGTATTATTATTTGTAATTATTTTCATTCGTCGTTTTTCTCTCACCTATTATATATTAGTTGTCATTTTCAGAAACAAATACATTTGAATACAAATTAAATATATTAATTAGAAAGATAAACATATAAAATCAATTTTATCGAAAAATATTGTTGTTGCGCGCTACCGTGATTCGAACCTTTCCAAACCGGGGAAGGTGCATTATCCAACTATGCTACTGCGACATTATTTTTTTTTTGACGACAAATTTTCGAACCCATATGTTACACTTTTTCAAATTCATACATCTATCGTTCTACTATTTGAAAACCTTTCAGTAAACCGATAGCAGACGCCAGAATTAACAAATCAGCAAAAGAGCAAATGTATCTGTTTGAATAACACGAAAAATTTACGTACGGCACTAATCTAGGGTTAAGCGCAGGTTCTCATTGTGAAAATAGTCAAAAATCACTGGGACCCGGGTCAGGTGAATAGGCAAGATGATCAGGTAGATAACCGCTTTTTGGCCACAAAGTATAAATTTCAGTCGCCCATTATTTTACGCAAATGTGCACACGTAGACTTATGTTACCATCCCGGTAGCCAACTAACAACTGGCTCTATCAGATTGAAATTTATCCACGTATTGGTCAAACACGAATACTTATATTACAATAGATGGCGATGGTGTAGTGGTACTCGAAACAAGTCCACATATAAACATATATACAACTTTCAAAAAGACGATAAATATGGAGATTGAGGGGTGCGATAAAGTGATCACTTAAGCCAGCCGAAGACAGGTCGTGAGCCCTGTAATTACCCCATACTTCCATATATTTTCCATTAAATATAATAAAAAATAGCTTTGTCCCAAAGAGATATCTGATATTTATTTAGTTATAATATACGTTAATAGAGGCCATCACAGAGAACAAATTAAACAAAATAAAGAATATTGAAAATCCAGCATTGCGTTCTAAAGTATACTTTTTATGGGCAAATTTGAATGTAAACTGATACATTACATCAGAATGATGTATCGATTTCCTTTGTAAAGTTAATATGTGATACCTTTGCTCTAAACCAGGGGTCGCTAAACTTTTTGGTCCAAGGACCACACACTGACTGTAAATTAATCAGCCAATTTTATAAGAGTCTTCCACTGACACAGTTTGGTGAGTTGTATAAATTTGCTAGTGGTATTTTTTCCGCATTTGGAACTATTTATCTGTGTGAAAAAAACTTTCTCCAAAATTAAATATACTTGACCCTCCCCTGACAATGCTGTAACACAGGTCTACCGCCCCAATTAAACCTGCATATTTCCGTAAATACACGCAGCACAAAATTAATATTTTAACTTGCCTTAACCTTTCCCATACGGTGTTAAAATAATAACGCGCGCTCCAGTGCTGTAAACTGTACGTAGAGACTTCTGCGATTTTTAAGTGTGATAAAAATGAATATTTTACATTTAATACATTACATATATATATCAATTATTGTGAATAAATGCTAAGAATGAGAAAAAATATTGGTCATACGGAACGACAGAACAAAGACGCATAAGTCACGTCTAACTCAGTCAGCATACACTCTGCCACTAAATAAAGGCACCCCGCGCCCCGCGCACTATGCCTTACGCAACTCTCCGACGTACACATATTTAAACGTAAACATTTTTTATTGTTGCGTATGGTAAATACTCATATATTGTAATTATTTTAGCCTATACATAAACATAACGGAGGAATATCCAAAATGTAAACTCTGTATTTAGTATATTTACAGAGATAGTCACTCAGTAATGTCAACTCAGTTTACATCACCGGAGAGGAAAGGTTAAAAAATCATTTATGCTTAGAAATGACTAGTGATTTATAGGATTCACTTTATAACCTATGTGAAAGTAATTCTTTTTCAATTCATTCCCATGTAAAATTGCTATGTTAGAAAAAATAGAATTTGCTGTAAGACAGAAAAAGATCAAACATTAGTTTCACAGTGAAAAGAATAGCAAACATACGAATATAATTGTGTATCTTTCTCAGTAATTAAATGAAGAATAATAAGAAGTAATGTCGTATTGTATAGAACTTGAATGAATTTTTTTTTTCGTAGAAAGCAATCACTTTGTGGTTTGACATATTAATTAAAATAAAATATAATTACTTTGTATGAAACCAACACATCGGGATTTTTTCACCGCCCTCCAGAAGAATTTTATATTATCTTGGAAATTCACAGTCATTTTCGGCTGCTCTTTCCTTTCTTTCAAACCAGCTTTAACTTTTTTCTTACAAGCATTGTACAGATCTACTCGTGTCAAAGAATATATAAAATGTTGAAACAGGTTTTTCATAATTTTCCAACCATATTATTGAAAAATACCATTCTTTTAATAATAGCAGTCCTCCGTGAAAACGGTTTTGGCCTCCAGTTGGACAATTTAGAAGCCCTCAAGATAAAAAAAGGGTGTAAATAGTAGTACGCCAATTCTTAATAATCAAGGTAATATTAGGAATGTTTCCTTTCAAATCAATTTAATATCCATCAACACTGTATTTTTCCCCCTTTATGTTACGTCTATCTGTATATGTATTTTGTCTCTCTCTCTTTCGTATATAATTTATATTCTGTCTCCCTTGATGTTCTATCTAACTGTATATGTATTCTGTCTCTCTCTTTCACTTGTAATTATATATTCTATCTCCTTCTTTATGTATACATAAGTGCACTATTTTTGTATTTATGATTTATTTTAAATACGTCCTGACGAAGTTTAAGATAAGCGAAACCGATTGGCATATAATAAATTTCTTGGTTTCATACAAAGTGATTGTATTTTATTTAATCGAATAATATTTATATGTTACGAATTTTTTTTTTTTTCACTTTAAATGCTCAATATTTAGAGGAAATGTACGACATTAACTATTTTAAAGCCATTTAAGCTCGTAAAAGTATTTTTTCTCATTAAAAATGCTAAAAAAAATCTAATTACTTAACGATAACACGAGTTGACACCGTGGTTTCTTACGAATATTTTCTATCACGGTATGATAAAGGTTAAAACGTCTACAGATTCAAGTTAACTGAAGCATACTGAGTATCTTTTGGTAATCGACACGGGTAAACTGGATCCACAATTGCAAACCATTGTCAGCGGAAAAACACAGCTATATAAATCTCATTAATAATTATTATCACAGGGTAAAATTCTATGTTATAAGTATGGGTTTATTTATGTCAATGATTGTGTATTTTTTCTAGTAAAAAATGATTTGATTTTTATGTTGTTTTACTAAATAAATAAAGTCAGCGTGCAGGGCCGGATTTATATTACTCAAAAATGGTGTTTGAAATCTTAATTAATTAATAATTATCAAGGTTAAGTTAAGAAACCAGATATAAGTTTACACACTAATCTCCATATATAAAAGAATTACAAATCTTAATACAAATTAAATGTATTAATAAAAAAGATATACATATAAAATCAATTTTATCCCCCGACCTGGGGGACATGCATTAACCGATTATGCTATAGCACCACAGTGCATTGACGACAAATGTGCGAACCTATATGTTACACTTAAATTAATACACGTATAGTTCGATAACTTAAAAGCCATCTTCTTTATTTTTATCTCGGTAGTAACAACAATATTTTTCGATAAAATTGATTTTATATGCATATCTTTCTAATTAATACATTTTATTTGTATTGAAAACATCACAGACCTATGTTCTCCTTAATAAAAAGAATTACAAATCAATTATATTCTAAAAGAAAAGACATAATGTCTTAGGGCAATATATAGTTATTAAACACTAAGGGTTAGGTTAGGATTGTACTCCGTCGTATATCCGAATACTTTCATCTACCTCGTAAACCAAGGTGAATACATAAATATACGAACACGAATGATGAAGCGTCTCGAGTACGGTATATCATTCGTCACATGATTATTCTGACCTAATTCAAACAGAAATGCAATTTCTCCAAAGTGTGAAATCGCGACATGCAATAAGCGAGTCGGCCCCATCGTAATGAGGAACACCGAGACGAACGCGGAGAGACGGTATCAGCAAGGCGAGAATGCTGAATCGATTCAACCACAACTGTGATGTGTCTGCGGTCAGGTTCCGTAAGGCCGCAAAATGAGAAACACGTAATAACCACGTGACGTTGTAGAACTTTATGCAAGTCATGATCATACAAGTCAACATCGTTAAAAATCACCAACTAATCCATAATAACATTACGTTTCCCCGTCTACATGTGCGACTTTCTGGATGCCGGCTTCGGTTGCGGTAGTGTCATCTGTCATCTTTCTATGTCTATATGATAAGGGAGAAATCTTACCATACCATTGTCTTTCCACGATTCTTATGTCATTTTTGTTCGTTCAGACAGCTAACTTACAAAGATGGAATAATTTTAGTTGCATCGACATTTTATTTATGTGTGGTTTGTTTTGAGAAAGAGAGAGAGAGGATCATACCTTATCTGAGCCAACTTATGTTTTTTTTTTTTTTACCAATATGAAATTTATAATAAAAACTAATTTATCTTTGCGCTATTTCTTTAATGTGTATTTAGTTCATTTAAATTGAGGAAAGTAATTAACTAATTAACTCACCATCACGCCGTTTTTCTGCGGGGGTTAGGCAGAGAGGATAGAGCGCCAGCCACACTCTTCCGTCTTGACACACAGCTCTCGCCTCATCTACATTCATACATCTTCTAATACAAGCTCGCCCATTATTGAGGCTTCTAACAGAGCCATCCTCTAGAATCCGGTTTACCTGGTCAGGCCAAGTCTTCCGCGGATGTCCTCTATTTCTGGTGCCATCAACAATTGCATCATATATCTTCCTTACCATTCTCTCCTCATTCATCCGTTCCATATGACCAACCCACTTTAGTGATCCTTTCTTAATCTTACTAGAAGTAACACGTCAACAATGACGAGAAATTATTCTAAATACAAATTAAATGTACTAATTACAAAGATATACATATAAAATCAATTTTATCGAAAAATATTGTTGATGCTACCAGGATTCGAACCTGGATCTTTTCCAACCCGGGGAACGTGCATTATCCGATTATGCTATACCAACAAAGTGAATTGACGACAAATTTTCGAACCTATATGTTATACTTTTCAAATTCATACATCTATCGTTCCATTATTTGAAAGAGCCATCTACCTTATTTACTATTATTTATTATTATTTAAATACCTTTGAGTAAACCAATAGCAGACGCCAGAATTAACATTTTTTTTTTAATTTTGGACACAATGATACAACTTATATATTATTAAGGAGAACACATTCTTATTGTGAGGCTGTAATTATTCAGAATATAGGTCTGTGATATTTTAAATAAATACATTTAAAAATGTATTAAAAATATCACAGACCATCCGTTCTGAACAACTTCACAATAAGAATGTGTACTCCTTAATAAGAAATTATTCGATAAATGTTATTCTTATATCTTAAGAAAATACAGCAAATGGCTAAATAATTAACATTTTTTGACGCCATAACCGCACACTTTCACGTGACTAAATTGACAGCAGATCTAATATGTTTTATTTGATAGTTAGTAATAGATGTTTGTTTAACGTGACTGTGAAATAAGGACTGATAAATTATTTTAATAGATATTCATTAAATTCAATTGTTTGATCAACAAAATTTTAACGTAAATATTTAGATTTAGCTAAAGCTTCGTTGTGAGGGAACATCAATTTTCCTATGAATAAATCTCTTATTACTGAGTAATACATTATTAGATTACGCATATATATAGGTACATTATTAATAAATAAACATGATATGCTTAGGAGCCCGATGGGAGCGGAATTATCTTTTTCCCCTTGTTAAAGGCTTTCACGGGATATTAATTCTGATGTAGTCTGATGATATTGTTAAACGTTTAATAATAGAGTAGCATTACACCAGGGACTATTAGAGCCTCGTGTGGTGAGATACGAGGATGTGTACGTTAATTATTAACACCGTGGTATAGTTTTTCAATCACCGGTTTAACGTTTAATTAAATGAAAGAAAAAAAAAAAATTTAATACAAATTAAATGTATTAATTAGAAAGATATACATTGTTGTTGCTACCGAGATTCGAACCTGGATCGCTTCCAATCCGGGAAACGTGCATTAACCGATTATGCTATAGCACTACAGTGCATTGACGACATTTCGAACCTATACGTAATACTTTTCAAATTAATACATCTATTTAACTCATTGCATTAGAAGGGAAAGTACATTATAGTCCCAACATCTAAACAGAGTGTAACAGACGTAATTCACAATACTTTATGAGTGGATACCTGACTATGTTACGAGTCAAAAATCATGTCGGAGATATAAATAAGCATTACAAAAAAAATATATAATTTTGCGATTATTTCGATTAATCGAAATATTTTATTGATTCCAAATTATATATTGAATACAAAAAATCAAAGGTCATCTAATTTCGAGCGGCTATACTATTTTTTCTTAGATGATTTATGAAGCAAAGATATAGATTAATAATGGAACAATTTCGCAAATATTAATTTCGAAGTACGTAGACTGCAAGCTTAACACGATTTTATAAAAATTTCCAACAATAATATCTACCGTAACAGTGCAGATTGTGGACTAGGTCTCTGTTACACCCTGTATATTTAATAGGTTCATTTTTAATTGTTCTCACTGTTCAAAGTATACTGTAATTTCAGAAAACATTCAAATGCTTCAATTATTGTTTCACATTCTTTGTGATTTTTGTTTTAATTGTACAACTTATATCATTTAGGAGAACACATTCTTATTGTGAAGTTGTAATTATTCAGAACACATAGGTCTGTGATATTTGAAATATATATATTTCTATAAAAATTGATTTTATATGTATATCTTTCTAATTAATATATTTACCTTATAAAATAAAATAAATAGTCACCAACGGGACTCGAATCCGGATTCATTCTATCACCGGCACCAATTAAGCTGAAATGACCAGGGGCGTTCACTTTATACATAAAAAAAAACCATACATAAATGTGATTATTGCCAAATAAATATATATTAGATATATTATATATTAAGTATCTATAAAAGTCCAGTAATTAATAGTTTGAATGTTAAAATTTTAACTATAACCATCTAGCAGAAAAATATAGATTTAGAAATGACAAATAAAGCTGCGCTTCTGTTTTGCATATTTTTGCGCTAAATCTACCCCAGACGTATACAAACCAAATGGAATACTTAAGTCTCCCGCTCCGTGCGGTGTTCTGAATACACGTCTTCGCTTGAGCAGACGTGTTGCAATACACCTTATTTGATGCTGACTTCAATATGTATGCGTTGCAATACATTTTAAAAGTGGTATCATTTTATTTTGCTGCTGCGAGAACCGGAGCATGGAACCGGAGCATGCGGAGGTGAAAGATTGAAGAGGCCAATGTTCGATATGGGTTGCACGGTCATATTTTTAACCTTTCACTTAATAACCCGAAGAATTGCGCAAAAATACTGGAAATTTTAATATTGTTGAAAAACGGAAATCAATTAATTTTTACACAAATCTGCTTCCCCAAGAGTGTTATTATATTTCAATCAGATGAATATACAACCGTTTGTGACAAAACAGCCCATCACACTTTTACAGCATCGATATTAGCAGCATAACCTAACTCCATGCCTAGGGCACGTCATGTATGGAATAACAAGGTATCTGTATGTAATTTACATCAAATTGATATAATGAGCAAAGATTACAAAAATTAATTTTTCGATTTCTTCGGCGGAGTTTAGTTCGTCGCCAATGAGGCGAAATTATTACAAAAACGTGACTTTATAATTTAGAATAATGAAGTAAACTAATTTCTGATTTCGGACACAGTATATAACATACATATAACTTTAAAAATTTTAATTAGTTGAGAAAATAAAACACAACGTTGTTTACTTCACACAACACTTTAATTAAAATTAAAACGTAAAAATATTTCAAAATTTTTGTGATTAAGTCCATTGTAGCGTATGGCCGCTGTAAGAATGCGGCTGGGATTTCTGCCACGCGCATATGGCTGATCAGTTGACAAGACTAAAAAGCGATCAGATACAAAAAAATAGTCAGACTCGCTTGCAAGCCAATGAGTAAATAATATAAATTAATGCTGATTGCCTGTAGATAATTTCTTACACCGGCCATACTCTACAATGGACAAAAATATTATCATTCATACATTTTATTTGTACTTAATTTAATTAGTTGTTCTAATAAATAATATTAAAATTTCTACTAAAATATATCTTTTTTTTTTGTTATCTTCAAAACCATTAAAAATTTTGACACGTTTGTAAAGCAGTTTAAAAAGAAAATCCTAATCAGAATTTCAATATAAAAATAGTCGATTTTTAAAATGTTAGACGATACCTTGTTACTATATTAATGAGACATCTATTCACATCACTGATAAGGAGCCAAGCCACAACCGTGGAAATGGCGAGAGGATCTTCGACTACATTGTAAATGGTCCATAGAAGATATTTTACTTCTTCTTCTTTCATTACATTACATCTTCATATAGGGATTTCACCACATATTTCTAACACGTCACATAAACTTGTAATGTTTTCTAGCTAAATCACCCCCACAGGAGGCTGAAATCACGATAAATTCCTATACTAAAATAACACTTAAGTGTGTGAAAAATTACAACCATAGTCTTGCATATTTTTCAAGAAAGGTGCAGTTCTGGCTCCACGAAATGGGGAGAAATCACACCCAAGAACTTTTAAAAGTCCAAAATTGAGATAAAAAGTACCAATATATTGAAAATTGCATTTTCTTGTTTTCTCTGTAGTTGTGTTAGTATATTATTTAACTGAACTTTTTTAAATCTATTTATTATATATTGAGTATTACAATTTTACGTGAGTTCACTTCATATTTGTATATTATTTACTCTTACTTCACTTACTCTTTTTTATTTTTGATACATTAAACATTGCATTTACTTCAAGTTTTACGTTGTATTTATATGTAATCTAATTGCATCTTGTTTTACTCTTTATATATATATATTTTTGTACATTGAACAATACTACTATACCGGAAAAACACTGTTTGCTATAATACAGTAAAATACTAGTGCGGCAGGCAAGATGCCGAAATATATGTCTTACTTCGCTGGCAATGTTATCCGATTATAACACACTGTACTATGAAGCAAAAATAAATTATTATTATTATCTCATTACATTGCGCTACGTACGATGTTGTATATAGCTAAGATACTAATTGCTCGGTCTAGACTAGACGTTAGGAGCACGCGTGTCGACGTGGCCGCTCTGCGGCAAACATTCTCCGCCGATGGCTTTCTACTGTAGATATATATTTAAAAATGTAGTTGGTAATTCCCCAGACCGCAACGGAAAAACTGAACACGCCAGGAAGTGTGCGATAATAGGCTGGAGCTGTTAACTCCGAGTTCGCGTCACCGCCGACAGACGGCGTGATCGGGATAATTATTACCGGCGTTCATCCGAATAATCCTATTTAAGGCAACACAGCCACCGGTGATTCGGCCGTGATCTTCTCTAATCCTCTTCCCGATTCAACACTCTCGATCTGCCGGATCTAGATATGATGACTCGAGGCTGATTGACAACACAACAGCCGGTAATTCAATAGTACTCGTAATCTCAGCCAAGGAGCAATTAGCCGTCTTCTCGTAGAATTGAAATATTGATTGATATATGATGGCTCAATCTTCTCTCCATCCGTGCGCGTGCGGATGCTCCATTAGGTGTAGTATACCAATCTGACCCTCCCCCCTCTCCCTTTACCATTACCACAGAGCACGACTTTTTCTGTGTGTGATCGATGAACATGTGAACTTTCAAGAAGTGATGTCCCGATCGTCACACTGGCTTGAATTATTGTTGTGTATTCAGTTTCTCGCAGTGCGTGCCGAAGATTTATCGAAGAAGTTGCCTGAAGTTCAGGAGAGCTGCGAGTACAGGAAGAAAATCCAGGTAAGTCGTGCTTGCTGGTTGGTTCTTGAGCCCTTATTGTTCTATCCTTACAACAAATTCCTACCACCCTTCCTACATCCCTTGTGTAAACACTAGGGTATTTATACCATTTAATATAGGGGTGTTTAACAGTGAGTCTGATACTATATCATTTTAAAAATGAATCCAATGTTAGGATTTTTCCCTTATATGTTGTTTAAAGGGATGACATTCAGCGCCGCCGCTTGTACATCTTACTGTAGATTTATACCCTTTTTTTGAAACCTACTTTTGTGATCAGTCACATTTTTCAATCGCTGACTTCTCACGGAGTACCAATCACGTCACACAGTGAGTCAAGAATAGCAATTTATCTCTTCACTAGAATCAACCTTAACCTCACACTCAGTAGCGATAAAACGTAAGAATCTATTTACCCTTCCGTACATAGACACCAATGAAATACATACATACTAATCACGTTGTAGCCAAGAGGCATAAAAAAGTTTCAGACAGATGGGTAGACTCGGTAATCGGGTGCCGCAGACTCCAGCGAGATGGGAAAAATGCCCAAAGTAATTTGGTGTGTAATGTATTACATCGGGCTTCAGATGAGAGGCAATGAAGAAGATAGATCAATTAAAACTTTCTCACAGCTCTCCGAGCACACTGACATGCGTAATAAATATAAACCGCGTTTCATGTCAAAGCCGTCCTCGTAAATCATTATATCTTGGGAAGCTACAAAAATCTTAAAATCTAATGCCGAAAAATCAATATTGATCCGAGTACATGTATACCATCTTCTTCCACTTCTTATTTTTCATTATTTCTCCACAAGTGTCCGTACTGGGTCGCCCTAACAGCTGACTAAGGTCTCGTCAGCCAAATATAGGATAAGCCAATAGTTTTTGCACTTTTGAAAATTCAATATAAAAAAAACTACAGATCGTATAATAATTAGTGTCCGACCGAAGGTTCAATCGTACTTAGAAATTAGCAATATTTGAATATGTCCAAGAACACACAATTACTGGATTTTCACCTACAAAGGCACTGTAATTAAAGAAATAATAAATACCTCATAGAGACGAAGTTATTTTTTATTATATTTTTAATGGATAATATATGGAAGTATGGGTAATTACAAGCCTTACGCCCGTCTTCGGCTGGCTTAAGTGATCACTTTATATAAATATATCGTTCACCATTCTCACCCATTAATCTCCATATTTATCAAACTTATTAAATTATGTTAATATGTGGACTCGCTTCGAGTGCCACTACACTGTCGCCATCTATGGACTAAATTTGATAATTCATTTTCCTGAAACAGCATATGTCACGATGAGAATCTAATTTTTCTTTTTTTTTTGAAGACTAATCGTTAGTTCTGTAATTACCCATACTTCCATATATCTTCGGTTCTATGAGATATCTATTATTTCTTTAATAACAGTACTTAGAAATCTTAAAACACTGACTAGAAAGTATACATAGCGGTGCAAATTCTACACTGTTACATAGTTTTCTGCTTTATGGTGTTGATAATAATTATAAATATATCCATTAAATAAATAAAATTAGTGTTACAGAAATGATGTAATGAATTTAATATCATTTGTGCGTTTCCGGTACTTTTCGGCGGCTTCGGTCAAATCTTCGGCAGCTTTTAGCCGAAGCCGAAGCTACGATCGGACTTAAATTATAATGAATGTTTATTTCACTGAAAGAGCAAAACTGGGAAAATCGTGTCTTAAAAATAATGCCGTCTAAATGTCCACCATTTTATCTTTATTACTTATTCGTGTTCCTGTAGTGTCCTTATTATTTCTATTATTTTGCCTGTTTATGTATCGCTTAAGTACGCTGATTTATTGTAAATACATTTGAATTTGATATAAATAAAGTTAATTATGCAACCTTAAGGGACGCTAGAAGTTTTAAATTGTCACTTTTGGATCATAGCTACTCACTCATTATTTTATACATTTGTAGCTGGTCAGTGGGGAAGTTGCCAATTTGGTGGTAATAATGTTACCGGTGTGGCAACAGTCTCAAGGACGCCGAATAGTTGGCTCAGGTTGACAACTAACTTAATCAATTACTATGACTCCAAACATCAGAAGGAATTTAGCTTAAGTAAACATCAAGAATGTGTAACAGAAATACCTCGTACCTTGGGTCTCGTTTATATGTTTATTTAGTCGTTCCAAATTTGTTTAATACAAGTAGATTAGAAACTAAATGGCAGTAAGTACAAATCAACATTGATAAATGTTGCTAACCTGCTCGAGCTACGACTACGCGAGCTACCGTCTCACCCCGCCACGTTCCCTTTCCATCAGACTGTCGCGACTATGTCAAATTCGCCATGCGGGCCAAAGATGGCGTTGCCTATCCGCCACATATCTATTTAAGTTTAATTATTTAACTGTCTTTTTTCTTCTAGCAACATGCCTAAAGTACGAAAGAATTATTTTCTTACAAGTTATGGAGAGCTTTTTCTTAGCACGGATTTCCTGATCAATAGAAAAATTTGCCGATCTGCATCATTCCCCAGCAGCACAATTCTGTTGCTATTGCAGGCCGTCCATGTCTCCAAGCCAAAAGTGTGGATCGATATTAATTTGGTTGTTTTCTTGAAGTAACTATCCTTCTGTGTAAGTGAATTCGCAACAACTTAGATTCGTCGTCGAACTACCTGTCCACAGTCACCGGTGTTCGTAATCAGCACGCCCAAATAAACTGCCTCTTGAAGTGCCTACATCGCATCCTGACGCATTAGTACGGTCAATATTTTTATTTTAAAACGGATAACGTGTTAATAAATAATATTTTAAAAATGCAATGTTTGATAATCTGGGAACAATCCCATTAATGGCGTATATATTTCTCTCGCTGTGGAAGCGGATAGAGGACATTATTTCTAGATTATATTCTTAAATTAATTTTTACTATTAATATATTTATCAAATTTACGAAATACATTGTGGGCCTAGGTTTACTTACCAAAATTCATAATGGAATAGTTTCTCAGTTCAAAAATTCCCTTTGTAACTTAGACCAACGAATGGAAAAATCAACCGATAAGCTTTCAGGGGCTTGGATATCGAATTGTGGTTGAAAACACTCGGAAACTCAATTTCGTGGAATAAATCACACAAACTCCGCGAAGCCATTGTGTTGTATAGCATTTAATAACGTTACTGTAAAATACGGTACATTCTTACTTACTAAAATAATTCACCACAAAAATGGAACTGAAACTTCGCGTAGAAACAAGTGTGACGTACAAGGCGTAGCTAAGGAGGTTTAGGGGGGTATATGTCCCCGGGCGTCAGATTAGGGGAGGCAACAAAACGGGATATTTAATTGATCAACCGCGTCATTTGGATAGTTTGTCCCCGGACGCCAAATATCTCTGGTGACGTTATAATATACATACGTCTAATACATAAAAAAACAGGCGGTCAACGTAAGCATCTGAAGATACACTTGCTGACGATCTCACGTAAGCATCTGAAGATACACTTGCTGACGATCTCACGTAAGCATCTGAAGATATACTTGCTGACGATCTCACGTAAGCATCCGGTAATCAGTTAGAAAGATGAAAATTCACGACTGGTTTCATTAATAGACATGATTAGGAGAACACATTCTTATTGTGAAGTTGTAATTATGATGTGATATTTTAAATATGAATGAATTAAATATATTAATTAGAAAGATATACATATAAAATCAATTTTATCGAAAAATATTGTTGTTGCGCCACCGGGATTCGAACCTGGATCTCTTTCCTATCCGGGGAAGGTGCATTATTCCACTATGCTACAATATTTTTCGATAAAATTGATTTTATATGTATATCTTTCTAATTAATATATTTAATTCTTATTATAATAGACATGATGTCTACTAATGAAACCAGTCAACACAATTAATGTGCGGTGCAAATTATTAAATTTTTTTACGTAAGCTAAACATTGTATTACACACACAGGGGTGCATCCCTCTCATCATCAGGTGTACCTAAATAATAACATAAATGATCATTTTAGTACAAATTAAATGCATCAATTAGATAAACTCAATTAATTCAGGATCCAGGATAAATTGGATAAAGCCAGGATCTCTTCCTATCCGGGGAAGTGCTATTGAATAGGTAGAGATCCTGGTTCAAATATCGGTGGCAGCTAAAATATTTTTTATATTTTTATATTTCGGAGTAGTATTCGTAGGCCCTAATTGCGTTGGTTGGATGGCATTACGCAGGATACGCGCACTCCGCGTGAACTGAACAAGGACAGCGGAGGAAGGATAGGAGTGGCGACAGTTAGGTAATGGGGTCACGGCCCACGCAGGATTGTTGCGCCACTGATCATGATACTTCTAATACGCACATAGAATTTTTTCTCTCATGTATGTCGCTATTTACCCTGAATTTTAATTCTAAGCAATTACGTAATAAATTTGAGTATCTGTGTTCATATACTTATTGATCTTTATTAATAATAATACAAAAACTTTGTTAATACCACTGTTTATTGATAAATAAACATTTTACAACACCAATGACCCCTTCTTCAGGATACAATGTATACTAAAATTAAAAATGTAACTATAGACAAAAACAAAACTATAAATATGAGTGGTAGGCAATTAATTAGGAACTAATATGAAAACAAATTTAAAAGGAAACTATTTGCAAAAAGCATTTGGTTATAAATAGTGTTTTTTAGAGGTATATAACTTTAAAATAAAATAAAACACATAAAAATCGTATTGGCGTTATTGGAAAGATAATTTTAAATAAATATCAGATATCTCATAGAGACGAAGCTATTTTATTATATTTTTAAAGGGGTAATTACAGGGCTTACGACCTGTCTTCGGCTGGCCTAAGTGATCACTTTATATATATATATATATGTGTAACGTCATTTCAGTCTAGATGGTCCTGCTTTATTTAGTAATTAGTAGTACAACAAATAAATCGCGGCGTTTCCCGACAGACGACCGGCCCAACAGCTCGAACGTGCGTCACAAACGTCTGACCATCTGCCGAGATCCGTGTGTGTGCCGTGTGCGTACATCGGCGGGGATCCTCGGCGCGTGCCTCGTATAATTAAATACTTCACGGCCGAATTGACGAACGACTAATGTTCTCGGGTGAGTTCTCAATTAGACCTAGAGGAGTATTCAACAAGATGGATGATAGATGAACACGAAGGTACCTACCTACCTACCTACCTTGCGCGAGAAAAATTATTATTCTCAAATCGACTTGTTAATTTGGCAACGTATATATTGCGCGTTTGCGTGCAATTACTACAGAAGTAAACACGATTGTATTTAAAAGGATAATAACTCTATTTTGTTTTGTGAGTAGAATACAATAGCCAGTTTTACATATATTCTGTATGGCGAAAGTATTTTAATACCTTACTACGGCGTATTGCGTATTAATTACGTGACTTATTGAGAAATCAATACTAATAATTTTTTTTTTTTTCTTAAGAATCCAACAACAATTAGATATTGAATTTGTACAAGTAAATAATGTTTTTTGTTTTAGAGATATAGAACTTTAAAATGAAATAAAAATCGTGGTAATGGCTATGGTATTCGCTTTATTTGAAAGATAATTTTATGCCATTAGTGTTTAAATTTGATTTCGCGCATATTTTTACACATATCTAAGACACAGAAATGTAAATGAGAGAAGAAGACAGAAAGGAAGGCATAGACAAAAATACAATGTAAGCGAAAGCAGACATTTACAGACAACTTCTGAAGGTATCCCGGCGAGATTTAGGGAGATGGTGGAAGTTTTTTTTCGAAATCAGATGTAGACAGTAATTTTCCTCTTATTTTCAACGTCAAGTGTGTAAAATTTCATCAAGAAGTACCAAAATTCTGCTTTACTGGGTGGGAAAAGGAAATGGGGAATGTTTTGTAAGTCAAGTGTACAAAATTTCATTAGACTCTGAACTCTAGAACTGTAGATTAGAACAGACCTCTTCTTTACATATACAGTAATACCCCGACTTACGCGAACGCGAAGTTACGCGGTTCGTTTGGCGAGACTGCCGCTAGACGTTGACTGATATCGCTCACGTGGTAGAAGAAGTTGTTAATCTTGGCAAGCAATTAGATTTGGAAGTCAATGCTAACGATGTCAACGAGCTGTTGGATTCACTTATTGCATTATTCGAATTTTACATTTTTATGGTATACGGCGTGGAATCGTAGTCCCTGAAGGCATGTTGCACATACCACGAACGACGAAATCCACGAATGTGTCCATTCTGCAAGGACTGAAGATTAAGGATAGATTCTTAACCAATTTAGGTTTTTACTAACAAATTTTTTTTTTAAAGGAATACCATGTATAATTGACTACAAACTCTTAAGATCGGTGTACAGATTTTACATGTTCTTAGCTCCGAAACTGTACAACACATTCAGTACCAACTGCAAATCGTTCAATTCCAATAAGATTACCCAAATATGGACCCAATATATGATCTAATCGGGTAGAGGGCAATTAGAAGCATGGCTATCCAACATCCTAACATAATCATTATACAGTACCTACACTAGTTCTACAACACTCCCATTACCTCTTTATTTAAAAAAATAGTTTTATTTTCTTCTTTTTTTCTGTCGAATCTTTATCTTAAATAACACCACAACAGCACGAAAAAAAACTGGCTACTTTAACACAGACTTCAGTCTATCAAAGTAGCCAGGACAACGCTGTATATATCAGAGGAGGAATCTACTCCATCCCACACAATAAACTACGACTATTTAATTGCAATATAATTGTATCTCATGTTTATCATATTATATTATTATATATTCACCTCTGTATGTTAATAAAGTCTAAATAAATAAAAATTTGCCTGAGACGAATCCTTCATTTTATTTGCACCTTGCGAGAAGGGAAGATAGTTTAGAGAAGCTTTTTGTGGTGGGCCACGTCGAACAACTAAGAAGATCCCCCACTCCACCCCTGTTGGACTGACCATGTGAAAAAATTAACAGAAACATCGATTGTTACAACCCTAAGATCCGACATGGATTTTGATTTCGAATTACGTCATAAAAATGTGTTTAAAAGTAAAGAAAGCGCAGGTGTCTTCTGTCCTAAGGTTCTTATATCCTTTACCAATCACCCTGTATGTATAATGTCCCATTGAACATATCTAGGGGGGACCCAAACCATCAAGAGTACCGCACTGCGTGCCACAATTCTTGACGAAAACGTGCAATACGTCATTATGTTCTGGATTGAGAAGGGTGAACTTGCATATCAAAACCAAAATGTATACTGTCATTGCCGGCATTGGCGCAGTAGCGAGTAAAAATAATGGCCCTCAATGCAAAATGTAAGGGGCCTCTGGATATATTATGTATAAGAATATTATGTACTGTACGGTTTTATTCTTTAAACACAGACATGTGTGCATAAGGGAGAGGGGTTAAAAACATTAGTTGCAGGACGAGCGACATTCTACAAACATTATTTGCGGAAACATAAATCCGATAGTTTATGACACATTTACGCAACAGTAAACGTATTTACTCTTCGAAAATTAAATCTTTGTGTAAACAAGACGTATTTGTTACATTAATGCATATTACATTGTCAGCGATTAAATTTTCGTTCCAATCGGGTCATATATTTAAAAAACGTCGCGGAGCTATTTGATTGCGTAAGTGGTACAATAATGAAACAAGGAATTTCCGTTGGTTCATGTATATTGTATATATATATATTTGGTATTCTGTGGATAAACAGTAAGAAGAAAATTAGTCTCGTCTCCTCCAATAAAATGGTCACGACCAAGATACCAGCAAGTTAGTCCTATTTTCACAGTACAAGCGTTGAGATTAGTTTGAGAATAGTGAGAATGTACGCATCTCTATATAAAAAAATTGTTTTAACGGCAATTTTCGTTTTGTAACGATGGTCTATATACACTACTGCATAGAGCAATAATGCTTTTACTTGAGAAAATAAAAAAAATCCAATTCTTGCTGTTTTGAATTTGACAATTTATTAGTCCATATCAGCGCTGAGAAAAGTATCGATAACAATTGTAATGAAAGGTGACCTTTTGGACCCCGTATCTAACGTGGGCCCTGGGCTGGCGGATGGAACTTGGTCCCCCCGGAAGGGAATAAAAGTGGGCTCAGTACAAAAAAATCAGTTCAAGGTTTATTTTGGCTCGTTTTGCATAACTAGCATGAGATTCGAATCTTAATGTGGTCATTAACACGAAAGAAACTACACACTGTACACTGAACATTCGTTTAGGTTAATGGGCTCGGTCGTTACAGATGCCATCTGATCAACATGTTCGGAAAATAATCGCGATTAAATTCTAGACCTCGACTATTAATCGGACCCTCCGACTGCTACATTTACGAATTGGTGACAACTGATCCAAATGTTTGATTAAACTGCTTCACTAAATTTTCATATTCAAATATAAAATCAAAGAATGTTCTCGAATGTTAGATAACCACAAGACAAAAATCGAACGCGGCTTTCAGGCCTTAATTCAATTTTGTAAAAATATACATTGATGAACATTTTTACTATATTTCATATGTCTCATTTTACACCTACACTAGCAACACCACACAATCTTCACGATATAATGTAGGATTTGATTCTAACATTCTACACGTGATGAAAAATTTAATAACCGAAATTAACTTTATTTATTTATATTACATTTACTTAATTGACGGAAACAATAAAAATAAAAATTTATAGAAGTACATAATATTAACTTTAGCGTAGTATATATGTAAATATGAACATAAAAAGATAAAATAAAATAAAAAAGATCCATAAATTAACAGAAATGTATTTATTGAAATTAAGCAAAAAATATTTTTTTGGTTTAACACAGAAACACCACGCTTATATTCAAGCATTGAATATCGGAATATACAAGACCAAAATCGTTAAAATGTTTAAAATCAGTTCGTAATAAAAATACTACACTGACTTAATTTTTTTTCAATATAAAATAGTAACATTAATCACTGTTATAAAAAGACGATTAAATTTATAATAAAATATCAGTAAGTAATAACAATAATAATAATACCACCGCAATTTTATTATTTATCTTGTCAACAAAATTTTACTGATTAAAATGTACTGAAGATATGTACTTACAATTCAATAAAAAAAATACTAACCAAATAGACAATATTATTGGAGTAGTGGGAGTGACATGGCAAAGATTGACAGAGGACCGAAGAAATTAGTGGATTTACAATATCTGATGATGATTATGATGCAATACTTTGATAAATTACTTTTATATATTGACAATTATAACATGGTTTATACACATTATATATACTACAGAAAATAGCTCTGTAAATAAAAAAACCCATTTAAAAATATACATATAAATAATAATTCTGACATTATTTTGGGCACAGCCGAGAACCCTGCGGTACTCCCAATGTAAAATATGTATAAACATGTGGCACTAAAACAAATTACGATAAAGTAACTGGCCTGGCAGTAGCGTTTTCGCCCGCAAGTAAACAAATACAAGTTCGGAAAATAAACTACGAACTCATCCAATATGGAGTAGCTGCTCTTGTTTTGAATACGTTGACAGAAGTAATCAATATTCATCAACAGACGTGTACACCACAAGGAAAGAATAATATTTACAAGTAGTGGAACGTCATACTGAAGAAATATTTGTGTATTTTAAAAAATACAGTTGAATAAGAAAAACTAAGATGAACTAACAAGAAGACCTTCGAGAGATTTAGTAAGTCTGCAGCACTACATAACCATCATATTACGTTTGGATCAAATATTTTAAACAAAATACTATAATATTTTAAATGTATTAATTAGAAAGATATTACATGCAAAATCAATTTTATCGAAAAATATTGTTGTTGCGCTACCGGGATTCGAACCTGGATCTCTTTCCAATCCGGGGAAGGGTGCATTAACCGACTATACTACAGCAGACAGTACTTTTGACGACAAATTTTCAAACTTATATGTTACACATTTCAAATTAATACATCTATCGTTCCATTATTTGAAGATTTATTATTATCAACAATAAATTTACAATA
Source organism: Eubasilissa splendida (assembly GCA_031772225.1). Taxonomy (NCBI): domain Eukaryota; kingdom Metazoa; phylum Arthropoda; class Insecta; order Trichoptera; family Phryganeidae; genus Eubasilissa; species Eubasilissa splendida. Next base: position 14,101,176 of record CM062867.1, read on the forward strand.
AGAAAGAAGAAACAAATAAAAGGTGTCGGCTACAAAATATGATTATGAAAATATATAAGGATAAGGATAATTGTAAGGATTCACCTTTTTCGCGCATTCACAGGATGGTCACTCATTGGTGTTGGGTCTGAAGTCTTGACTCTGCATGTATTGTTGTATGACTCATATTGAAGGGGTGACCATGCTATGAACATACGCTCAGTCTGAATTTTTAAGCCAGAATTTTATTGCGCATTTGAACTTAAATTAATATTAAATTTTATGTGGGTACCTAAGTAATAATTAGTTGATTTCTTGACGTTTCATTTGATGTTGGATATAAGTATTAAATTTGTGATGTTTCATTAATATGGAAGACGATCCAAAAGATAGCAATAATGGCGAGCTCGATAAAGTAACGACATCCAACCGAGTGCGTAGAAAAAATGTTTATAGAATGTTGAATCGTCACGCGCAAGACATATGGAAATAGTCGTACGAATAGGGTTTAAACACAAGTTTTGAAATAATAATATAATTTTACGTAGTTCGTCACATACCTTAAAACCTTCTGTACCATGAAAATAATATATTTAACAAACATCAAAAATTGTTACTTCGCCAACTACAAAACATAATTAAACACATTTAAATACGAAGTGTCCCAGAGACAGTAATTCAAATGAAGCCTACGGTTAGTGGTCATCACAAGAATTACATTCGAACTTTTGTGATTTTCAGCAAAAAATGTATTATTGTAAGTTGCTCATGTGGTAGTCACATTATCATAGCATACGTGTGCAAAATTTCACTACAATAGGTTGAGTATTTATGGCACAGCATTCATTTCTATGAATACAGGTTGCAAATTTCAGTAAAATCATAAAAGTTCGAATAATTTCTAAACCGTTGAATTTCGGACAACCCTATTTGACGCTCAGTAGGTTGCTGGTGACCGTAGGCTTCATAAATACTATGTACTGTATCTTGAACAGCATCTTTGTGGGTTTTGAAAATTCTATAGATTATTATTTTTTTATTTATTTGATATTTTTATCATTATTAAAATGACATGTTTTTTTTTCGCTTATCTCTCCAAAAAAGAGACTAGCTCTTATGCTTGGAGAGGGAGTTACACTATAATAATTTTATACATTTGTAGTCTATAATTATTTATTGTCTATTTGTGTGCTTTTGAAGTGTTTTATAATATTATTTATTTTTTAATTATGTGGTTCTGAAGTGTTCATTTAATTTCTTTCTAAAATTGCTTCTCCCTAAGTATATAAAATTTTGCTGATAGTGTTTGGTGTCACATTTAGGGCTTTTAAAGTTATTTTTAAACCTTAATGATGTGCATGTTTCAAATTATACAGTGTTATTTTCTTTAAGTAATTGATTAATTGAGATTTTTTTTTTGTAAATGTTTTCGATGTTCTAAAAAGTTGGATCTTTTTTAAAAATATAACTTTGATGATTGTTCTCTGTATTATTTTTACCGAGTTTATTATATTATTGTATGCTCCTCACCACCCAATTATTCCATACTGGAGTAGTGAGTGAACGATAGCAAAATATAATAAAGCATATTTGAAAAATTCAAATATTCAACATGGTACGACTAGAATTTAGATTAAAACAATCTCTGAATAAAGAAAAATAAATCAATTTATCTCGTCGGAAAATCCAGTAGTAAAACCGAGTACTGAAGCCAAGAACAGAGATAAACATTCCAACGTTGAATTTTAAAACGGATTAAAACATGTAGAGACTAAAAGAGAGGTAGATTATGACTCACGATAGCCGCTTTTCTATTCGCAGATACAGAATTTAAAAAACCGCGATAACCCGGCCAGTTGGAGCTGGCTTTGTTCGAACGTTGCCGGCAGCCCGGCGAGAGGGGCGAGGGGGAAAAGTTTTCACCGGCTGGCAATAAAACAACCTTTTTATATTAATCCGATACGACGAAGCAGGCCTTTAGTGTTACAAGTCAATGTTATCCAGATTTAGAAAGAACACGGCGCGGAATAGGAGAGGAGGAAATGGATAATGCGCCCTATCTGGAATCCAATCGCGAATTAACGAATCAGAATAAAACAGCTTTTCGGTTGGGCTTGATTAAGGGAACAAAATAAAAAATTAACTTTTTATCTTATTATTCTTTTTTAATTATTCTTATTTCCATCTGTTTAGACTCCGCCAGAAAATAAACAATTTCTTTATGTGCGGCTGAGACATCTAAATTAAATCCTTTTAAAAATAGAGGCGGACCCGTTTATTTATTTAACAGTACAAAACAAACGAGAAATTCATTAAAATGGGCAAATTATAGCAAAAAAATTCATTTTATTTTAAAGGATTTTTTATTCTTCTGTGTGAGCTAAATAAAGAGAGTTCGTTTCTCGTAACAGATTGATGTGAAACATCCCGCTGGTGGATACGCGGTGCGGGAGGTACATAGGGCCATGATGTTTACGAATACGAAAGATGGAAATGTGCAGACCAGTTGTCGAAGTTGATGCCATTTGAAAAGCTGTGCATAATACTGAGAAATTAAAACAACGAAAGGAGAAACGATGAAAACACGTGTTCCTTTTTTAAAATTGACATGAAATAAAGTGTACTGATAGAAGAGCGGTTCGGAGCATCAGTTGCGGGACGAGGGACATTCTACACACATTATTTGTGGAAACATAAATTCGATAATTTATGACACATTTAAGCAACAGTATTTACTCTTCGAAAATTAAATCTATGTGAAAAAAATGGGTGTTTTTAACATTAATGCATATTATATTGTCAGCGTTTAAATTTTCATTCCTATCGAGTCATATATTTTTAAAAAGTCGCGGAACTATTTGATTGCGTAATATTGGGACAATAAATTTGCGTTAGTCCACGTCTATATATTTGGTGGTCTGCGGTTTTGCGGAAAATCAATTGCGTAAATTTGCCAATTAAATATAAATTATGTTAAGTTATTTTAACACATTTACAAACAACACCGAAACATGCATGCTGTTTCTCAATCATTTTACAGTGCGAGAACAATATGGAAGTCCGATCAACTCAACTAGTATTTATTGCGAAGATCAGCGCAATGGAAGCGGTCCAGAGCCACCCGGTCCGGAGCCGACTCACATTCGGATCCTCGGAATTAAAATGCGCCGCGGTCAGCGGACGTAAATCACCGCGCGCGATCGCCTCGGACGGAAATGTTTCACACCTCTCAAATTCCCATACACTTGTCTGGCTGGGCCGCTCGGCAGGCCGGGCACGCCCGAAACTTTCCGAAGACGAGTCAGCGAACATATTTCAATCTGTTCCGAGCGGGACGGATGGATGCACCCCGGCCGGCACGACTCCGCACTCATTCCCCATTCAGTCCGCGTGCGGGAAATGGAGTTTGTACATTATTGTCTGATCCGAGACACCCTATAAACAGACTTGTCCGCAAATAGCGTCTAATCAATAATTTATTTGCAATACATGCTGCTTTGGTGGGCACTAACATTTTCGAATGGACCGGCACGGTCACGGTCACAGTTTCCGCGAGACCTGTTTTTTTAATATTGAACCTATTTTCAATAAAAAAAAATCAAATAAGTTAGCGTCATCTTTTTTAACATTTACTAATTACTTACTTACTTACCATTACGACGTTACCCCGCGGGGGTAGGCAGAGAGGATAGAGCGCCACACGAAAATTTAAACGCTGACAATATATTGTGCATTAACATACGTCTTATTTACACAAAGATATAATATTCCTAGAGTAAATAAAAACTTTTACTGTTGCATAAATGTATTATAAACTATCGGATTAACGTTTCCACCAAGAATGTGTAGGATGCCCCGCGTTCCGCAACTAATGTTCCAAATCCTTCTCCTATATATACACTTTATTTCATGTCTATTCTTTTACTGTTCTGTGCGTAAAATTTATTTTTGAATGTTGATAATGTACAAAAAAAAACGGGAAGCGGTCCGCCACAGTACAGTCTGACGTAGCCAACAAATGTCCAATCGGACACAACTTTATTTAAGTTACCTAATATTATTTACTGATAATTTCGGATCTCGCCGCCCTAGTGGCGATATCCATTATTATCAATAAGACCGAAAAATTTGTGTACTCGATAACAGATAAATATCTCTTTATAAGTACAGTGAAATCTCGATTGATCGTTCCTCGAATAATCGTTTTACCGCATGCATCGTTTATTTATTTCAGTCCCAAATTAAATTCATACAAAACACACAAAAATAGATCGCATGGATCGTTCCTCTATGTAATGTAACTGTTTTCTATATTCCCGCATTCATAGTTTATTTAAATAGGTTCCTTCAAAAATGATAGATGGAGGTTTCACTGTGTATCCTTCTAGTTGATTAGTTTAATATGTATTAAAATACCACAAAACTATGTTCTAAAAATTCAACTTCACGTCAAAAATGTGTTCTTTCTAAAAAATAAAATTAATCATATAAATGTACTTAATTGAAGATTGATTTTGATTGAAACCATATTCAAGATAATTAATAATACCTGTTCAAAGGTTTGTGTCGGCTGCAAAGGATGGCGTCTTCTCGTATTTCTCGTGTGCAGGGAGATTCAAAACACCTCGGTTTATTACAGGTCTGACAATTATAGGTACAATATATTCGACGTGTTCTGATCTACGATTCCGGCGCGAGAGAGCGCGCGCCCGAGCGCAACGCTCTTTCATCCCTTCCGCACTGCCATTCTTGCCAACATGCGCGCGTCACACATTCAGTACGTCATGATACATTTTTTTATTGAGAAGCATGGACATAAATTTTTTACATATTATACATTATAAACATTATTATACAAATACATAAAAAGTATACAAAAAAGGCGAACAAGCTTCATAATGTAAGAGATGATCACTGTCTTTTTAACTAGACCGAAGTCTGCACTAAAGAAGACAGGTTCGTCCGTTGTCTGTCATAGAAATATTATTTTATCTAATACTCTCGCTATCCCATAATTGAAACATTGCAAAACAGAAAAATTAATATGAAGAAATGATGTTCTGATCATGTGATCATTTCCATGAATCTTTGCTCAGTTTCCTTTCTGCCAACACCCAATAACCAGTTACCGATACACATTACATTTTGTAAATTGAGTTAAAACACTATTATTATTCCATCATATTTTATTATATTAAACGTTAGTACGTTTTCGGGAATATCTTCCCATTATCAATAATACAATTCAACTAAAGTTAAAACATTATCATACAGTAATCAAGGGTGTTCACAAAATAATAATTAATGGTTTCATGGTTAGTTTGTTATGGATTTTTAAAGAGCTGCTGTATTCGGTTGTCACCAGGAAATAACGGGATGGTTTAAAACTAACACAGTGGGAAATCAGTTTAATGATTGTAATAGTTAAATAATATATTTATATATAATCCACTGGTAAGATATCCAACGGGGGGATATCCAACAGAGTACGGGGGCAGAATTTGAAAGAGGATTACAAGTGGATGGTATACAACAGTCGTCTGCAAATGGTGGGTTCGGAATACCGAGATAAGCCGTTTAGGCGATCCGACCGAGAGCCAGATTTGTACCCTCTGACCGCAAAATGGCGGACGGCGAAATGAAACTGCCGATATACCGGCGCGGTGTGATCAATGGGGTAAGTCATAAATACTAACAGTTTTCATTTATCAAATTTTTTATAATGCAAATATGCCATGTATTTACATGATGACCGGTAGGTATACAGTTTAAAAACAACCGGTGTATGAAGAATACGCATGGTCTAAGTAATACATTTTTTGGGTTTACGCATTTAGGCAGATTTCGATAAAAAAAAAAACTACTTATTGTAGATGAACTGTCGACGCAGAATCGGAAAAGTTTAATCGATCATGTCCATGAGACCTTGATCCGCGTTTCATTAAAAAGTTTATACATATGTACACGTATGCGATTTAATTGATTTTGTTTTTACGATGTATCCCGTAATTTTATAAAATATTTCTGTAAAATTAATTTGGTAAATATCTCGGCTAAGTTCGTTAACCAGTCTGATACGTCATCTTGTATCAATATGGCAGTTGTAAAAATCTTTAAAAATTCGTACTAATATTAATAACATTAGTACGGTAATATTATACCTAGAATAAATAAGTAACAAACACGAAACATATATATGATTTTAATTAAACGAAAGATTTTTGAGAAAACAATTGTTTTATTAACATATTAAAAGGACATTTAAATCATTTTAGCTTTTAATCCGGCTGATTCCGGTTAATCCATTCGGGTTCAAGTCGAAATCAAAGTTTTGAATGAAAATACATTACTGTTGTGAAGTTGTAATTCTAAAACATTTCTACGGTATTTTTAATACAAATTAAAAATATACAGAAAAAATTTATCCATCTAAAAATTATTTGATCGCCACCGGGATTCGAACCTGGACCTTTATCTATCCGAGTAAACATGGTGTAGGTTATGATCGCATACTCACTTTTTTCAGCGACAGCCAATCTGACAGCCGACAGCTGATTTGTGCTTAGTTTGGTTTGCCATTTCACCGCGAATAGACTAGCACTAGAACAACGCTTGCAAATTGTGCAAATTTATTTCGACATAATCGTCCAGCCGAGCAAGCAATTCGAATAACCATGGATCGTTTTCATACCACGCATACTCTAATTGATAATACGCATCCGCAGAGATGTCATACAGTGCGCACCGAAGAAGCTGTTGCTGCAGTGGAGCGTAGTATTGAGGAGGACCCGAATGAGTCGATTCACCATCATGCACAGCAATAGATCCATGATTACTGACTTTTTCATTCCCCAATTGAATGGCCTTAATGTGGAAGAGCTGTGATTTCAACAAGACGATGCAACGTGCCGCACAGCGCGCGCCACAATCAATTTATTGATGGAAATATTCGATGAGCGCATAATTTCGCACAATGGATCTGTCAATTCTGGCCTTCAAGATCATGATTCAACACCTTTTAATTATTTTCTGTGGAGATATGTGAAGTTGCTAGTCTACGTCGATAAACCAGAGACGATCTTGGAAGCCAATATTCATCGTTATTGCCGATATACAGCCACCAGCTGCTCGAAAAAGTGGTCGAAAATTGGACTTCCAGATTGCGCTTCATTCGAGCCAGCCGCGGCGCCCATATGTGCGAAATCATATATAAACACTAATGGCATAAAATTGTCTTTCCAATAAAGCCAATATCACGATTATTTTGTGTATTATTTCATTTTAAAGTTCCATACATCTTTTATTTCGTTATTATATGTCGAAAAGCCGTTTGATTTTAAAAAATCGCACATAGAGCACTGGATACAATAATACGCAAGCATTTTAGTCGTCACACTATAAGGGAACAGAGCCAGCGGCGGATATGAATTATGTAATAAAAAAAACGCAATTGCGTGACGCATGCAAGAAGTTCGCTTAAATTTTTTTAATGATCTCAATATTTAGTGTGGCCCCATTTACGCATGCCACATTACGTCGAATAGGCCGAAATTTAAAATGGCGGATATCCGTATCACTCGCTCGAACTGTACACACAGAAATGACAAATAAAAGGGCTCGAAGCTGCAAATTGTTGCGAAGCATTCTTGAAATTGTCTTCCTCGCGCGTTCACACACAATTTAAACTGTCTCCTACGTCACGTGATTGAACGCAGAGTGGCTGTAATCCAACCTGGCCACACTTCATCCATTCACTCCACTGCGGGCGATAAATCAGGCAGACAAACACGCGAGGATATAAATTATTCCAAATCTACTTAACAATCCGAAAATCGGGCCTTTCCCGCTGTGTTTTATGCACAAGCACTCTCACACAAAGCTTTAGCCAGTAATGTGTGTGGTGCACATTAGGATTCCAACACATGGAAAACAAATAAATTAACTATATAATGATCCCAAGGGCGATGTAGTTAGAGCCTCGTTCCTGTATTTCGATTGAAGTAGTTCGGGTTTCTTTCATCGGTTTAATGGTTTTCGATTCGGCTATACTGATGTACGAATCTAATTTATTTGATTCAATTAATGTACCCTTTACAGACATTAGATTAAAATTGCTACAAAAGTACCTATAATAATAATATTTAATTCGTATAGCGCACAGACCAGTAAATGAATAGATGAAACATGAAATAAAGTATACAAATACGAGGGGGGTTTGGAACATTTATTTTATTTTATTATTTACACACATTTGCACTGACAGAATATCAATATTATATAGCATCCCAAGAAGAAAAAAGCGGAGTCTACAAGTTGAGTTGTAAGGATTGTGACGTATTTTATATTGGACAGAGCGGAAGAAGAATAAGAAAAAGATTGGAAGAACACAAGAAAGTTATAAAAAAGTTCAGTCTAAACTCCGTAATGGCTGAGCACGCAAAAATGGAGGGCCATTCTTTTGATAATAGTAATTTACAACTTATACATAGTTGCGCCAAAGGACGAAAATTAGACATTCTAGAAAATTTAGAAATATTTAATAATAAAAAAATAATAAATATTAAAATACCGCCCATTACATCCCCTCTCTTATCCATTTTAACTCCACCCCCACCCCCATCTCCGTTAACTCCAAATACACCGTATATTACTGTCTAAAAGTGCGTTTAATTTTAGTTGAACTATAATATTGATAATGGGAAGATGTTCCCGAAAACGTTATATCATTTAACACAATGAAAAGTGTAGTGGAATAAAACAGACTCAATTTACAAAATAACATTCTGTATTGTTGCCCCTGGAATTGTACAAACGGTGTTTTTACGTATTAACTTAGAAATATATACATCCACTTAAAACATTATTGAAAAATACGAACTAAACATTCGCATTCTCATAATTTGACAGTTCTATCATAGATAAGAAACTGACCATAGAGTGCGACGCGATATGACCATAAGACATAGATGAGATGACAGGATGACAGATGTTCAATATATTTGCCAGATTTCGCGGATATATATTTACGTACTGTTATTGAATATATAAAAAGGAAAACATTTAACTTATTTTAACCTTACTTAAAAAATACTATCGTTTTATTATCAAGCATTATATAGCCATAATGACAGTACATCTTAGACATTCTAAACGACCAGAAAGTCATAAAAAATTCACGACGGAAAAATAAATTCGATAGTTCACGACACATTTATGAAATAGTAAAAGTATTTTAGTCTTTATGTCAACAAGACGTATTTTTTTCATTAATGCATATTATATTGTCAGCATTTAAATTTTCGTTCAAATCGAGTCATATTTAAAAAAAAAAACGCGGAGCTATTTGATTGTACAAGTGGTACCAAAGAGATTACGATAATGAAAATATTGGGTCAAGAAATTTGCGTTAGTTCATGTCTATATATTTGGTGGTGTGTGAATTAGCGCCATTTTCATAAAAATATACACATTAACATTATTTAACTATATCTATATGTTAATTAATTGAATCTTGTTTCTCTTTTTTTTGTACTGATATTTTTACATTACCGAAAACGCACTATCTGCTATAATAATATAATAAAACAGTAATTAATTAATAATTAATAATTGTAATTAAGTATTTTTACTTTGCTGCCAAAATTCTCAGCAACGTTGCTCGTTATTTTTATATTACTGTTAGCAACAACACGATAAGCGTATCCCTTTGCAATATTTATTTATTATTTATCATCGTTTCCGTGTTGCCCGAGTGTCAAAAATGACAGGCGACAGAAATACCATACATTTTGTATAGAAATTATTAAAAATACAACCTCTCTATATTTGTCAGCCCCATATTGTTTCCATATTTTTTATATTTGTCACTTCCACCGCCCGGCAATGCTGTCTAACTAGGCCAAAACGCAGAAAATGGGCGAAGAGCGGCACCCAAATGTTGCCATAGTCAGCCGAAACATAAATGGATTCAATGGTAACGTGATTGACTACCTCATGAATGTTTTAAAAAACAGACAGAAACGGGCAACATTGGGCAAGTTGTTTGTCAAATCGAGTGCTGCTACTGAATCATCGGCAAACGAAAACCACCAACAGAATTAGAGTTATTAGTGATGAGCCCAAAATCACGAACCGTGAGTCAATCACTGATATCTTTGAGTCACTCTCACTAACAGTGATTGAATATCTGGGAATATCGTGATTCAATTTTTTTAAAATTTATATTTGGTTGTGAACCGTGATTCGACGCATGCGCATTAGAGAGGAAAATATTCATGAAGAAATGACGTTATAATTCGTGATAAGCGTCATCTAGCAGATTCTGCCAAAATGTATAACGCATTTGACCTGAAACGCTGAGAATTTGATCCGAAAAATAATCTCACATTTTTTAAGGGTTTTCATATTCTTTGTGATGATATTAAATTATTATTGATATTAAATATTAATTATTTATGCTAGAATATGTTTTTACGCAAATAAAGTTTTAATAATTTAAACAAATATGCTTATTTATTTATTTCATGTATTGTGATATCGTGGCGCTCTTGCGCATTAATAATGAAACTGTGATCACAGTCACAGTTTTCAATCACTGATACTATCGAATACCAATCACAATCACACCAGTGAGTCAGAAGTAGCATTTTTTCTCATCACAAAGAGTTACCCGATGTTTAAATTGTCTCCTAAATATTAGTCACTTTCCTCCTCTTCCGCTTCTACCATCATGTCTCCTCAGTACAATAAAGGTAAAGTTTTGACATAACATTTATTCATTTGTGTACTATTTTTGGGGGGCTGAGAACGAACTAATTGAATTTCAGTTAATTGTTATGGGAAGAAACGGATTATTGACGAATATAGAGGTTTCACTATACCCTTATTTCTAATATTACACTTTATGAATCATTTATCCGGAATCTAGTGACATTGTAAAAGAAGTCAAATTAATTAACATGATATAAATATTTAAAAAATCGATATCACCACATAATCAACAATTGTTCCTCATCTGAATCAATTTTTTGCACTAATATTGAGATTACTAGGAGAACACATTCTTATTGTGAAGTTGTAATTATTCAGAACATAGGTCTGTGATATTTTAAATACGAATTAAATATATTAATTAGAAAGATTACATATAAAATCAATTTTATCGAAAAATATTGTTGTTGCGCCACCGGGATTCGAACCTGGATAATTCTGATAATTCTGGCGTCTGCTATCAGTTTACTCAAAGGTATTTGAGATTCTGTAAAAATAAGGTAGATGGCTCTTTCAAATAATGGAACGATTAAATGTATTAATATCAAAAAGGTAAAATATAGGTTCGAAAATTGTCGCTAAAAATATTGTCGCTGTAGCATAGTTGGATAATGCACCTTCCCCGGTTAGGAAAGAGATCCAGGTTCGAATCCCGGTGGCGCAACAACAATATTTTTCGATAAAATTGATTTTATATGTATATCTTTCTAATTAATATATTTAATTCATATTAAAAATATTGAGATTGCTCACTACATGTATCGTATGTGTGTCCTAACAAAACGATTAATTTAAATAAGATTGATATTTTTTTTGCCAAGACTGTCTTAAATACGTTTAAAATCTACCGAAAATATTTACTGTTAAAAAAAAATTATCACGAAATTTACAGAACGTTGCGTGATATAGAAATACAAACGAACAAACCAAAAATGATATGAAAACAATTATTCGAATGGAATTGTAAAATAAATGTTACAATTGAAAATTCACATCGCATTAAATTTATATTCATAAATGAAAACAAAACAATGATTTACAGATAAAATGTCTGCTGCCTACCGCCAACCAAACGCGTTTTTCACTGCGCAAAAACCCTCCCCGTGTATAAGGGATGGCAAATAAATGACATGCGTGCCTGGTTTTTACAACTATTTCTTGACAACATGGTGTTTAATTAAAGATGTTGTGTCGATAATTTGGTATATTCTTCTTTTTTTTGTATAGGAACGCCTCATTAAGCAACTATTTTGAATAATTCGTTTATTGTATGTAAGACAAACATATATCTTTTTCTGCATCCTTTTTATCCCAATCGGGTCGGGGACCTGATACTTGGACAACACTCTTCCACCGCTCTGTCCTGCGCTGCGGCGATTACTTGGGACCACCGGTAGTTCTACCTTTCTTCGCAGAGTCTCTCCATTTGCGTTTTACATGTTCTCATGGGTCGGTCTTCTTTTCCATTAAAAATGAACAAGCCGAAAACTGCAAATACGTGGGAGGTATATCAACCCACCAGAAGCTCATTGGATATAAAAACCAAAACAAAGCAAGCATTTAACGCAATAAAATCTTCAAATCACTTATGTACAGAAAAACGAAAAAACAATACATAAGACCTACCTACATCTGAAGTATAACGCTTTACAGAAGTGAAACCTAGACGATTAACTAGAGATAGAAATAAGTAGGTTGGAAGAATGTGGTGCCGGAGAATGATGAAGAGAAAAGCTGGATTAAGAGAATTATAAATGAGAAGCTCCTGAGGAGAGTACAAGAAAAGAGGTACACCATAGATACCATCGAAATTCAAAGTGGCCAATAGATGAGACACATTTATTATTTTTAATCCAGTGCATAGGTAACAGGCGCGGTCGCTTCATACATGCATTGGATTTTTTACCCATGGCACTGTAGGATTTTTTACTCATGGCACTGACGAATCTGTGTATTATCTATTATATTATCTAGTATTTTTTTATTATTATTACAATATACAGGATGGCGCAAAATTAATCATCCAATTTTGTTTTTAAATAACTTTTTACTAAATAAAAAAAAAATATTTTGAGTGATGGAAATCTTTATTTGGACCTTTAATATTTTTTCTGTTAAGTGGAAAAGAGCTCTGGCTGCAGCCACTTGACGGATATCATATGATCTGATTTCTATCACTCACTCAAAATATATATTTTTTATTTAGTAAAAAAGTTATTCAATAACAAAATTGGATGATTAATTTTGCGCCATTTTTAAATTGTTTAATTTTTAATTTCTTTAAGGATAGGGAATAAAATAATATTAATCATATCTTAATAATAATGACTGTCGATGCCCTTCATCATCTAAAATTAATAGGTGAAAAAAATTTTTTTGGTTTATAGTGAACAGTATATATTAAATACTAATTAAATGTTTTAATAAGAAAGATATACATATAAAATCAATTTTATCGAACAATATTGTTGTTACTACCGGGATTCTAACCTGGATCGCTTTCCAATCCGGGGAAGGTGGTTAATGCATAAGTTGCATCAATGTGTCCAAAATTTAATAAAAATAAAGTAGATGGCTTTTAAATAATGGAACGATAGAAAAGTACAGTGTGCTGTAGCATAGTTGGTTAATGCACCTTCCCCTTATTGGAAAGAGATTCAGGTTCGAATCTCGATAGCAACAACAATATTTTTCGATAAAATTGATTTTATATGTACATATTTCTAATTAATACATTTAATTAGTATTTAAAATACCACAGACCTATGTTCTGAATAATTAACACTTTACTATAAAAATTTCCGTTAATAATAATTATTATCAATGTGTTAAATTTCCTTTTATTCTGAATATGTATTATATTGTTGTAAGTATTAAAGACGCAACACACTACGCACGGTATACACAACCACTATTATGTGTCAACTGACATCAAGTGCGTTCTTGCATTACTGTCTAGCGTGAAGCGGTCATATAACTGTCTCTTTTTTGCGTAGATAGCGCTCATTGAAGTGTAACAGTACACAACGCATTATTGCAGTGCCATGATAAAAATATCGACCTGTACAGCATTGATTTCTGCTATTTTGTCTTCTTCCTGAATGGTAGTCTTATATGATGCTCATGTTGATTTAAACGTACACCATAAACATAGATATATACAGAGTGGGCCAACTTGGACTGACTGATGTGTAAAATGCATATAACTTTTGTAATTTTAATATTTATTAACAAAATATATTATTACGTGAAAGTGTACTTTATTAACTTTTTTTAAATCTACGTGTGGAAAATAACTCTATTTAAATGGCCTCCATTTTCTTGTTGACAAATAATTGCTCTTTCTAAAGTATTTTGCATTACATTAGGCAACGTTTCTGTCTCCAAATTTGTTATTTCTGCACAAATATTTCATTTAAGCTCCTGAATTGTTGGTGGTTTGTTCATGTAAACTCGGCCTTTAAAGTAGCCCCACAAAAAGAAATCAGGCGCCGTCAAATCTGGAGAACGGGAAGGCCAAGCAAACTAAGCATTTTTTGAAATTAGCCGTTCACCGAAAATAGATGGTCAAAATTCAATAATTTTAACGCGCTTTTGCACTGGGTATGTAGCCATTATAAACTTTCATAAATTCTTTATTATCTGCAAAAAAATATATAATTAAAAATAAACCCCACCAAAGTTATAATTTTTTAAAAACAGTCAGCCAAGTTGTCCCACCTTTATTTTCGGTTTATATGTCATTATTTTAAGGTCTTTCAGCAGTGTATTGATTCTCAAAGCTTGATTTTTCAGTACTGATAATTTTTGAATTTCTTCAATTAACCAAAAATGAAATTAATATTTACACGGGTAATACTAGTAAAGTTGTAATAGACTCAGTGCTAAGGGAAGAAGACAGTGAAGACAAAAATACATCCACTAAATAATGAGTAAGGCGATTGCAGGCAGACAGGCGAAGACGCCTACAGACAGCGTCTGTGAATAATAGTGATGAGCTCAAGATCACGAGCCGTGAGTCAATCACTGATATTTTTGAGTAACACTAACTATCAGTGTTTGAATATCAGAAAATATCGTGATTCGTGATTCATTTTTATTTTTTATTCATATTATTTAGGTTATGAGCCGTTATTCAGCATATGAAACGAAAATATTCATGAAAGAATGACGTTATAATTCGTGATAAGCGTCATCTAGCAGATTCTGCCAAAACGTTTTACGCATTTGACCTGAAATGCTGAGAATTTGATCCGAAAAATAATTTCACATTTTTTAAGGGTTTTCATATTCTTTGTGATGATATTAAACTATATACTCTATAATTATAATAAATTCGAATAATATAAATAAAATGTTAAAAAATATATATTTTTATTTATTTCGTGTATTGTGATATCGTGCGGCGCACGCGTATTAGTCATAAAACTGTGATCACAGTCACAGTTTTCAATCACTGATACTATCGAATATCAATCACAATCACACCAGTGAGTCGAGAGTAGCATTATTTCTCATCACTAGTCAGTAGCGTCTGTACGCTTGATGAGCATTGCATCGACAAAAATACAGTTATTTTATATCAGAAGAAGAATTTGAAAAACTGGCAGACGAAAAAAAAATTACCTGTTTTTTTTCGGGCGCCATTGAAATCCTATTTGCCACCCCTGCTTATACCATTTAAAAATAAAACATTTATATATAATTACGGTGCGGTGAAATGAGTGCTTGAACTGAGGGGATGTACAAGTGAATTTCGCATCAAGAAAATTGTCTTGGCATTCTATGTGGAGTCGTTGTGATCACGTGGTGCCGAACTTTGGAATATTCTAGCTAATATAGAAAACGACAATATTCTTAATGAAAAATGATCGTCATCCAATCCAAATCGTCTTTTAAATAATATTAAGTAAATAATCCAATTAATTAAATTTTTTCAAGCGGTCTTCCGCGCGTAATTCTGACAAAATAAATAAACATCTCAAATTTGATCGAAAGATTTATGGCACTTTTTATAAAGTAAGTGAACCTCGACTCTGAACCATAATAATTAGTACTCATGTGTTTGGGACTACGTTTTAAAATATTTAGTGGTTCGGTACCTAACCCCCAAAATACATTAAAAAAAAATTAATATATAAAAAACAGTGAGTTGTGAGAGCACACGACCATAAGGACTGCCTGGGAGCTGATGGTTGTCGCGGGCTGGCCGTTGACGTCAGTCACACAGGGTGTAACGCGAAGAAATCAATTAATCCAATTTACTTCGTTCCCGTTCAGGAGATAATGTTATTGGGGATGTATTCGTATTTAGACCTGCGAAATACTCAATACTGTTTTTTACGGCGACTGACGAGGGTCGAAGGCTGCGTGAAAATGGAAATTTTGTTTCTGAAAAAAAAAAACGTTTGCCAAATCGACCCCTTAGAATAATAAGGTTCCAACTAATATTTTGGGCTAATTTTAGTTATTGCGTGAAATGGGTTCCAAATGCATTATTCTTTATTTCCTCCATTCACACCGACTCGGATATTAAATGAAATAGCAAGAGCTGAAACATGCATCAGTTATTTATTTTAATTCATGGATCATTATTGTTATTTATGAATTCGTAAGCACACTTTTGGCGCGTCTTATAGTTAATGACACATTTCCGCGTCCAAATTTCCATCCATACATTCCCTAATGCTTGACGCCAGCAGACGTCAACTTGACCAATATTTGTTCGATCTCGACATCGCGATAGCATTCACGATGTGGACCTTTCAGCAGTGATATTGTGTTTTGATCACGTATTTTTTGTTGTTTGTGTGCCGTGGGTGAACTTGGGATGAACTGATTCATTTGGAATCGGAGATCGGCTCATCTGCGTGCCGTTTTGTGTGATCTCGACGGCGACTGCAGGGAGTACGGAGGCATCATATACAAGGGTAAGGCGAGCAGTCCTTCCGAATCCCGGTACCCGAGATCACTGGTCTTTCGACTATGATCCTTATCCCCTCACCGACCTCTTCCTGTACCACGTTTCCCAACTTCCCTCCCCTACCTTGCAGTGATTTCGATTTACGACCGGAATTGTCGAATTCGTAGTTAGCGCAATTCAATTGTTAATTTAGAATGTTTTTTTAAATTTTTTATTTCACTCATCTCACATTGATATATATTGAAATTCAATCAACACTTTTGAGCTCATTATCTCAAACCAGTGTCAGTGTCAGATGGAACCGTGTTATTCTAAGGGGTCGAAATGCTATCGGAAAGGAACATTGGGAACGTTTTTCTAAAGGGAATGTTCGCAAACAGGATAAAATTCGCGTGAAATTGAGATGTTTTTGCAATAAATTAAAATAGTTTTCCTTAGCAACAGTGTATTGAACGGTACTGCTATTTTTTTTTTTTTTTTTGAATTTAGCTTACGTCACGATTTGGATCTTTTTCTTGCGTACGGGGGTGTTTGGCTACCTACCGAGAAACTTTTAAAACTTATTAAAGGGGTCAGACGGGGATAAAAATTTATGCGAAGGTATAACGCCGCAAAAGTATACCTTTGAGGGATATAATCTTTTCAATAAATGTACTTTTATAAAGCAATCGTATCTTATAAAGAATATATATAGAATAGAACAGGGCGCCCGCGAAAGACCTGGTATCACCAGATAAACCAAGTACTGACAGAATCGACAACAGAAGATCGTACATAAGAAGATGTATGAAAGTGAACGAGGTAAGGACGGAAAATTGTGGCGTTCTATCCTTTCTGCCTACCCCAATGCATAAAACGACGTAATAGTAAGTTAGTTATTATAATAATAAAAATAATGGATAATCTGTATAGCGCCATTTTATAGTTCTACAATTATCTTTGTTTTTAAAATTACAAATTGTTATTTTCACTTGTGGAAATGACTTTTTGAAAAGGTGCGTTTTTAGTTTCTTCTTAAATAAAGTCTCTAATCCACTGTATCTTATGACCGAGGGCACAGAGTTCCACGCCCTTGCGCCTACCACCGTAAATGACCGTTCACTAAATTTAGGCTGAAATAGAGGCTGACCTGAGAGTTTGACGTCTACCATTCAAATTGTCTGGGATACAAAGTCCTTGAAGATACAGAGGCGCCATGTTGTGTGTCGCCTTGTACATCAACCAGCACAATTTAAATTCAACTCTTTCGTGGAATCGGTTATATCTCACTATTTATTCAATCCTATACCCCTTGACCGATCTAAACAAAATTCTCTATAGTTATTCTTTAAGACCTTGCCTAACCCTCCCCCTTCTCGCTGGCCACCCCTTCACAATAAGTGGAAATGAGATCACTTGGATGTGACAAATACATTTATGATAGAGTTACCAATTTAGAAGGATCGCTCAGATGGTTTGGTCATGTTGAACGAATGAATAGTAAGAAAGACGCGAGTATTAATTCACACCATAAATAAAGAATGACTTGGCGTGACCAGGTAAAACCAAACGCTGAAAAATGGTCATGTTAGAAACCTCAACAATCGACCAGCTCGCATGGACAGGATCATGACAGAAGATTGTGGCACTCCATTATTTCAGCCTAACGGAGAAGCGGCGTGACGGTAAGTTAATTTGTTATTTATTTTATTTTATTGAGGGAACTTGACAGTGTAAACTTAATAAATATAACTAACATAATAAATATTTAACATGTTGTACTATTTATTAAAATCCACAGAAATGTTTAGGTACATAAGCATGTTTAGGTGCAGAAGACAAAGAAAAAGAAAATAGCCGGAAGAAAGGGTGCGGAGATTGTTTTATAGGTAGAATGATTGGCCGAAATTGAAATAGTGGTGTTTCATAAAAAGAACCCTTCAAGCGTAGTAAGGCTAATGTTGAAAAAGTTAATTTCTGTAAATTTCTCATTATGGTATTTGCATGACCGGTGAATGAATTAATTTAGTATGTAAGAGGTGCGGATTTCCGGATCGTTCTAGATGGTATGTGGAGAGATGCACCTGTTCTAAATTTTGCATAGTTACTTTTTAGGTTTCTGTGCAGAATAAGAACACCTTCCGCCCTCCCTCTATATCCATCGGCACCCATACCGCGATATTAGCGTGTATTATATTAAGTACATTGAATACCACCCGTTTTCAATTTTGCACAGTTATTGTTTAGGACCCTCGCAAAACATCCCGAAATCTCTATTTTAAATTATGACTAAATCTGAGTCCCAGGCAACGCCGGGTACGGGCCGCTAGTCTAATATATTTATAGATAGGAGGTAAGTAAGTTGGAAAAAATATTACGTCATAGAACGCGTGAATCTCTTCATTCCATTTAAAGTAAATATAAATTCAAAAAATGAAAATAAATATTACAATCTACGTACCTACCCACCCACCTCCAGGAATCCCTTGTATTGTAGTATGTCGGGGGTGTGAGAAGATAAACAACACTTCATACCTGTAACGAAAAAAATAAATATATTAATTTAATGAAATTTTAGAACATTTTATCGTTCGCCATAGCTCTTCAGCCGGTCTGAGCCTAACTGCCTTTAGCAGATTTTCTGCGAAGTGCTTGTGTGGTCGAGTGGTTACGATACTCGTCTAGTGATCTATTGTTCGGGTGTTCAAGTAGTGACGAGAAAAAATGCTACTCTTGACTCACCGGTGTGATTGTGATTGGTATTCGACAATATCAGTGATTGAAAATTGTGATTGTGATCACAGTTTCTGATATCACAATAAACGAAATAGTTAAAAAATAAACATAATTTTTAGCCTACTTAAATTATGAATACGAATAAAATAACATAAACATTATAAACAAAAACAGATTCCAACAGATGGCGCTAATCAAATAACGGAAAATCCTGTGGATGGCGCTGATTCAAGTGATCATCGATTTAAAAGGCGGCGTCAGAAAATCAATAGAATTTTTAACAAAAAAAAAAAATTGAATCAGGAATCACAATATTCCTAGATATTCAATCACAGATAGTGAGTGTGACTCAAAATATCAGTGATTGACTCACGGTTCGTGATTTTGGGCTCGTCACTAGGTTCAAGCCTCGTTCTAGAAGGCCATCAAGTTACTCTTATTTTCATAACACAAGCGTTTAGCTTAGTTTCTAAATAGTGAGAATATTGATGTGATACGTATTCAGTATACGCATCTATTTATCTAATTATTTTTTGACCCTTCCCAAACCAAGCAGTAACATAGGTCTACCATCATGATCAAACCTGTAATATTTTAGTAAATGCAACATAAAATTTATATTTTAGATAATCCTAAATAAAATATTAGCGCTTAGAAATGACTAGTGAAAAACCAATTGCCAAACCAAAGCGAATCGTACAAAAACAATTATTTTTTTCCATTCAATCCGTTGTAAAATTAATACGTTGGTAAAAATACCATTTGTGATATAAAAGACAGAGATCACACACTATTTTCACAGTGAAAAGAACAATAAACATACAAATATAATTGTCTCTTTCTCACTAATTAAATGAAGAGATGTAAGAAGGAAGGACACATTGTATAAACTTAATGAATGCTCTAAATTATGTTATTAATCATTTTTTCAAAATTGAATACTCTATATTTAAAGTAAATTCGTGCCATTAAAGCCATTTAAGCTAATAAAAACATTTTTTCTAACTGTTATTTACAATAACACGAGTTGATAGCATGGCTGCGTTTGGTATTTTATGTCATGGTATGGTAAAGGTTAAAAATAATATTTATTCAATTTTGGACACAGTTCTCAGCATATTTTCAACTCCATTCAGTCATCGAAGTCACGGTATTCCGTCTTCGAGTCAGACTATCAGAGATGCTGGGTCATGAACTTTGTGACGTCAGACTCACCGTAGAGGTTATTCAGTGTTAAGTTCATGACTAGAACATCGTCGTCCCCCGTTACATTTCGAAGGCATCAATCTTTTGCCTTTCTAATGATTTTTTATTTATTCTTAATATAGTGCATACATACGTATATTTATATATGCTCTAATATAAACAAGATCAAAATCGTTCCTTTTTACTACAACTTATCTTTCATTTTGAATCTATGTAGTTGACATTACTAAAAATTATTCGAAAATACAGAAAACTTATTATTGCTGAGGCATTCTAATCGTGAATTTATTTTAACATTGAAAACAAATTTAAAATCAAAAATAAATAAATCTCAAAATGCGTGTGACATTTTGAATTATACGACTTCATTATTTGACTCGTGGGGTTCATTAAATGGGTGTTCGTGTAATACCTAACAACAAACTAATAAGTAATGTTATATCATAAACATGTCCATATCGGAACACTTCATAAGCAAGAAATGCCGAACACGGTTAGATCGCGGTGTTTCAACACTAATATGATGCTCGTACAGGCGAGATTTATACACTGGACGTATAAGGAAATCCACTCAAGACCCGGCGACTTGTGAAATCTGAGCCGCCAGATATTAATGTCAAAGTGTTATCCTATCCTACATGTTGCGTTAATTAACATGAGACTTCATATTTATATTAATATTGAATTACCTACCGGTCTAAGCACCGCTAAAAGAAAACGGACATGAAGGAACGAGATCGTCCGTCGCGCCTTAACGAGGCATCATTTATTGTAGAGCTGTGGAGAAGAAACAGTTGATAGAATGACACTTCCTAGTAGTAAATATAAAAATAAAATAAAAAAACAAAAAATCTTAAGCCGATTCGAACTCGATATGAAAATACCCTTGAAACAACAAGGTATAATTATTAAGGAGAACACATTCTTATTGTAAAGTTGTAATTATGTCTGTGATGTTTTAAATACTAATTAAATGTATTAATTATAAAGATGTACATATAAAATCATTTTTATCGAAAAATGTTGCTGTTGCGATACCGGAATTCGAACCTGGATCTCTTTCCAAACAGGTGAAGGTGCATTATCCAACTATGCTACAGCTACAGTATTATTGTCGACAAATTTTCGAACCTATATGTTAACACGTTTTTCAAATTTTCTTCAAATCTGTCGTTCCATTATTTAATTATTGGCTTATCGTCAAAGATACTGGCGCTGTAGCATAGATGGTAAATACACCTTCCTCTGATTGGAAATAGAGATCCAGGTTCGAATCTCGGTAGCGCAACAATAATATTTTTTGATAAAATTGATTTTATATGTATATCTTTATAATTAATACATTTAATTTGTATTTAAAACAAGATATAACATTTACATCAAACTAAGACATTGAGCATCGTTTGGAACCACACAAGTGATTTTTTTTACAAAAATTTCGCTTAATAATTTAGAATAAAAACGTAAAACGTTTTCCCGATTTCGGGCACATTATACAAGATGTAAAAAGCCATGTTCACAATTGCTTATGGGTAAATTCCGAATTAAAAATGTTTGCGAAAAAAAAAATGAATATACAGGTAGTCCACAATCTTATGTGTCGATATATATATTCATGTGGATACCTGACTATATTACGAGTCGAAATGGTTTAAGGAATATGTGCCTTATCTCTGCCGTGTCAGAGACATAAGAATTTAAAAAAAAATCGTAATTATTTCGATTAATTGAAATATTTTATTGATTTCAAATTATATATTGAACACAAAAAAATAAAGCTCATGGAATTTCGAGAGATCTGACTATTTTTTGTTAGATGATTTATATTCTGAAGCAAAGATATAGATTAATAATGAATATATTTCGCAAATATTTATTTCGAAGTACGTAGACTTAAAGTTTGACGTGATTTTATAAAAAATTCTAACAATAATATTTTCAAACAAATTTCAGACATCTCATAAAGACTACGCTATTTTATATTATATTCGACGCAAAATATATTGAAGTATGGGGTAATTACAGGGCTTACGACCTGTCTTCGGCTGGCTTAAGTGATCACTTTATATATATATATGTCATCAATTCTCACCTCTCAATATCCACATTTATCAAATTTTAGAAAGTTGTACATATGTTAGTATGAGTACTCGCTTCGAGTACCGCTATACCATCGCCATCTATGGACCAAATTTGATAATACATTTTACCCTTTTTTTAAACAGCATATATGTCATCACTTTGACAAACAGAAAGCAATATTATTATCTGTAAAATGTTTTTTAACATATTATACTAGAATACACCTGAATAATTAATATTTTGCTTTTTTACTACAAAATAATATTTTCTGTAACGGTGTCGAATTTACATATATGTAGTCCTTGAACATTTTCTACTCGTAATTTAGTCAGGTAATCCACCTATAAATATTGTGGACTAGGTATGTTCCACCCTGGATATGATATAATGCTTACTTACTTACTTACCATCACGCCGTTTCCCTGCGGGGGTAGGCAGAGCGGATAGAGCGCCACACTTTTCTCTCCTGACACACATTTTTCGCCTCATCCACATTCATACATTTTCTCATACAAGTTCGCCGATTGTTGAGGCTTCTAACAGAACCATCCTCCATTAACTGGTTTACCTGGTCGTGCCAAGTCTATGCAATATTATATATTATTTATAATTATGCATTTTTAATTAACAACATAGCATAGCATAACAACATAGAGACAGTAGCCAAACATCTATATAACATAAATTGTTTATAACAGCTTAGAATTAAGCGTAACCGCCCTCAAGTGTTAAATAATTAATGAAATTCTAAATTAAATCCCCTCGTCAAATGGCCCAACGTCGCTTTGGTCAGTTTAAGAATTAAACCGGAGGTGGCTCCAAATCAGAATGGTTGCGAGTTTAGGCAGAGACAAACATTTATATAGATATATGGTAAGGTTGAGGCTACAAGATGATTAAACTATATATTATAAATAAATTACGTTTCGGACATAGGTCTGTGATAATTTTAATACAAATTAAATGTATCAATTAGAAAGATATAGGATTCAAACCTGGATGTCTTCCTATCCTAGAAAGATATTATATATATAAAGGTGTTTGAGATTCCGAAAATATAAAGAAGATGGCTTTTAAATAATAAAATATCAATTTGAAAGTGCAACATATAATTTCGAAAAGTTGTGGTCAACTTAGTGTGTCGGTGTAGCATAATCGTTTAATGCATTTCCACGGATAGGAAGAGATCCAGGTTCGAATCCCAGTAGCAATAGCAAAATTAATAGGTAAGGCAATATTGCAAAATGTAAAAAAAACTAATAGGTAAGGCAAGATAAACCATTATTTTTCTAAGCATGTACATATATAATATATTACAAAAAGCCTTAAACTAGGTACATTATTTTATACAACTCCATATAAGAAGGTAATCTATATTTATGGGAGCGGCGACCTTGACATAATTATAAAAATTAACATTAGGATCTAGAAAATATTATAATAAATATCGGGTGGATATGTGTACAGTTCACCGAGAAGGAAATTAGTATGAAATTAATTTTTGATAATTAAAAAACAGTGTCTTAACATTAAACACTGTATAAGTTGGTATTATTTTGTAATTAAAAATTTTAGGAACGTACCGTACAGGTATTGAATTCACAGAGAAATACTTTATCGTTCTTAAAACACGCGATTGCTGCGGCACTTTGAACACGTCAATTTCTAAAAAGATCTTCTTTATATGGGTACTAAATGAAATATGTAGTCACCATGTACGACGTATTTGTTAAAAAAAAATGGAAGAAATTTAATCATAACAGAACATATTTGAAAATATATATATACTAAAGGAATTTAAATAACACAAATCATCAAATGTTATTATCATAAATATTCAATTCTTTTCATTAATACTAATGTACTGTGGTACGCCAATTATTTTGTTTATGAGACTTTTAAAAAATAATATACATTCGTCCATTTCAATGAAGCACTGATAAACACTGATGAATACCTACTCAGGAAGATGTGTATATAAAATCACCGCTATAAGAAGATAAATCTAATTAAAATTGTTAAAAGTGCGACGCCACATTAAGTATGGTAATTAACATGAACGATTTATAATTAGATGTAATACAGTACAGTGTACACATTCATAGTACACCACTCATCGGGCAAACACACTACTACTTGAATCTCAAGTATGATTAGGAGAGTGTGATGAAATGAAGCTCTTTGGTTTATTGGTACACCGTGCCAGTAATACGAAGTGTCTCAAAATTTTTTTTCATAATAAAAGTTATGTAATAAAATAATGGATGGGTTTAATAAAAAAAATGTTTATTTCACAATTAAGCACAATCCCCGGGAATTTATTTCTTAAAAATTATGTTTTCTGAATGTGATACGTCATTTCGCTGGCACTCTTCTAAACGGGAGGCAAAATTTCTGAGTACTGCTCGGCACGTAATCTCGGTGGTCGCTGCCATTTCTTTTAATTTATCCAGAGAGCGAGGATTGTTACCGTATACCTTTGATAATAAGAAAAAGTTTATGTCACCTCGTCGGGATGTCAATTTTCTAAGGAAAACTTCAGGAACAACTGGTAAGGATGCACTCCATAGCGACTGAATTACCAAGGACGCGGCTAGCGATCGGCGTACTCCCGGTCCCTCTCCCACACGTTGCATTGGTGCAGCGAATGAACCAAAATAAAAAAGACTTTTGGGACACACTGTATAATAATTTGTTTAAAAATAAGCGATATTGATCTCGTACTTAGACTGGTGTTCTGTAAATGTTCTGAAGATGTTCTGAAGATGACTGACTTCCCATATTATCGATACGTTGTAATCTCAACAATATCCATATTTTTTGTTTGAAAAACAGAACTTGTAAAAATTTATATTTCTTAACGATTGATAATTCCTACATAATCTGGTTTAAAATACAACACCTTCTTCGAAAAATAACCTAGTTTCTATGCTGGCGGCCATTAAAATTATAAAGCAGCGACGTCAGGAAGAGGTCCAGGTTAACTAATTTTTTTTTAGATAAATAGTATTTTTCTGTATATCTTTCTAGTCGATCAATTCATATTTGTATTGCAGTAATTTACATTGCTTTAATGAAAGATATACTACAGTCGCTATAAATACCTGTGTATTATTTAAATTAATAATTGTACTTTATTTTCGTATTCGAAATATTGTGTATTATGTCGGCTGCACAGAAAGACGCAGGGGAATTGTCAAAGAAATATAAATATGTCAAGATCATGTGGGAACTGCCTGAAGAAAATATGACATCAAAAAAATAAAAGATTACTAGATGCACTTCGCGCCATAAAACAAGTGAAAATATGACAACCTCTCCGCTCCCACGGCTCCCGTAGCACTCTCCGGCAATTAACAAAGTAAACAGTGAACTTCGCAATCCTTTCTTGGGTCTGTTTGCCCAATGGAGAATATTGTTATGGAGGTAAGTCTAAAAATAAACACAGATTCCGGCACAGTACCGACGCATTCATTCAACGCCCCGAGTGAAAGGTAGCACCAGATCTGTAGCGGCTCTGTCCTCATGAGAATACGCGCCACAGCTTTAATAGATTTAATATACAGAATGGCCCAAAAGTCGCTAGACCATTTTGAAATTCTAATAACTTCCTACAATTATTTTTTTATTTCAGATAACGTATGCTTGGAAATTAAATATGAAGAAATTCACGACTATTGTCGAATTTTATCAAAAAAATCAGCGAGCAGTTGTGCTAATGCAATTTTTTTTTGTTAATAAATCAGACAGAAAATCCAAGAATAGTCCACCAACGCAGTCTGCACTCAGTAAAAGTAACGGTTTGGTGTGGTGTAAATGCGGAAAGAGTTCTTGGACCTTATTTCTTTGAAGATGAAGGAGAAAACGCACTATCGAGAAGTGCTTGAGAAGTTCGTGCGTCCTGCAATCGAGAACACACCAGAGGTATGGTGGCAGCAAGATGGTGTTACTGCCCATACAGCTCACCCGACAATTGAACAAATTTTAGGTAGAAGGATAATTTCGCAAAACTCTGAAATCAAGTGGCCGTCACACTCACCTGAATTAACTGCTCCAGACTTATTTTTATTGAGGTATTTAAAAAATAGAGCAATTATACCTTAGCAAACATTCAGCTATTGAAGGGACACATCCATGAAGAAATTGAAGAAATAAGCCAACAAACTTTACGACGGGTAATGGTTCACGCCTTAGAAAAAGCGCGTCAGTGTAAATAGCAAAATTATGATTATTTAAAGGATTTATTTTTTATTTCCAAGAAGTGTGTTTTCTGTTTATAAAAGAATAAATGTGAATTATTAAATAAATAAAAAAGTTATTTCATTTTAAAACGGTGTGATGACTTTTGGGCCATCTTGTATGTACCATATACTTCTCTTAACGACGCCATAAATTCCGCTGAAAACAGCGGTTTTTTTTTTGACAGTTTATTACAAATTACACTCAAATTAAATAGCAAGGGCCGACAGAGAGGAAAAAATATTTATGTATTTATTAAAAATAACACAGATACAAGAATTACAATTTACTTACAACTAAACGATACGAAAAAAAGATAGTACGATATAAAAACGAAAACAATACGGATTAAATATAACATCAATATTCTGACTATTTTCAAACTAAGCTAAACGCTTGTGGTATGAAAATTGAATTAACTTGTTTGGCTCCTGGAACGAGGCGCGAACCCTGACCACTAGGCCAGCGTCTTACCGACTAGACTATCAAGCGACGCATTATCATTTACATATTGAATCGAAGAATATTGTTAATTAGGTATTTAAATATTGGAATTATTACACACACAATAAATACTATTATACTTTTAAAATTAGCAATGTTAATTAACTCTGTGGTTCAAATTCATATTTATTATATTATATTGTAACAATAAAAATAATTATACTAGCAACAGATTCGTCAGTGGCCGACTGTACAGTGCAATGAGTAAAAAAAATCGATCTGTACTTAAATAGCATTCAACAAATTTGTAGACTGACGTCACAGCACACTCAATACGAAGAGAAAACTATTTTCAAAACCGATCGTATCACACATACTTCAACACATCGATCCGCGTCAGAACTGTTTACGTTTGCCCGAGGGTAGCGAGAAATTTAAATGATTGATTTATTCGTGTAAAAATAATTTTGCAAATTTATATGAGAGGTTTGCGGAGAATCGGGGTCCGTCCAACCCTCTTCGAATCGTTGATCGTTAGTTTCTGAAAAGAAGTGAAGTTCACATAAAATAAACAATTCCTGGCGCGAGCCATCGTTACTTCGGGTCTTAGTTTATTTTCATTTGACGTAAACGAATAAATTATCCTGCCCTGTAATTTATACGAGACTTTTCGTGTAACCAAGAGTACCAACTGGAATAACAAACAGAATTATCAATGTGTTAAGTTCACGGCGAGAGTGAGTAAGTGACTATGTTATTAGTCTCAACTCAGCGGGCCAGGTTTTCATCGATTGGGAGACGCCCGCCAGAGATCTCTATCATGACAGACATGATGTGCAAGCGACACTTCAAATCACGCGCGAATTACATACACTAGCCAGCATGAACACCCGTTCTTCGATCCAATTTTACAATATAACATCGGGTAACCTTATATTATTGATAGAATCGGCGTTAACTTTGTAGTTTCATCATAAATGAAACAATTACTTACTACAATTACTCTACTCGGTGTGGTGAATTAATGTGCGAGAGTAGTAAATCAAACGGTCTGTCAGTTTCTTTAAAAATACAAAAAATATCAAAATTAACAGTTAAATAATTCCAGTTCAAGATTATTTAAGAACATATCAGCTAGAACGGGTTAAAGTTTAGAAATAAAAAGAAATTTGAACTCGGGTATTAATATTACATTTTCTAACCCATCTTCTCTCCTCTCAATATTCCCGTTACAACCGCCACCCCACCCCACCATCCAACAGTAACTCAAGTCATAAGTCAGATCTGTCAGTACCTAATTACTTGTATGTCTACCACCTAAGCCTATATTTGCGTGTAGTCAGTTTAATACTTCACCTGTCGATGAGAGTTGCCGTTTCTCTCGAAACTCGAGTAGTGCTAATAAACTTAAGTAGAGTTATAACATTGTTTCATTTATATTCATTCACAAGTAAGTACCATCTTTGATTTCTATGACGTCCTAACCTGCCTTTACCTAACCGTCTTGAACTTGTGATGAAATTATTGGAGCCACTGATCGCTAATGTCCGCAAATTTTTTCGAAGCTCATCGGAGCGAAAGAAACTGATAGGAGACCGAAGGGATGGAGAATCTTCGCTAAGGATGGCTGCACTGATGTCCTGGGTTAAAGTGGACCTAAGTTGAACGCAGACCGATCCAAAACGATCCTGATAAAGTTGGGCACCACATAATGAAAATAATGAGAATGTGAAATGATGCCTGCGAAGTAATCAGAATAATTAAATGCCTATGAACCTAAATAAATTTAAAAACAAAATTAATCAATTAGAAAGACATACAGAAAAATCTATTTTTCCCTGAACCTTTTCCTATCCGGGGAAACATGTTACCATTCCACTGCATCAACCGATCACCTTTACGACAAATTTTGAACACATATTCTGTATATTTTTATAATTGATACATCTGTTATTCCATTTTTAAAAGCAATCAACTTTATAACGCGATGAATCCCAAATACCTTTGAGACTATTAGACTTCTTTCGAGACACATAATGTGCAATCTTTATAGAGCTTAGAGCTAATAGGTATTTTAAGTATTCTCTACCGGTATTTCAAAGCAAAATGTTACGTGGAACTACTCGTCAAGTCCAGCATACATGTTCAATTCCCTCTCTGACTATTCAAGCGTGCGACAGTTCGGATGTGGAGCGATTTTCAACTTGTTTTTCCACTTTTCATTGTCTCCCCTAACCATTCTCCCCCGACCCTTCGTGCAACGACCGCCCAGCGGGTGACGTCACCCGCCCGTCGGGGGTCCCTAGGGTTGATTTACATAAAAAAAAAACTTTAATATACTGTGGGGTTAAGATTAATTTAAGTGCGGTCCTTTAACTTTTTAATGAAACAACGTATTCTAAAAAGGACGCTTGAAAAATGTTTCTACCGTGGTTTTACCCGTCCTGTAAATTCATGTTGGTGCAGATTTGATTTCTACTGACTGAAGGTGTATTATACAAAAGCAAATGTTTTTTATATAATACTATGCATAGTTTTTATTGTGTTTATTTGATTACTCTTCTATAAAATATTTACCACAAATTAAAATAACTTTTATACAAATTCAATGTATTAATTAGAAAGATATATATATATATATATAAAATCAATTTGTCAAAAAAATATTGTTGTCGCTACCGGGATTCGTACCTGAATCTCTTCCTATCCGGGGGAATGCAATTAACTGATTATGCTACACCAATACAGTAAGTTGACGACAAATTTTCGAATTTATATGTTGCACTTTCAAATTGATACATCTGTTGTTTTATTATTTGAAGGCCATCTTCTTTATATTTTCGGAATCTCAAACACCTTTATATATATAATATCTTTCTAATTAATACATTTAATTTGTATTAAAAATATCACAGACCTATGTTCAATAGCAACTTCACAATAAGAATTTGTTCTCCTTAAAAATAAAACAGCTTTATTTATTATATTCGATAAAATATACATCAAATACTAAAACAAAATAATAAATAAAAAAATGATGTAAATTATTTTGGTTTATTTTGTAAAAATTATTTTATTATAAAAATTCTAACGATAATTTTCTTAGCAATATTTGTATATGGATGTGTAAGCATTGTAATTACCCCATACTTCCATATATTTTCCATAAAATATAATAAAAAATAACTTTGTCTATGAGACATCTGATATTTGATCATTTTCTCTCCAAAAATGACAAAAAAGTTAGATATTTGTGATCTTAATGCAAATAAAATATATGAGTAATATCACAAAACTTTGAAGCTTAATATCTCCGTTTGATATGATACGAGCACCCTGTTGTTCCTATGGCGCGATATGTATCGGGTATAATAGTTATTGAAGGCTAGTATCGTCTCACTGTGTTGTATATACAGCGAAATACATGGCATTTAGTTGAAAGGGTGTATTAAAGTGGTATGAGAAATGTGATCACTGGTGTAACATTTAGCAAGGTACTTTACACATTCAGAAATATTACCAACATTTATACCAACGAAATTTACAATACATGTCAAATAAAAGAAGAAGTTTTATTTTTTATTTTAGAAGAACACATTCTTATTGTGAAGTTGTAATTATTCAGAACATAGTTCTGTGATATTTTAAATATGAATTAAATATATTAATTATAAAGATATACATATAAAATCAATTTCATCGAAAAATAAAAACATTGTTGTTGCGCTACCGGGATTCGAACCTGGATCTCTTCCCTAACCGGGGGAGGTGCTTTATCCAACTAAGCTACAGGTAAAAATAAGGTAGATGGCTCTGTCAAATGATGGAAAGATTAAATGTATTGATATCAAAAAGGTAACATATAAGGTCGAAAAATTGTCGATAAAAATAGTGCCGCTGTAGCTTAGTTGGATAAAGCACCTCCCCCGGTTAGGGAAGAGATCCAGGTTCGAATCCCGATAGCGCAACAACAATGTTTTTATTTTTCGATAAAATTGATTTTATATGTATATCTTTATAATTAATATATTTAATTCATATTTAGAAGAAGTTTTCGTTTATGTTCATTTGAATATTGTTATCAGCATCGCTATTGGCTCTACAACTACTAGTTTGTCTTGGCCTCGTCGAGAATTTTTTTCCGTTATATTTTATTTATTTCACTACATATGTTGTGTGTACATTTAGTATTATAATATCTGCTTCACTGGGCTACGCGCCCGTGCTGAGGCAAACATTTTACATTGCTAATCAATAATCATATTATACATAATTGGTTTCACAAATATATATTTTAAATAATTAAATAAAGAAGAAAAGAAAGAAAATAAAAATTGTAAATGACAAAAGAAAGAAGGAAATAATGCAATATTTGAATATGAAAAATATATAAGACAATACCTACCTGAAAATTTTAAAGATAATATATACGTTCGTTTTAAACATGTTTTAATGACAGATATTCCAGGTAGGTGAAACACACTCACTGGTGTTAGGGCTGAAGTCCTGATTCTACGTTTGATATCTATTACGAACCGTTTCTTTGATTTGAAGTGATATCATGGTTCTAATTTAATGTGGGTAGATACATAACAGACGACAAATTCATAAAAATTCAAAATAGACCAAGTAACGTCCCAACACCGAATTTCGGAATTCCTCAAGGAACCGTACCGAACCGAATTTTGTACCGTTAGCTTTTCTAATAAATAAACAAAATAGGCTAGGCGGTGTGTCGGAATGATAAAAAATAAAAGCGAAATACGGCCAGCTCGTGCAAGAGCAAACTGAAAGAAGAAAATCAGAAATCTGCAAACAGATGGCGATACTTTGAGCAAATATCTTGACAGAGCCCGTGTGTCTTAAATATATTATATGATTTTCTATTACTCGCACGCCGGGACGGCGTTGTCTCCGGGATAAATTTTAAGAAATATGTACGTGATTTATTGCGACTTCCGAATTACGTAAACGTGTATTTTTACGTGATATTTTCACAAGACTCACTTGTGTCCACACATTGAGTAAAGCGCGCGGGCGTCAAATGTTTTCTCAAATATTTGTTTTGTTGAGAAATAACCGGTGGGCACAATGCGTTGTTACGGAAATATCGACGCGATCGACGATTACAAATATTAATCCACATGTGATTCTAACACAGAATGAGACACGTGAAATAAGATGAAATCAGAGATTTAATTAAGACTAGCAGGAAGCAATCCACTTCCGTCGTTTTACGGCAATTCTGGCCACGGCCAGTATTTTGAAACGTATTTTCCAATTTAAAAAAAAGATTAATCAGTCAGAACGATGTACATAAAATATATTTTATCTATCGCCTCCACTCTCACCAGCTAGAGCTGAACGTACCCAGCAAGGGGGTACTCGCAACACAACTCCCACCAACCATAAAGACGTGGCGTACCGACAATAAATTCAGTGTATCTACATTCTTATTGTGAAATTGTAATTATTCTGAACATAGGTCTGTGATGTTTTAAATGATAATTAAATGTATTAATTATAAAGATATACATATAAAATCAATTTTATCGAATAATTAAATAATGGAACGATACATGTATTAATTTGAAAAAGTGTAACATACAGGTTCGAAAAAATGTCGTCAAAAATACTATCGCTGTAGCATAGCTGGTAATGCACCTTTCCCGGATTTGAAAAGAGATGCAGATTCGAATCCTCACACTCACCACTTAATCATCATTAAATCTTTCTGGTCTGGAGTCAACATACGAGGAGCGTTTTTGAAGTACTTAAGTACCGAATTTTTTTTAAAGAAACAAATCACTTTTACAACACTACTTTCTTCGGCGTTACGCACCTTAAACTACTTCTCAACATAGTTGCCACCATTATTAAGGCACTTGTCATAACGGAGCACCAACTTTTGAATACATTTGACATAGATCGATGCCGCCTGCGATGAAAACCATGCCTGTACTCCATCTTTGATTTCATCAATCGTCATCAAAACGCTTGCCACCAAGGAACCGCTTCAGATTAATAATAATACGGAAATCACTTCGTGCCAAATCAGGACACAGTTTGCGATGAATGTCAGCTGGTTTCATGTTTCGCGCATTCAAGAAACGAATCACGGACCGTATCTCACTGTCTATTGTCTTGAACATTTTAACCACTCACTAAAAGATGGCCACACCATGTGAATGTCTCTCACGCTGCATGTGGTGAGTCAACAGATGAAGGAAACCATTGAGCGTGCGCAACATCGCAACCGCAGCGCTACACCGGGAATATCCGGCAACTCGTACACTCACACAATCATCCATACATGATAATCATTCATAATCGGTTACCTCTCCAAACATCCAAAAATAATATAATTTTCGTTTTAAATCCATGTAATGTTTTTAAATAATTTAGTAGTTAGTTTTCTAATCATTTTTAGATTCGATGTCTGTAATTTACAACGATTAGATTTTAAATAAGCGCAAATATTTTCTGAAATTTTACTTATATATAATATTTTCCAATAAGTGGTCAGGCTCCGTAACCACTCACTTACGTTGTAATACGACCCTAATGAGAAGGCCCTTTAATAATATTGGAACATTCTGTTAAATTATGCTCGCTTATTAGATTTCGGATAGTTGTAAATCAACGTTTAATATATTATTATAGAGTGGTCTGGCTGGGTGGGTGATTGGTATATTGCACGGGGTGTACCATTTATGAATTCAAACTGATATGTTATATCCTTTCACCTTAAAATGTCCTTCTTTTATTAACATACTTTTTCACACATTTAACACAAATAATCCGCAATGGTTCTTGAACAAACGGGACTGTAAAACTGTACTACAAATTTTGTAACCTAATTCCATGCCTCCAAGTCGATAGGCTACGAGATTATTAAGAGTGTATATGTTTTATCGAAGACACCTCTAGTTGAGTTAACCTTTACCATACCGTGATATAAAATACTCGCACGCAGCCAAGCTGTCAACTCGTGTTACCGTAAGAAATTAAGAGTTCTATTAGCCTTTGAAATAATGGTTAATGCCATAAACTTACTATAAATATTGAGCATTAAATATTCTAAAAAATATATATATACATGTTATAATTCGAAGCATTCATCAAGTTTAATTCGTTCTTTTTTAACTATCTTTCGTTAATTAGTGAGAAAGAGACACCATTATATTCATGTTTGTTGTTCTTTTTACTGTGAAATTAATATGTGATTTTTTTCTGTCTTGACACGAATGGTATATTTGTCAACGTATTAATTTTACAATGGATTGAATTGAAAGATAATTATTTTTGTAGTATTCGCCTTACATACTTGATTTTTCACTAGTCATTTCTGATAGTAAATATTTTCCTTCAATTTAAATAAAATATGAATTGCATGTTGCATTCCTTTACTGAAATATTAATGAAATATAAACTGGTTTAGTATGAGCGGTAGACCTGTGTTACTGCATGGTTTGGGAAGGGTTAAAAATGTATCAACGTTAGAAATAGCGTGTTTAAAAGAGAAAATTAAAATATTAAATGTAAAATGTTGTTCAATAAGTAAGAACTTCGCGGATGGACTATAATAATATATGTGACCATTATTATGAAAGCGGTCAAATCAAGAAATTGAAAAAAATGTGTTTATCAATTATTTCGCGTCACATTATTAATATAATATTGTAAATTAATATAATATGAAAATTTTAGAGCGTTATATTTAGTGTATTGTTACGACGTTCAACGGTATTCCGCTAGTGTTTATTTTGATAATAGAGTAAGCTACATGCAACATTTATATGTAGAAATAAATTATAAATCTAGTAGATTAAATAATAATTAATAAGGAGAACACATTCTTATTGTGAAGTTGTAATTATTCAGTATTCAGAACATAGGTCTGTGATGTTTTAAATACTAATTTAATGTATTAATTATAAATATATACATATAAAATCAATTTTGTCGAAAAATATTGTTTTTGCGCTACCGAGATTCGAACCTGGATCTCTATTTCCAATCCGGGGAAGTGCACTACCAATTGTGTTATAACGCCAGTATTTTTCATGACAAATTTTTTGAACCTATATGTTACACTTTATTAAATTAATACATCTGTCGTTCCATTATTTTTGAAAGCCATCTACATTATTTTTACGGAATCACAAATACCTTTGAGTAAACCGACTGTAGACGCCAGAATTATCAATTCATTTCTATTAAATCTTAGGACACATTGATACAACTTATATTATTAAGGAGAACACATTCTTATTGTGAAGTTGTAATTATTCAGAACAATATAGGTTCGAAAATTTGTCATGAAAAATACTGGCGTTATAACACAATTGGTAGTGTACTTCCCCGGATTGGAAATAAAGATCCAGGTTCGAATCCCGGTAGCGCAAAAACAATATTTTTCG
Source organism: Eubasilissa splendida (assembly GCA_031772225.1). Taxonomy (NCBI): domain Eukaryota; kingdom Metazoa; phylum Arthropoda; class Insecta; order Trichoptera; family Phryganeidae; genus Eubasilissa; species Eubasilissa splendida. The sequence continues at coordinate 14,136,957 of CM062867.1, forward strand.
ACAAAATTCATTTTATATGTATATATTTATAATTATTACATTAAATTAGTATTTAAATAATTATTGAAACATTGTGTTGTGTAATATAAAAATATGTTTTAATGAATTCAGACGCAAACCTTTAAATATCTAGAAACAAAAAAAAAGACTTTCATAATAATGGACTCGTATAAGAAGGAATATTAAGTGTATTTTTGTAGACAACACCGAGGAAGAAATATGTAGCTAAAAATATATCCTATGTAGGGATGGTATAATACATGTATCTGAGACATTTTACGCATATTATTCGAAATAATAAAATGACGTGTTCGCGAATTATCATTTGGACGCGTTTAGATTCAATATACACTTTTGAAGCAAGCGGGTCAAATTGTATTTTTAAAATAATCGTGTATTCCTCACTTCAGTTCACATCAACCTCCACTTCTCGCAGTAAATTAGTCGGATTATTACAAAATTTAAAAAATGTAATAGATTTTTTTTTGTATCACCACATTAAAGTTTATCTATGGCCCGAGCTTTATATTGAACAGGCCCTATATAATGGTTGCAGATTTTTCGTATCATTAAGTCGGTTACCGATCGGCCACTACCGTAGCGGAAAAAACATATTTCGATAGGGCGCCGTTTCGTTATAACGGATCGTTATCTACCGGACAGGGGCGGCGGGCAGGACTGCATCCGCCCTTCGCCGCAACCCTCAATGCCATAAGAAAAAAATCCCTTCCGGCACTAATCGCATATTTTCATTTTTTCATCAACGGGAGTTATGAATACAAAAAAAATTCAAACAGCCTTCATTTTGTAATAAGATGACAGATCAGACTGGCTAATGATTATGTCGTTTGTATAGTATAGTTTGCCAGAAAAGTTTGATCGAAATCTGAAAAGAGCTACGGAAATTAACGTGTCTACAAAATTTGGAAATTGCGTCATATTGAGGCCGTTATTTAAACCGTTTTTTTAACTGTGATTGTGTTCGATTATAATGATAAATGAGAACGGAGATTTAACTGTTGTATATATAGTTTCTAGTGCAGGCATCGGCAACCTACTTTTTTTTACTATACTTGTCGGAAATATACAGAAATTTCAAGCAAAGTTTTCAATACATTAAAACATATTTCGATACAACGAAAGACAGACTTTGAAAATTTACCAGAAAACATAAAAAATCTGTCAATTATATCACACGAAAGTGTGCGGCTATCGCGTCAAATGAGATAAATTATGTTACTATATATATTTTTTTAATTATAAAATTAATTCGGTTTATAAAAAATATTCATTTAACGTCATTATTGACAAGTGATTTCTAGTTAGACGTAAATAATGACGATTTATGGAATTTAAACCATACCCTTATTAACGAGTGAGGAAATAAGTGTTATATAAAACATAATACAGAAAACAACATAAAATTTAGTGCTACTTAAAAATGTGTCGGATATATACGAAATACAATAGAACAATTAAAAAAGACGTATTTGTTACTTACTTTACGTAAAAAGAGGCGATATATATATTTTTATTTCCGTCCGTGTCGTCGCATAGCATTAAGGTTATAAAAAAATATAATTTGTTTTGTTTTTTTTTCGCAGTGAGCAATCATTTTGCGGTTTGATATATTAGATTAAATGAAACACAATCAATTTGTGTAAAACCATGAATTTTATTAAACGCCAACCGGTTTCGCTCAGCTCAAATTTCGTTAGTTTTAAATACGCTCAGACGAAGCATGAGCTGTGCGAAACCGGTTAGCGTTTAATAAAATATAATTCACCTCGTTATATATTAGTTATTTCTAGTTCATAAATATTGATTTAATAACAACAGATAGCATGCGCATAAAAGAAAAAAGAATAATTTCAAGATGACAATTTTCTCAGAGACGTGGCCAAATTGTCATAGAATAGTCAAAGACTCGGAAGCTTTCTATATTCTGGAATGGCCAGCACAAAGCCTGGAGCCGAATCCCATTAAAAATTTATGGATACTTCTGAAAAGATGCTCGTTTTGTCCCATCGCCCATTAATCTTGAAGAGCTTTGGCGAAGAGTCAAGGAACTGTGTGGGAAAATGCCGGGATTACGGGAATCGCATTCAACGCACGACCAAAGTCAAAGAACCGGACTAATAAACAAAGCTTTTTGGAATTTTATTAACACTTCCACTGTCGCCGTATAATCCTTGTGTGTCAAATGTGTCCAAATGAATACTTTGAAAGTTAACCGGTTAAAAAAAAGTAAAATGAAAGTCAAAGTATAAATAAATCACTTAACGTAGTTATTAAATAACTCAACGTGCGTGTAGTACAAAGTATATTTGAGTGAATAATTAAAACATTTTTGTTGCACCACGAAGAAACTATTCTAGAATCGCATAGTAACTTTATTGTACGATGAAACTTCTCGTCTATATGTATTTATAAACTGTGCCTAACATTAAACCGAGTGTCGACAATAAGTAGTTTTTCGTTTTCATATCCCGCGACTATCAAACGGACACGAGAGTGGCGTATGAATATTGGGGCATTCATCATTGTCACATTAAGCACATATTGAAAACATCGTCTGCATAATCTTTCCGATTCCCATCGTAAATTATACCAACATTTATACTCTAACATCATCCATTCAATATCGCCGATATTCTTCTCATACATGGAATCTAATCATGCTCCATAGTGGTGAGATTCAATTCCCATACAGACATGTCAATGATATAACAAATCTATATTTCTCAAAAAATGTATCTCATACCCGGAACTTTATTTTACCGGTAGTGGGCTTTCGCAATTAAACTATTAATCTCATCGAATTTTGTTCCACGAGTATGTACGAGTATATTATATTATAGTATAAAAATATTTTTCCAGCGAAAAACAGACAACTTTTTAAATTACAATATTTCTCAAATCACTTTCGAGTATAATAAGTATATATTACGTTTCCCCGTCTATTTCTATGACTTTCTGGACGTCTTGGACGCAGTGTCATTATGTACATTTTAGTGCTTGATCAAACGGCCAGGTCTGTAAAAACGATCGTGTTTTTAATATCTCTTATATATTCAATAACCGTGCGTTAATATATGATATATTTACCTTGCCTTTATTACGAGTAAAATATATATATATGACTAGCAAGTATATTGACATCTGTCATCTTTTCTTATATATGCTGTCTATGGTAAGTGCTTACCATAAAATGAAGCACTTTCTTAGACGCAATGTCATAACGATTTTTGGTTATGTTTGCGACCTAAGATTTGTCAAAATCTACTGAATAATCCGATGCCATCTTGACTTAATTTTTTTTTTTTTTTAAATAGAGATGCGTACACAGAATACATGCCACATCAATATTCTTACTATTTTCAAACTAAGTTGTGGTATGAAAATATGACTAACTTGATGGCATTCTGGAACGAGGCTCGAAACCCCGACCAATAGATCACTAGGTGAGTATCATCGGTAACCACTAGACCACAAGCACGTTATTATACTGATAAAATACAATTTTTGCGTTTATTATTGTATATCCGCGTTTCTTATATATCATCTAGATGTAATTTTGTTTATTATTTTTAGTAATAAAATAAATTAGATGACAGTACCTCTCTGTGTATCACATAATAACGGCTGTAAGAAGAGTAACAAAAATTATATAATTTTTATAACTATGTAAAAAATATGCCGACTCATTCGCCGGCAAACCGAAAATAAAAGGGTGCTGTAAAATGGATCGGAAAAACCTTAAGTAAAGGGCCGAAACAATGGTAACTTTAGCGTAAGAAAGGTGAAACGAAATTCAAAGATTGATTCTGCAATTCATCCCTAAAACAATAGCATTTCTAACTTAAATTGACTCACTAATCACAGAAGTTAGGGAGATTTTTTAATCAAACTTCTAAATGGGTATTATATTTAACCTTTCCTCTGCAACGATGTAAACTGAGTTGACATCACCTCTATTTATGTGGATATCTCTGTAAATATACTGAATACAGAGTTCATATTTTAAGTATTCCTCCGTAATATATTTAATGTAATGAATAAAATAATTACAATATATTAGTATTACATACGCAACAATAAAACATGTTTTCTCGAAGAACCTGAAGTGAACTTGTCTATACGTGTATGTTTACGTGCGTAGTGGTGCGGAAGGCGTAGTGCACGGGGCGTAAGGTGCCGGATTCCGATCGTCACTTTAGTGCAGAGCGAGCGCTGGCCGAGTTAAACGTGTCTTATGCCGCTTTATGCTGTCATTCGTGATGTGTATATATTCACTTATATTGTATATATCAATGAATATTTTAATGATTATGTAATGATTAATGATGTAAAATATTCATATTTATCCGAAAAATCGCAAAAGTCTACATGTACACTGAGTTTACAGTACCGGAACGCGCGGTTTTATTTGAGCACCCTTAAAGTGATATTTTCAACTATCGATACGATAGGGAAAAAATTGACTGATAAAAATCGAAAAAAAAATATTATCCTACACGACGATATGAAAGAATTTTTCTACTACACACGCTTCAAAAGTAAACACTGAATCGACCGGAAACCACGGGATTCACAATTACTCTAGTTGAAATTTTGGTACATATTATAATCATTTTTACATTTTAAAGAATGTATCGAAATGGAATTAAAAATGCTAGTGAATACAATTAATTAATTAACATTGAATAATCTCATGGTCATGTGTCAATATCGCGTGTGTGTGTGTGTGCGTTAAGTATTATTTTTTAGGTAAGTACTGTATAGGCACTGGGTTTTGCAGTTCTTTACCTACCTATTAGGCCATGAAAGGGCAAGCACTGAATAAAATATGTAGTTACCACAGTAACGAATATGACGTACGTATTAGTATTACAAATCAAAAAATTCGGAATAACACAAAGTCGCGGTTAATCCGCAAACCGGTTGACGCGGCCCCGCATAATCGAGAATCTCCCGTATATCCCGCAATAAAGATATGATCAATTTTGAAAGCATCCCTTTTTTCCAAATCGATTGGTTCTCCCCCTCATTGGCTCTTGTCGCGTAAAAGAGGTCGTCCAAGAGAAAAACCAAAGTCAATAAAACGAAGGTTCGAGAAGGAATTACCGACGCTTGACCAGTACAACAAGCAGCCAGGGAAAAATGGGGAAAGACAAAATAAAGAAAACTCCCTCTTTGCCGACCGGTGCCGTACCGTGAATTTTCTCCCACTCTATTAAAAATTACTAATACTGTGATAACTTTTAACGACATTTGGCTTCATGCCATTTTGAACAACTTTAAGTTCCGTGCTTCCGGTCAGTTAATCTTTGTTCCGGTAAAAAATGGGATATTTGATTTATTTCACGGTTATACGGCAGGCACTTGAACCTTACCTTTGTAAGATTGCATATTGTGTGATCCTTTATGGAGCACTTGGAACTTTTTACTACGTGTTTGCCGATCTATTTTGTTTGTGATGAAACTAATTTTCTTAAAGAACAATTTACACGCTATGATAGATTTGCTTATTAACCTGCGTATATATTATGCGCTCCGGGTATATATATGAACGGAATAACATAATGATACTAAAACAGATAAAATATTATATACAGAAAATTGAAATAGAAATTATATGACCACTTACTTATAAGATAAGCTGGGTATTTAAATTTTATTTTATTTCTCTCATAAATTTAAATAATAAAAATAAAACTAAAGGTTAAACTTCGATGGTATTAAAAACTTTACATATTAATATTACTATTTCTATAAACAATTAAACCCGGTAGCGACAAGAATATATGCAGAAGTATGTGCAGGTAGATGTTCACAAAAACGTTAATTATTTATAACCTGACAACATAAATATATTTGAATTCGAATTTGGAAATGGAACGAGAGACGCCGTTTTTCATGTAACCAAAGATGGAACATATGGCGGCGCGTGGGCGGAAAACTAGAAAGTTTAAGCTGTAATAATATTAATTTTATGTTATTTCTTTGAAGATTTTCGAAAGTATTATAGCGCGCATATACAATCTCGGATGTAAGTTATGTCGGGATGTTGAGAGACCCATAAATATTAATAATAGATAAGACGGAATGAACAAAGCGAACGGTTTACGGAATCGAAATATTTTTCTTAGAATTATAATTAATAAAATATCTATGACAATGACGGACACATCTGTAGCACCTTGTTCACAGATAGGACGAATACAACACCAGCTGTCCGCTTTATTTAATAAATATGTAATATACGTTTGTCGTGGAATCAAAATTAAAAGAACTTTCACGGGATAGTAAACAATTAGAGTCAACATTGACATCGAAGCTTTTCATTAAAAAAAATTCCGTGTAATTTTAAAGCTAAAAAAATGTATTCTCTCTAATTTTAAAGCTTATCGTCTAATTTAAAAAGTTAAAAGTGTACAGCACGCTCCTTATCGAGATTTTATTAAAAAAAAAATCTTGTATGAATCTCTTTGATTAATATGACGTTGATCAGTTTCAATATCACAGATTCTTTAGTATGGTTATATAATTTTATATTTAATTGTGATTTGCCTCGTATTCAATAAGTTATATTAGTTTATTTGATTTGTGAAATATGAATTGTTTGCCAATTTGACCTAAAACAGGCATGCCTAGCTGGGCAATGCATTTAAAAAATCTGTTTTAAAATATATATATGCGAAAAACTTTTTATTTTACCTATACAATATATATTATATGTGTCAAAGAAATAAATTAAAAAATGCCATGAGTTGATTTGCGAATTCAGAAAATTTATTTTAAAATGGCAATAGTTATTGAAACGCGTGACAATTAACAAAGATAACATTAAGAGAAATCAAAATTGATGAATTTATTTATTATGAAGCTGCTGCAATTTGTTTTTAATATAAAATATTAGATGTCGCACAAAAATAAAAATCAACATTGTTAACAAAGTGCAATTGTTAACCGATTCTCCCAGCAAAATAAAGATCCGGGTTTGAGTCCCGGTGGTTGTTAACGAGTCTTGTTACTTCGATTGGCACCACTGGGTTTCCTGGTTTATAATAATGCACTTGTGTGCGTGTGTATTGCCGCTTTTTTCGGAAGCTAAGAAGACGGTAACTGAGGCGTCATTCGGTCCAAATAAACCGCCAGTGCGCGCGAAGACAACCCAGCTAAAGAACAACCACATCGGATCAGAAAGACAGCAATATTAAAGAGGTTAGTGCAGTTCATATATCATATGTGTGCTTATTGTTAATCGGAAACCTGGAAACCAGCTATCGAATGCATTTACATAAACAGTGGTAATAATACATTTTTTCAGTAGATCGATTTTTTTTAAATTATCTAATTTGTTTTAATCGGTATTTTAATCTATATTATTAACTGTGCTTTTCTAACTGTATAATCATAGTTGATAATACAAATATGGCGCCAAACATTGTTTGGGTTATTTGTTAAAAGTGTGTGTGGTCTGATGATGCCGCGGGGCAAAACCGGTCACCAGAGAAGGAACCAGCAGTAGATTGTATAAAATAATTATTATCCTATATCATTTATTTATAGATTTTAAACTGACAAAATCATAAGTAAAAATACGCTATTTTTAAGCTTGCAGAAATACAAAATTTTTCCTTATTTGTTTCGAGGTGAAATTTTTTTATTCAAAAGCATCGAGAACCTCTGTAGCAAACACAAACACGCAGTAAAGACGAGAACTTTCCAAAATGATTAATAAGATTAAATAAATAACATCGACCGAAAAATATTTGTTTTCGTTGACCGCACTAAAGAGTCTCAAATAATTAAATTACAAGTCCAACAAAGTTATCAAATAACCCGAAAACTTAATTATTAACGTTGCGTACCTTATCCGTGATCACCGGCAATTCCACCCAAATTCGTTCAGCACTTTGGCAGCTAGTCAAAAAACCATTTCATCATCAAAAACGCAAGAAACCGATCAACCTTTCTTTTGAACCCGGGGCTGTGATATTGCTCGCCGTTAATGACGCGATGTATTTTTGGGGCGAATTACGTAACGTCGCCCGGGTCTAGAATGAACCAACGAGCTTTCGAAAGTGATGGTGGACAAGATGAATTTTTCATGATGCGAACTTAATTGCGGTGTTGCAATACAAGCCGTGAATTTAAAACAGTAATTCTGTAGCCGAAAGGTACAGCAAGGTTTTCCGGGTCCATAATATTTATGTGACAAATGTTTTGTCTTTTCGAAGCCTAATTAAATGCCAGTTTGATTAATTGAAATTATCATCACGAGGGGTTGTTTTACTAAAATATAATTTCTTGCCGAGTTAAAATACTGGGTGTGACCATTTTTACCAGGAAACGTATTCAATATCCTTCCAGCTCGATACGCTTACTTACTCAGTCCAGCGATATTACAACTTTTATCAGCCAATCCGACGGCCCGGGCGCTCTTAATTAAAAACGGGATGTTCGGCCAGGCTTGAATTCATTCAATCAATATCTGATGATAGTCATCGAAGCTGCACGGTCCTTCTACAACTTCCTCACACCTTTTCAACATCCAAAAAAATTATTCGAATCACTGATGGATTATGCTCTTTTTCCATTGCAAACAAACACAAACATGTCCACTTTCAACACATATCAAAACAAATATTGACAGGCGCCGTTCAAAAGATGGCGTTAACCAATGATATACAGATTTTGCGTCAGTGGCTCCACCAATCGTGAAATACGGTTAATTATCATACAGCCCTCGTATTATATTTATTTAAAATAAAAAATTAAAGGTCCCGATGACATCTTGGGTGTTCACTGAATACACAGCTGACATATAATGTAGAAAGTGATGAAAACGCTCATATATAATATCCCAATGTGTCACGCATGAGGAAATTTGGTTCAACTGATACATTATATTGGAGTGAAGTGTAAATTTAATTTGAAATATAATAAATAAGTAGGTATGCAAAAAGTCCATTTCTATTGTCAGAAAATTGAAAATTAAAAAACTATAATACTGCCGTTTGTAGGTAGGTAATTATTTATTATGTACGTTATTACGTTATATTTGGTGCCTACCGCGCACGAGATATGTTGGGAGTTGACATTTATCAATTGGCAACACTGACCGCGTAAGAAAAAGAATTCTCGCTACCGTTCTTTCTTTTGACAAGTATTGACGAACACGGAAGGTTGTTCCGATGCAAAAATAACAAAGATGTGACTTCGTGTAGGATTAAGGAAGGGTGAGAATAATCAAATATATTAGGCATCTGTGTTATCCTGCATCTCATTGTAAGATTTATTCGCTAATTGTTTTTGTAATTCCAGGATGGACGCATCCCTTTCTTCTTCTTCTTCTTCTTCTTCTTCTGTTCCTTTCATTATATGACAGAAGATACAATACTTTGACAAAGCTGAAGGGGATACGATTTGGTCTCCTACGCTTCATAATTTGACAGCTGAATTTGTTTGATGACAGAGGAGGACGCAAGGGATTCCACGCGTGTTAAGATGAATAAGGAAGACCTAGACTTCCTGACGTTTTCATGGGAAGGAGTTACAAGTATTTACAGGTGTCTCGGAACATCAAATCTGGACGGAGACTGGGGATCACTGCTCAATGAACGAGATTATCTCACGCTAAAACAATTTTTTTTCTTACCGTTTAAATTTTAATTAATAACTTGCCAATCTTGGTGATCACATTTCTTTAATATGATTCTTTGCTGTAATTTAACCTGACAAACTCATCAGGTAATTCAAAATTGTTGTAATAGGTGAAGATTTTCACATTCAGTGAATCAAAGTGTTGTATCTCATTATTACTTATATATATATATGTTGATTTCGATGCTCACACGGTAATAAGAAATTCCATTATTGTATTCAGACCAAATTGTTAATTAGTCTTTGCTTGTAATCACATTCAAATGACAAATTTCTTATTACATTTTACTTTACTATTCGTGTGTTTTTATATCTGATAGATTATTAAATTTTGTGATTATAAAACTTGAACTAATCTTATTATTTTCCCTGAGAATGCTAGCTGATGCGAATGGCAGGCGATATGGTGAATTATGTGCATCAGAACCACGCACTTCATGCTATACCCTGAGCGAGTCGATGGACGTGTAAAAAACGACGTCACAGCGTTTTTCTTAACTTTAAATACTAATTAATAAATTTACTTTTAAAATTAGCAATATTAACTTTGTGGTTAAAATTCATATTTTTATTTATTATCTTTGTTTTATTAACCACTAAATTGAGTTTAAATACATCTATCGGATCTTTGTCAGAATCTACTTTTAAAAAAAAAAAATTATTTAAAAAAATTAATTTAGTACCTAACTCAAATCATTACTTAATACAAATTTACTAGATGTATTTAAACACAATTTAGTGGTTAATAAAACAAAGATAATAAATAAAAATATAATTAATAAATAAATCTCAACGTATCAAATATACATAAAACATCATTAAATATTAAAATTTGTGTTAAAATTACCACAGAACTATTCTGAAACTGCAACTTCACAAAAATATGGTGTGATTTCATTAAAAATAAATCTCCACACGACGACGGCCGCACGTAGAATAGTGAATGGTGCATTGAACGAAATAATTGCTATAAACAGCTGTCATCCAAAGCAAGACTAGCGGTGCATAATAAAGGAGTAGTTCCAATTAATACTGAGTAAAATAGTATACAATACTATTATTATTCCTCATATAATATAAACTAATGCAGCAGCATTTTATTTTTGGCTAACGAAGAAGAAATGCAACAATTATCAGTATTGCAAAATAAAGCTTTGAGAACAATATTCTCGCTCGTGTTAATACTAATGGCATGATGACCTTTAAGCAGAAAATATATTTCAAAATTATGATATTTTTATTTTCAAAATAACTAAAACTAAAAACGTATCGGCAGAATTAATAAAAAAAAAATGATGACAATCAACATGAGCATTGTACAAGATGAAGAGATAGACTGAGACTGCCATTCAGGAAGAACGGTAAATCTCAGAATGAAATGTCAGATGATGTAAGAAAGGAGGAGGAACTACATAGATTCAAAATGAAACTAAACAAAAATGTGGAAGATAAATTTTAGTTAAAAAAGAACATTTTGATCTTATTTATATTAGACCATATATGCACTATATTAAGAATAAATAAATAAATACTAATGTATGAAATAGAATCCTGACTGCAGCTGTCGTGTAGACTAAATATGTATAGGAAATGATGTTGTTCGTGTTTATGTATCAAATCTATATATTAAATAATAATTAAATGTATTAATAAGAGAGATATACATATAAAATCAAATTTATCGAAAAATATATTTGTTTGCTACCGGGATTCGAACCTGGATCTCTTTCCAAACCGGGGAAGATGTATTATCCAACTATGCTACAGCGACAGTATTTTACGATAAATTTGATTTTATATGTATATCTTTCAAATGAATATATTTAATTAGTATTTAAAATATCACAGACCTATGTTCAGAATTATTACAACTTCACAATAAGAATGTGCTCTCCTTAATATTTTTTTTGATATTTTCACATTTACTTGCCTTGTATGTTATGTATTAGATCTTATTGCGTTTTGCCTTCAATGAGTTTTGGTTTTGTAAAATGTATTTATTTATTAATTTGCCCTAAAACAGGCTTGCCTAGTTGGGCAATGCATTTAAAATATATGTTATAAACTGTATTTTTTTGCAGCTGTACAAAGGCTATATATATATCTAAATAAATTAAACTAAATTTATGTTGTGAAGGATGAACAAATTAAAAGTAAATGCAAAGCTCATCGCGGCATAGTGAACAGGATTAATAAAGGTCGCTTAGTTAGTTTGGCCGTGTGGAACGAACGCGTGAAGAAAGTAATTACTGGGGATACAAGATATGAATGAATATAAACGAAGCGAAAGTTTGTCTTATATGCCTATTCTTGCGGGGAAACAGAACGATGGTACGCAAATATAATACAATGATAAGATAAATAGAGGGTAGATATATGATTTATCAAAAATATGCTAGAATAAATAAACAATTATTTTATTTTATTGCAAATATTGAAGAAGTAATTATTTTATAGATTATTTAACTTTGTTAATAATTATTATATTAACTTTGTTAATAATTAATAATTATCCACTTAATGAATGTAATTTTAAATATCGACGAAGTTAAATAAACATAATAAGCTTTTTCTTTTTCTTTTTTAAGGAGAACACATTATTATTTTGAAAAATCAGTAGTTTCAGAACATAATTCTAATTGATACAATTAATTTGTTTTAACGAGCTTTTTGCTAAATAATAGTAAGAATATTAATGTGGGATTCATTTGGAGTATTTAAATAAAAATACTAAAAAAACATGATTAAGAACATTGCTATGTTAAATTATCGTAATATGTACATGTAAGACTCTAAACAATATTTAAAAAAATAAAAAATACTCTTTTTATTTTTTAATTAAAAGTTAACATATATAAACAAACATTCTAAAACTATATTAATTACGTGTTCGGTTATATTATATTATGTATTCATGGCATTCGTGTCTGTCTTCTTATCTGTTAAAATACCAAATAAATTCACACAAAATTGAACCTTGTAATGCTCTTTAATCTTGAGATCTAGGCCTCTTTTTGCTCGACAGTCTGTAGTGCCCTTAATCTTTTTAAGATATATCTGTAGCTCTCCAAACTACCTTAAAGATGCTTAAACCGAAAGAGATTTGTTGCTTGGAGAAAGAAAACTGAAATGAAAAGTCTCGGTATTTACGAAGAAACATTGTTTATGTGAAACCAGCACACGATTTTCTCCATATTATTATTTGTAATATATAAATACACATGCGTAGATAAGAGATGGGTACCAATTTTATATCTATTTAAATTATTCCATGGTTTTAATAATCTTTAAATTATATGTTTGGTATTTATAACAGATCCACAGATCGCAGATGACCGTGGGCGTGTGGATGCTCCATTATGATTACTATCTTTCCCCCCATCCCTATACCCTATACCTCAGAGCACGACTTTTTCTGTGTGTATTGTCTATGACTTTTGAACTGTCAAGGAGAGTGTATGTCGTGCTATGTGCTCGTCACTAACTTTTTGTAAGAGTATTCGGTTCCTCGCGTGTGCGTACCGAAACCGCTATTTCAGATCACAGTGCTTCGTGCTGATCATCGAAGAAGGTTCCTGAAGTTCAGAAGTTGCGACTACAGGGGAGAAAATCCAGCTGAGTCGTGGTCATCCCGGTTGGTCCTCGAGCCTTTATTGTCCTGTCCCTATACCAACTTCCTATCATCCTTCCTAGATCCCGTTTCCCCAACCCTTGTATAAATACTATGAAAAATTTCAGTTAAACTAATGCATTTATTTTGTTTATAATGGACAGAATCAATACAGAAATCAAACGTCCCACGACACCTTAGACGAAAGCCATGAGCAGTGAGAAGTGACTCACCACTTATCTAGGACCGTTCTATGAAATAAAGCTCCCATAAGCTCCCATGCGCCCATTGCTTCCTTCATATTTGCTGGCAGTTCATTGAACAATTTGAAACCTTTATTTTGTGTTCCTGCCAGATTTGTTTGTAGAAGTCTAAAATCCCACCGACTTCTCCTAGGATGCGTGTGGACCTCAAGATTATATATTATATTTTGATACATGTGTGATGGCAATAATCGATTAATTATGTATATATACTACATACTGTGTTCGTTGTATGTATATGATATCGCGGAGTGTGTGTGTAGACGGGTGCACGGATATGTATATGTAGCTTCATACATGCTTTGGATGCTCCGCATTCCTTGTGTTCTAGAGTCAAAAAGCTTTGAACATTTTGTTTCTAGTCAAAAACAGTACTGCTGCAAATGAATTCGTCCTTTAGAGACACACTACGACACAGCACGCACATGGAGCGAATCGAAACGCGTATACATACATACTCAACTTTCGAACATCTATAAATCGCGTAAAAACACAGATACCAGCAACAGTAGATTCTATCATTCGTTCCGTATTCACAAAGTTAGAAAGTATTCGACATTCAGTTCTGCCTGTCAAGGTCTTCGAATACTGTATATGCATTCGTCAATAGCATCCAACGTACAAAAAACGACTTTAATGCTTATGGGTATAATGCACAAAATAGCGTACATATTAGGAAGTAAGCGGTGTTTTGAATAATTTGTTTGTGTGACGCATTTTTGACAGTTTGGCTTGAATAGTTGAAGCTGAATTTTTGAAACATTGAATATCCTTCGATTATATGTTATATTTGTACATTTGATAGTAGGTAGGTATACACTTGTTATCTAACATCCCTTCTACAAAAAGTCACCGACCGCCACTGATTTGTATGTGTGGCTAGAACAGGTGGATGAAATAAGAGACAGCACACAAGTTGAGGTGAAACTGAAGATTGTCTTTGGTGAGAAAGGTTTACTGGAGGTGTGTTCTGGAAACCGGCTGAGAGAGAAGTGAATGGTTAATTGTTTCATTTATGATTTGAAGGCTTTATTTTTTCTTTGTTTTGATTTTATGTGGGAGGGCATTAAAAAGTTATTATACCTTGGTGTTGCGAAGAACTAGTTTTAAACGTGGTGATTTCTAAGTTGTCACGCGATTTTGATCGGTTACTTATTTTTGTGGAAATTGTTGAATTGAAATGGTTTTTGTGAATTTGTAACAATACGTTCTTTGTGAAAAAGTGTGATACGATATTGCGATGTGTAGAAAGTCTCAAATATTCAAGTTCGGCAGATCCCCTCTAGTGAGTAACTCTTCAAACTAGCCGTACTTTTACTAGAACACCTAAACGGGAAAAGCGCACGAAGAAACAAGATTGTGAAGCCGCCGAAAGTTCACACCTCGTTTGGTATGATTTATGAAGCAACTTGAAATCCGTTTCACCTCCGAGTTCAACCGTCTTTGGGGCCGATAGATATCGGGTTACGATATCGAAAAAATACAATCCCATTTATAATATAATATTAATAAAACTATTCGCTAAGAGAAACTGACACTCGTATTACTGTGAACTTGACGCGAGCTCGAGAGCCGTGCCAAGACGAAAATACATCGATGTTTATTTGATATTAATTTTAATTATCATCGGATTCTTGTTTGATTTGAATTTCTTCAGACAACCCGACAACAGATTTATCTCATTTCGTGGATCGTAATTATTTAGCTGTGAATGGGCTAACAGCATCTGCGCTAATTCAGAGAAACGTGTTCCATGAAATTAATGTAAATCAAACTGACGTAAGATAAGTGCGACGGAGACTTATCCATTCGTTTCTTCTTCGTGACTGGGGTTCGCGATGTTCATGAACTCCTGACCGGAGTATACTTTTCCACTTCATCGGTATACCGTAGATCTAAGAGCTGTCACCAGAGAAGTGCCTGTTGCTTTTTTTCACTTGGTCAGTGCAACTGATGGGGGGTTTTCTCTTCCATCTTCGACGTCAAGCTATCTTCCTTACTCGCGAGATGTCCAAAAAATGCGTGAAATACGCTTCACACAAATGATTGAGAATCTACGTTTAATATGTAAATCGTACAGAATGTAGAATTGTTGTATCTACGGTGTGTGCAACATGTGTCTCCAATACCACATCTCAAAAGCATGAATCCGCCTTATTTCATTGCTTTTATAATTCGCGATCAGAGACTACATAAGCCTGTCCTCGATTATTTTAGATATACTACGGTATTTCCATATCTTGTCAAATATTGACATATAATGGACAGCAACACCCATAAGGCAAAACTGAATACGGGAATCAATGTCTGCAGTTAAGTTGTTGGGCGTGCACATTGATTCACATCTTTCAATGAGTACACAAATCAGCAAAACTATCAGTGCATGCTGCCATCAACTGAGACAGATTAAAATTATTCGGAGACATCTTCGTCTTGAGGCAGCCCGTCTATTTATAAATGCATTTGTGGTGTCACGTGTGGACTATTGTAACAGCATCTTTGCTGACCTGTCAATGTTTCAGCTGGATAGGTTACAATCCATTATAAATGCGGCAGCACTGATAATAAATATATGGAGTTTCTAAATTCTTTCATACATACCCCTTTTAGATGAGCTACGTTGGTTCTGGTTCCCTGAAACAGTTGAATTTAAATAATGCTGGGGGCCTCTGTATCTTCAAGAGCTTTGTCCCAGACATTTTGAATGGTAGACGTCAGCCTCTACTTCAGCCGCAGCAAGGGTCGTAGAACCGACCAGCCGATGCCAGAAGTCTAAGTTTAGTGAACGGGGATTTGCGGTAGCAGGCCTAAAACCGTGGGACCGAGACTTTATTTAAGAAAAGACTAAAAATGCACTTTTTCGTAAAATCATTTCCATAAGACCAAATATCAATTTTTAATTTTAAATACAATGATATTATAGAACTATAAAAATTACCCTATATTATTATTATTACATCTCGTAACCGTACCCATGCGTAGTCTGATTTCTAATTCGCTGCTATCGTCTTCAGATATTCAAAAGCATTCAGCTGATTCAGCTACGACCACTATTATTGACACATTTCCGAGTCCTTCCCATCCATATTTTTTCCTGCACCAGCACTGTATTTTGTGTTTTGATCACATATTGTTTGTTGTTTGTGTGCCGTGGGTGAACTTCTGGCATCGCCGTATTCAATTGGGATCAGAGATCGGCTCATCCGCGTGCCATTGTGTGATCTCGGCGGCGACTGCAGGGATTGCGGAGGCGTCATATACGAGGTAAGGCGAGCAGTCCGACCTCATTTTGTACCAAGGTTTCCCTTCTTCCCTCCCATACCTTGCGGTGATTCCGATTTACGACCGGAATTATCGTATTCCATTCCGCGGGACGCGCGACCCGGAGATCGCGCAATTCGTTCATTTAGATCCTATCGATCCGGATTTAAAATTCGAATTCAAATAGTATGGCAATCGAATCCACGACTCTTGGACCTGTTAGCGCTAAGTATTTAGACTCTCTGATTATGTCTTCAGCAGCGGCCCTGTTTACAATCATAAAACGTGTTTTTTATCAATTTTAAATATTAATGAAAGAGCCCCCGTCCGGAAAGACAAAGCCAGCTTTAAAAACATTAATATCTTGTATAAGAAGAAACGTATTGGTTAACATAGACTTGTTTACATATTTAGAATAATAAGTCATATTTGTATGCACCAAAATATATAATTCCAAGTTCAATGAGATGTGCATTTGTGTCTTGATATTAACCCTTCCCAAACCATGCAGTAACACAGGTCTACCCCTCTAATTAAATCTATAATATTTCGGTAAATATACGCAACATACATTTCATATTTTAGTTAATTTGAAGGAAAATATTTACACTTAGAAGTAACTAGTGAAAAACCAATTATTTAAGGCGAATCATACATAAATAATTATTTTTATTTCGTTCCGTTGTAAAATTAATACGTTAACAAAAATACCATTTGTGGCAAGACAGAAAGAAATCACACATTAATTTCACAGTGAAAACAATTACAAACATACGAATATAATGGTGTCTTTTTATCACTAATAAAATAAAGATAGATAAAAATGAAGGTTGTATTATACAATGCAACCTCCTATACAGAACTTGATGAATGCTTCGAAATATAATATTACATTTTTTTATATATTTAATGCTCAATACTTAAGTTAAGTAAATTTATGACATTAACCATTTTTTTTACATTTTCAAGACTAATAGAATTCTAATTTCTCACGGTAACACGAGTTGACAGCATGGCATTTTATATCACGGTATGGTAAAGGTTAAGCTCACATCGAACAGTGTTCACATTGAAGCCAGCGATGGGGTCAATGACTCGACGAGGAATCAAATTTATCGCCAGTTCAGCGGTTGACACACAAGTAATTATGCAATCATCTTATTGTACAATTCTTGTGTTTTATTTTGCGAGGCTCCGTCGGAGTTCTGCCAAAGAGTTACGTAAAAGTAAATAAGTGAAAAATGAATACATTATATATTTTAAACATTTCTATTTATATCTCATCTATATGTTATTCATAAGAAAAATAATAATTAACAATTTTTATTTTAACACTTGGCTTACCTGGTGGATCGAAATCACACCGTATGCCTGGTGGGTCTGATGGACCCGTAATTGAATATCAATTTTTTTATATGAAATAATGTGCTAGAAATGTTAGATATCACATTTTCTATTATTTTTAATATTATATTCATAGGAAATAAATAAAAGTAAAACTATTAATTTTTATTATTTAAATGAAAATACTTCTTACATTAGATAACTAAAAATAGACTCTCGTATTTTTAATTAAAAATCTTACACTTAAGACACAGATCTAAATCAGACTTAGAT
This sequence comes from Eubasilissa splendida, assembly GCA_031772225.1. NCBI lineage: Eukaryota > Metazoa > Arthropoda > Insecta > Trichoptera > Phryganeidae > Eubasilissa > Eubasilissa splendida. Next base: position 14,155,380 of record CM062867.1, read on the forward strand.
TAATTGAATGCACTGATGAATCTACTATAATATTGCATGTGCTACTCGGACGCGCTGCGGATTGCGGTAGGAGCGATAAAATGACCGCTAGTCTGACACAAAGTTGCAAATTTCAAAAAATATCGACAGTTCTTTAAAGTGGTGGGTCTGACAGATCCTACCAGGTATGCCAAGGGTTAATAGTAATCATTGCACTCTTTTGTACAGTTGGCTTTAAACAATTGCAACCCGTTTAAATCTGAAAAATGTTTTTTTTTTTAAATTCGTTACATGTAAATGTTAATAATAGCTCCACCGAGTTTATACAAACTATTTAGCAAAATATTATTATTAACAATAATCATTGCAATATAATTTTAAATGTATTAAATATTAAAACATTTAATAAAAAGTTACCCCCCGTACTACTTTTTGTTCACCAGAATGTTGCAATATCTTTTTCAATATTTTGAGGGATATCATTTTCTTACTTCTTACCGTCAGCCTTTAATTAAAAATTCATATATACGCACTTTTTTGTCAATTAGAAGGTCATAATTGACAATTGTCAGTGTTGCAAAATAAAGCTTTGAGAATAATAATATAGAAAACATAGATACTATAGATAAAACTACAGATATACTCGGAGCAGTGCAATGTTCAAAATGTTTTTGGTGATTAGGTGTTAAAGATTATGTAGACTCATTAGGGTCACCAATACGGATTATTTGTATCAGAAGGATGTGTACGGTGAGAACCGAGGCCCTATACCTCTTCGCTTCTATATAGAGGCCGGTATAGAGTTCTCCAATATAGAGGCCGGTATAGAGTTCTCCAATATAGAGGCTGGTATTTGTAAGAATGTTTGTGGCTAGAGCGGGCGTATTATGAATGAAACAGTACTTACAATAGTTGCGTTTACTTATAGATTAAATTTACAGTATTTGTTTTAAAGGGTGTCCAGCGTAAAATTTTAAAGTTTAATATTAAATAAATAAAAAAACTACAATATTATTATCATATTTTATTTATATAAAATGGAGTTTAACGGTGCGGATTTCACGTTTTATAAACAATATCGTCTAAATGCCGTCCATTTCTCTCAAGACACTCTTGCAATCGGACTCTTAAATTTGCGATCACGCGAGAGCAAGGCGTTGGTTCAATGGCAGCAACTTCACGGCAGATATTTGTTAAAGGAATTTGTTGCTGTAAACTCTCGACTTAAGGTATCCCCACAAAAAAAAGTCGCACAGTATAAGGTCCGGTGACCGAGGTGCCCAAGGTATGTCTCCGTACTTGTTGATTATTTTATTGGGAAAAATTCCCCCAGCTTCTCCATTGAACCTCTAGTTGTGTGTGGAGTGACTCCATCTTGCTGAAATTGTATTCTGTTGTTGAACCCGGGAAACAGCTGCAGTTACGGATAATTCATCGTCGATAATTCAGTAATACACGTCACCAGTGACTGCCTCTCGCTGGTTAAAAAAATAAGGGGCAATTATCCCTCGGGCAGAAATTGCACACCGCACTGTCGTTTTTGGACAATGCAAACGTTTTTGATGTTCATGTTCATTTTATTCTCATGTTCTGTTTATTAACATAGCCATCGGTATGAAAATTTGCTTCGTCAGTAAACAATATGTTTCCAAGCGTTCGTGCTGTTCCAAATCCATTTTTTTATTCCAGTACAGGCTGCAATCTTCCTTATCGATTTACGCGGATTGCGCATAATTTCACGTCGAACTTGAGCCACATGTTCTGGCGTCGTTACTGACGTTGATGATGATGGAGGAGTTTGGTTAACCATTGTCCCTTCTTGTCTGAACTTTCGAACCCAACACCAGATAAGTTGCATGCTCGGCCCATCATTTACTGGTCGAATATTAAAGTGAGTACAAAAAGCGCGACGCGCACGAACCGATGAATCACTGTACTTTAAATATTGCTCAACCAGTGACTCATTGCGACTGTAAAATCCGCAAATCACGCGCGTCGAATAATACCCCTCCCACTTACCTCACCCTGATGGTTTATGAGCAATTACAATTTAATCTTGAAATTTTTCCACTGGACACCTTTTATAATACAAAGGTCAAGTTAAACGTAGTTCACTAAAGGCGGTGCCGAAGTGCGTGCTAGAAGATGTGTCCGAGGAACTGGCCAGGAGAAGAGTGTGAAAGTGGTACTGGTGGTTACTCATACTGGTTCGATCGCAGTGTATTGTTGCATGAAATTTGGTGTGTACCAAGCGGACTGTTTGTTTATGCAGATCTGTGTGGCGCGAGCAGGGCCACCACATGTTTTAATATTTAGAATATAGATTTAAGACATAATTTATATCAATATATATATATGTATATATATTTTATATCAAATACCATCCGTTACAAATATTATTCACTTACACTCTAGGACCCTGACGATAGTAGTCACCTACCAACTGCACCAATTTTTGAATAACAATAAAAAAACTGATCGATTTTTATAACCAAGCTATGGGTCGCCGTTCGCCATCTTGCGCAAATATGAACTCGACATATAGAATAGTTCCTGTCTATTACAAAGTGGAGAAGAACAAGATATACAACAAGTACAGTACAAAATACATTTACGAATCACGAATCTTTAATAAAATTAAGATTATAATAAGCAAGCAATAATATTATGAAATATTATTTAGAATTTAGAAATTTTAGAGAATTATTTTAGAAATTTTAGAGAACTCTGATGAGTTTTCGACCATACGTGAAACACATTTCGTATAATGTATACATCCGAAAGAGTAACGCGCGCATGCTATTAGAGTTTGCAGACTTTAATCGGGCGGAGCATTGAGACTTTACACATGACTGTAGATCATTTATTTATTTATTTAATACGGGATTCTTTGCAAAATTTCAATACAATTGCCAAAATATATCATAAAAACTATAAAACCGCAAATGTTTTGATACAAGTGTCGAGAGGTTTAATAGTGCAGGATTTTTTTATTTTTAATAATCGCGCTTAACTTATTCGACAATGTGGAATATCGTCATGCCCAGTGGCGTAACCGCGCCAACTCAACATTTAGTATCGACACTTTTCAGAAAGTCAGAAAGTAACTTGAATAAAAATTTAAAAATCATTTCTCACTAAAACACGCGAAAACATTATCGATGTACGGTTAGAGATCAGACCATCGCTATGTAAATAAAGCAAATATTTTTTTCTGAATTACTCAATATTCTTTCTTGTACGAGTATACAATATGAATATAGAAGACCCATCCATTTTGGGGCCCGATGCCTTTTACCTTTTTTTTAAAGTTAGTTTTCTGTGCATAGAACCGCCATTGTTATTTTTATGGATATCCTTGGCATCGCAATAATCGCCATATATAGTGATATCCACATAAACGGTTTTGAAAAAAAACATATTTATTTATTTAATTCTTAATAACAAATTGCATACATAAGCATTCCTATATATGCTTTTACTAAAACTTATCTTTTACATATCTGGTTAGTTTCACTTTAAATCTATCATTGCACTATACATCATCGATTTCTGAGATTTGACCTTTTTCCTGAATGGCAGTCTCAATCTATCCCTTCCTCTGTACGAAGCTTGTGCTCATGTCGATTTGCATCTATTTTATAAATAAATACCATTACATTAAAATATATTTTCTACTTAAAGGTCATTATATCCATAGTAGTATCGAGTATATCTATTTTTTCTGAATATTTTTCTCAAAGCTTTATTTTGCAGCACTGACAATTGTTGCATTTCTTCTTCATTAGCCAAAAACAAAATGCTGCTGCAGTAGTGGCTGTGAGGAATAATAACAGAGTTGTATGCTATTTTTTATGGCAGTGCTTTCGAGGAAGTGTATAGAACCGCACTAATAATTGAGCCTCAGAACAAAGGATTCGGAATGAGAGTCCGAAACCGAAATACCTTGGGGGCTAGCTGAAGTCACACTTAGGGACCGAGTGAGGGGCGTGCATATTCATGAGGAGTTCGAAAAAGAATACCTACTTCTGCATGAAGAAAGGTCTCAACTGAATACACAAGTCCCTTTTAAAAGATTACCGATGCGGATCCTGTCAGGAAGCCGATCCAGCCGGAAGAGTCAATTGTGTCAACAAGAGATGGCGCAATACAGGGTCGCATGAAGGTACCTTGTCAAAGTAATGGACCCCAACACGAAATGAAAATGAGAAAAAATACTATCTTAAATGAAAATATTTTGTTGAAAATAATAGGAGGTACTGGTATATTGGATGGTAAAAAAATAATTAATACGAACATATCGGTTTTTATCTGTGCGTTTTCAATATTGCGAGGGTAATTACACTGGTAGACAAATATTTTGTTACAGGAACAATTCAGGCTTGGTTCTTATGTAATTTTGCTTGATAAATCCGAATATGTCCTCAGAATTTGTCCATTAGTTACAATTTATTTGTAATTGTATGTTTTACTCCCAAATTAGCAAACCTTGCCCCTTATGTTTAATTCTTCAAATTTCGTATTTTCGAAGCCGCTTTAAAACAATGCTCCTTTAACCATGCATTTTTATTCACCCAATTGCGTATTAGTCTGGATAAATCTTATTTTGGGGAATAACCGGACGACTTGGGATTTCCCGGCAATGAGTAATTGCTACCGAAATCAACTAAATATTTTTTTTCCGTATATCTATCTATTTGATTAATTTAATTTGTATAAAATACCACAGAACTATGTTCTGAAAATGCAACATTTCAACAAAAATGTGTTTTCGACCGAACAGAAATCACCGAAGTCATAACTCATACAGAATACTGTTTGGATTGGCGCGTTATTGCAGCGCATCTACAATGTTTACCGAAGGCCGTATACATGGATTTGTTCCGCTTCAGAGACATCGAGTTGCGGGCGTAAAGATGCGGCTGGAGCTCAGCACCAACTCTCTGGTGCAAGCGGCGCTCTCATGGAAAGCTGGTTCCCTGACCAGAGAATGTCATATACAACAATGGCCGTGACTGAAGTAGTTATATATGTAATATTTATATTTTGTGTATATATATGTGTGAACTTTTTACTTTTAATTTATTAATATTTTCCTTAGTTTTCTTTTTCATAGCATTATATTTATTTCATAACTTTCATGTATTATCTCTATGGCGAATAGGGTCAAAAAAAACCTGATCACGCAGGAATAAACACATTATTATTATTATTACTACTGAACACCAGATCAACAGGGCGTAGAAGCTTGGGAAAACTAAGATGGAGCGACATTGTCTTCTAAGACATGTCTGTCTTAGAAATCCAGGATTGGAGAGATGTTACTCGTAACACTAATAAAACTTATCATTTCAAAATAAGAATGTTTTTAAAATGTATCCTTGTATACGAGAGGTACAGCCGTAAGTAAGTAGGTAGGTACCTAAAAATGTATTTCAAAATACCGTCAATGGTCAATTTTTTGCATAAAACAAAACAGAAGAATCAACAAAAAATACTATTTGAAAACAAATTCCATTTCAATTAACTCGTGGCACAGATGTGAGTCAGTATCAATGGTCATTATGAAGATATGCAGCATTGATAAATTGGTTTAATTATCGCGTCAACACAAAATGTCTGACCTATTTTTACCGCTACTTCAGGCTGATTCCGAGCAAATTCTGTGCCCACCTCATGCGCTTAATTGTAATTCAAGATTCTTTCGTTGGTGCCGCTGATTAAAAGCTGCGGTGCCGGTGTTGCAAGGGCCGAGGAAAAATGAGTAAAAAGTGTAAAATCGATCGGTGGCCCGCCTACACGCCACGCACGTGGGCAGCGGGCACACATCCAGAATGATTAACAGTAATTTCAGATAGCACTTTGGACGTGATGTTGCCAGATCACCATTGAAGACGCAAAGGACAGATACAAGAAAAACAAAATGATTTATTAATAATTAAACGTGATTATTTCTATGACCAGTCTGATATGTTTATCGAGAACGTACCTCAGTGGAAATATAGTCGATCAAAAAAATGTGTAGGAAGACTCTGAATGAATAACAAACGGAGGCACGAGGAAAGAGGTGACTATAATTGACTTGATGATGAAGACATATCAGTGACGAAACGGATAGTACTTACAGTATCAAATAATATTATATTTTATGTTATGTATTACATTATAGTGTACGCATTATATTATGTTCATTCCGGGGGCGTGCACTGCAAACAAGCAAAAAAGCTGTGCATTACTAAAAAATCTAAATTAAATAATTCATATATTATAATTACGCTAGCGTGTATCGATAGAATCATTAGTTGCGTAGTTCTGGATGCTACCGCGCGACGCCACCGTCCTCTTATCGTCCGTTATTATTTATTTATTTCTACTATAATTGCTAGCCACTGTTTTAATCTATCGTTATATTTAAGCCATACAATTGCTACCTACTAAATTGAAAATTCCACTCAGTGAAGTCAGAAATGGATCAACTAATCCATGTTGTACGGAGTCCATACTTATGCTGTTTCTTAACAGAATGACATTTGAAAGGTTTTGAACTTGTACTTCCTCATTTACTAATTCGCAAATTTTACTACCCTTACTAAACGTGTTGTTTCCATGATTGTTCTTTACGTTCAAGTATAATGCATTTTTATTATGATGAATTAATTTTGCTTAATGACGTCAGTTGAACGAAAATTCATTATCCTATGTACAATGTAGCATATATGTAGTATATTATATAGTATTATATAATCAACCATTTGACTGCCAGCCGAATTTGACACATTTTAAAATATTTTATTTTATTTAGTGACTTAAAACATGCTGTAATCACTAGGTATGAGATATACAGAAGCGCAAGTATACAGATGGCAGTATTATTTTAAAAACATGACAGTTGAAAATCGTGTTCGATAACGTCTCTGCAAGGTCTAAAGTGACCGCGAATTATCTCACTCGTTATCCTTCGGAACGTGCAGATTAGATCGTCTTAATAAGCTCAAGTTATTGAAAAGGTTGAATCTCATCACCCAACGTTGGACAGAATTATTTTCCTTTACTTTATGTGTTCCTTTTCGTATTTAATGTATTTTTAAAGAACAATACATTAAATACGAACTGTAAATCCGGATCCATAGGATCTAAATGAACGAATTGCGCCATCTTCGAGTCGCTCGTCCTGCGGCATTCCGCATTGATCCTTGCGGTGATCCCGATTTACGACCGGAATTATCGTATTTAATGGAATTCCATTGAATACGATAATTCCGGTCGTAAATCGGGATCACCGCAAGGTATGGAAGGGAAGTAGGGAAACCTTGGTACAAAATGAGGTCGGACTGCTCGCCTTACCTTGTATATGACGCCTCTGTGATCCCTGTAGTCGCCGCCGAGATCACACAATAGCACGCGGATGAGCCGATCTCCGATCCAAATTGAATACGGCGATGTCACAAGTTCACACACAGCACACAAACAACAAACAATGCATGATCAAAACACAGTATCACAAAATACATTGCTGGTGCAAAAGTCCACACCGCGAATGCTATCGCGATGTCGAGATCGTACAAATATCGGTCAAGTTGACGTCAAGGTCAAAATTCACACTGACAAGACGAGCATTAGCAAATATGGTAATTTGGATGCGGAATTGCGTCAATAGAAATGTGTTTTACGAATTCGGAATAAATATAATTATTGATTTTTATCAATTTATTTATTTATTTAATATCAATAACGTAATTGAAATCAATACACACGTGATTATATTATCCTAAGGGTCTTGAATGGTATTCAATGTAATACACTTATATTAAGGAATAGGGTGGCTAGAGGGGGGTGCCTATGTTTTGCGTAGTAAAGAGTAAAGGTATATGCAATATTTAGTCCAAGCCGCGGAGGGTAAGATATCCGAATGTGGGGCGGGATGGCCATATTTTCTTCAGGGTCCTAGAGTGAAACTGAGTAAAATTTAGTTAAATGAAAAAAAATGGATTGGATGACATTATATTTAAAACATATTTATATCGAGAGCGGAGGAAGTCTGTCGCTAGAAGGAAAGGTCCTAAAGAGTAACTACGCAAAATTTGATTTAGATTGTTTAAAGGGAGTAGAATTAATTATATTGAAAAGTAAATGGCATAACCGATGAGATCGTGAGGAGTCCACGAATTAGATGAGAATGATAAACGTCTCTTTGTTCTTTTTATCTCAACTTAACCGTTCAACAGAGCTGGTAGATCGCGAAGAGCGGCGCTGCACCACGCCGAGAGCAATTAAAAAATAATAACGACATTTAATTCGGCGAAAAAATTGCATCGGTCTGAGTGCACGTGTTGCAGATTTTAATTGCCATAAGTGAATTCTTAGAAGTCTTCACGCGGCTAAAACGTCTTCGGACTCGCAATCTTAATTAAATTTGCTGTCTTATAAACAGATCTTAACACAAAAAATTCACAAACAGCACGACGCGGGAAGAAATAATTCCAATTCATTTGTTTAACGATACGTACGTGAAACAATTGACAACGCGATTGTTTTTATAATACGCAGAAGTAAACCTTTGCGGCCGTACGGTGCGGATGCGTGACGAAGTGGCGAACGAAATCGACCGCAGAACAAATAGACCTAACTAATTTCTTTCGAAAGAGAATGAGAAAATATCGCCTAGTAAATAAATACGCAGAAGCGTAGAATATCCATATAATGTAATAAATAGCCTTACGTCGCACAGTTTTGAATTTAAAACATCGTTGATGACACTAGGATAAGTAGGTACTTTTATTGCATACATTTTAATTGTCATAATTCATAAGAAAACAAAACGTGTAATTAATTACAGACAACCAAATAAATAAATCCTGGCGAGATTCCGTAAACACAAAGCAGATGGCTTTCAAATAATGGAACGGTAAATGTATTAATTTGAAAAAAGTGTAACATATAGGTTCGAAAATTTGTCGTCAAAAATAATGTCGCTGTAGCATAGTTGGATAATGCACCTTCCACGGTTTTGAAAGGCCAACAACAATATTTTTCGATAAAATTGATTGTATATGTACAAATTTCTAATTGAGACATTTAATTGGTATTTAAAATAAATAGATATGAACTAACGTAAATTTCATGTCCTACATTTTTCATTTTGATGGCACACGTGTGATCACTTTGGTGCCACTCACGCAATCAAAGAGTTCAACGACTCTATTTTTTTTTTATAATATGACTCGATTTGAACGAATATTTAAATGCTGACAATATAATATGCATTAATGTAAAAAAATACGTCTGTTTACGCAAATATTTAATTATCGAATTGTAAATTCTTTTACTGATGCATAAATGTGTCACAATGTATCTGATTTATATTTCGTTGAATGTCCCTCGCCCCGCAAATAATGTTGCAAACCCCTCACCTATATATACACATCGTATCATGTCTATTCATTTACTAGTCTGTGGTAATTAATAGAGACATTTAAAACAATAATTAGTGTATCAATTTAAATACTTAGGTTACTTTTCTATTGTACTACAAATGACGAGAAATTTCGATGTCTTCAAAGTTTATCATCTTTATGGGATATAGCGGATTTTGTGGTACGCTGTGGTAACACGGTAACATAGTTTTTGTCAGATTTCGATTAAACTTTTCTGAAAAATGACCTTGTAAATATCTCAACCAAGTCTGACAGCCAATATGTTTCAAAATGGTGGCTGTTTAAATTTTTATCTAATTCTAGCGGAACGGATACTTACATGTATACGAAATATATTATACATTGGTATATCTTTATTTTATATTGATTTATTATATTTTTAATATACACATTATCAATAGGCCGTCGATGACCCTGAGATAGTTCTAGTGTGACATTAAGGTTCAATGTAAAAAACATTGTAAGACAATTACGGAAAGAACATATTATACAGAATACATTTTTTTGTGGTTGAGAACTTAGACGAAACATTGTTAAAAAATAGAAAATACATGTGACAGTACAGGTTTGAAGAATAAACAAAATATTAAAACTACAGCAATGCATGGGTCCCAAGATCAACGATGTCTGATCACGGGACCCGCGACATTTCTTTATGTATTGTTGATGCTTGTAGCGTTAACTTTGCGGTTAGACATAATTAAAAATTGTACCTATATTTAACTATAAGTTATTTTTACCTCAACCAGTTTCGATGCTAACGTATCTTCGGCAGGACTGGCGTACAACTGAACTATTCCATAAAAATATATTATTAAAACGGCATCAATTACGGCGCGGGGACAGTCTTGGTAAGAGTGGGAAGGTGATTGACAAGGAGACACTGAAATAAGGAATATATTAAATAGCGGGTTAAGATCGATTGGTTATTAATTATGCTAGACTAGGAATATTAATTTCTACAATTTATAAATTTCAATGCCGTTTTTTTTTTAAAAAGTTGTAGCCTGTCTCTAAAAGATGGTCGGAAAATTCTGAGAAGTTATTGTTTTTGAGGCACCTAAACTTTTCTTTTATTCTAATATTAAAACTCCGTGCCGTTTTATCTATATAAAATGCCAGACAGTCATTACAATTTAGTTTGTATGGAGAATGATGGATAGTTATGCCTTATGGAGGCATTACTTTAAAGTGAGAACAAATGTAAAAATAAAAAACAATAGTGCCAAAAGTCTTTTTCGATGATCGTGTAATGTACTGATAGTTGTGTACGTTGTCTCTCAGGTAAACACCGATAGATGACATACCTGGAAAAGGACATTAAATAAGTCTTGAAAGGGGTTGGATTATCCCAAAACAGGTGACTAGGTGGGCAGGAATTCGGGCTAGACTTACAGAACAATACGTTCTTCACGTGACGTTTGAAACGATTTTTTTGCATTACATTATTTCGTGAAGTGGTCATTTGTAAGAATAAATCTTTAAGAAAAAAAACATAAAGAAGAAGAAAAGAAAAGAGAAAAAATCTTTAAGAAAAGATTACGTGAAATTATAGTTATGTAACGCGGTCCTTGACGACACAAGACACTGTCGACAAGGTCTGTGACGACACAAGACGCTGTCGACAAGGTCTGCGACGACACAAGACTTCATCGTTTATTATTGCTCACATCAAGTAATAAAGGTTTTTTTTTAAACAAAACATTATTAATGACGTAAGTTACCAACGGCATAGAGTTCTATATATTAACAATTTTTCTTCCCTTTGCGTTAATAATCTTCCTTCTAATGTCAGGCCAGCGTTCTACACAAACAACAACATAGGAAAAATTTTAATAAACTCAAAAGATAAAGATAACAAATGAAGCCACTCGGGTATATATAAATTAACATGCAATAATTGTCCATCACTCTATACAGGCAAAACTGCTCGTAATGTCAATATTCGTGTCAAAGAACATTATTGAAAAAGACCAATCTTTTAATAATACCACAGGGGACAATATCCTCCATAAAAACGGGTTTGGCCTCCGGTTGGACAATTTAGAAGCCCTTGAAATAAAAAAAGGCAATAAATATTAATACGCGAATTCTAAATAATCAAATCAATTTATCCATTAGCCCCATATTAGGTATGTTTCCTTTAAAATCAACTTAATAACCATGTATTCTGTCTCTCTCTTTCGTATATTAATTATATTCTGACTCCCTTGATGTTTTATTTAACTATATATATATTCTGTCTCTCTCTTGCGCATGTAATTTTATATTATATCTCCCTCTTTATGTATATATAAGTGCACTCTTCTAATATTTATGATCAGTCTTGATGAACCGGTCGACGTACAATAAATTTCGTGGTTTCATACAAAGTTATTGTTATTTTATTTAATTAATAATAAAGGCTTGATGCTTTTGAACAAAAATAATAACGACAGTATACAAGACAACATTTTTTACCTTCTGCCCAAATATGATATGCGATGTACTGTTCTTGTGGTTTAAATCTACCGACAGTGGTGCGTGGAGGGTGAGTCTCCTGTGTGTTTTTCTTTTGTGTCGTCTCGTTCCCCTCTGCTCCTCGGCCTTGTTGATTGTATTATATTATATTATCTTTATGTAATATATTGTAAATATTATTTACTAATAAAGTGAGTCAACCGGGGACAATGATGGCAAATTTTGTTTTGGCAGCTGTGCGGTATCCCCTGCCTAGTAGCATTAAAAAATGCCAACCAGGCGGCAAATGATAGGACCGAGATAGGAGCCTTGAGCTTATTGCATCGGTTATGCGTAAGCGGTGGATCCGCCCTCATTGCTCTATACAAAACGCGTTCATTAAGCAGGTAATTAGAGAAATCACAATCGCAGATAAACAAAATTGTACGAAGAACCTCACAAATTAGCAGAATGGATTTCGTGACTTGGTAAGATAGACGACTGACCGCCGCCATTGGAGCCATGTACCAATTAATATTATCAAACGCAAAAAACCCCGACAGATTTGACCAATTTCACTCATACCACTGGAAAATGTCATTAAATTCCATCTACAATACATATTTTCGTGGAGTTTGAATAACATATAATATAATCTAAGACATTGAGTATTTTAATTTAGAAAACATAACATTGAATTGAATTATTTTCACTACTAGTTTCGAGAGGTGGCAGTCCATCTCATCATCAAGTGATAAATAATCTAAATAAGGTGAATCGGGACGAGTGCGACATTTAAATCATCGACATAAACTTTGAACTGTTTTTTAAACTTAATAAGATTATATTATGACTTTGAAACTTTGCTATCTAAGTCTCTAAAAATCGGAATGTAACCTTTTAGGATAGCCGATATTGAAAGCATTTTATGAAAATAAATTGGACGAGTAGATACACTATTCGATTATAATCTGTTATAATTACAATGATGCAATACAATGCAGAGAAGAGGATTACATATTAATAATTAATGTTTACAATAACTAGCTTATAATAAAATAATTATGAATTTCGGGATACATGTTCATCTTTAAAGCATCTTTTGATAGCATTAATTATTTATTTGTTATCATTAATATAATATAATAGTATTGAAGCGGAATTTTTCTTTCAAAATGTATCATATTTACATACATTTAAATACATTGCCCAACTAGGCAAGCCTGTTTTAGGGCAAATTGATAACTAATATATTTTATAAAACCAAAATTCATCGAAGGCAAAACACAGTAAGATCGAATACATACATAGCATATAATGTGAAAATATTGAAAGAGAAAAAAAAAAGTAATTTTATGTATTAATTATAAATATATACATATAAAATTAATTTTGTCGAAAAATATTGTTTTTGCGCTACCGGGATATAATATATATATGTATATATTTATAATGAATACATTAAATTAGTATTTAAAACATTACAGACCGTCTGTTCTGAATAATTACAACTTCATAATAAAAATGTGTTATCCTTAATAAAAAAATGTATATATATAAAATATAAGAAAGTGAATAAAAAAGAGAGAAGAGAAAAAAAATAAAATAAAAAAAATAAGACCAAAACGTACCAAAGTAGTTATACAAATTATTTCATTATATAAAAGAGTTGACTCTCTGTATCTGCTCTTCCTAATTGCAACAACCAATTTGAAAAATCCTTTTTAACAGTCTTAATGTCAGTTAAATGTCTAATTTTATTTTCAATTTAATTATATATTCTGGGAACTTTAAAGGTAAATAATCTTTGCCCAAAACTAGTTTTCATTCTTGGAACTATTTTAAGCTTGTTTGCTCTTGTGGGTGAATATCTTTCAGTCCTCACAGATGGAGCGCTTATTTTCCTATGAAGGCTAGTTAATATATTCTGCACATATAATTGTCTTATATCCAAAACCTGAAATTCCCTAAAAAGTGCCTCTGAAGGATAGGAAAAGTTACGGCGGATTCTAACAAATCGTTAAAATAATGGATGAATTAAATAATGGAAATGACATATATTGAAATATAATAAAAATAGCTTCGTCTTTACGAGATATCTGATATTTATTTAATAACAGTACCTCTATAGGTAAAAATCCAGTAACTGTGTGTTCTTTAACATATTCAAATATTGTTAGAATATGAATTAGTTATTTTGGTCCTTAATGACAGTTAAAACGTGCTAAGATCCGAAAATATTTTTTAATTAAAAATTTAATTAAAATTTTTTTTTGAAATTGGTTAATAATTATTTTCAAATATTGAAACTATCAACAAAAACTCTCCTTTAGCACAGACTTTTATCTAGCCAGGGAGTTAGTGAACATCTTTTACATTATGAATTATGTATATATGTTTGAATGTTTGTTTTATTTATATAATCTGTATCTATTATAAAATTCGTTAATAATTCTTGATGTCGTGCGACTGTCTATTTTATTTGTATTCGAATCAACAGTAAGTTGTTCAAAAAATATATAACAAGTGCTTCTAAAATATAACTTTATTTTCGTTATCTCCTAAACTTCTAGGAAATTTGATATATTTGTGGTAAAATAATCAGTTTAGACCAAGATATCAGGTTCCAAGATATGTTACTAGTGCAACACCTATTTTTCCTGCCGAAAGTGGACAATGTTTCTCGAAAACCTTTAAGTAGACCTGCTAGCTGTCTACCGGCAAAATAAATTCCCCGATTCGAGTCCCGGTGGTGATAATTAATTTTTTATAAAGATTTTTTGCGTTCTAAGGGCCGGTTGTGTGAACAGTAGTAAATTTTTACTAATGATCCTTTGCGGGTTGTTGGTAAGTACATGAAATGAACCACTGCCAGTGCATAGATAAGAAATCTCGCCTCACAGCGTGACAAGACGAATAATCATGAAATATGCTTTATTAACTAACTAACTCACCATCACGCCGTTTTCACGCAGGAGTTGGCAGAGAGGATAAAGCGCCACACTCTCCTCCTGACACACGATTCTCGCCTCATCCACATTTATACACCTTCTCGTACAAGCTCGCCGATTATCGAGGCTTCTAATAGAATCATCCTCCAGTATCTGGTTTACTTGGTCGTGCCAAGTCTTTCGCGGACGTCCTCTATTTCTGGTGCCATCGACACTTGCGTCATATACAGAGAGGGTCAACTTGGACTGACTGATGTAAAATGCATATAACTTTTGTAATTTTAATATTTACTATTAAAAAAATATATTATTACACGAAAGTGTACTTTGTTAACTTTTTTTATATCTATGTGTGGAAAATAACACCATTTAAATGACCTCCATTTTCTTGTTATTAAATATTTTGCATTACATTACGCAAAGTTTTTGACTCCAAATTTGTTATTTCTGCACGAATATTTTGTTTAAGCTCCTGAATTATTGCCAGTTTGTTAATGTAAACTCGGCCTTTTAAGTAGCCCCACAAAAAGGAATCAGGCGCCGTCAAATCTGGGGAACGGGGAGCCCAAGCAAACTCTGCATTTTTTTAAATTGGCCGGTAACCGAAAATAGATCGTCAAAATTTAATCATTTTAACGCGCTCTTCCCCTGGTATCTAGCCATTATAAACTTTCATAAATTCTTTATTATCTGCAAAAAAAATATTAAATTAAAAATAAACCCCACCAAAGTTATACATTTTTAAAAACAGTCAACCCAAGTTGGCCCGCCCTTTATCTTTCTTACCATTCTCTCCTCACGCATCAGCTCCATATAACCAAACGACCTAAGTGATCCATTATATTATACTAACATTAGCTTTGCATTATTTCCTCATTTTTTCATTGTTTTTCACAGCGTTCAGTCTACTTTAGTTCATTTCTGCTTTATCTATGGCTTTATTCGCCTATACGTTCGACACTCGTCGCATTGCTGGCGAAATTATTTCGGTTGATGTGCTAATGTATATTAAACAACGAGATCATTATCGGGCGAATCTCATCGCTAAAATAGCGGGATATTAAATGATTTATTGTCGTATACTGCATTTTTCGAAGTATCAATTTGACAGATGACTTTTGAAACAGCTGTGTAGAGTGCGCCATATTTAACCAACGATTGTCACTTTTACTATCGGATATCGAAGAGTATATTAAGTTTACTAGTGGATATATTTACGAGAAGTTAATATTTTTTTACCAACGATGAAACAACACGTTTTCGAAAAAAAATTTACTTTAGTAATTATTTTTTTCGACAGTAAAAAGTTACTACTGATCGCACAGCCGGCCCTAAGTGATTAACTAGACGTACATAGGACGTTAATTAAATTACTTACCTACCTAATTAGCATTACAGGGTTCGATGTTTCAAATTTCTGTCAACAAAAATGAGCAAGTTTGTTTAGAACAAAAATGTCGCATATCCATCTAATTCGCATATTAAAAAGGATATGTAATGTATCTATTTCCTTTGAAATTTTCCAACACGTGACACACAAGGGATATCGGGATATTATACAGGTTGGCCCAAAATAAGTAAGAACATTTCGTAAAATGTGATATAATTGCATCAAAACTAGTTTAACCATATCAACAATAGCTTAAATAGTTTACTAATTTACTTACTTACCTATATTAAGTTTTAATTCGACAATTTCCGGTCGCCATCTTTGATTATTAATATTTTTTTTTTTCAATTGTTGCCCAGAATGACAAAAATCACGTGTTCTGATCAAAACTTTGCGAATTGTAAAACGTCGGGGTGCTAGGAAAATTATCAGTGTTTCAAAACAATGCCTGGAGTAGAGCATAGACATTACAGCATAACTGGACATTACAAGAGAATGAGAATGTTAATTTCATCGAGCCAGGCATGTGGCCACCGAACAGGCCAGATTTAAACCCAGTAGATTATGCAATATGGGGTGTTTTGATGATATCTGATTAGCTAAATATTGTGCAAAAATAATTACATTAAGAATTATAATTAATTATATTATGTTTTGAAATAACTCGTGTGTTACGAGATGTTCTCACTTTTTTGGGCCACTCTGTAGATTTGTCGCTCTACGGCTGCAACCGGTATAAAGCTAATTATTCCATGACTTTTCTTAATATTCAATTTACATTAATTCCACATCCTTATATACTGCAATCAAAATATTACCGCGGTATATAGTTGATGATTTAATCTGCAAAGTGTTCCTGAATAGCGCTACGTTTTACAACGTTACGTCACGTCTTCAGGTGCGCGGGTCTCACGGCAATCAGACAATAATAAAAAATCTTCTGTGGTATTCTGCCGCGTGCCTCAATCGCATCCAATGTTTCGGACCGAAGCTCGGTTGCCCTCATCGTGCTTTTTTAAAGTGCCCCTTATTTATCAACATTAAATATTTACGGACAGCACAAAATATAGCTGGAGTGTGTACAGGAGACTCAATATGGTCCACAAATTATCAGTGAGACGTACGATGACCGACCATATGTTTCTATACAGGATCGTCAATGGTATGATAGACTGCCCCCAGATTGTCATGACACAATTCATTGTTTTATTACAGTAGTAATGTCAGAACTCGTGTACTAGCTGACTCCGCAGTCCCCAGAATGCATTCTTTAATTTAACTCTTTACAGGACTACATTATTACAATTTTTTGTGTCTCAACTCAATGGTGACGGGTAAATTGCTTTAATTCACATTTTATATTTATTTTTAATTTTGATTATATAAAAACAAGTTTGACAATATGTAATTTTTTTCTTTGCGTATTGCACTTCTGATGAAATTTGCTGTTATTTTACAAATTATGTTAATGCCTGAATAGAGCGTGTATAATAATAATAATAAGGAAAAGAAAAAGGCCAGTGATATCTGTATTCTAAATACTAAGCTAGCTCAGAAGCAGTGTAACTATTCTGACACAATAAATGAAAATTTAAATAAAGATTTACGAGACTTCATATCAGCGGCGTGACCACAAAAATTTGTCCCCAATGCAAAATGGTAAAGGGGGACCCCTGCATATGTATTGTATATAAAATGTAAGAAAACTAAATAACACACCATTAAATATTACGAACAAAATTTGTCTCCTATAATAACCAAACTTTTACGAAAAAAAAAACAAATGTGTTTTTATATGTATTTTTATACCTACAGTCGCAAAAGTGAAAAAAACCATTCCTTCATTTTACAGCGATGGTTTGGTCCCACACTTAACACATTAGCGAAGAACTACATCAATTATGTTTTCAAGTGTTATCGTACCTAATACATTTTTAAAATTTTATAACTTCATTTTGATCGGTGGAATTTATAAATGACTAATCCATATTAGCGCCGGGATAAATACCGAAAGTACTGCAGGACGCGTACCTTTCGGGCGCTCGTCTAACGTGGGCCCCAATGCATCGCTTTGGCGTAGTTACGCCACTGCTTCACATACGAATACGAAAAAAAAAAAAAAATGTTAGAAAATCTAGACCCTGACCATAATTTAGTAGTTCGGTACCTAACAGGATCTATTGTTTATTTTTATTTATTCATTCATTTAAATATGCGGCGCACAAAAAAAATTGGTTTAAATGTTTCTTACATACTAATTTTTTTTTTTAAATAGAGGCAAATTAAAAAAAACGTGCAATATATTTAGAACATTTTTTCAAAGTATACTAAACGCTCGTGTTGTGAAAGCAGTGCTTTACCGAGCAGAAATATTTTATTCCGCGTTACATTATTATGTGAAATTAAATTATAATTAACATTAAGATGTCTCACAGAGACGAAGCTATTATTTTTATATGAGAAGTATGGAAGTCTTGGGCATTACAGGGCTTACGACCAGTCATCGGCTGGCTTAAGTGATCACTTTACACAATGTAACGTTCACCTATGTACCCACGCTACCACATCTATCAAATTTATGAAAGTTGTATATATGATATCAGTATGGAACATTTCACTTATTTATTACCAACTGAACGTGAACGGTGAACGTCGTAATGCCCAAGACGGACATATAAAAATAATAGCTTCGTCTCTGTGAGACATCTTAATCTTGATGGCAATCCTACAGGGGATAAAACATGGTAATTATTTCCCACAAAAATTTTAACATACTCAAAATATTGTACATTATAATTATAAATGTAACAAACTATTTTATATTTATAGATAACTACAGAAAAGAAAATGCTTTGTTTAGCTGAAACATTGAACATCAAGAATTCATATTAAGTTACTAAAACGCTCATTGGAATATCGATCAGAGGTAGATTGAAACAAAAAAAAGTACCTTTTGCAATTAGCCAACGGAGCGCAGAGAATGACGCTCTAGTGTGGATTACCGATTCGTGAGGAATTGTCGACAAAAAAAAGATACACGATACGGGAAGGAAACCAAAAAAATATTTGAAAGGTCAGAACTGAAATTGTAGTCGCGTGAATCAGATGCGAACGCGTGAGGGGGTTGACTGCCGTACAATAGTCAGTCACCTTCGTGACGCTAGTTTGAACATGTGGAGCGGCGCTTGAGATGTTGCCAGGAGACACGTATCAGTCAGAAGAAATAAATGAAATTAAAAAATTTAACGTATGCTTTAATATATCGTTGTATTCCGCTATAACTACTCACTATACTCGTAAATATAATTTAAAACAATTCACTTTCAACAATTCAATTCGCTGACACCAGCCGGTTTCGGAACCACAGTTCCTTCTTCAGGATGTACAAAATATGAAGATATTACAGAATGTCGGCAATTATACATTAGCGTCAGGCGTTAAAGTGACGGTGGATGACTTGGGGGAGGTAGTAAAAGAGACAGATGATATGGTGAAAGGGAACGTATTTAAGATAGAACTGTAGATTAGATTTTTTTGTTGTTTATTATACATATATGAACTTCTTAATTTCTAGGGACTCTAATATGTAAGGGTTTACCGCTACGCGGCCTTTGGTAACTTATGCATCCTTATAATATTGCTTTAGATGAAATATAGATTCTACGGAAGCCACTATCAGCCACTTCGCAGCCACAATAGCCGCCCGCAGGTCCTAGCAGCAAAAAGCAACCGGGGAAAGCCGATATTATATAGCATTCTGTATTTCTGTCCCTGGAATTGTACAAATGGTGATTTTACATATAAACTTTGAAATATATATATCCACTTAAAAAAAGTATTAAAAAATACGAACAAAACATTAATATTGTTATAATTCGACACTTCTATCATAGACAAGAAATTGACCATAGAGTACGACGCGACATGACCTTGAGACGTAGATGAGATGACAGGATGACAGATGCTCAATATATTTGCCAGCCGTAATACGATTTTTCTGGATATATATTTACGTACTGTTATTGAATATATAGAAGAGAAAACATTTAACCTATCTTAACCTTACTTAAAAAGGACAAGACAAGTCAAGCATTATATAGCCATAATGACACTACATTCTAGACATTTTAGACGTCCAGAAAGTCATAGAAAATAGGCGGGGAGATGTAATATTATTATGGATAACCACCAGATGTGTCCGGAACGTTCTGAACTTCGAACTGAAAACAAATGTAAAATCCAATATGGTGTCCTTATTATGTCGTACAACACCGTCTTGGAATCTGTTCAAAAAAGTTTCATTGAAATATTATCATTCAGAGCAGCTCTGAACAGAAATGTTGAAACATCATACAAATCGTTGATGAACAATGATTAAAATTTGTTTTTACCCTTTAAATGCCATGAGCGCGTTAACACGCCAACATTTTTATGTCACGCCAAGCTATAAGCGTGTTAACACGCATGATTAAAGTCATAATTTAAAATCATTTTTCCATCTGTGGACAGGTCTCAGCTTTCAATAGATAAGTCAAGACCCTTAAAGCCTAGTCTTACCCTATGTGGTATCTTCCATCTCAAATAGAGTTGGCTGTTAAAAGATTAAATATTTAAAAAAATGGAAACATTATAATTAAATCCCTACCCTTCTCTCTCCCACCCCCTGCCTGATACCCTGTCCTACTCTGATATGCTGTTTGCTCTGTCTTCTTAACCTCATATTTGAATATCTGTACTTAGGTTAGTATATACACTATATCGTCCTGAAGAAGGTCGGGTCCAACTGAAACTAGTTGACTTTAGAGTATGTACATAACAAAGTGGTTTAAAACTAAATATTATATTATTTCATTTAATCTCATTTTTATGTAAATTGTGTTTCATTGTCAACGCACGCTTCACACCCGGTATGTAGTACCTGCAGACTGCGGTGAGTTGTCGCATTACAGTGAACGCTCGAGTTGTTTTTAATTATAATAAATAATATAAAGTATAATTTTTAATGCGTTGTGACATTGAAATGTCAACATATTATAAAATATATTTAAAAAAACTTAAAAATCTAAAAACAAATGTTGCCCCGATAGCGCGTTATTGTTAACAATAATTTATACTAATATTTATAATAATAACAGGTGTAGCATTATTTTCACATTTGTGAATAAAATGAGGCGCGCCATGTATTAAATCTAATTATAAAATTGAAATCATGCGAATTGTTGCGAGTGAAGATTTCGTACTTTTTAAAACGCAAAGAAGTTTCACTGAGAACGCGCGCGCTTAAAAAAAAAGCTTTAGGAAATTTTTTTTTTTTTTTCTATTGAATTACTTTGAGACTATAACTCCCGTAGTTCTTAACATATTTTAATCAATTTTTTTCAGAAAATCTAAGCTTGTATATATCTCGGTCAAATTTGTTAGCCAGCCTGATCTGTCACCTTGTTTCAAAATGGCGAATGATCAAAAAAAATTATATTCGTAACAGAAAAAAAGCATAATACAAAAACACTTTCACACACTTACGAAATCTGTCCGATTTTTACGGCCAGTACCGAAAGGATTTTAGTTTATGATATTCATAAATAAATTGTACTGACAGTATATTGGTATGGTTCTCGGATATATCTAAGAAATAAGGTACGACAGTAATGCAGGTTTTGCCCGTTGCTTGATGGCGAAGGTGTCAGGTACAGATTAGATTAGTCACTTATTTACCTGTCGTTTTTTATCACTTGAGGCCAAGTATAGTGCGACGCTCGGTGCACACGTGTTGACGAAATTCGCGAAATCTCAACGGCGTTATGTTGTGATTTGATAAGATAACACGGGCTAACTACTGGCTGGCTGGGAAAAATTTACATATTTAGAAAAAAAAAAAATTATCTTCGATGCAGAATTTCATGGACTTTTCTGCTGTGTCTGTGTCAGTCGACGACGTTTCGGATCCTATTACAAGGTCCATGAAAACCACATCAAAATTAGTTTAGTCATAATCGAGTTACAACCGTTGCATTTTATTTATATATGAGACTAGGTGAAGGCCTGTCAATATTAAAAAAAAAAAAATTCTTAAAAAAATATCGCTGTTATGAAATTATTTTATTCACGTAACAAATCTGAATATAAGAGAAAAAATAATAAAATCGAAAATTGAATATCGGTAGCAACAAAAATATTTTGATTTTATATGTATAGCTTTCTAATTGATACGTTTAATTTGTATTAAAAATATAACAGACCTGTTTTGAAAAACTGCTTCACAATAAGAATGTATTTGCTTAAAAAAATATCATCAACCAACACTGTATTTCCCCCCCCCCCCCCTTAATGTTCCGTCTATCTGTATATGTATTCTGTCTCTCTCTTTCACGTGTAATTTTATATTCTATCTCCTTCTTTATGTATATATAAGTGCACGCTTTTTGTATTTATGACAAGTTTTAAATACGTCCTGATGAAGCATGAAATAAGCGAAACCGGTTGACGTATAATAAATTTTGTGGTTTCATACATAGTGATTGTTAATAATTCATCGTTCAAATACCCACTTAATCGTAATTACTACGCTTAAAAAAAACTTCATTATTAATCTATAAAATTTGTTCGCCTCATTCAGGGGACGTGCTTCAAAGAACGGGAGCATGGAAGCTCTTCTATGGACGTGAGGGTCGCGAGATCAATTCTCAAGCGAGGTGCCAGTAGTCAATTTCTCATAACACAACACCGCCACACTATTATATAAATATTATCATTCTAATATTAATATATTAGAAAATTTATAAAGTAAACAATGGCGAATATACTCTACGGTTCCATATTCCATCATTTAAAAAAAAAATCATATTAAAAGTTTTCAATTAATCTCTTTCGAAATAATCGATAAATCATATCTAATGACACTTAACGTAACAGTTAACAATACACTGGACACCACCTCAATACATTCGTAGACCTAAACATGCATGTCCCACCACTGAGATCTCCAACTCGTTTTCACATCAAATTTACAATATCGATCGAAACTATTTCTGTCCCATGCCTAGAACGCTTACTGCAAGAGCGAGATTTCATACATTAATACATATATCTTTCAATTTTGGACATCGTTGCTATTCGTTTGAGCGTGTTATACACATGCAGCCATGTTTGCACATTGCGTAATCACATTGAACGTCGTAACAATACACTAAATGTAACGCTTCAAAATGTTCACAATTGTTACAATTTGCATCATATTATAATAATTTAAAACAATGTGACGCGAAATATTTGATAAACTAATTTTTTTCAATTTCTTGACTTAGGCCACTTTATACAAATATGCGCTTCATTCGACTGCCGCATATTTGTAGTTTTGCAAAATGCATTCCGGAAAGAGTCCGTGCATTGTATAAAAGTCATAATATTTAAGTACCGCTCTGTCCACCGTTCATATATGCCACCAGTCTCGAAATTCGGAATGCATTCGAGTGCAGCACACATATTTGCTATCGCGATATTGCGATTCAAATATGGAATACACGTGCAAACATTTGAATGCAAAATTATTTTAAGTTAGGTCATGTTTCGTGCGCCTTGTATACCGACTTAAAACGGAACAGGCTCAAGCCGTGAATTAATAACATTTTGTTACCGACTATGGGTAGCCACTTGCCTTAATCTTTCTAGAAGAGGTCCTCCGTCAGAAACGATCCACGAAACATTTCGGAACATTTTATACGAAGTTCGCTGATGGACTATAATACACATACACCTAGGGCATACTATTTTAAGGGTAGGTTCTCATTAAAAATATACTTAAGCTGCGTGTGACAGAGACAAAGATTTGAAAAAAATCGTAGTTATCCGATTATTTCCATTAATTGAAATATTTGTCGATTCCAAATTATATATTGAATCTAAAAAATAAAAAGTCATCAAACACCAAACGACCATACAATTTTATGTTAGATGATTTAGGCTGTTTGTGTAAACGCCTTCGATAGCTGGTTCCCAGGTTTCCAATTAACAATTAGCACACATATGATATATGAACAGCACTGACCTCTTTAATTTCGCTGTCTTTCTGGTCCGATGTTGTTGTTCTTTTAGCTGGGTTGTCTTGTTTAGATTTCGACCGACCGAAGCGCGCACTGGTGGTTCATTTGTACAGCTGGAGCTAATAAGAATGAAGATTGTCGGTTGCCGTCTTCTTGGCTTTCGAAAAAGGGCGGCAATACTCAAGTAACGAAGTAATACGAAGTAACAAGGCGCGTAAACGAGGGCCTTACACAACGGTATAGAATAATAATGGGTCAATTTAGCAAATATTTATTTCGAAATGTGTAGATTAAAGCTTAACATTACATTCTAAAAATCTCATTCAATATTTTAGGTAACCATATAGAATTTATACATTTTCCTTGAGCATATTCGTCTCGTTCTTAAATTATTGTAGTCTGAGTCAGTCATAACCTGTATAGTGATGATGTATTGTGACTGATTGATGTTCGATTTTAACAATGATTGGTAAACTGATATTTAACTATTGGAGGTTTAGTTTGTAACGTGGCAGTAATTGCTCCCCGAATTACGAAGAATCGGCGATCGATCATCATGTTACAATCGAACACTAATTTCACACAATCACATTAAAATATCGATTTAGCACGTCTCTAGTAATATTATATGTACATTGAAATCTCGATCGATCGTTCCACCAATAATCGTTTTCCCGCATGTATCGTTTATTTCTTTCAGTCCCTAATTAATTTCATACAAAACATCTAAAAATAAATCGCATGGATCGTTCCTCTATGCATCATATTACCACATTAATCGTTTAAATTACGATTGGTTTCGATTAACGGCACTCGTAAACAATGAGCGAAACATTCTAGAGAAAGAGAGAGAGAGAATACTACTGCTGACTGCCACTTGACATTATACAATACAAAGTTTAATTATTATTATTTTGTTTCTGTGCAGCTTTTTAATTTTATTTTTAAGTAATCACATTTATTTACATGTGAAATATGAATCCTTTTTAGAATATATATTAAACATTTAAGTATGATTATTTTTTCTATATTCCCGCATTTATTGTTTATTTCAATAGGTACCTTCAAAAGCGATAGAGGTTTCACTGTATATACTAAAAACATTAATATGACACCAACAGAAATATGTATGAAATAACATATTCAATGCGGGGGCGATGTGACACATGGCTGAGTGTGTAACACGTTTTTTCCGATTACATCTCAAGTTTGCCAACCTGATTACGGTGATTTTTTTCTGCATTTCAATTTTTATTTAGTATATTGGCACATTTTATAGAATTTTAACGCAGATTTGGGGCTTTCCGTGTAAAATGTGACACTGCGTTAAAAATAGTGAGTTAGAAAATGTTGACACATTTTACATGAGGTTATAAATAAGAACGTTGTTAGAGGTATTTAGTATCTTTGGAGATACCGACGAAGAATAAATATATTACAGAAAAAAATCTATTCTATGAATGTGACTTGAGACGCGTGAGGCATTTTTATCAATGTAAAAAATATGAATTAAATGTATTAATTATAAAGATATACATACAAAATCAATATTATCGAAAAATAAAAACATTGTTGTTGCGCTACCGGGATTCGAACCTGGATCTCTTCCCTAACCGGGGGAGGTGCTTTATCCAACTAAGCTACAGCGGCACTATTTTTATCGACAATTTTTCGACCTTATATGTTACCTTTTTGATATCAATACATTTAATCGTTCCATCATTTGAC
Organism: Eubasilissa splendida; assembly: GCA_031772225.1. Classification (NCBI taxonomy): domain Eukaryota; kingdom Metazoa; phylum Arthropoda; class Insecta; order Trichoptera; family Phryganeidae; genus Eubasilissa; species Eubasilissa splendida. The sequence goes on from CM062867.1 coordinate 14,181,340, forward strand.
AGAGCCATCTACCTTATTTTTACAGAATCTCAAATACCTTTGAGTGAATCTGATAGCAGACGCTAGAGTTATTAATTCATTTTTATTAAATTTTGGACACATTGATACAACAACAATGTTTTTATTTTTCGATAATATTGATTTTGTATGTATATCTTTATAATTAATACATTTAATTCATATTTAAAATATCACAGAACTATGTTCTGAATAATTACAACTTCACAATAAGAATGTGTTCTCCTAAAAATGTAAAAAATAACTAAACTGCAAACCGCTCGTGGGATTGCAAACGAATATCTACACATGTTTTGATATCATTTCTATGAAAAGATAGCAGATTTGTTGGCCTTGTTTGGATTAGAGTTTAAACATGGGATAGTCCAGTCAAACTTGATAACCATAGCATAACTCATTCCCTAACTATTTATCACCCAAGTTATTATCAGCCAATGTCAATCCAGCATTGGCTCAGCTTCTCTCGAACGAATTGTGATTAGTGATGAGCTCAAAATCACGAACCGTGAGTCATTCGCATATATCTTTGAGTCACATTCACTGTCAGTGATTGAATATCTGAGAATATTGTGATTCTTGAGTTCATTTTTTTATTTAATTTATATTTGGTTGTGAACTGTGATTCGGCACATGTTAGACGAAAATATTCATGAAGGAATGACGTTATAATTCATGATCAGTGCTATCTTATAGATTCCGCCATAAAGTTTAACGCATTTGACCCGAAACGCTGAGAATTTGACCCGACGATGATGTTATTAAATTAAATATATGAATTATTAATGCTAGAATGTGTTCTTTACGCAAATAAAGTTTGAATAATTATGTTTTTTTATTTATTTCGTGTATTGTGATATCGTGCGGAGCATGCGCATTAATAATAAAACAGTGATCAGTCACTGATATTATCGACTACCAATCACAATCACACCAGTAGTATTTTTTCTCATCACTGATTGTGATGAACTAAGTCGTTATTGTGACGGTGATTGTGTGATTGGTATCTGAGATTAAACTGATGGGGGTTCAATTTCTAATGTAGCAATTACCAATCATCCTTACAATGGAACACAAATCTCACAATCAAAAGATTGAACTTATCAATACAGTAATAATGTCTAAAGACATGCATACATTAATATTTAAGATATCTTCAAATTCAAACAATCTATAGTTATCTTTAAAATACTTGAATGTATACATACTTTAATAAATATTCATTAGCAACCAGGGATTAATAAATCTCTTTCAGTCAAAGGAATTGATCCCTTCGTTTCATTTGATTCGACCAATCTCAAAGTTCAAACAAATATTTACTCACAACAGCTCCACGAAGCGATATCGAATCCGACTAAACAATTAATAAGAAAATAAAATACATTATTACAAACTATCAAAGATATTAATTGACGTTATATCCATAAATATAAGATAAAACTTTAAATAAATTTATAAGCGTTATGGATATTTGATATTGCTTATCTAAATATCTTATCTGCTACATTAGTGTTATTATCGTTCAAACACATCACTAGCAGAGAAATACATGTGTTGTTTATATGCCAAGTTTAGCAATGTGCACGTATCATTATTGGGCCGAGTCGATTCGATTATACATGGTATGTCATAGTGATGAGACCAAATGTTACTATTGATTGAATAGTGTGATTGTAATTGGTATTCTGTAATATCAGTGATTGAAAACTGTGACGGTTTCTGATATCACAATACACGAAATTAATAAATATAATAATATATTTTTGAGCGTATTTCTTTATATTATTACAACTTCATTTGCGTAAAAAACATATTCTACTATATAATTAGTAGAAAATTACTGCACATTCCTGCAAAATGTTAAAAAATATAAGTTAGGTACCAGTAGGCTAGCATAAATATTACCAATAAAAACAGATAATCCGGTAGATGGCGCTGATTCAAGTGATAATCAGTCGGCGTCAGAAAATCAATAGAAATTTTAACAAAAAAAAATCACGAATCACGATATTCAATCACTGACAGTGAATGTGACTCAAAATATCAGTGATTGACTCACGGTTCGTGATTTGGAGCTCATCAACAGTATGTTACTATGGCTTTCTGACAAATATACAATCACTAGCGGAGATGATAGGTAAACGCTGTTTCTCGGCCAATATTTCCTTAAAACCAACTTATTATTGCCTTCTATTGCATGGCGACATTTTGACAATACATAAATAAAGCTATACGTGTCGATATTACCGTTAATAATGAAAGTGTACACCATACTTAAGGTTATGCCCAGGATAATTTCCTTATCTATGTTGATATATTGACGTATTATAAAGCCGAAAAATTTAAGGAATCTTTTATTTACTACCGTAGATAAACCTTGCCGTGGTTAGATTTGTTGCATGTATACTCTAGTTGATTTGTATTTTTTTGAAATACCGCAGAATAACGTTCTGAAATTGCAGCTTCACGACAATAATATGTATCCATTCTAATTAATGTACAAAGTTTAGCATATTATCGTTTAAAGTAAGCCATTGCACAAATTCTTGTCGTATAAATAGTTGACTTTATAAATTACAACTTGTGTAAGTTCTAGCGTACAAGCTTCCAACTATTGGCGTAGAAAATTCCAGGCTACACACTCGTTCGACTTAAACAAGTCAATCCTAGTATTATTTAATAAAATATTATAATATTATCAATTTTAGCCAATTATTTTACCTACATACACATCTCCTCTCTCTTACTCTACCACAACCCTAATTTTAACATCCCCATCCTTTCTACCCCAGTTTTTATAAAAATAATGCGCTACCGCCTACTAATGTTAAGTTTTATTTTATTTATATATTTATTTACGAGAAACGAACAGTACAAATATTTAACACAAAATATAAAAATAAGACAAGTGAAGTTTCTTCTTGGCTGGATAAAATTAAAATATACAAATTAGAAAACTAAAATATAGTATTAAGGGGAAACACATTCTTATTGTGAAGTTGTAATAATTCAGAACAGACGGTCTGTGATATTTTAAAAACAAATTAAATGTATTAATTAGAAAGATATAAAATCAATTTTATCGAAAAAATATTGTTTTTACTACCGGGATTCGAACGTGGATCTCCTCCAATCCGGGGAACGTGCATTAACTGATCTTATCTTTCTAATTAATACATTTAATTTGTATTAAAAATATCATAGACCTATGATTTGAAAAATTACAATTTCACAATAAGAATAATTAATAATATATAAGTTCCATCAATGTGTCCAAAATTAAATAATAAATATTTCAATTCGGATTTCTCAAAAGTATGAGATTGAGATTGCGATTGTATTGAGATTCCGTAAAAATAAAGAAGATGGCTTTAAAGTAATGGAACGATAGATGTATCAAATTGAAAAGTGTAACAAATAGGTTCGAAAATTTGTCGCCAATGCAGTTGTGTTGCTGTAGCATAATCGGTTAATTCACGTTCTCCGGATTGGAAAAGATTCAGGTTCGAATCCCGGTAGCAAACAACAATATTTTTCTATAAAATTTATTTTATATGTATATATTTATAATTAATACATTTAATATGTTTTTAAAATATAGTACATACCTACTAATAAAAAGATAAACAAAACAGTGTTTTTACATTGCTTAAAGAGGAGAGGATGGGAAGGGGATGCAATAAAAATATATAGTTTGCTTGTTAAATTAAAAATTTATTGCATGTTACTTTATAATAAAAACTGTGACATTACTTCAACACTATTGTGTTTTATGAATTTTTATAATTAGTCTCATATGCTCTGTTACGTTAGTGTATCAAACAAATTTATACGGTTTAAATTCCTTGATTAATTAAATAAAAATAATTGATTACAAAAACGTTAGATAATTTAATTTGCGTACAACGGTCGGTAGGTCAAGTGGAGATTGATCGAACAGTGACCTAGCACGTGACTCGAGGCGTTCTCGCGCTAATATCAATAATCCATTATTTATATTTATTACTGAGCAGGTCGCACTCCGGCGCCACTGATAACCCTCGAGCGGAGTTGGCTGACCACTGGCACGACACTGACCAGGGTTGCCAAATGCCCGAAAAATTTTGTAAATTCGATTTTTTTTTTTTTAAATATGGATAAATAGGTAACCGATGCATGTTGCAGATAAACTGCGTATTGGATTTGCTCACGTGGTGTGGACGTTAACCTAACCTAACAGATTTTTTTATTTTAATATTAGAAAATATAATACATTTTAGAATTATCAATAGGATACATATATATTTCATTTAACATTTATTTCTTCTCCATTAGAGTAAGACTCGTGTATAGAGAAGGAGAATATACGAGAAAATGTATGTTTCAGTTAGTCTATGTATATATATTTGTACATAGTATTATATAGTTACTAATAATAAATAAATATTTTTATAGTAGTCTGTAATTGTTCTAATTGTGATGGGAAGATTGTTAAAAAAAATTGATGTCTTAATAAATATAGTGATTTTGGGTTGCGGTATATTTTAGTTTTGGAATATCAATTTGGTCTCTAAATCTTGTAGATCGACATTCGCTTCTAAAGTTTAATTGATTTTTAATTTTGAAAATTTGGATTATAGTTTTTTTTTGTATATGGCTATTATTTTTTGTTACTTTGAATCTCTGAATATCTGTGAAAAGTTGTTTTACTTGAATAGTCATTCTTTTAGAATATTTTTTGTTATCATTTTTAGAGTGATTTCTAATTAAAGTTTTATATGCTCCTCCACATCCAATTCCGTAACTATCGATTAGGTTGAGTGTACCTGCACTAAAAAGCGATCAGAAACGTTCAGAGCACACAAAGTGCTCGAAGGACAAGCGGTGACTACTTAAAATGAAAGCCGATTGGCGACATTCTGGATTAAGCCACACCCCTTCCCAAAATGCGTTTCTGCGCAGATTTTTTGAATCGCAAATTTAGGCTGGCCGTACTCTACAGGTAAACCAATTTCACATTATCTGTTTGATAATGTATCAAATATGTATTTAACGAGGAGCAATAAAGTTTTGACAGGAGAAACATCTCTTTTAATTTCCTTTAATTCTGTGGACCAACGGAGAAGTACCCTTCTTCATCAATCGGATTCAGACCATATGTAACACTGATGATGCTTTACTTCAAACATCTTCAAAAGGATGTTAATATCATAAAAAAGTGGACGGACGATAATCTACTATCAATTAATACTGATAAAACATACTTTCTACGATTTGCCATTCAACAGAAAGATAACACTGAAATTAATATTAAAATTCACAACAAAGCCTGTACTCAAGAAAACTCTTGTGACCAATGTTCATCAATTGAAGAAAAATACTGTATCAAGTACCTATGAATCGTAGTAGATAACAAACTAAAATGGAAAGAACATATTACTAATCTTACAAACAAAATTAAAAAAACTGCCTACATATTTTTAAAACTCGGAAACATCTTATCACTTTCAAATCTCAAAATAATATATTAAACGTTTGTAGTCACATTTGTAATTCGTACAGATGCGCGTGGCCGAAATCTCATGCGCAAACTTACACTGGCCGTACTCTACCTGACTGTTGATATCTCGTGTCACGTAAATTTATTTTTATTTTTGACGAATTAATTTGGCCAATCACAAGCCACATCATCCCTGCTGCAGATGTGTGGAGAACAATGCTATCATTTATGTGTACAAATATGTCACTAAAATAGACGACAAATTGAATCACATGTTTTAACGATGTTAAAATGATAAATCACCTCATAATGTGTACACAGTACTATTCTGCACGTAGTGTTGCAGTTGTGGACAGAATTAACGGAGCTGTATGAGTGACATGGCGAATATTGATCTTGCGTATAGAAAAATATTGTTGTTGCGCCACCGGGATTCGAACCTGGATCTCTGTGGTCTGTGATATTTTAAATACTAATTAAATATATTAATTAGAAAGATATACATATAAAATTAATTTTATCGAAAAATATTGTTGTTGCACCACCGGGATTCGAACCTGGATCTCTTTCCAAAACGGGGAAGGTGCATTATTCAACTATGCAACAGCGACGATATTTTTAGCGACAAATTTTCGAACCTACCTTTTGAATAATACAACTTTCCCGTTTTGGAAAGAGATCCAGGTTCGAATCCCGGTGGCGCAACAACAATATTTTTCGATAAAATTGATTTTATATGTATATCTTTCTAATTAATATATTTAATTAGTATTTAAAATATCACAGACCGTCTGTTCTGAATAATTACAACTTCACAATAAGAATGTGTTCTACTAATAAAAAATAGGTTTTACGGAAACATTGCATGTGGGCGCGCGGCTCTAGTCATTGGCGCCAGCCGATCGCTTGTTGCTAGTGAATAATTGTTTTGTTTACATCGTAAACAGTTCAACGCGGGTTCACAAATTGAGGAATAAATATCGTTCTTTAATTGTACCTACTCGAACGTAAATAGGATGCTTGCGATTCTCGAGCGGTTCTACTTTCAGGAAGTGGCTAATTCGCCAAATGCGCATCCGTCAGATTAAAAAGGACAGCGCAGGTTCGAGGCGAAATGACACATTTGAATCCATCAAAATAAAACCAAGCACGTATCAACAGCGGGTCCTTTTCCATTCAGAGTTCTACAAATTGTTTAAGCCACCGCCGCGTCACGAGAACGTTGCAAAATCGACCCTCGCCGTGAACCAAGTGGAAAATTACCGGCGTTTTTAAAAGGAGCTATTCGAGTCCTTGATTTAAAAAATGATTAAATAAACGCACTGCTACTTTCTACTAATGACGTTTGGCTTTCGTTTACCGGTCGGTTGCTGCAGCTGGACAGTCATGAGTCGCCATCGGTATGTAGATTTACGATCGTCAAAAAGGTATACAAAAGAATTCAATGTAGCCTTCCTGCATTTTAGTGCCGTCTTCACAAAGAAGGCAGACCCTCGAGAATGTACAACATACGCGTACGACTCCCATTTCAAAATTGTGAAAGTAACTTGCAAAAGGGCCGGTAGATAAAATAAATAATAATATGTAAGATAAAATCATTTTAGCGATATTTGAATATGTCCAATAACACACAGTTACTGGATTTTTACCTACAAAGGCACTGTTATTAAATTAATATCAGATATCTCATAGAGACTAAGCTATTTCTATTATATTTAATGGAAGATATATAGAAATATGGGGTAATTACAGGGCTTACGACCTGTCTTCGGCTGGCTTAAGTGATCACTTTATATATATATATAACGTTCACCAATTCTCAAACCTCAATCTCCAGTTTTATGTATGTTAGTACGTGGACTCGTTTCGAGTACCACTACACCATCGCTATTATACTAGAATACGCCTAAAAACATATACACAACTTTAAAAAAATTGATAAATATGGAGATTGAGTGGTAAAAATTGGTGAGCGTTATATTTTGAGCCCCATATTTCTATACATCTTCCATTAAATATAATAAAAATAGCCTCGTCTCTATGAGATATCTGATATTCGTTTAATAAAATAATTAATTAAATATTACTGTTTTTCAAGTGTAAGAAGGATAAATTTAAGTGTTATACTCTACAGAAAGATGATTTTTACAATTTTATAATATTACTTGATTATATACAAACTAAAGTTATATTTTTTGCAAATCAATGTATCTCTCCAAAACAAAAATGATAATTATAAAAAAATCAATAAATATTATCTAAATTTAAAAAATATAATTGGACATTTTATGAGTACATAAAACATGAAGTGCTGACAGACGAACACGATAGTATTCTTCCAAATTTTTACGACGAAACTTTTTCAGTGGGCGGCAGAGATGATTTTTTGAGCAAACTGGTAAATTTGATGGGTCTAATGCCCGCTAAAACTCAGCGAGTCATTCCAAATTAATTATGTATTCCGTTTGTCAATTTAATTAGCACAGAACCGATACCGGGAAATTACGAGTACACGTGGATGAAGAGTGATTTGGAACCATCCAATAATAATTCAACAGCACTTAATCAATCAGGGTTAGCGATCCAATCCCGGGAACCGGTTCAGTTTATAAATAATAACCAATTCCCGGGAACAGTAATTTCGCCGGAATATAATAATAATAATAATACATAAAGCTTGTTCTTATAGACGAGAATCATCTATTGCTCGTCCCAGGCGGTTGCGACTGAATCGCGCGATGCATTATCGTCACAGGCACTTTCCTCTAAGACGCTTGTGTGAGTGTGTGCGCTAAGCACAGTAAGTTGACCAAATCAAAAATCTGCGTATGCGGTATTTTTGCCATTTTTTTAATCCAGCGATTTATGTATATACATGGTGTAACAGACCTAGTCCACAATATTTAATGGTTGGATACCTGATTAAATTACAAGTCTAAAATGTTAAAGATATATGTGCAATACTGTACCGTTACAGAATATATTATTGTTTAAAATTTTTACAAAATCATGTTATGCTTTAAGTTTACGTGCTTCGAAATAAATATTTACGAAATTTATCCATTATTAATCTATATCTATCTAGATGGCGATGTTTTTTTTAATATAAGTAGGTACTCATGTACATTCTTTAAACGTTGATTAAAAAATCTCGTGTTTCCTCCTATTAATTGATAAAAAATTTAATACAATTTTAAATATTTCGATCACATTCTGCATTATAACTATTAGTAATATTATCTCACTATACGATTGACCCGTCCCGTGCACCATTTCAGTTTTCTTTTTGTAACATTTCGGAATTGTTGTATTATAAAACGACTAGCAGCAAAAAGCAATCGGCGATAGCCGATATTATACATCCACTTAAAACATTCTTGAAAAATACGAACAAAACATTAATATCATGTCATCATTTGACAGTTCTATCATAGATAAGAAACTGACCATAGAGTGCGAAGCGATATGACCATGAGACATAGATGAGATGATAGGATGACACATGCTCAATATATTTGCCAGTCGTAATATGATTACGCGGATATATATTTACGTACTGTTATTGAATATATAAAAGAGAAAACATTTAACTAATCTTAGCCTTACTTAAAAAACACGTTCGTATTTGCTCTGCTGGCGTCTCACACACCTGTCCGTTTAATCAAGCATTATATAGCCATAATGACACTACACCCTAGACGTCCAGAAAGGTATAGAAAATAGACGGGGAGACGTAATGTAATTATAAAACGATGCTTGAGGATAAACAGGCGAAAAACGTATTCTTGAAAACAAAAATAAGGTCCACCCTGACACACCAACTGACAGCGGAATGTCAAAACTATAAAATCTTCTCTCACGACTATTATTTATTCGACACTACACCAGGATGTCATAGATAAAAACAAATATTTTCGTTTTTTTTTTTTTTATTACAGCGCGCGCCTCGTTTTATCATAAAATAATGCGAAATCTATTATTATTGAATATCAGAATAAATTATTATCGACAATATTGCGCTATTGGGCGATATCTGTATTTTAGGTTATCGTTATTTTGCAATATTAATTTGTTTTCAGTCCAGAACGTTTCAGACAGATAAAATAATTTTACTGATCATGTTTTATTACGCAAAAAAGATTTAAGAATTCATTAATATAATTTCCAAATTTTTTTGAACAGAGATTTTCGCGGATCCTTGTATATTTGTTAATTCTCAGAACTCAATTCAAAATTTTATACGTGTAATTTTGTGTACGACGTTAATAAATATGTACTCTGTATTTTATTGATTCAATTATAAGACCCTTTCTAGGTCAAAAATAAATATTTTTAAAACCGGGAAAAATGACAATAAGTAGCATCGGTGATAGCATTTCCCATTAATACTATTTTTTATTTAAGGTTTAAGCGATCACTTTCAATTTTCACCAATTTTATGGAACAAGGATACAAAAAAATAAGTTATGACGGATATAAATTACGGTCACCAGTTTAGGGAAAATGTATTTTTTTAACGATTACATATGTTGTATGAATATGTGGGTTGTGTGTGAGCGTAGTAGGTACCCCAGATATTTCACCCAGCATTTACATGTTCGTTTGATAATGATCGCGGAAATTTATTATGTATGTGTGGCCAGAGCAGGTTAAAGAATAATAACTACTTACGGTTGACACGAGTTTATTAAGCTCAGTTACAGTTTAGAAATATACAATGATAAGAGCGTTTGCTGGAGATTTTAACTGAAAGGCAGCAACGAGAGGAGTGGCGCTCGGGAGCCGGCCTTCCGTGGTTGCGTGCCCGTGTTATTGCGTCCGTACCGGGCTATTAGGAGCTCTGTTTTACCCACAGGAATTTGCGTTCAAGGGTCATCAGCGCTGATGATGATTATGGGGGCGATAGATCTCCACAAAATTATTTAATACTGGTGGCGAAAATATCATTATTTTCATCCGCTTATTCTGTAGAAATCGGAAGCTAAAGACTCGATAAGGCGTTTACTTGATGACCAATCAAGGAGCTTGAGCAATCAATGTTTTCATAAAATTGTATCTGTTGTTAACCCAACCAAAAAGATAAGTCTTGGTAATCATTCTCCTAGCATTTGCAAGACGTGTCAAGTCATTTCAATTGTGATCTTCCTATAAGAAGAAGTAGCAGTTCCACGCCGTGGTACGCCCTTACAGCACCACTTCTCAATCTATCCATAATATTATTCCTACTCTTAAGAAAATCAGATGTAAGGTAAGGTAAGTGCGACGTATAAATCATCGACATAAACTTTGAACTGTTCTCAAACTTCATGACATGATGCTGTGACTCTGAAACTTTGATAGAAAGATCATTAACCATTTCCTAAGCCTTTAAAAGTCGGAATGTAACTTTTTAGATACTAATTTAATGTATTAATTATAAATAAAATTTTGTCGAAAAATATTGTTTTTGCTCTACCGACATCGCATCACATCACAGACCGTCTGTTCTGAATAATTACATCACAATAAGAATGTGTTCTCCTTAACAGTAAACCTTTTAGGATAGTGAATATTTATAGAATTTTATAAAAAGTGTAGATGCAATTACCCCAAAATTGGGGTAAAAGCGTCTAGTTGTATTATTGCTGACAAATTGTTAATATAATGAAAATGCGACAATATGAATTAAGTTATTTTAGTCCGTAATGAGGGGGGTAAAACGTGCTGAATTCCAACAAAAAATCTAGTTACATTATTTAGACGGGGAAAGTGGGACATATCATAGTGATTGATTTTTTTAAATTGGTTAACTCTTTAAGAATATATAATAGAACTGTCTACGCATCGCTGGTTGAGAAAGTTTCCATACAAAAATATATGGGGTACCATACCGACCACTGAGTAGATACACTTCCCCCACGGTGTAAAATTGATGTGGTAAATGTATCTGGTCTTATTAATCGTAATCCGCGGAAATAATTACAAAAATAATATATACGTAACAAACTACAACTCAAAATAAAGGTCCTTACGTAATATCAGCGTCCTGGTGCAAAACATTATCGAGATATAGGAAAGATTGAAAAGGCATACACAACTCGCAAGTTAATATCAAACAACTGTCATCATTTGAAATGGTATTACGAGCAAACTAATGCTTGTATTTGCACCATCTCTGGACTGTCTCTTCAAATATTGATTTATAACATTTCTTAAAAGATCTATACAGGAGACGTAGATGCACTTACCCCACAGATGCACTTATCCCGATTCGGCTCACCTTACGTATAGAAGTATTAAAATTATTTTAAAAAATACTATTTTTAAAACGCGGGAGATTTTTAAGGCACAGTCTCGATCCCTCGGGTACTCCAGTTGTTTATTTTTCCTGTTTACAATGCCCTATGAGGACCCTTACCAGAATGCAAAGTACCTATGCATTTTATTGCAGTGCACTCGCCGTAAAATGCACCAACTGAGTGCAGTGAATTGCTTTACCATAAACACAATCTGCATTTCGTTTAAATACCTGCATTGAAATACGTAAAACACGACCGGACTCCTCGACTAATGCGACGTGTAAATTTCAACGCCCGAATCAAAAGTGGAGTAACGTCTTGAATTACATTTGAATAAAAATTAAATGGATGCACACTTTTTGTAGTAGTGCTTTACTGTGTATTGTTTGTGCTCGATCGAGATTTTTACAATAATTATTAGGTGCAGGAAACTGACCCCTGGGTTCAGAATAATAAAAGATAGCGACGTTAAGTGACGATTCTAATATGTATGTATTTTCGCGACGATTTTTTAAAAAGTACAGAAAAACTATTTTATAGTGACTGTTTAAAGGTTTTTGGTGAAACTTTATGGAATTCCATGATTTTGTAAATTGAGTTAAAACACTTTTATTTCACTATATTTTTTAATTGTGTTAAATGATATAACGTTTTCGGGAACATCTTCCCATTATCAATATTATAATTCAAATAAAAATTTTAATACTTTTAGACAGTAATATATGGTGTTTGGAGTTAACGGAGGTGGGGGTGGGGGTGGAGTTAAAATGGATAAGAAATGGTATGTAATGGACGGTATTTGAATATTTATTGTTATTTTTATTATTAAATATTTTTAAATTTTCTAGAATGTCTAACTTTCGTCCTTTGGCGCAACTATGTATAAGTTTTAAATTACAATTATCAAATGAATGGCCCTCCATTCTTGCGTTTAGACAAGTTTTTTATAACTTTCTTATGTTCTTCCAATATTTTTCTTATTCTTCTTCCGCTCTGTCAAATATAAAATACGTCACAATCCTTGCAACTCAACTTGTAGAAACTCCGCTTTTTTCTTCTTGGGGTATTTTTGATTTATTATTCAAGATATATCTTTTAATATTGTTTTTGTGTATAGACGGCAGGGTTAAATTAGTCGTCGCCTAGGACAGATACCCAAACTTTTCCAAGAAGTTCGGTTTAATTATTTTTTATGTTTATAAAAAGATATTACGGAATGGGTATTTAAAAAAATTTTTAAACGAATATTAATTAGGTAAAATTAAAACTCATCAATCTAAATTAACATTGACGTGGATGTGCTTGTACGACGAACATTAATTATAGTGTCAATTTATGGGTCAATGTTGTTGACAACTACGTCTTCGGATGACAGTGTATTTCTATTTTTAATTTTTAATATCGTTAACACTGTTAACAATAACTTCACATGAAAGTTGCTTCTAATTTTGGATGTCATAATTTTTTTTTGTGCAATTTTAAGGTCCAATAACTTGTGCGCTGGGAGAGAAAATAAGAAAAATATTATTATACCAGTATACGGTTACGGATTATGAGTAGACCACATCAATAAGTCAAGAGAACTAATACATATTATTGATAGTATCATCATAATGGTTGGATATAAATAAAAACAATGTTATAACTCTACTTGAGTTTATTAGCACTACTCGAGTTTCGAGAGAAACAGTGATTCTCATCGACAGGTGAAGTATTAAACTAAATACATACAAATATAGGTGGTAGACATACAAGTAATTGGAGGGTCTAAATTTTAAATCTTAATTGCTAATAACCACATTGAATTTCTTCTCCTTTTTCGTTTTGTAATTGTAAAAATGTAATTGAATTTTAAGTCGCGTAATTTTATTAGCTTTGATGAGTGGGACCGACAAGGAAGCCCTAGCTTCTAAACCGGTCCCGGGAAAGGGTGAGCCCCCTCCCTCCCCAAGCAGTCCTATGAAATAAAAAATATAGTACGTTTCTCTATGAAATGGTATTACTAATATTATGTCAAGAATATAAAAAGCGAAACTCGTAATTCGAGTAGTGCAAATAAACTCAAGTAGAGTTATAACATTGTTTTATTTATATTCACACAACTAAATAACTTAGGATATATATTCCGCAATAAAAAAAATATGATCTTTTACAACTCATTATGCGGGAAAAGGTTAAAGACAGTACAGACGTAGGTGGAAAGAGTCTATCTTGACTATGTTAAGAAAAAAATATAAACATGTGACAAAACACAGGGTCCATGATTCCACACCATATAGAATGCACCGTACAAGTCTTTCAAAATTGCGCGCACGCTCTGATGCCAAATCGTGTGCGCGCGCACACACGCACACGCAAGAGAGAACATTTTATAATATAATTTTGTTTCGTGTGCGTTAACCAAACTATGACATTTGGACGATCTTTCTTGCATAGCATTACAGAATCAGAAACATTTGATTCTTATACGTAATTAAATTCAACGATGAACGAAGATACATTATCCGAAATATTCTCTAAGGTTCAGTGAATAAGAAATTTCATGGTGTCTCATAACATGTTCAAAGTCATCAGTTTCCTTCTTTAGGCTAGATGCATAGAAAGAGGTATTAAAAAGAAAAAATGCAAGATGCGTAGGTAAGATAGGCGAGTGGAAGGCATAATAGTCTTACATTGAATCCATACAAAACAGAACTGCTATGGACAGCAACACCTAGAAGGCAATACTTCATACAGGAATCAATGTCTGCGAATGCTAAATCTGCAGTTAAGTGTTGGGCGTGCACATTTATTCAGATCTTTCAATGAACACTAAAAACTGTCAGTGCATGCTGCCATCAACTGAGACAGATTAAAAGTATTCGGAGACATCTTCCTCTAGAGGCAGCCCGTCTACTTATAAATGCATTTGTGGTGTCACGTGTGGACTATTGTAACACCATCTATGCTGGCCTGCCAGTGTTTCAGCTGGATAGATCAGCTACATCGGCTCCAATTCCCTGAAAGAGTTGAATTTAAATTGTATCGGTCGATATACAAGGTGACACACAACATGGCGCCTCTGTATCTTCAAAGAACTTTGTATCCCAGACAATTTGGATGGTAGACGTCAAACTCTCAGGTCAGCCACTACTTCAGCCGCAGGAAGGGTTGTACAACCGACCGACCGTTGCCAGAAGTCTAAATTTAGTGAACGGGCATTTGCGGTGGCGGGCCCAAAAGCGTGGAACTCTTTGCCCAGCGTCAAAAGAAACAGTGCATCAGACACTTCATTTAAGAAGAAAACTAAAAACGCACCTTTTCAATAAGTCATTTCCATAAGTGAAAATAACAATTTGTAATTTTAAAAACGCAGATAATTGTAGAACTATAAACAGTTGATGTGTAAAACGCCCTTGAGGTGAAAGTTTTTACGAAAATGGTGCTATACAAATTATCCATTATTATTATTATTATTATATGCTCGATTATTACTGTGACTAAACTACGAAATCGATTTCTACTCGACCAAACTGTTTAGTTGTTAGAAGTGCGCTTATAACCAATCAGTTGCCAATGAGATCTCCCAACAGTCGTGTGCGTGCTCCCATGCTATGCCCTACAAAATTATAAACAGAAAATAACTCGTTAGCGTTTTGCTTTATATTGAAACACAAAACAAAGAAAAGGAAAGAAAAAGGCGACACTGTGTACCCGTTAGTGATAAGCTCAAAATCACGAACTGTGAGTCAATCACTGATATTTTTGAGTCACACTCACAATCAGTGATTGAATATCTGAGAATATCGTGATTATTTATATTTATCTTGATTCGAATTCAATAAAATATTCATGAAGGAATGACGTTATAACTCGTGATAAGTGCCATCTAGTAGATTTTGGTAAAACGTTTTACGCATTTGACCCGAAAAATAAACTCACATTTTTTAAAAGTTTTCATTCTCTTTGTAATGATATTAAATTGTATTATGTATTGTATTAAATTGTAGTGATATCGTGCGGCGCATGCGAATTAGTAATGAAACTGTGATCACAGTCACAGTTTTTAATCACTGATATTATCGAATACCAATCACAATCACACCACTAATTCAAGAGTAGCATTTTTTCTCATCACTAGTACCCGTAATAAGCGACAGATTATTAAATGGAAAATTACGTTCATAGACAAGTAAACAAATAGGCACGATATGAATTGTATATATATAGGAGATGGGTTTGGAACATTCTACACACATATATCTTCTTACATTAAAGCATATTATATTGTCAGCGTTTAAATTTTTAAGAAAAATCACGAAGCTCTTTGATTGCGTGTGTAGCACCAAAGCGATCACATATGTGCCACCAAAATGAAAACGTATTTAGTAATCCGTACATACGATACATTTCAATCTGAAAGTATATCCAGAAAATAAATTTTACAGAATGAGTGAACAGAGTTTTAATGAAATAATTTTACTGATTCGATCGCGGACCGACTCGAGTATATGCGCACGCCAATACGCGGCAATGTACATATAGCTGTAGACCGATAAAGTTTTTTTCGACTTTTTTTATCGAGTTACTATCGCGTTGATAATACGCGCACTCCCATATGATCCAATAGCCTTTTGACTAAATAATTGAGCGATTAAAAATTGTATATACGCGCCTAGCCTTACACAGTCTCTTTAACCAGGTGAATCTGTGTAATCTGCTTTTATTTCATCTTTACGATTTGCTAATTTGATTATACGTGTATATATATTTTATCTATATATATGTGTCTATCTTCGTTCTCATTAGTACGGTGTATTTTTTTTTTACTTATTTAAAACATGTGAACTTCTTCAACCCCTGCTTCAACTTATTTTACAAAAGGACCTCATGAAAACGACGTCCATCGACATTTAACATTGGTCAGGACACGAGAAGAAGAAGAAGAGGTAATTTGTAACCACTTTAGTCGAATGTTTTTTTGTGATAGATTATGAAATTGGGAGAGTGCTCGCGTGTGGCGAGGAATTTTTAAACGGTTTGGTGACCACATTTTCATTGTTACATTTCATAAATTCTGTTTTGTTATCAAAACAAGAAATGTACCAATATCCCAAATCGTGACACATATTGCGATTTTATATACAAGGAAAAAAATAAACACATTTCGTATGGCTTACGTACTATTGTAGCGAAATTTCTAAGCCTGTGAATGAAATAAGGTTATTATTACTTCGATATACATGTTAACAAACTATTGGTAAACAATGATATTTATTTATTATTTAAAATTAAATTATAGGTGTATAATAACTAAAATGTGATCTATATTTCTTGTAGTGATGAGAAGAAATGCCACTCTTGGACTCACTGGTGTGATTGTGATTGTGATTGATATTCAATAATATCAGTGATTGAAAACAATGATTGTAATCACCGTTTCATTACTAAAACACAATAATCACAATACACGAAATAAATACATAATTTTGAGCCTATTTACTTATATAATTCAAACTTCATTTGCGTAAAAAATATATTCTAGCATTACAAAGAGAATGAAAACCCTTAAAAAATGTTTATTTTTTGGGTCAAATGTCAAATATTTTCATTTTATATGCACACGCGCTAAATTACGGTTCACAACCAAATACAAATAAATAAATCATGATATTCCCAGGTATTCAATCACTGATAGTGAGTGTGACTCAAAGATATCAGTGATTGACTCACGTTTCGTTATTTTGAACTAATCACTAATTTCTTGCACACATTGCATATTAATAAATTCAATTATTTTATTATTATATGATGTTACGTATACGGTAACTGTCAAAACAATTTTCTACAACAAATCAAACCGCAAAAAGTGGTTCACTTGTACGTTTTCTACCTTGTCGCACCATGATATGTGTCGTCTCTTTCGCACGCAATATTTCACAATGTAACAAAAACAAAATTACAACGAAAAACGGTATTTCTATAGCAAATTTTAAGATGTATTTTGTATTGAGCAATTTCGTTTCAAATCTGTGTAACGATGACCTTGGACTGTTTGAATTCACTATCACTAGTTTCACTTCAAAGAGATCCCCTAACTTTCCCAAACTTTTTCGGCGCACCACCGATTGAGACACACTGGGATTGAATAATTTATACAACGTGTTTAGATTTCTGAAATTCAATACGCTCTCGTTGTTATGATACAAGGCGGTGTAGCAACATCAGTCCAACCCTTCGAATATGTGATACAGTTGTGTTATCAATGAAAATATAACAATTAAATTTCCCAGCAATCAAAGAGGAATACAAATTACACTAGGGTCGATTTATCGTATACCTAGGTATGCCTTAATTCCCCGAAATATGCAAACAGGGCGTACTATAATGCATTCTATTTCGAAATCTGTTGTGTTTTGTAATTATTATACGGGGAACGGCATAATTAATATGCGGTGTACTCGCAAAAATAATTTGTAATTTTGAAAATTGCGTTTACACGTTGCGGCCAACACGCGGGATATAAATAATTTATTAAACAAACATTAAACTGTTCAATTGTGATAAAAGTTATTTCATCGCATCAATGCGAAAATTTCAATCCGAATTGCATTTTATATAAAAATAAAAATACCTCAGTCGTTAATAACAAACTTTGTATAAACATTTATTAAACGTCGGTTTCGATCCGCTGTATCTTTGTCAGAATGGACGCGCACTAACTGATCCATAAATAAAATATGCCAAGAAATCAATTGTCGGGCGGGGGCGTGGCCTCGATTGTGACGAGAGTGGGGGGACGAGATAACGATATTGACGACGTTCTGACTAAGGTACAGTGGTATCGAAACCGGTAGACGTCAATTAATCAAAGTGATTTATACAGGTTTGTTAATTTTTTTAAATTAATAAACAAATATTCTGGACAATTCTGATTCAATGATTAAAATTTCAATTCAATTAACATTTTATGTAAAACAAAAACTAATCGGCAATGACGAGAATTTAATATACATAAAAAAAAATGTTTAAAAGCGGATCAAAGTAGTAGGTATGTATTACACACACACCTTCAAGTATTAGAATTTTGAGAATCTTATGTTTTACTCGTATGTAATATGTGTTTTAGTGCCATTGAATAGAACACACTGAACTAACTTATGGTTAATTTTTTTTTTTTAAATTAAGATGCGTACACGGAATACTTGTCACATTAATATTTTTAGTATTTTCAAACTAAGCTAAACGCTTGTGCTATGAAAATAGGACTAACTTGCTAGAGTCCTGAAACGAGGCGCATACCACCGACCACTAGATCACTAGGCTAGTGTCTTAACCACTACACCAAGCTACTCTAAACCATTGTTACGCCGTTTTTCCGCAGGGGTAGGCGGAGATAATAAAAGGCCACACTCTTTTGTTTTGAAACACAACTGTCTCTTTGTCAAAATTCATACATATTCTCGGTCCTGCACGTCGATTCCTAAGGTTTCTAACTGATCAACTTGAGTTTATTACGCAACTAAAGCACGACTCGGGTATTCCCTCAGTAAAAGAATTCATAAAACACCCTCCAAGCATTTTTATGCTGAACTCCCACAGCACCGGAACCCCACGATAAACGTTTTGTCAACCTATGACATAACGGACCCCTCACGTATTAAACGTCCCAAAACCGTCCTCCTTTAAAGGTTATCTCCTGCCCCAGCTAGCAGCCCCTGCATCATTGCAGTGATAATATAATACATACAATAATAATAAACACAGCCCATTTTTGCTAATGCGCCCATAAGGCATACATCATGATGGAAGAGCAAGAGGTCCAAATGGACCCGATATTCTGAATGAAATAATACAAAAGTAAAAAAAAAAACTACAAGTGTCAAGTTTACCTGACCATGCCAGATCTTTTCGCGGACGTCCTCTATCTCTGGTGCCATCAACACTCGCGTTGTATACCTTTCTAACCATTCTACTCACTAGTTCCACATGACCAAATCCCCCAAGAGACAGTTTCGTCACACGAAGCTACTTTTGATATTCTGACGTACACAAATATGAACATAGGTTGAAGGACAGTTGCCAGGGCTAGTTTATAAAATTAAATTGCTATCACATAAATAATTACTTTTTAAATATTTATGGAGACCTTTTCAGATCAAAATGATTACAGTTAGAAGTGTATAGAATTCGAAAAATGGTAAACAGGTATGTTCCTTCGGAGTTTATAACCATACCTGGGTCATAAACTCCCACCATTGGGACCATCTCCAAGATGGTCATTCCCGTACAAAACATACATTGTATGCACGTATAAATTGTACATTAAGTAAAGAATGTATATACGAAATTTTATTTCATGACACTTATTAGGTAAATATTTAAGAGCTTTTGTCTATATAAATTATGAGAACATATTCTTATCGTGAAGTCGTAACGTTTCAGAACATAGCTCAGTGATATTTTAAATATGAATTAAATATATTAATTCAAAAGATACACATATAAAATCAATTTTTTCGAAAAATATTGTTGTTGCGCCACCGGCATTCGAAACTTGATCACTTTCCAAACCGGGAAAGGTGCATTATCCAACTATGCTACAGCGACGATATTTTAGCGAAAAATTTTCAAACTTATGTTACCTTTTTGATATTAATACATTTAATAATGAAACGATTGATAAAATTGATTTTATATGTATATCTTTCTAATGAATACATTTAATTAGTATTTAAAATATCACAGAGCTATGTTCTGAATAATTACAACTTCACAATAAGAATGTGTTCTCCTAATAACTGGTACAGAAAGGCAAAGACGTACCTTATTAATAAGTCGAGTTTTGTGCGTATACTGTAAAAGGATGCAAAGTAACGCAGACATCCTTGCCACTGGACCGAGCCTTACATTATTCCAAGAGTTTGTGTGGGTGCTACTGTACAATATCACCTCTACCTGAAACAATTACACGCACAGGCCTCTGTCATTTTGTGGACTTGTAAGATACTTAGAGATGCACGTGAACGTATGATTGGTGGTTTGACCGGACTTACACACCGCCCGCCCAGGAATGCAGACCTAATTAGTTATGGTACGAATCTTGTTCTATATAAGGAATTTATTCGGGTATGGGTGACTCGTTGGAGCTCCTTAGGTGGGTAGTCAGGCCGGCCTGTGTGCGTGGGACTCTACCTACGCACCTACCTCTCACTCTCCATGCCTCGTGTTTTTGCAACTCCGTTAATATGTCCGTGGAAGTGTGATTCAATCCATTTTGTGTCTTGTCCACTGTCCCTCTTTTGGAAGTATTTTTGATAAATGGAACCTTGAACAACTGCACCTTAATTTTCCATCTGTATGTAATACTATGTTTTTTATGGATTTATGTAATATATTTTTTATGAATAAAGAGAGCACTTAAAATAAAATGTAATTCAATTAAAGTCGTGTATTTTTTATTAGCTTTGATGAGTGGGACCGACAGGGAAGCCAGATTCTAAACCGGTCCCGGGAAAGGGTAGGTCCACCCCCCTCCAGCTGTTCTTTTTTTAGGCCTTTGTCATGGCCAACCCAATAAGCCGAACGGCAATACAGTCAGCAGGATCACTCCTATATGCGGTCACAAAAATGATGGGGGAAGATCCGCCGCTCAGAACCGCCCTGCCCAGCGGATGCACGTTCACTGCATATGGACGGGTATGCCGTTCGAGGATAGGACTCGGACTCACAATCGTGAACCATAGCAGACGTCATCCTCGTAACGAGGGACCGCCGAAGAAGAATTATTATCATAAACTTTTAATCCATTCGTAATCAAGATAAGAATACAATACTTATATAAACCACAATAATTATAAAACTAATAACAGTTAATTATTCACTATTCACACACGTGTATCGGTAATCATTAAGAAAAAACATTAGTATGTATTTAAAAACATTATAATAATGTAAAATGAATCGCTCTCTGACTTGAAACAGACTAGTTCACGGTATCACGTGGGCTTACCAAGAAATCATTAAAAATATATTAAAAACAGCAAAAATCAATCGGCAAAGAAACACCTGTGTTGTGCCTAATATCCCACGTGCAAGGATCTGTGAAAAAATTATCAGAGCAAACAAGTAATACAGTGAAAGCCGGATATTGTGATCATCACAATCAGTCAGTGAAACTTTCTATATAAAATTAATTAAAAACAATCCTCATATTATAATCAAACTTCGGCTATTGTCATTAATTATGATACAAACGCATCGGCTTGGTAACAAGTTGAATTAGAACGAATTGAATTAGAATTGAGAACGATCGTAGAAAGGTAAGGTTGAATCAGCATTGAAAATTTGGTTTTTGTAATGTTTGCGAAAAGAATGCTTCGATTAATGGATCAAGTGTGTGCCAAAAATTGGGTAAGTGACTTTGTCAGAAATATGTAAAGAAGGTTCTGACGAGGGCGCCAAAGTATCAGAAAAAGAAGGAAGAACCTTCAGAAGCTCCTTCAACTAATGCTCAGATACGAATTCTTCGTCGCGCCGTTCAATACAGAGAGGAAAGACCTTTGAAAAATACTATGAATATGGGGAGAGTTAATAGATTCAAATAAAAGACAGGCAATGTTATTTTAAAAAAAATGTTTATATGTATAATGCGTAGTTTGGGTTGTTTTTAATAAAAAAAATAATCATAGTGATCACAATATCCGGCTTCCAAAGTAAATGAAATCAAAAAATGAGCAGGTATTTTAAGATTATTCCAGCCAAGATTATTTCGGGTGATTTTGGACTGCACGGTTTTAGTATTTAAAAACAAAATTATCTGTCTAATCCCTAGTGCTTACTTATCTTCTACATAAAGTAGGTCTATGAAATTTTCGAATAATCTATAAGATAATACAGGGTGAATATTATGTTCAAGGCCGATTTTTTTTGACCGCCATTTGTCATTTCGCATTTGGTAATCGTATAGAGTAGTTGATTACAATTTATTATGGAGTATATACTGCCTCAACAACGTATTGAAGTCATTAAATCATTTTATCTAAATAATAATGGTAATGATGTTATCATTAATATCGGCACATGGCATTTGGAACAGTCGATTGGCCCTGCAACACGTGTGGTTTCAACATGACGGTGCCACCTCACACACAGCCCGAACTACGCTTAAAATTTTGCGAGAAATTTCTCCTGGCCGCATAATATTGAAAGGAAATGTCTACATAAATAATATTGAACCTGTATGCATCTCAAAATTAAGACGCACGCAACTCAAGCTATTAAGGAAAGATTAATCTTGCCGTTTATTATCTCAATATTAACAAAAATAATATAATAATCTGACTGCCTGGTTACGAAAATTCGAGACGGAAACGTATATTCTCTCCCGACTGATCTTGAAGTGGGTTATGTACTCCGCCTTCGCTTGTATTACAGTGAATTGAAAGGAAACCTTCTACTTCTTTTAAATCCACCTTTGTGCCATTAATCAAGTTAAAACTTTATTTTATAATGTAAAACCTGGATTGGCAAAATAAAAATGAAACTATAGGGTTATCCAGCAAGCGTAATAGAAATTTAAATGGAATTAAGTTTTAAAAAATAACTATGACATCAATGATTTTTATTTGAAAGATCATTCGACGCCATTAACAATTGACTATAATTTCATTTGATACAATACATTATTTGGATCCAATTTTAAGCTAATCTTTCACATAAATCTGGTGCAATTTCATCAACAACACAATGTATGTGACTTTATATATAAACACTAATTTAATGTATTAATTATAAATATATACATATAAAATCAATTTTGTCGAAAAATATTGTTTATGCGCTACCGAGATTCGAACCTAGATCTCTATTTCCAATCCGGGGAAGTACACTACCTATTGTGTTATAACGCCAGTATTTTTCATGACAAATTTTCGAACTTTTTTCAAATTAATACATCTGTTCCATTATTTTTGAAAGCCATCTACATTATTTTTACGGAATCACAAATACCTTTGAGTAAACCGACTGCAGACGCCAGAATTATCAATTCATTTTTATTAAATTTGGGACACATTGATACAACTTATATTATTAAGGAGAACACATTCTTATTGTGAAATTGTAATTAATAAGACTTTATATATCCCCACAGAAAATATTCTAACGGAGAGATATCACGTGATCTAGACAGCCGATTGACAGGTCCATTTCTGGAAATGATTGAATTATTGAATGTTGTTTTCAATAAAGCGATCGTCTCAGTTTTAATAACTTGTATACATTGTTCCTGAATAAAAATAAATAAAAAACAGCTGTCAAAATATTAATAAACATAGCTATTATTCTTATTTGAAATTCTATCACATTTATTGGACAACCCTATAGATTGAATGCTCAGATATATGTATATAAAATCAAACATCATACAATTGAGAGAGATTGTAAATCTGATTGCAACAAAGTTGAAAAAGTCAAATAAGGTTACTTGAGATATTGTCTTGGACATATGGAAGACGCAAGCGAGAAGAATATAGCACTTATACATAATTGTGATTAACTTTTGAAAAAAAAAAAAAAAAACGCAACGTTATTTATTTTACACCACACTTTAATTAAACTTTTCAACGCTCACTGCGTCATCGTCAGTTATAAACTAAAATATGATACAAAATATTTTATCGACTACATGGGTGGGTGCGGTATGAGGGCGGAGCTGGAAAGAGGGGGGTTTCAGTGAAAAGTAATGTTGTATGTCACTAGTATTTGGTTTATCTGGTCTTTCGCGGGCGGCCTCTGTTCCTGATACCTTCAACACTTGCACTGTATATCTTATGTACCATATTCTACTCGCTCATACGTTCCACACGACCAAACCATCTCACCTCTACATTCGCTCCTAATTTGTTAAATTTTCTACACACGCGCCTAAGCGATGGATTTTATAAAACCTACCTAACCTTTTGGGAAATGGTAATTTAATTGTTTTACTTGTTTATAGAAATAATTATATTTGTACATTAGTTTTATATCGTGTTTAATGTCTACGAATAAATAATGATTCAACACTTTTATCAAAAATCCAGGGCAAAGGTGAATACATTCAAAGCAAATCTGTCTTACGTCAGGGTAAGACCCTGGTGCCTGGTACTTAGCTCGCCTTTGAAATGCACTCTGGCATGACAGCATCTCGCGAAGGTCGAAAGAATGATTGTAAATGATATGCAGAGATGAATATCGAAATATTTTATAAGTACATCAAGTAATTTATTATAAACTAACAAAAGCAATCCACATGGCCGACTGCTTTTAAAACGTATAATTCTCGAGAGGAAAATAATGATAATATAACTAAATATGTAATAATTAAGACTTGTAACAAATAGTATATTCGGCACTATGCCGAATACCGAATATTCGGCTGGTCACGATGCCGAATAGTATTCAACAAATTTGGTGCAAGTTGTAATAATTAGACTTGTAACGAATAGTAAAGTAAATATGTAATAATTAAGACTTGTAACGAATAGTATATTCGGCACTTTGCCGAATACCGAATATTCGGCTGGTCACGATGCCGAATAGCCGAATATTCAGCCTAATTGTATTCAGCAAATTTGGCGCAATTTGAAGAAGCTAGACAATATGTTTTATTCGAGTAGTTAATATCATCGGATGAAAGTAGCAGAGATCAACTTCTGTAAAGAAAACGAGAACTGAAGAGAAGAAGTGAACCAGAACATTCGCATATCATTTTGGGAGAGTTATGACGAAGTAGTTGCAGAAAATTATGTTTCATCGATTGAAAAGAACTACTGAACTCCAGATATATTTAAAAATTAAATGTATTCCATGCACAGTAAAACCCTTATTCACGGTGAACCACGAACGAGAATCAATTTCCATGTTGTTTATCAAAATTAACTGCAAAAGACTTTTCGGCACATGTCGGCAGTGTGTATTCAGAAATGTGTACGAGAAAAGATCTAGACTACTCTTTGAAAATGATGAAAAATGGATATATTTACATATGAATTAAATATATTAATTATAAAGATACACATATAAAATCAATTTTATCGAAAAATATTGCTGTTGCGCTACCGGGATTCGAACCTGTATCTCTTCCCTAACCGGGGGATCTATCAAATGATGGAACGATTGAATGTATTGATTTCAAAAAAGGTAACATATAAGGTCGAAAAATTGTCGCTAAAAATAATGCCGCTGTAGCTTAGTTGGATAAAGCACCTCCCCCGGTTAGGGAAGAGATCCAGGTTCGAATCCCGGTAGCGCAACAACAATATTTTTCGATAAATTGATTTTATATGTGTATCTTTATAATTAATATATTTAATTCATATTTAAAATATCACAGACCTATGTTCTGAATAATTACAACTTCACAAAAATAATGTGTTCTCCTAAAAAAAAAATATATTTACAACCACAACATGCCGCTTATTAAATTTGGTTATAACGAAGATTCTATTTAATAATATTTGCTGTTTATTAATTGTTGCATTACCAAAGGATTAGGAAAAAAAAAATTATGTTGTTATTTTTATTTAATGAAACAATCTACAAATAGTTTTATTTTAATCAAAAATGCATTACCTTCAAATCTAGTTGTGTTTTTTCAAAGTAACAAAGCATTCGGTATTCGGCCGGATAAGAAATAAAAGACCCAATAGGCAGAATACCGAATAGTTGCCGAATATTTTAGTAATTATATATTTAGTAATTTTTGAATTTCCCAATGAGATAAATTCGTAATCATGAAGGTTTAATTATTATACTTATTATTCCGTTGTCGCCCTTCTTTAAGAACTCCACAACAAAAAAAAAAGGTTATCTACAACGCACAGGAAAATAATCCTTTCAAGGCATGTTGCTAGAAGACATGCAGATAGCGAGAAATTCCATTTCCACTAAGTGGATCGCCTACAATACATGTATAAGTTAAAGTCCAGAATAATGAATCATAATAAATAGGATATTTACAAATTAAATTAATCAACTCGAAAGACATACAGAAAAAAAAAATTATCGAAAAAATATTTTAGTTGCTGCCGGGATTTGAACCTGGACCTTTTCCTATTCGCCACATCAACTGAGTAGGTTGATTTTCCGTTTCCCCGGATAGGAATAGGCCCAGGTTCTAATCCTGATGGCAACTAAAATATTTTTCGATAAATTAATTTTATCTGTATATCTTTCTAGTTGATTAATATAATTTGTATTAAAATATCACACCATGTTCTGAAAAACTGCAACATCACAATAATAATGTGTTCTCCTTAAAAATAGGATTAAAAAAGGGTCGCTTAGGTGGTTTGGTCATGTTGAATGAATGAAAGACGAGAGAATGAATGAAATGAGAGTTGATGACACCATGAACATCCACGGAAGACTTGGCAAGACCAGGTGTACCAGATACAAGAAGATGGTGTCTTGTTGGAAGACTCGACAGTCAACGAGCTTGCATGAGAAGATATATGAATGTAACGTGAATGTATAATGACAAGTTGGTTAGTCAAGTCTAGAAACCTTATTTATGGTGTAATTGGTGGATACCGTATAATTCTGGGAATAAAGGGGGAAGGCAATATGTATTATTCAGTCTAATTAAATGGATTACCAACCCTACAATTAAAAATCATTCTCATTATAGAGATTGAAGGCTTTCAAAGTTAATTATTTATTATATGGGCACGTGGTTTCAAAAATGTATTGTTACATACACAAATTGTACAAAACTACTTACACAAATTATATGTAATGTACAAAACTTCATACACAAATTACATGTATAATATACAAAACTTCATACACAAATTACATGTATAATATACAAAACTGCTTACACTCGTTCCCAGAGACGGATAAATCCGGCGGGACTGAACCAGTTGGTAATTAAAAAAGGATTCCGAATAAGCAATAACTTTTATTGCATCCTGTAATAAACCATTTATTTTTCTAAAATATTATTGCACGTGCAAAGAATACTGAAATTAGTGCAGTATACTAAAACATTTCATGTTAATAGCCACAGAGACATAATATGTATTCATTTTTATAGAAAGGTCATTTTTTAGATGGCTACAAAATTTTCCATTTTTATTCTCAATCAAGGGCCAAAAAATATTATTTGTTGATTGTGAAATTATGATTGGGCTGAAAATTTTCGGGGCCAGTCTTAGGGCGCCAATCCGCCCCTGCGTTTAACTATATTCCCGTTAAAATTTCACCATTGTCAAGATCATTATGCTAAAGCGTGACGTCACACTAAGTTGCAAAAAAATATTTTTATTTGTGTATAAAGTATAGCAAAATTAAAGGAAAAAAAATTACATTCAAATTCGATATTATTAACAGACACAAAATACATTATTATGTGAGGTGAAACATACAATATTAACATATATGTACCTATTAAAGATAAATAAGTTTATTATTAAGGAGAACAAATTCTTATTTATTAATTAAATATATTAATTAGAAAGGTATACATATAAAATCAATTTTATCGAAAAATATTGTTGTTGCTACCGGAATTCGAACCTTGATCTCTTACAATTCGGGGAACGAGCATTAACCGATTGTGTGTCGGGACAGAAGAGTGTGGCGCGCTATCCTCTCTGCCTACCCCCGCGGAGAAATGGCGTGATGGTAAGTTAGTTACACTCTTTCAGAATAATGTTTCTATGAAAGTATACCTGTCTGAGTTTATTTCCATTCTTGAAAAATATGAATTATATTATCATTATTCTAGGAAAATTCTTAAAACGTGTTAAGTAAAGGACTTAAAATATTTAATTATATAAAAATATCACATTTAAGGTGTATTGAAAACTCATACATTCAAGTCCGCTTCACGTACACTATTGCTGAGCTCTGCAACACTTCTGTTCAAGCCAAGATGTGTATTTAGAACACAGCGCAGCGCGAGAGTTGCGTTTAGTTCATACATTTGGGGGAAATTTGCGAAAAAATACATGCACAGCTTTATTTGTCAATACTAAATTCTTCCGCTAGATATATGATTTTAGTTAACACATTAAGGTGAGAACTTTAAATTACATAATATGTCAAATAAATATCGTTCCATTATTTGAAAGCCATGTATAGATGTATTAATTTGAAAAAGTGTTAACATATAGATTCGAAAATTTGTCGTCAAAAATAATGTCGCTGTAGCATAGTTGGATAATACATGTTCCCTGTTATGGAAAGAGATCCAGTTTCTAATTCCGGTGGCGCAACAACAATATTTTTCGACAAAATTGATTTTATATGTATATATTTCTAATTTATACATTTAATTAGTATTTAAAATGTCACATGTTGTGAATAATTAATTACAACTTCACAATAAGAATGTGTTGTCCATAAAAATTAAATACATTTATTTACACAGCTTTTTTGATTGTATAGAGTGCACGCCCATGGTATATAAATATACTCAACATTGAACATTGTAAAATCAAAATAAAAATAATTAATAGTTACTTTACAAAATCTCACGATTCTAATAAATCGAACTTTTTTTTTTACATGATCAAATCCGGCTTAAGTATTTCTTTAAACGAAATTAAGCTCGGGGTTTAATGTACAATACAACCATTCGACATGGAGGCTCCGTCAGAGAATCGAAATCCAGTGCACGCGGCAAGAGGCAACAGGAGATGCAAAAAGGGCCTATGGGCGCGGGTCCGCGTGGCAATGACCCTATAAACCACGAGACGGTCCGGGCCCGCATTCCTCGCCGCCCCAACCTTGGGGGACTTGGAAGTGCAGGATTCGAGGAAGCCGCTGCACCACCGCAACGGGCTGACACGTCCACTTGCTGAAACACCCGAGAAACGCTGCTAGAAGCGAGAAACCTCAAAAGTGCACCAACAATAATTTTATTTGCGATTTTTGAAAAATTTAATTTGAAAAGAAAAAATTAATACAATAAATATGTTAAAAAGTAGTTTTTTTCATATTCGTCCAGATACTAAATAAATATCGCATTTAAGTATGACGTTATTTTCAAACGTGGCTCATTTCAATTTTGTTACGTTTCAAAGGCGGATCGTTCCATTTTACCCAATAGGAGCTGAACTTCTCGGTCAGCAGTTAATATAAAAGTCGATATAATCCAAACATTAAATACAAATATCTTGCATCCATCATAAAATTCATTATTTTCGCGAACACTAAAATAACATGTTAATATATTACGCTACAAACACCAGTAATAACGTATTGCATGGTACATTCTATTTTGCTAATCTGTTGCGAGACAGCGTCACAGTTATCGACGTTTGTCGCGTCATCGCCGGAACGGTACATTACGTATTGAAATTATTTTAAGAGTATGTATGCTTGGGTATTTTTTTGCGTCGATTCGCTAAGTAAAGTTGTACTGCTATGTACCACTTTTCTTTTTCAACATTGAAAAATAAATTTCACGGAAATACTGTTTGTGTGGCCAATTTAACGTGACGTACATTGTATTACCGCCGGAGCGGTACATTATACGGATATATTTTACGTTACATGTATGTTGTACTGTGGTAAACATTATTTATTGGTAAACAATTATATTTAATTTTATTCGATAATGTTGCTATTCTTCAGAACAAACGCAAAGAACAAATCGCTCAACCGAAAGCAACTGAACCGCCACGAGGATAAAAATTACTAATTTCGGTTTAATACTATTCTTATCTATGCGAAAGACTGAGATTAATTTGGTTGCGTATAGCTTATTGCAATTGCACATGTCTCCAGTGCGCGACCGACCTAAAAGCATATTAATGTCGTAGCTTGCTCGGTAAACCAATCAGAAGTAGGTCATAAGTCATAAACAATTATAACATCGCAATCCCAGGTCACTAGACTATAGACAATTTCACGACTACCCGCCATTCGGATCTGGCAATCGTATTTAATACGAACAGTATGACCCCTTATTAGTTCGCAACGGTTCACGCAAACAGATTGTTAAAATTGGAACCATTTGTTACTGAAAATTTATAATAACAGATCTTTCGCTGCTAAAAAAAGCTTTTTTTTTGAAATCCCTCTTAACACCCTAAATACAAGATAAAGTATACAATTAACATTGTCGGATATAATAACTTAAGATCCATTCAAGTAAATGCGATTACCAAAATTATAATAGTGATTTTTGAACTCCTCACTGAATAAGAATACAAATTCTGTCTTCGTCGTATCTTGCTTAACTTGCGTTTGTGTGGAATGAAATTGGATATCGATTAAAAATGACACAGCCGTGTATAACTTTACACGCCAAAATTGTTGGAATTTTGATATTTTTTATCGTGTGGTTACGCCGTATTATAATTTACGCTTAATTATAAGAGACAATTTGGATAGATGGTCACGCGCCTTCCGTCGACGTGAAATCGCCCGCTCATTTATTAATAACTGTCGGAAAGCATTTGGCTATTGTCGATTGCTGTTGCTAGGTCTTGTGGGTGGTTACGTTGTGTCTTGAATATTAAAATTGATAAAACATGTCATTATTACTCACAATTATTACATATATGGTTGCTATTTTACAAATTAAAATGACAAATTATAGCAGTTAAAATATTATTTGAGTAAAATATATACACGTAACTCATTTTCAGAATAACATTGTGATTATATACATATGATTTGATTAATCAATCTGTTGAATAGATATCAGCTATGAATAGCCAACTTAATATCGCACATTCTTGAATACCCTCCATTCACACTTTTCTTCGTTCATTCTTGGCAAATTAAACAGTCTTGAAGCAAAAGACTTGTGTAGGACAACATAAGTCATAAAACAGTAAACAACCAACTCGTAAAATGTGCCAAATTTAAAACATAGACCCGTCAGTATCATTTTCTCGCGCCAGACAACCTTCAAAGTTAGTTCAAGCACTCGCAAGTGTCAGAGGACAAGTTTGGTAAGCAATTTGAATTGTACAGCCGGCGTGAACCTGTCCAGCTCCTGAACAATCTGACAGATGGTTTGGATGGGCGCTACGTGCTGACAAAGTCGCCGGTAGAAAATAAACAAGCAAAGAAATTGCAAAACCGATAAACTTGGATGCTGTTTGTGTTACCTTTGTCGTCTGCACCTTTGGCCGGCACCACCGTGATGTTCCTCGTCGCGAGGAACGACTTCACCTTGCTGCAACTGTTTTCCTCGCTAGTCCTCTCCGAAATATCCACATTCTTGGACGCAACACTGTACACACACAACAGCAGGATCAAACTGAACGCACAACACGTATATTTACACGACATCTTATACATATTTTGATATTAAGAGTACTTGCAATTAAATTTTCAAATTCAACTTGTTCGATAAACACAATATCGGGACGAACGAACAGCAAGGCGCGCGACGCGGGCGCTCGCAACCGTTGCTCGCAGTAGACTGAGCGGCGGAGCGGCGGACTAGAGGAAAGCCCTGTCCGCGTCGCGGCCAGCGGCCAAGGCATGCGCGCGACAAATCAACACCACCGCACAGAAAAGCACCCACCATAACCTTTTACCGCGTCGCGTTCAATACACCTAAAACGATATTGTTTTATTTTATTTTGGGGCTGGCGCGTTCATTGGCCCGCCGCGCTCGGGCCCAAAGGCATTTCGCGCAGACTGCGACGAACTACGTAGGTAGGCGAATGTAGGCAGTATGTCGTCCGTGTATTTGTGTACATACTAAATCGGGCGGAGGAATATGAGCCGTGCGCGCGGGTGCGTAAGGCCGCCGGCGTCGTGTCTGTGAAAAGCTCGAGCAAAAAGCTCGCGTGCTAATAGCGCGCATGCCCAGCGGGAAATTTGGTTCTTTTCGTACTAGCCGCTCCGATGCGAAGCTGAAAACAATATTATTCCAGTAAATATGATGGCGTTAACAATTCCTTTTAGACATCGTGGGTAGTTAAATAACATACTTTATTATATCGTACATTCCTAAATGACATATTACTAATTTGCTCGCTTCAAATGCCGGTTAATAAGAAGTAGGAAGTAGTAAGTAGTAAATATTCACGATTTTATTTCTTAGGTTGGTACATATATATAGTAGGAATGAAAAAGGCTAAAAATCAGATATGTATGATGTATAGTGCGATGCTCGTGCTTATGTTGATTTGCATCAATCTGATTGTTTATTATTGGTGTTTATGTAAATCCCTTCGATAGCTGGTTCTCAGGTTTCCGATTTTTCATAACATAATTTTATCCATTAAACAGTAAGTACAAAATTGATGACTAAAAAGTGTTTTTACGGATTTAATCGAAATTGAAAAAAAACATGGTCTGCCCCCTAACCCGACATATTAGCGGGTTTCTGCTTTATTCACTGATATTGTTTTCACGTGTTTTATAAGTAATATAGTTTTAATTATAAATTATTTTTAAAATATATAATTCCTATTCTAACTGTGGTAGATTTTAAAAATTATTATTCCATGACATCAATAAGGTATAAAATCAAAAGAAAATCATGTTAAATGATATATGACATAACGTTTCTTGAATACTACATTACACAAAATGTGGAGAAGAAATTATTATTTTAAACGTAAAAAGTCATTTAAATCAATATATTTACGTTATTTGTGAGACCATTTTACTTTCATTTCACATTCGATAATCTAAAATAATTTTTTAAGTTTACAAGTCTAACAGCGCAGACCGGGAAATATTCAATTTTTTTATATTTTTTTTACAATTTTAAAAATATGATTAATAAATAACACAGAATGTCAATTAATCTCAATCGATCTCTCTCTCTCTCTCTCTTGCCCCACATACTCTTCGTTATCTGCACATGCAAAATATTTTTTAAATAAATGGTTTTGAATCCACGTCACCTACGTCAATTGTTGAGTCGCACAGCGACTGAATGTCCCAAGTGAAAATCATCATATTTTAAGTTACATATATTAATACGATCAAAATTAATTATTTGAAGCATTATATAATTATAATGATGTTAATACATTTTTTTAATAATTAAAATTATGCATTTTTGTCGTCTTTTCAATTCCTTGTATCTCCATTTGATAACTTTACAGATAGGCCACTCTGTCGCAGTGCTACTCAATTATCGTGTTCCATATTCATAGAACACATTTTGGCGCTTCTTGAGAATCGGTCGCGACCTATATTATGACACCTATCCATGTTCAATTTCCCAAACAAAAGTTACTTATTCTTCTTTTAAATAGGCAATCCACCTTTCAAGAGTGATTTGTGTCATTAATCAAGTTAAAATTTTATTTTATAAAAAAAAGTACAACAGTATTATAGAATAGGAAATATTATATTACAAGTCAATACCAATGTCGTTCAAAAAAATTGCTATTATATAGATAAAATGTGCAGAGTTAAGAGAAAGAAGATGACACAAGTCAACTGGGAGTTGAAAATTACCATTGACGAGATTACTGTAAAAAATGTTGTGATCTGCAATGGGCAGGCAAAAAAGATATTGTCAAGGATATTCCCCTCGGCACCACACTCACACATTGGGGAATCTATTAAGATCAATCTGAATAAATGTGAGGCTACCTGGCAATACCCAATTCTCATTCTAGAGATATTTGATAGTGTTCTTTTGGAGACTTTCCTTTTGGAGAACCAGGGCGTGCGGGGAATAGATCTTTGAATTATTTTAAGCCGATTACCCTTATGAGTATTTGGATCCATCCATTGTGCAGTCCAGATAGAAAACGTACGTTTTTTTACCGTATTGAGTCTGTCATACATCGGGATATGGAATTGAAATTAATATATCTAATCTGCATAAAAATTCAGAAAGTTATAATGGCGAGTAGGTACTTGTTTTAATTTAATTCTCCCGGTGAATAATCAATGAGCTTCTCGCTTGTACGGAAATCCTCCCATACTTTTATGGTGTTTTAATGTGTGTGAGCGACGACACCACAAGTGACTTGACCGTTTTCGGCGTTTTGTGAGTAGGGTTTCTGACCCGGGTCGACCCGGGAATACACGGGGTTTTCGATGCATCGAGTCCCGGGAATACTTATGACGAGTACCGAGATTCGTAATAATTTTGGAAGAGTGTAAATAAAATATTTTTTTTTTAATTTTTTGTCTTACGAACACAGTTAAAAAGAAATGTTCGGGTCAAAACAAAAAAAGCATACTTTTCGAATGGGTTCAAATAATAGGTTCAGTAAACAATAAATCATTTAGTCGCAAAATACAGAGTTACAAATTCTTGGAAATTTGCCAGCATTGACGACTGTCGGTAAAGTGCAATAAAAATACGAGTGAGTGAAACGCTGAAACAAAATTTTTTTCCGAATTATATCCTGGCTTGTAACGGTTTCGAAGTCATTCGGTAATATGAATTCTTAGCCATCGTACTGTCGTACAAATTTGAAAGTTTTTTTCAATTGCTGGAAATGTATGTACAAAATCGAGAAGCAGGCTATCAGATGTAAATTTGAATATTCTGATATTTTGGTGGTAGCTTGTTCGTGTAGTGGTCAAGACGTTGGCCTAGTGATCTAGTGGTCGGGGATTCGCGCCTCGTTCCAGGACACCAGCAAGTTAGTTCTATTTTCATAAGACAAGCGTTTAGCTTAGTTTTAAAACAGTAAAAATAATTAAGTGACATGTATTCCTTGTATGCATCTCTATTTTTAAAAAAAAGTAAATATACATATATAATATATTTCAGTCAAATTAGATTTTTTAAATCATGTTTTTCAATATTAATTTATTATATCTGTATTTTTATATAGAAATAGTATTTTTTTGTCAACGCATGTTTCATTTATAATAACAATTCAATTGAAATAAAATTAACAATGTTTGTAAAAAACAAACATAAAATCTTTTATTTCAAAATTTTTTTTTTTAAGATATCACGAGACCCGGAATCCCGGGAATGAAGCTGCGAATCGAGTCCCGGGATTGAAAAAAAGTCCGGGAATACAGAAAGCCTAATTGTGAGGACAGTTATTATTCTGGAACTGCATACTGGTCTGCTGCTTCACGATAATATCAACAGGGGAAAAGGTGGTGAATTATCCTTTACATTTTATTATGTTATATATTGTACTTCATTGGTTTCTTTCATACTATTCTTTTGTAAAGGAAAACATTTCAATTTTACCATATAAAAGGGTGAATTAAAACTAAAAAAATCGACCTAACACTGTTCTATAGTTTTATGGTGCATGTACAGTGAGAGGTGACACACCACTTGCTTACCCAGGACAGCTCCCCCATATCGGTCCTTCTCATTCGCCGACAGGTGGCATATTTTGAATGCTAAAAAACCACCCGCGTAAGGGACAGAATAGAGTTGAGCACATACCGAGCTGTTATTTATTGTCTATGTCTTTTGTACGACGACCAACTATATACACAACGACCTTTACCGCCAAATCTCCGAGACGAGACTTTATATAAATATCACTTAAGCCAGCCGAAGACAGGTCGTAATCCATGTAATTACCCATACTTCCTTATATATTCATTAAAATATAATAAAAAATAGCTTCGTCTTTATGAGGTATCTATTATTTTGTTTAATAACAGTGCCTTTGTAGGTGAAAATTCAGTAATTGTGTGTTTTTGGACATATTTAAATATTTCTAATAATATACTAGCAAAAATAAGAAAATATACAAAATTGAAGAATATTCATTTTTCACGCGTATTCTAGTACAATGTGTTAAAAATATTTTACACGTAAATAATATTGCTTTAAATAATTTCAAATAATTATTTGATTCTCATTGAGACATATATGCTGTTTCAGGGAAATAAATTATCAAATTTAATCCACAGATGGCGATAGTGTAATTAATGGTACTCGAAGTGAGTCCACATATCAACATATATACAACTTTCAATAATTCGATAGATGTGGAGATTGATTAATGGGTGAAAATGGTGAACGATATATTTATTTAAAGTGATCACTGAAGCCAGCCGAAGACGGGTAATTACCCATATTTCCATTAAAATATAATAAAAAATGGTACCAACCTTTAACGACAAATCTCTGATATCAGAGATCAAAGACTTTTTTTTTGTGGACACACACTACTAGTCTATCTTACTCTCACACATTGTTGATTTGAATTAATTAATGTATGATTAATAATTTCATTTTTGAAATAAAAAATGTTACAATCAAATTAATTCTTTGATTTAAGAAAATTTTATTTAATCCTCTCGAATACCTAATTTTATTTCTACGCTCACAACGTGCAGCCCTGCTTTAAATAATATTACCTTTTTTTACACGAATCTCACCCTTTTTTTGTCACGTGCCCGTATTATCTGTGCTGGCAACTTTATTACCTAGCACAGCCACGATGTTAAGCTTCCATAAATTTAATTTATAGGAAACAAGACAATAAATTATATCAGTTGGAAATTGATTGGCCAAACATTGTTTGAATTGTAACAGTTACGATATATATTCGAAGTGGTGAAATGTAAATTTTTCCTCTGAATTAATAAATATTTTGTACGTGTATGTTGGTAGATGGATTTAGGTTATGCTGCTATTATCGATGGGTATTATCATTAGAGGTTGTATTCATCATTCTCTCTTTTAGAAGCATGTTTTTGTGTAAGTATACACGTGTGTGTGTGTGTGTATTATTTATATCATTCTTGGGAAATTTTTCAAGTTATTACCACGTTTAAAGTATATTGGAATGCATACAGTTAAGTTCGCTTCGATGATACGCTTGTGGCGTTTTGCAACACGTCTGTTAAAGCTAAGACGTGTATTCAGACCACCGCGCGGTTCAAGACATGCGTTTATTTTTTATTTTTT
Organism: Eubasilissa splendida; assembly: GCA_031772225.1. Classification (NCBI taxonomy): domain Eukaryota; kingdom Metazoa; phylum Arthropoda; class Insecta; order Trichoptera; family Phryganeidae; genus Eubasilissa; species Eubasilissa splendida. The sequence continues at coordinate 14,218,922 of CM062867.1, forward strand.
TGACAGATTTTGCAAAAAAACACATGCGCAGCTTTATTTGCAAATTTTAAATTCTTCCGCTAGTTGTACGGTTTTAGTTCACATGAGAACTGAATTATTTTCGCGTATATCTATATACTTAATATATCAAATAAATATTTATTTTGCAAAGATTATAGTTAGGCACAGATTTTTTGATTGTATAGAGTGCACGCCCCTGCAAATAAAGTATATATATATATACCTAATTAATTCAGAGCAGCGTACTCAGGATTTGAAAGAGGTATCATCCACCACCGGTTAGCGAGAACCGATAGTGAAATTCAGTCACGGTTCACAGAACCGGTTGTTAAAATCTACCAAGTTATAAAAATACCAAATAATAATAAAACTAACTGAAATTTGTTACGCGACATATAGATAATGATTTCTGTCCCATTACCCTCTCGCTATACCCGGAGCACGACCTTTTCTGTCGTGTTATTTGCGGTTTTGGACACGCGAGTTATCCTTCCCGCCGTGTCGGAACGATAAGTTGGATTGTGAATCATTATATCGCGTTATCAACGAAGTGTGAATTAGAGAGTACTTCTGAAGAGAGCACGTGTTCTGAAGCCATAAGACCTGTGGCTCTAGCGGAAGAATAAATTCAGATACTTAAAGTGGCCGGTTATAAGTATTTGGTTGGCTCTTGAGCCCCCTGTTCCTGCTCCTGTCACCAATCCTGCCATCTGTCTTTTCACCCCGTATCTTGGGTTAGTTGGCGCACACTTTGATCATACGGGGTGTAGTGATAACTGTCAGTTGAAAATAATCATACTGGTGATTCATTATTTACTAAAAAGGCGAGTTTGTGTCAAAATCTGTTCAAAATGCTACTTTGAACACTGGTTTTTCTCAAATTTATTTCTTAATTTAATACTTTATTAAACATATTTAATAACGTAAACCGTGAACACTCACCTACATATTAAAATGATGTCTGGATGCCACTAATGGCAAATAAAGAATAAAAAAACAGCGAACCTGTTATTAAAAAAATTAGGATGACACCACTGGGTACAATTTGAGTAAATATGTGGAATTCATGGTTTCTAGAGTGGTGAGAACAACAGTTCTCTCTGAGGTTGCAATAATAGAAGAAGAATGACTGGTAGGTAGTGATGAGCGCAAAATCACGAACCGTGAGTTAATCACTGATATCTTTGAGTCACACTCACTATACAGTGATTGAATATCTGGAAATAACGCGATCCGTGATTCAATTTTATTTTGTTATATGTTCGATTAATTTTTTGACGCCGCCGTTTAAATCGATTGTCACATGAATCAGCGCCATCTACAGGATTTTCCGTAATTTGAAAATAAGTTTTAATAATATAAATAATTATTTCGTCTATTGTGCTATCAGAAACTGTGATCACAGTCACAGTTTTCAATCACTGATATTATCGAATACCAATCACAATCACAGCAGTGAATCAAGAGTAGCATTTTTTTCTCAACACTAGCAGGTAGTAAAGGCACATAAAAATCGTTGTAATGGCTATGGTATTGACTTTATTGGAAAGATAATTTCATGCCATTAATATTTGAATATGGCTCGTACAAAGTGCAATCTGTAAGTCCAATATTCGACCACTTTTTGGAGCAGATGGGGACGTATATCGGCAATAACGCGATGTACAATTTATCAGCGTAGATAGACGACTTCACATGTTCCAACAGACTTGTATATATATATTGTATATGTTGTAAATAAATAAGTATGTATAAATCTTTTATTTTGTGTGCATGTGCAATCTTTTGAGTGTGCTCGGTGGCAATCTTTTGTGTACATTATTATTATTGTAGTGTTGCTTAAGCAATCTTTTAAATATTACCACTCGTGTGGTTACAGCGTCAGGGTAGAGAATAGCAATGGGGCGGAGGTGGAGAGAATCAGATTCTGGGTTATAAAAATCCAGGGAATTGATAATGGGATTGGGGATTCTGTGAAGATTGGAGTAAAACTACGGGATTGATCGAGAAAATGTTGAAGGTGGGAGGAATGTTGGTGTCGTTTTGAATTGGAGTTTTTGGATGTAGCCGGTTCCCCAGATGGGGCGAGCGTACGCCATGATGGGGCGGATGAGGTATTTGTAAATGAGGTGTCTGTTCGGACGGGAGAGGGTGAGTAAATATCGCAAACTAGGTAAGCACTTACATATACACCTGTATCTGTTTTGTGGTTCACTCTCGTGGGGTTCATGTGATGAAGACTAATTATGACTTTGGACGAGCAGAGTAAGCCTAGCGACATATTTTACGTAAAGTATTCAACATCAATCAATTATAAGTGAACATTTTTACCAATTAACTTTATATTATTTGACGAATGTTTATTAAAACATTGAAACAACGTCGACGTGTGAACAAGACAAAAAAATATCCGCCTTCTTGATTTAATGTTAAATTCCAACCAGGATAGTCGTAAATCATAACAATGGAAACGTTGACGCATGTCAAAATTATAATGACAAGTTTAATTGTCCAGAGATATATGCGCACTTTGAAGACCCGATACTGTGGATCAGTGTCTCTTAACCTTTTTAACGTCTCGGCACAATATTCAAATTATAACATTTTCGCGGTACATCTCCATCTCTTCTAGCAAAAGATATATATATATATATATAAAATAAAAAAATAGATTGTCATTTATCTACCCTATGCATATATATTTGTATTTATATCCCTCGTTAATTTACCCACAATTATCTCCTAAACTATTTTCATATAATTTAACCTATCACCTGTGTATGTTTATGTAAATGCCTTCGATAGCTGGATCCTAGGTTTCCGATTAATAATAAGCACACATATGATATGTGAACTGCACTAACCTTTTTATTTTTGCTGTCTTTCTGGTCCGATATTGTTGTTCTTTTAGCTGGGTTGTCTTCTTTAGATTTCGACCGACTGAAGCGCGCACTGGTGGTTTATTTGGACCGCTGGACTGGTCGAAGCACGCGATGTAAAAATAATGACGGCTGTCGGCTACCGTTTTCCGAAAAAAGGGCGGCAATGCTCATACACACACATGTACATTATTATAAACCAAGAAACCAATCGAAGTAACAAGGCGCGTAAACAGTGTATATAACGTTAAAAGTAAATAAGCTTGAAAATCCTAATGAAGGCTGAAAGGAAGTATGGGTAGAGTCGATAATATAACTTATTTCTTTTGTATTAATAATTAAAACGATTTTATTTATTTAATTAATTTTCATTTTTATCTATCATAATATTTTGGTTACACTTAAATTCGCAGGATGTCTGGAGGAGGAGGAACTGACGCGATAGTAACCACTCATATAACAGTTCCGAGAAACGGTGGGTCCATTCAGTGGTGAAAAAATAAGTAAAACAGAGATAATGTACACATAAATATCTTGCGGTTTCTAAAAAATCGCTCGCGGTACATTGGTTTGGGAACCACTGGTCCAGACATAAACGCATGCTCCAAGTTCCGATACTATACTTACATTTATGTTTTATTGTTTACTAGCAAAAAGCAATGGACTCGCCGATTATTATTGCTAGACCCTTCGGGCAGCCATCACTTTGAAAGAAAGCAATCACTTTGTGTTCAAATGTTCCTTCTAACTGTATATGTATTCCGTCTCTCTCTTTCGCATATAATTTTATATTCCGTCTCCTTGATGTTCTATTTAACTGTATATGTATTCTGTATCTCTCTTTCACATGTAATTGTATATTCTATCTCCCTCTTTACGTATATATAAGCGAACTCTTTTTGTATTTATTGTTAGTTTTAAATACGCCCTGACGAAGCTTGAGCTAAGCGAAACCGGCGAAACGTTGGCGTGTAATTAAATTTGTAGTTTCATAGAAAGTGATTGTGTTTTATTTATTTATATTTTCTTATTTATCAATTTCTTAATTGTATTACAAGGTAAACAAATAATTATTATTGCACGTTCAGATTTATTAAATTTCAGATTACATCAGCATCTTCAGTAACTGCGTACTCTTAGCGTACAATAAGCTTTATTATTAACATGGACAATTGGTTATCAAGAAAAATATTATGTTTCCTACAAAATGCTATGTGATTTCATACATCATAAAAATGCTCGACATGAAAATATTTCGCATCTTAGAAGAACAAAATAATATACCGCCCCTCACATCGCCACTAAAATGTCTACTGTTTATGACTGAATTTCTAATAACTACGCTGTCATTTGACAATAAACAATGATGTCGCTTGCCGCACACCATCCTCATCATTTTTAACATTACCCAGATAACCTATCGGCCGCGACGTCACCGAATCGAAGTTAATGATTATGACTTAACTTTCTATTGACTAGGCATCTTACTTTTAACATGAATACACATTTCGGTCTCCACAGTTTATATCAAATATCAACTTTTTCGATTATCGAAGTTTTTATTTTTATTTATTATCACAACACGAATTTCCAAACACGAGAATGTTATCGACTATATAGGAGATCGTTTCAGAATATAATGATTCTTTCTGGAAATATAATATTGTTATAGTACCTACAGACATGCAAACAAACATTCTTATACTAAAATAACCCGTTAAAATGAGGGAAATAAAGTTTTTATTTTCAATTTATTTAAAAAATCATTAATCATTTAAATTTACATACACATAATATTGTAAATCAATTTTTCGATAAATTGTTGAGATTAGTTAAAAAGTATGCTAGTACCTAGATATTTATTGTAATGTCGATCAACGATGTTCCACATTCAAAACGATTGTGACAGATTCGAAGACTTCTTTTGTTTAAAATGATTGATTGAAATATACTGCGTTGCTGTTTTCCGATACCTACATTTGTTTCGTAATTACATAGTTCATTGTTCTTTTTAAAAGACAATCATTTGGAATACATACTTGTTGTTTGCTTTATGAAACAGGCAGACGAACATACGGAAATTATACATAGGTAGGTGCATATATATCGGATGTATGGACACATGGGTCCTACATGATTAAGATTTTATTAAATAAACTATATTTCCATTCAATCCAAAAAGATTACGCTAGAAAATTACGCCAAACTTCGAACTAACACAGTAACAACGCACTGACTACCTGTTCAAAAGATATAGGCGTAAACCGATATTTACTGAAATTTTTATGTTTGATTTATTTTTTTATCAAATCATTCCCATTTTGATAATTCAAGTGCCAGAGCTCTACAAGAATTTAGACGGCCACGGCCATTTACTATTTAGATATTATACCGGCACCTAGCGTCGACATATAATACTTGTTTGAATGTGACAGCTATTTTCTTCTACACCAGCGCCATCTATTGATGTCGAAGGACATGACGGCTCTCGCGACTGATAGTCATGAGCGTATTAATATATTATAACATGTTTTACTTTACACATCATATTTGAGCGTTAATTATAAGGTATACATGTAAATAGATTTTTAAACAGATTAAATAAAAATACATATATACTTATTAACTACATACCTATACAAATGTTGTCTTTAATGATAAAATACCAAAGAAAGCTAGTTTTCCTTCATTATAAAGCTCATTAATATTGTAGGATATTCGGAAAATTCTACCACAATGTTATTAGATATTCCATCATCTAAGATTTCTCTCAAACATACATCTACTGTATTTGCTTCTACTATCACCAAAAAAAAACATGTTGGTCCACTTTATGAAAATGTATTCTTAAAACTGTACCAAAAACTAAAGTTGCCAGCTTTCCTATTTTGATACTTACTTTACTTTGATTAATCCTGTGTAACCAGTTACATATGCCTGAATAGAGCGTGTATAATAATAATAAATAAATGATGATATTGAGTAACTGTATCCTGGTGACTTGATGGTAACTGGTTGAAAATCACCAGGACAGAGCCGGGCAACCTCAAAAAAGAAGTTGTTGAAATTTCTTCTTTGACCTTATAAAAATTAAAAAATTCCCTAAACCTCTAATTCTCTACAAAATTGGTAAATAATTAAATATACCGTATTACATCGATTTTATAAGACGCACCTTATTTTTCTAATCCAGAAATAAAAATATATAAAAAGGAAAAATATCATATTTCATAACAATAAGTTATCTTTGAGGACATTTTACGCAACAATATGGGCCATATTACTTATTATTAAAAAATTATTATGTTTGACTGTCACTGAGCGATGATGGCCGCAATCTCACTGATCTGAGGATGACAGCAATTGCAAGACACCATCGAAAATAAGACGCATCATAAATACAGACACCAAAATAGGAAAAAACATGCATCTTATTATCAATGTAATACGGTATCTCCATGCTAGTAAAACCTTCTTGACGCGCATTGTGCAGCAAGTATTTAGTGGATGAGAAAATAAAAGGATATTCATAACATTTTTATTCTGTGTTAATGCGAGACGCTATCCATCGATATATATGACCTATGGACTGCTCATGTTAATTTAATGTAATTAGTCTGAAATCTTGAATGAGGCTACTGGTCACTAAATACAAGGCAAGTTGTCACATTGAATAGCGTCCTTGCAACGGGGCGATACAAAAATATATGTAGCGGTCCACGCGCAGAGCCTGGATGCGCCCCTGTTTCTTACCTCTCCCGCACGCATATGAGAAGCTTCTGGCTGAGTGCTGGGAGAGATAACAAAGTCACGTCGCCCGACTGCGCAGCCAGTCTACGTTCAGCACTCAGGTCGACCACACCACTGACGCGCAATCCACTTGCATACGATACGCTCTCATTATGTAACATTGTATTGAACCTTAATTTACTTTGCTTCCGGTGAGAATAAACGCTAAACTTTCAAAGGAACTTTTATTAAACACTCGCTCAACCCTCCATTATTCAGTATGTATTAGAATCTAAACAAAATTTGTTTTTTATACAATTTTATCGAAATAAGACCAATAGGGAGCTTGGGAAGACCAAAGATGAGGTGGAGTGGCAATATCTTCAAAGACATACATATCTGTCTTGAAAATCCAGGAGTGGAGATAAACGGTATAATAGAGCCAGTAGTGATAATCGAAATAATAAAATATACAGATACAATTTTGAAATCCAATTTATTGCTTAATCAAAAATAAAAACAATTTACAGATTAGATACAATTCAACAGGTGGGTAGGTACATGAATATTTAAAATAAATGAAATATAAATGTTGACAATTTTTTTACAAAATGAATAGGAAGAGAAAATATAGATAGGTTTTATTTAAAATAAAGATGTAACATCATCTAACTCTTCACCTCTTTCATTAAAGAGTATAACGACTTAACCCCACAAGCCAGACAAAATACAATAATTGTACTCGTAGTGCTCAAATCTTATGTATGAAAACAAAAAATTAAACCAATAACAAGAGCAAACAATATTAGATGAATGTTATCTTGGATCTCGCCTGGTTGACCTGCCACACATTCAGTTCTTCATATTCCTCTATGCAGGTATCCACCTATTGAAACAGAGAAAATGAGAATCAGTATAGTAACTATCATCAAAAAATCATTAAAATCCCGCATTTGATCTACCTATCAGGCTACACAGTCGATAGCCCAGGGGACTTTGTTTTTGATAATCTTTTTATACTTGGAGGATTAATCTTATTCTAAATTTAGAAGTTTCAGGGCAGCGCATAGCTGTTATAATTTTTTATTTTATGATATATCCCCCAAACTACATGCAAGGGGCCCTACAAAAGACTACACTTTTATAACTTTAGGCTGCATACTTATATATTATTTACAAGAGTACGTTCATTAGGCTTGGCATTGACTTATTGATGAGACGCCAAACTAATAATAATCTTAATAAAATCTTTAATTCAATTAATTAAATTGCACTTTAGATCAGTATGAGAATTGTCAAATCGTGCAAGAATATAAATAATAATAAACAAAGCAATATTCATCTCGCACCATCCATCCAGAAACAATTTTTTTTTATTAATTAAGGAGAACACCTTATTGTATTATTTTAATTATTCAGAACATAGGTCTGTGATATTATGAATACAAATTAAATATATGTTTATCAAAAAATATTATTTATATCACGGTAGCAACAATATTTTTTGATAAAAATTGATATTATATGTATGTAAATCTTTCTAATAATACATTTTTTTTAACTTCAAAAGCATGATATCCTCAATTGATTAAAATAATATACCTGGTCAGGTTTAAATCCTTTGTCTATGCATCTCTCTACAACATCAGAGATCTTCACCACTTTGCTGGCTCCCGCCAGCTCTCTTATAAGGGAGAATATCTTGTCATTTACATTCACAGTACTGAAAAATAATATTCAAATTACAACATGATTTTCAAAGGTACTACCAATTACAATAGAACGCCATTAACGCCTTGGCCGCCCACGTCACAAGTTTCCGACAGAGAAAGGGATGGAATGAGAACTGTCAGAATTTAAATTGGCTATCGTGAGTACAGCGGACAACCACGTGACATTCCACGGCGCCTATTTCTCCACGGTCATCAAATAACGCATGATATCACCGGCGTTGCGGATCGGATCTTTAACCAAATTATTATTTCCAGTGGTGATATCGTACGGCACCCCATAGAAATCTGTTTCAACTCAAGAACATAATGAATTACATCTGAAATCGAGTGTAAAATTGTAATTTTTCCTCCATACAAAATTGACAGTTTGCGCTTACTTTTAAGTTGCCAGATGGCAATTTTATTAAATCTGGAAATTTAACACACATGTCGACATCAGAGTGCTGATATTTTTAGTTATTGAATTTTCAAAAACTTTTTTGATATTATTTTTACTTTTTTTTTCATCTCAAAATCGTACGAAATCGAGGTCGATGGATGCTTATGGTGAGTACCCACGTTTTTTTAAATTTAGTTACACTGTTTCCATGGTTTTTCCGTAAAAATAAAATTCGAAAAAGCTAGCCTGCTAATTTTGAATTTTAAGTATTTTGGCGGTAATATGATGGCATGATGCTGTTTCACCTACAATTCTTCTGGGCAACTAACAGGTTAATTCAAAATTTGGCATAATTTAAAATAATTATTATATCATGCTTTTAGCATATTTTAAAAATATGCTAAACGGCTTGACACCATGAATTTATGCATATTTTTACATTAGCAATATTTACGTTCATTTTGAGGATTTCATTGTATTAGTTGTATTTGTTAATTTAGTATGCTTATATATATAACTTGTTAAAAACACAAGAATTTTCAAATTGCAAAATTTTTATAAAAACATCTGATATTTTTTTTGACTCTGTTTTGACATAAATATTTATCGTCCATAGTGGATCAGATTTCAAAATCACCCTGATTCTCTTCCCACCTTTTAATAATTAAAGAGCATAAAAAATCAGTTCATGGAAATAACTATTTTAGGTGCATTTAACAGTGATAAAAATCCTAAATATTTAAAATTGTTTATTTCAGTTTTGTAATTCGTTTATTTGATTTCATGACTTTCAGTAGTGTTATGCTTACGCGTTTTTGAGAATATAGAATTAGTGGAGTTTAGCATAATTTGAAATTTATTTTGTTGGTTACTTGACGAGATTCCCCTGAAAAAATGTATTAATAAAATATCATCACCGTTGTGCGTGAGGATCATCAATATGCATCAGGGACTGCTTGGACATCTCCATGAGTCTAATGGCTTCGGTAACATCTTCCTTCTCTACCAAATCAGAAAGTCTGAAAAAAGAAATACGCAAATGCAGATTAATTTCAAACTGTTAAATAATAAGCAACTATCCTTAGTTTAATCCACATCCGGTGCAGTATTTCTTCAAATGCTAGTTAACCGATCCAAAATTAAGCAGTCTGCTTATAATTATTATCGCTAGTCTTTCTGCTGCCTGATGTTCAGGTGATGGGGTCCAAGATTTTTTGTTACCTTTTACAAATGTCAAGTGTTTAAAAATATAATAATGCTTAAAATGGAACAAACCTTAGCCTGGCCAAGGCTGTGGATAATCGCAGGATGGCCAACAGATTTCTAGCTGATGTAAAAGTCATGTCGCGAGAATTACGAGCTTCCTTTCTCAGCTCGACGTAAGAAGCTGAAAAAACCAAGTTAATCATTACGTTGATTGTATATGTTGTATCCAAAACCAACTGTACGGTGTACCTGGTTACGCTATGAGCAGAAACCAAATACTTGAGGAATTTTGCAACACTTAATTTAGAGTTTTACATTTGAGTTTCCCTTGTCAAGTTGGTAACGATAAATAGAGAAAAGTTGGAGGATAAAATAATCGTGCCAGCAAACACGAAACTCTTTATCATAAATAATTTATATATTTTAAACCTATCTCTTGAATACAAAATAGTTGAATGGCATCTTAATATTTATTCATGTGCCAAAAGTTATCTGTAGTATGTAACTAAATACAGAACAAAATTTAAAAAATCTACATACCGACAATATAGTCCGTCAACTCCTCGGGGATATTGGGATCCTTCTTCTTACACAGCGAGACGTATCTTCTCATGAGCCCCATGTCCAATGCCTTGACACGTGTGGGAGGCTGTTTGCTGTGCGTGTGAACGTACGTTATGTGACGAGCAAGCTCTAAATCCTTATCTCTGGCGAGAGAAAAATACATTATGAGAAAATCTTCATAGAAAGAGTTTTTTCTGTGAATGTGATTAACAACAAAAATAGTTATGTAGTTATTTCAAATACAAAATGTAAAATGAACGAGGCAAGGATATGCCGAGATAAAAGAGTGTGGTGTTCTATCCACACTGCGAAGATAGTAATGTTATAGTTGAAATAGGCAAACATTATTAAATATACCTGTTTGGTTTATCCTGAATAAGCCAGAGAAGGTCAAATCGAGAAAGTAGAGCAGCAGGAAGTTGGATGTTCTGTTCGATGGTGCGCTTTGGGTTGTAACGACCATACGCCGGGTTGGCAGCTGCCAGAATGGACACTCGAGCATTGAGGCATGTCATTATACCAGCCTATTGGAAAAGAATAACTTTATTATAATAAAATAACAATAACTATGTAAAAATAACAATTCTCACCTCATCCAAATTCATACAAGCTCACTGATTATTGAGGATTCTAAGAGGACCATCCTGCAATATGTGGTTTACCTGGTCATGCCAAGTCTTCCGCGGAAGTTCTCTATTTCTGGTGCCATCAACACTTGCGTCATATATCTTTCTTACCATTTCTCCCCTCATTCATCCGTTCCATATGATAAAACCACCTAAGTGATCCTTTCTTAATCTAAGATCAGCTTTACATTCTTTACTTATTTCTTTATTTTAATAAAAGGATCTGCCGCATATATGCCTACGCGATCTCATTTCCACTGCATTCAGTCTACTTTCGTTCCTCTTCTGTCAGCTCCAGGCCTCATTTCCATATATCATTGTCGGTACCAGGACTCTATTGTACATATTATTTCCGGCACAAGAAAATTATTTAAAGAGGTTTTGGAATTAATGAGATTAATCAACTATGAATTTGACAATTTGAATCTGAAAGCGTATGAAATTTTTTGAATCATGTAGTTCCAAATTAATAGGGTTTTACTGTATTTGGTTTTTCCATGTTTTATTTGGATCTTATCCTCTCGATATACATATGAGGCGGATAGAGGGTGGCATCTACAGCTCGAATGGCGGAGTGACAGGCGGCACGACTCGATGGTGCACGAGCAAGCTTAGGTGCACCGCTCATAGATGGAGTATCAAGCTTCGTCGTACGGTCGACAGGTAAGCTTGGTCCTCAAGGATTCCGTCTTATGTTCCCAGCCAGAAAGTATCTTTTATTTACATTCTCACTGAGTCAATTATTGTAATACCTATCAGACTGTGTGCAAACAGATTTTACTTCCTATTAAACATAATCAGAACCTTGTGTATTTATTTCACACCAATGATGCTTGTGCTCACCTGATACCCTCTGAAATTTGAGTCTGCATTTAAGTAATTCAGTGGGAAAAACCTTGCCTTCAGTCAATAATAACCATACCACTAAACACACATACAAAAACACGAACCTGCAAGGTGCAATCTATATTAAACACCTGAGCTATGCAGTTGCGAGAATAGTAAGAATTTTTGAGTTACAAAACACTTTACCACACCTTAGCAATACTGATAGTCTGCTGTTCCATGACTTCATGAATGGCGGTTCTGTCCACCTCGGCCATCTTGTCGAATTCGTCAATGCAGCATACACCCTGGTCCGCCAGCACGAGAGCACCTCCCTCGAGTGTCATCTCCCCCGTAACGGGGTCCTTCATAACAGCAGCCGTGAGCCCCACACCGGAACTGCCCCGACCGGTGGTGTACTGGGAGCGAGGCGCGAGACGGTCGATGTAGCCCAGCAACTGGGACTTGGCCACACCGGGATCACCCATCAGGCAGATGTTGATGTTGCCACGGATCTTCATGCCCTCAGGACGCCTGCAAGAATAATTAAATTAGAAAAAAAAAAAAAAAATTAAGGTAGAAAGTATACATTTTATTGTAATATCACGCATGTTAAAAGTCATCATTGTTATTTGGGTGATTTTGAATCTCCTCAGAACAGTTCAAAAGCAATGAATGTTTGTAATTTAACACCTTATGATAATGTTTAATGATTTATATCTAACTTTCAGAATAGATAGTTGTAAGGCTCTATGGTAGTTAGTTTTAGGTGACATTTATGTGCACATATCAAATCTCGCAGTCAGAACGTACACCGTGGGAAATGGTTTGAGTTTTTTGTATCTTTCCAACAATCTCAAGCTGATCTCTGAATTTATCTCCAGAATAACAACTCAACAAGTGTACACGATATTGAGATGTATCTCAACTAAATCTCTGAAATTGTCTCCGTCCGTGGACACGGACCTTTAGATAAAATACGTTTTATAATTAATACGTTGACTGAAGCAAAAATGATCAATACTAAGCCTAATTAAAGCGCCAATTTGTGTAAATATATATCTCATATTCAATGTGTCATATCTCACATACTAATAAAAATTTTGATGGTGCTATGTGGTAAGGTCACTATAAATGCTAAAACACAAAGGAAATGTGACCGCCGGCGCATAACAAACACATAAAAACAGGCGTAACCCCCCACGGCCCCATTGGAATATACTGGAGCCGGTCACCAGTGACCCCCATGGCTGTCAATGTGTTAAACTTTTCCTTGATAATCCAAAAACAATTTTTCTTTATTGTATACATAATTAGTGATCTCATTCTTCTAGAATTGCATGATGTATGTTCTTAATCTACATTCAGGTCATAAAATCTTTTAAGACAGATATTATAAATATTTTCAATCTAAGTCTGAGTTATTTGACATATGGGAATCATGGAACCACTAAGAAAAAACTTTAAAACAATTAAGTAGATATATATGAGATATCTTACCTATCTACACCGCCGACTAACAGCAGCAACAGGGCCTTCTTCACATCTTGATGTCCGTAAATCTCAGGAGCCAGACTCGTCGCCAATCTGGAATAGAACTCTTCGTCGGCTAACTCGGATAATTCTTCCTCCGTTAGGTCTGTATGCATCGAGTCTTTGTCGTCAGACTGGTTGAGACATGTTATAACCTGAAGGAAAAACGCATCACCATTAAATTACTTTTTTATATTTATTTGACATTTTTTATTAAATTTTTAAAATTATGTGGTTTTTTTTTCCACTTACCTCTCCAAAAAAGAGACTAGTTGTGCTTGGAGAGGGAGTTACACTATAATAATTTTATGTAGAGAGTTATACATTTATAGTCTATTTGTGTGCTTCTGAAGTGTTCTATATTATTTATTTTCTAATTATGTGCTTCTGAATTGTTCATTTAATTTCTTTCTAAACTCTTGTCTTTTATTTCTTTAATTTGTCTAGGCAGGCTATTTTGCTGATAGTGTTTGGTGTTACATTTAGGGATTTTAAAATTATTTTTAAACCTTAATGATGTGCTTGTTTCAAATTTTAGTGTTATTTTTTGATTAATTGAGATTTTTTTTGTAAATGTTTTCTATTTTGGGAAATGGGAATTTTGCAAAAAGTGTTTGTGTTGAAAAAGTTGATATTTTTTAAAATATTACTTTGATGATTGTTCTCTGTATTATTTTTACTGAGTTCATTATATTATTATATGCTCCTCCCCACCCAATTATTCCATACTGGAGTAGTGAGTGAACAATAGCAAAATATACCCTTTTAAAATTATTTATACTTAAAATGTTTCTTAATCTTATGAATATATAAATACATTTTCTTATTCTTTTCACTAATTCGCTAATGTGACTGCCATTTTAAATGTTGATTACACCGAGATATTTGGTTTCTTGATTTTTATATGGGGCGGTGTTTTAAAACCTTTAAAGGGAATGTAATAGGTTTTTTCGGAGTTTAAAGAAAATAAATTACTATTGTTCCGCACAGCATCGCGGACCACGGACGCGGTAGAAAGTGGCCGAGAAATGTATGGACAAAAAAGGCCATTTTTTCCGCGTCACAGAAACATTCCGCCCGGCACTCCGCACCACTGGATTTTCCACGTCACTGCACCAACGGACCGCCGCGTGGAGGGGGTAGCGGGCCGCTGCGAGACTCCGCCCCCGCCGGCGCGCAGACTATGCCGCACTTAGTTTTACTAATAATTAGTCTTAGAAAATTATTTAGAATAAAAATGTAATGAAAATAAAAAGAGAATGGAAGGGGCGATCGCCCGGCGATAATATTATGCACCTCAAAAATCATTTAGGTATTGAAAACGAGTTTTCCAAGTTTGAGGTGCGATAATTAATTCCCCGGGCCATCGCCCCGGATAAGACTTATCAGGCATCGCGAGGAGCAATAAAAACTATAAGAAAAAATACTCGCGGTGCCTGAGAAAGTGAAATTATGAAGAGGAGAAGAGAAATGCCGGAGAAATTCAGAGTCTGCCGTCCTCCACGAATCAGGATTTAAGTGTGTTAATGGCGTTATTTGCATGTCCGTTTTTAGTGTTCCAGTCTTATCCGTCAACAATGATAGCAGTGTCGTCGGCGTATGATATAATTTTTCCAGTCAACTTTAGTTTGAAAATGTCATTGGCATAAATTATAAAATGAAGTGGGCCCAAAACTGTCCCTTGTGGTATACCAAATTCACTGATTAGGGGTTGGCTTAGAGTTTCATTAATTTTTACATTTTGCGGTCTTTCGTGAAGACAGCTTTGAATCCAGCTTAGTGCTTTGTCGTCTATACCAACGGATTTTAATTTTAATATTAGTTTGTTGTGGGAGATACTGTCGAAAGCTTTTCTTAAGTGCACGAAAATTCCAATACATTTAAGAGATTTGTCTAGAGATTCTCGTCAAACTGGTTTTCATCAATTACTTTGTTTATTTTCAGTATTCAGTAGTATTATATTGTTTATTTTATGTCAGTATTCCAGTTCTTTGTGATTTTACTAGCCAAGTTTTTACCGACGTTAGCAAAGAAATTATTAAAAATGTTTGCTGTTTCTTGGGGCTATTTTTGAATCGTCATGTGTGATAAAACTTATTTTTTCTTTTTTTAAGTATACAAGAAAAAACTTTCATTCTAAATAAAAAAAAATACTACAAAAAAATTCTAGAATCTGCAGAAAATGATAGTAAGGGAGTCATCATGTCTAATGATACGATTAGACCATGAGTAATCCAGGGTTTTAACAGTTTTTATTTAGACGATTTGCATTTAGGTAAGGTATATTTAGCGGCATTTATATGTTTAGATAATGTGTCTTCAAATATGTTGCAACATTCGTTGATATTATTGCATTGGTATAATTTAGTGCATTTTTCAGAATTTAATTTGTTTATGAGTGTCATTTAATTTTATTGCATGTATATTTTTGGTTTGCAATTTTTTTCCTGTCACATGAGGATTAATATTTTTGTTGTATTTGTAAGTAAATATAGTCGCGTAGTGATCAGTGACTTCTGTATGAACGATACCAGAAATAACATTATTTATGTCTGAAATGTTAATATGCATGTGGTTAATGCAAGAAGTTAGTTGTTTTTTACATTTCTAGTGTATCCATTTATACATGACATAAAGTTTAATTCAGCTAGTATATTTATTTAATTAACTTTATTATTACACGAGTAGTCGTTAGTTATGTTTAAATTTAATCTCCTAAAATAATAGTTTTCTCATTTTTTAGTATTAATAATATATTTTTTAACTCTTCTATAAATGTTATTATCGATGATAAGCGAGTTCTATAAATGGCTAATATGTTAAATGAATTACTTTTGCATTTGATTTTTAATTTTAAAATGTTTACACTTTTTGTATTTAATTTTTCGAAATCTTGTACTGTGTACGTATTTGAAACGAATATCCCTATTCCACTATATTTGTTAATGATATTCTTAGTTGCAAAGTATATATAGTTTGGTACGTGGAAGTTAACGTCGCGCGATGAGTGTGTTTCTGTTAACACTATCACGTCCACTCTGTTTAATGAATTTGCAACTACAAGGATTTTGTTGAAATTTTTTTGCAGACTTCTAATATTCACCAGACTACTATCGGGATTTGATTCTATTATGTAATTTGTGTTGTTTATTGAATTAAAAATTTGTTCATCTATTTTGTTTCTTTTGCCTATAGAGTTAATTATATAATCGTTCATATTTGAATTTATGAAAATAGATAATTAAATTTAAAATGTATGAAATTTTGAAAATGAAAAATTTAAAATAGATAATTAAATTTTGAAAGTATATTTTTTTTATTAATATTAAAAATATAATACAATTTGAATAATCAGTGAATATATATATATTTTAACATTTGTTTCTTCTCTATGAGAGTAAGACTTGTGTATAGAAAATATATCGATAATATAATTGTGTAGGTGTTTGTTTTTAATGTATTGTAGATAAATAAAGAAAAATGTGCACTTATGTGTTTTTAAGTTGGAACACTCACTCATATTCAATTCTGTCCTTAACAATCTGTAGCATTTTTTTCCTGTAATCATAGTCTTGGTTATCTGCTCTGTGTTCAGTTTGATATTTCATATTGAAACTGATTTTGCGTGCTGCAGATGGGTTTTTTATGTGTATACAGCTGGTTTCCATGCGATCTTCAGAACAGTGTCCACAAGTTGGCAGTTGTGTTCTATTAAGACATCTATGTGCCGTATGGCCGAACTTCTGGCAATGGTAGCACTGTGTTAACGGATTGCAGTATTCGATGGATACTCTTTGGAATTTTATGTTTAATTTTCATTTTACAATTAGGATTTTTCTTAATTTTCCTGTCGTTTGTATGATGTAGTTTGTGGTTTCTCTTTTTTTACCTTTGTTTTTTAGTTGTTTTATCAGTTTTATGTTATTTTTATGGTCTATTTCTTGTTCTAGATCTTCGTTTTGCATTTTAATACTGTTTATAAATTCTTCTTCTGTTAATCCTCGTTCTAGTATCTTTATGATTAGAAATAGTTGTTTTTTTTAAATTTCTTCTGCTTTAATTTCTGTTCCCAATGTTTTATTTATTTCCTATTAAATTTTTTGAATCTTCTTTTTTTGGACAATTTATTATCAATTAATTATTTTATTTTCTCCAATTTTCTTTAGTCCTGTGATTCCAATTTTTAATTTAATATTTTTTCTTTTATTTCCTAATTTTTTAATTTATCAGCAGACACGATTATTACATAATTCGGTTGGGAAGAAATGGGTTTATTTATGTTGGTCGTTAATATTCCGGCATATGATTTATTTTTGTTTGTTATAAAATCTTCTACTTTTTTTGTGTAATCTTTGTTGTTTTTCATAATTTTATCTTGTAAAGTTATTATTTGTTTTTGAAATTGTGTTTTTTCAATGTTGATTAGTTCTTCTAACGTTTTTAGGTTTTGTTCTACGATTAGTTTTATTTTTGAATCTTTTACTGTAGTTATTTTATTTAAATCACTTTTGATGTTAACTATTAATGAGTTTACTTTGTTAACTATTAATGAGTCAAGTTTATTAGTTGGTGGATGCGTCGCCCATCCGGGCGTGCGCGCGTAATGTTATTGTCACTTTGCAAGTATACGGTTTATTGCACAGAACATCTGCACTATTCCACTGCGTAAAGCGTAAATATATGTTTATTTATATTCTGGTATTTTACTCATTCTAAGACTCGATGTTCAGATAACCAAAATAATGAAAAAGGTGTAAAAATGGGGGAGGGCTTACATTCCACATTGGATGCAGATAAATAGATGAAGAAAATGAATGATTTTAAATGTACAATAAGAAAAGTGTAAAGAGGGTTAACGCCGTGCGCCTGTCTTAGGATGAATAAAATGCTACAGGTTGAATTTCCGCTTGAAATAATGACGTGATTTCCGTAAAGCTAAATGAATTTGGAAAGGTTGAAATAACTTACGTGCGCCTCTAGATAAGTCTCACTAAGTAGGCCGCTCAGAACTTGCCGGAAGCCAGACTTGAGCAAGGGCAGGAACACACCCGTGACACTCACGTGATCTCCTGGCTGCGAATGACGTGTGGTTTCTCCGCGACAGTAAATAGTGAGTGAGCGAGGAATGTGGCCCACTGGAACCTGATCAGACTGAAATGAAGAATGAATGAATGAACAAGGTGTAATGACAAATTTAAAATTACCTTTTGCTTGGGTAGATTTTCAATCTACCCAAGCAAAGGTTAAGGTTTATTTGTGAAAATTTTGGTATACCGGAACCAAAACCTGAAAATATTATGTAATATACCAAACTCACATGTTCCTGTATCTTAATCTCCTGGAACTTGATGAAGCGGGACCCACGCGTCTGCAGGTAGAGCCGCCCACCCGACTTGTTGACCCGGCAGTCATTAGTTATGCATGTGCCGAGTGGCATAAACGTCATAGATTGTACGGGCTGGTACGTCTCCGCGCCACACTGGTCGCAAGTGTAGGTAGCGACACACATCATGGGCTTCACCTCGGTACAGCGAGTTACAATACCTAGGAAAATAAATATTATCAGAGTACATATATCCACAAGAAGGCCCCACCCTTATCGGTACCACACTACAAATGCCAATTAACCACGCAGTTAAAATAAATACAGTAAAACCCATTAAAACAAACCCCGTTATACTGAAAAATGACATATACCGAAAAAAATTTCAAAATTAATTCCCTACAATCAATTTTTCATACAAAAATTAATTTATATAACGAAATTTCGTTAATATGTAGAACGAAATTATTTTTGTCCCGTACGAAAAAATACCAATCATTTACATAAATATATAACTTACAATGAAAATATTTCAAAATATATTTCGGCCGTTTACAATCATGTTTGTCAACTGTTTTATTGCTTTGGTGCAGCGGGCCGGTTGGCACGAGCGGCCCGCTGCGCCCTTGTAAAACTTATTGGGATCATAATAGGCCCTTATAAAGCCATTTGGCATAATCTCTTTTAAATCTTCGTCAATATTTTTCACGGGCAATTGCAATTTCTTGCCCAATTTTGATTGAAAAGGAGAGTTAGACCGCTATTCAAATTAAAATGTCCATAATTTTGTTGTGTCAAGCACTGGTGAATCGTTTGAAGAAACCTGTTTTTAATGTTGGACTCGCCACAATGCGATCAATTATTTAGGAGAAATTAATTATTAGATAAACATTTCGACACATAAAAAACTGAAATAACAGACAGTCGCATTGTTTTTCAGTATGAAAAATCATGATGTTGACAGTTGATAATGGCAGAATGAATCTCGAACCACCAACCAGTTGATCACCAGGCGAATGTCTTACTGCTAGACCATACAAGAATGTAAAATTGATGTATTTTAAAAACTTATCATTATCTTACCTCGCACGGTCACCAGTTTGCCAATATGTTCTGCTTTCACCTCTCGGATTGGCAATGACTTGGTGGTACTGAGATCTTTAAAACCCACCTCACTAAAAATAAAAACAATATTTGTAATAATTTCTGTGACACAATTAATATTAAATTGTGCAACTATAATTGAGAATACTAACTTAAATTTCTGGAATGTAGCAAAGTAAAATTATTTTCTCTTGTCAAAAACAACCCGCAATTCATAATTTGTGATCCGTAAATCGAAAATCTACAAAATTGATTGTTGTGTTGGTATTACACATCAGATGACACATTGTTACTCCAATTATGTAATATTGTACCAAAACCACTGTCACAGTGGTCTTGGTAATACTGTATTCGGAAACTATCATTCACTATATTAGCTATATTTACAGAAACAATAAAAATTTATACTGAACCACCAAAGTTAACCTAACATAATTACTCAAATTTTCTTCACATCATACCATTTTTAAAAATTGTCTTGCATATTCATTTGTATGAACAACGTACCCCGGTTTACAAACAACTTTACAAAGTCTCCATATCTTTCAAAGGTTTATTAATTGTCAACACCACAAACTCCATAGATGATCTATTATTATATATCGATATTAAGATTAGACATGTTAAACACAGATAGGAAATAAATGATATTGTCTCGCATATTGATTACTAATCATTTGATTTGTGAAAATGTCTCACAGTTGTGCATCTCTTATTTATACCCACATTTTGAGGGTGGGGAAGCTCTTCTCAGATGAATTATCCTACTACACTGACTGTAAAATAATAACTTACTATCTTCGCACGAGCTCTGGAGGATATTTGTTACGAGGGTCTCGGTGCTCGGAAGGCAGTCTGTTTTGGGACTCCAACATCAAACGGTGTTCTATGTAAATATCAAGGGCATCTTTGGCAACCACCTGGAGATGTCAATTTTGTGGTGGTTATTAAATCATTAGCAAGCATTGAATAAAACTATTATTTCCTATTTTCAGCATTAGAAAGCACAGGAAACTTAAGAAATTGTGCACTATTTATATTGATTTGTTAAAATCCACACCAATGATAACTGTCAGTGGCACCGGTCATTATTTGTGCTCATCAATTTGTTCAGCAAAGTTGTTCACACTTCATTGTGCTGTGATTTTGAATGAACACATTCGTATAACTCAAAGCCAAAAGATGTGTGTTGAAAATGAAAACTTTTAAATTTTACAATAACAATGAACTATTTTATTATATTTAAATTATAAATTAATAAATAAAATCATTACACCTAGCAGAAAGCAATCGGCTATCGCCAATACTTGTTGCTAGTTAATGACCTTGATCAGAGTTTCCATAAAACCTATTTTTCAATGTTTTTTCTTCTTTAAAGCAAGTTCACCTCTCTTTCTTTGTATTGTGGTAACATGTCAAAAACAACATCAGACACCATGCTCGTGTAGCGCCTTGTGTTCCCAACGACAGCCACAGCGAGATCTTCATTGAAATCATGGAGATCGTCTAACTCTACAATGAATGACACCTAAAACACAAAAAAAAACAGTTTTTAACAAATTAGTTTCTTGCAGACTGTGTAATTGAACTTTTTCGAAATTTCTTACTTGTTCTCTGCGAGCCACCCTCGCCAGCTGTAATGCGTACTTAAAAATTTTTTGGCCTTCTTCATCGGCGGCGCAATACTCCGAAAAGAAAGACTTGAATGATTCTGAAAACAAAAATGTGGTTGTTTACTAACCGCTAAACATTATAAAAAGTAAGCGTGGAAATTTGATAATTAATTAATGCTTCTACCTTTGTCGGCCGCATAATCACGAGGCGCAGACATTCTAACCCAGTTTTAATAAATAATAATGGCAGCAACAAATTAAATTAAACACAGAAAAGAAATTAAACTAAACAACTACAGATAAAGCCCGCGGACGCGCTCGCCAACTGTCAATATTCGGCGGGAATTTACGTTCATAGATAAAGATTGTAAACAAATTATAAACCATAGAGATTAGTAGGTAATGAATGAAATTTAATATAAGTACAATGGAACCTCTCATAACGAGCATAATTCGTTCCAGAATCTTACTCATAATGTGAAACACTCGTTAAGCGAAATAATTTTTCCCATATAAATTAATGTAAAATACGATAATGCGTTCCGTGCCGAAAAAAATACTATTATTTTTTATTTGTAACGTTTATTCAATGAAAATTACTTATTATTTATGAATTTATGATAATAACTAATTCTTTTTTGCTAGAAAGCTATCTAGACTTTTTTTTGCCGACCCTTCAAAATTTAGTGAAAATGTGACAGCATTATCATTGAATAAATTTGTAGGGCGCATAGCCACCGCCCTATTAAGGTGATGCTTCTCAATATACAACGCAACAGTTTTCCATTTCTCTTATTGCGCTAGAAGATTGTTACTTTGTTACCTCTTTCACTGACAAACTCTTCTCCGCAACTTCTTGCTGTGAAACACGATTCAACTCCATAAGTTCTTTTTTTAAAAGAAACAGCTGCAGGCCTAGCTTTTAATATTATGCAGAATTTAAGTTTGCCATGGATCCCAGTACAAGAAATTTTTTACCTTCGCCAATTAACAGTGAATGTTTTGAACATTTATGACATCAAGTCTGCATCCAGCTAATTGTATGTGCACCATGTAGGTGAAGCTAGGAAGGACCCACATGAAGTACATGTGTTCATTCATTTTGGATTATATCAATAATAGCATCCAATAAAATGTTAAAACATTTGTATTTGTTTTCTGACGGGTGTTCTAGTCAAAATAAAAATCATACCATGGTTCGATTTTTATTGGCTTCAACGTTAAAAGTCGATACAATCACGCATTATTTTCCCAATCGAGGACACTTATTTTTACAATGACTGAAATTTTACAGTAGTAAAGAGAAAACTAATAGCGTAACTAAAAAAGTTGAGCTCAAATGCAAAAGAGACAAACCATTAAAATTCCATTAATTAAATGCTGTAAAACTGTTATGCAGTTTGGCAAACAATGAAAACTATAATATATATATATATATGTAATAAAGTTGAAATAAAAAAAAAAGTAAATTAGTCGAGTCTTCTTCACTAACTTCAAGATAAGATAACTAAAGATCCAAAATTAACTATTGTAGCTGGATCAAATATAATATGTACAACACATCTCACGGCTTACTCTTTTTTCATTATTGATTGAATTATTATTAATTAATATATGTATATCTTTCTAATACATTTAATTTGTATTTAATAATATTATCGTTCATTAATCACTCAGAGGTTTGGACAGGGGGAAATAATAGGTAGTTGTTGATTGTTATAATTTCATTTTTAATACTTTATATTATAAATACACAGGTTTCATTAAAAATATATTTTCTCATCGGAATATTGACACAATTACAATTTAATATATAAAATTGCAGAAGAAAATGTAGAATCTTATTTCTTTGAATTACTCTGTTGGTCCCTAGAATCACCCACCCCTCTTCAAGAAAACGTCATAAATTTTTGCAAATTAAATTGATTAATTACTTTTAACATGTTGCTAGCCTGGAATAAAGTTTTTTAATTCTATCAATTTTTTTTTTCAAAATGTAAAAAATAATTAAAATAAATATTTTTTTAGATGTACATTTATGTCATCAGACAGTCAACCCTATAATAAAAGCCTACAGAAAATATTACAAAGATAAACAAAATATATATTTGGCAAATGCGTTCCTCAAAAGACAGATTTTTAAACTACATACAAAGAAAACAAAAGTTTGTTGAATTTGTTAAAATTTATATTAGTTTTAAAAAATAGATATCTAAACTACTTAAACATTCAACAATATTATGTACACGTTTGTCGAGAAATAATTTTATAAACAATTTTTATAATTAGAGTCTTTAAGACCATTCATTCAGATTTGTATTAGCTGCTGTTTGCGCAATATAACGCCACAAGTCCTTATTATGCATTAAAATTTTAAGTGACATACATATTACTAAACGAACAACATACCTTGTTCATGAATTTTTTTCCTGTGCCACTTTGTTCTATTCAACTCAAAAACTCTACACCCCAAATAGTACATAATATTAAAGTGACAAAATAAGAAAGACCCCTATTTCTTGTTCAAAACATCTATTTTTGCACTAGTCATACTTATTTTAAGCTGACATAAAAATCAATAGTCTGTTCAATACAAAACTAAATTTGTTGCAAACAAAACATTTAATATTTCAATTGTGTTTCAAACTGAACATGATGTCAGACGCAAGTTCTGACAGTGACAATTGAAATAAGTACAGTTTGAAGTATAACAATGTTTATTTCACATTAAAAAACTAGAGACAATTTTTACAGGATGTCAGAAGAATGTGTATCGGCAGTGGAATACTGCCCACTAATTTATAAGCAGAACTCAGTCGGAAAATCAAGACATCATCATCAGTTTGTCCCCAAGGATTGCAGTTCTCTTTGTCTTCATTTATTCTCATACATCTATGGCCTGCCATTCTTCTGTTGTTGTCACTCCATCAAGCTTGAAGATGGCTAGCACTTCTTCTGACAGTAAGGCACCTCCGCTCCAGGACTTTTCTTCCTCGTCATCCTTCATCTCTTAGACAGACAGGTCCAGCCTATTGTCACTTAGTACGTAGATTTTTTGAGCAACATCTGGTACCTTGATTCTCTGTCAAATTTGTACATTAGGTACACAATCTCACAGAGATATCACAAGCAAAGTATTTTCCATTGCTCTTTGGGCAACTTTTAATTTGTGAATGATATTAACCAATTAAGAGTCTAATTATTGGAGTCCCAAGGAAGAACCTAATAAGGAATGCAGCATTCAAGGAGTACTTAGAAATTGACCTTCTACTCGCTGTAGAAAAATCTCAGTTAAACTGACTAGGACATGTATTAAGGACACTTCCAGAATGTCTGCCTTAGAATTATCTCCATCTACATATCATATTGAAATACAAAAAAATTTAATACAGAATTAAAATATTTGTAAAAATACAAAAAAGTTACTAATTGTCAACCCCTTCTTCAAGTATGTTACACGGCAATAAAAACAGTTTATAGAATTATGAATACAAAACCAAATTAAAAAACTATCACTTTGTTTTCAAAAATTATAAACAGACTTGTTAGTAAATTCAGACCAAATTTCAATACTATGAATTTAATAAGCTCCGATATCCATGTAGGTATTATATTCATCATTTTCAACATCTGGGGGTACAGCCTCCATGCTGACCGGCTCCGCCTTTGTGGTGACTGAGGATTTGGACTTGATGTCGAAAAAGCTGAACAGTTGATTGAGGTGGATGACTGAGTATGAAGATTGTGAAAGGGCATCTTCCACAGCTTCTTTTAGGCAGTGAAATGCTGACATGATTTGTGGTGAAATTTTTACTTCTGAAAATAAAAAACATTTTGCTATCAGTCTAATGAAAGGCAAATTCATACTGTGTAATTGTTTGAGCCGAAAAGCGCTACGGCGCTGCCACTGCTTATATCAAAAGTGTCAATGACACGACAGCGCTTCAACACTTAAGTGTGCGTTTGTCTCATGGCAATGACAGTTGTATGCGCGGTGCTTGTGATTTTTTCTTTGATTCACATTCTATTAATATTCAAACTACCTTATTAATGCTAAAAACTCACAATTTATTAGCCTTGTCAGTTAAAAATTATACCCTCAAAATGTCGGAAAATCGGAACGGAGTTTGTGCGAAAATGACGATATTTCAAGAGATCAATTTAGCAGAAATTAATACGAAAGAATGCGAATTTTAAGTGAAAATAGTGATACAGTAAAACCGCGATATAACGAAATCCAAGGGACCAAAAAATAAAAATTCGTAATAACGAATTCCCACATATAACGAAATAAATAAAAAAAATCCTACTACTATATGTTACGCGCCGTCGCAAAAAAATGTTGCGCGCTTTCAAAAAAAGATCGCAAATATCCTGGCAAACTAGGAGAAAAGGCCATAGGGAACTGAATACCTACATATTTTTAGTAGTTTTGTTATTAAAACAGATAAGCAAATGGAAAATCAAAGGAATTAAATTAAGATCCGAACCTATCAACACCAATTTGAAGATATTATTGTAAATCCACGAAAAGTGCAAACACAAAACATTATTTTTTAAATTGTTTTTAAATTGTAAGCCGCTCAATCATAGTTTTGGTCATGAAACCATAAAAAAATAATTCTAAAATAAAAAATTTACAGTTAATCGCCGGCATTTTTATAAAAATGAGTCTAAAAAAATTTACAACGTACTTACCCAGTAACGGCGGCAATCACGTTCCAAAATATATATCGTAACTTGTTCACTTAAATAATCGTTTATTTTCCCCGTTGTTTAGTTTTAACAATTCTTCACTGTCTCTATAATTATTTTAGCCATGCATCGCAATCATCAAGCATATGAGATTTCAGCTTTCCTCATTCAAAGTTCATTTTTTGTTAAAGTTTTGCGGAATTATCACAGTACTGAAGCCATTTTAAGGTTCACAAAATATTAGGAAAATGTACTTTAAAATAATAAATTACGCGTACTACAATATGTATATCCAGATTTCAGTAAACCACACGAAAACACATAAATTATTATAAACACAAAAGCCGTACAAAAATAGTCCATACAGATTTTTTAACGAATTATTTATATTATTGACGATTCACTACGAAAAATTGTCAAAAAACGAAATGAATTTAATGTAAATATTCAGTTCACTATCGTAGCAATAATCCGCGTAAAAAGCGGAACAAACTTAACTCAACAACGTTACACTGAGACTGACCAAATCCAATAATAAATCATAACTCGCAACATCGGGGGTTCCTGTTAATTTGAATTTATCCAGCTGTTTTTGGGTCTGGGATTGCAATACATATTAGAGGCCGTATGCGTGACGTAAAACGTGTCCCGAGTGAACGCCGCAAAATTATGTCAAATTGTTTTATGGGACCTACTATGAACCCAAGAAAGTTTGAATGTGTTTTACTACATTTCCAGATCCCCCGCGCACCGCCGAAAAGGTCATTAAACCGTTCGCATGCGGCAGATGCAGCAGCGCGGCTTTGTAAGTGCGAAATAATATTTTCATCTTTTAACATTTTTTTATTTCGTTATAAATTTACGTAAATGTATTGGCATTTTTTCGTACGGGACAAAAATGATTTTGTTATAAATATTAACGGGATTTCGTTATATAAATGCATTTTTGTATGAAAAATTGGTTTTAGGGACTAAATTTCGTTTTTTTTTTCGATATACGTCATTTTTCGCTATATCGGGGTTCGTTATATCGCGGTTTTACTGTATTACATACATTTGTTGTCAAGCATAATTTTCTTTTTGTTTCTTTTTTTTCAAGTTTTAAGTTTTATTATCATAATACAAAGCTCGGTGAAAAGAATGTTGAAAATTGGATAATTTTTAGAGAAATACTTTTTTTCTCTAATAGTAGTGATAAAAAAAAGCAAATTTTTATTTGGCACTTTATCATATATTTAAAGAAAATATTTGACACTAAAACAATTAAATTAACATGACAATTTTGTATTAGAGATAAAGAAGATAAAAAAAAACTCAATAAAATCACAATTGAGAAATAATATCATACAACTTGTTAATTTGCACCCCATAAAATTTCAAACACTTCTAGATCCAGATTGTCAGTTTCATTATTGAGTGACATTAGTGTTTAATCCCATTAATTTGAAAACCCTGATAGTTCATACTTTGAAATATCAGGAAAAATCATAAATGAATACATTAATTTAACGTAATACAATTTGAAAAATTTGATTAACAAGGTTATAATAAAGTTATAATTTTTTTTGAAAAATTGTGTATTTTCGAAATGTTTTCTTAGAGTATGCGAGATGATGTATATTTTTTCAAAAATTCTTTGAAAATTTGCGTTTTATTTGGTCACTTGAATTTCAAATTAACGGTGTTTTACTTTTTTCAATAACTTGACTTTTATTATTTTTTACTGTTTTTGGCCAAGCCATTGAATACTGTAAAAAAAAGTAATGTCAATGTATAGGTATTTCGTATTTTGATAAAATTTTTGTATAATAATAAAATATTATTATAATTTCATAAAAAAGTATGGAGAACATGGGAAATGAAATAAGTATTAAGATGGTGGTTATATTGTGGTGTAACCTCTTGAGACTAATAAAGACAATTACCCGACGTGAAAATTAAAATAAGTATTTGTTGGTTAAATTGAATATTTATATCACTTACTCTGCGTATTCTGCTTGTTGAGATCAAACAAATAATGGAAGAAGCTGATTTGATAGTAAAGGTCTTTCTCTGTGTATTCTCTGAACATGACTCCCTTTTCACAGAGATTACACAGGGGATATCCACCAGCAAAGCATTGCGGCAATCTGGCGGTACGATTGGTGCAGGCCGGATCTTCACAAATCAACCAGTTCTCATAATATTTTGCGTTATAACTTCTAATCTGCTTCGTTAACTGATTTAAGATAGTCGGCAGATAGCCCACGGGCCTTAAGTTGCATTTTTCATTATGACACCTATCCAAAAACGATACGGTGTCTTTGTCTACTTTTACAAAGGCATCTCTTACTTTGTTTTCCATCTGACACTTGTCATTGACGCACGTAAACGTAAAGTCGACACACTGTCTGTATTTTTCTTTTTCATTTTCTAATTGGAACGTATCATCTGCATTTGTTTCGCGTTTGATCGATTGCTTGTAGGCGGATGGATCGAGGCCTAAGCAATCCGCTATTCTAGCTGAATCCATTCCATCGATTGGGTCGCATATACGTGATATAACCGGATGCAACTGATGAGCCAGATAATAATTAACGTCGACTTTTAAATTTTCATTGTTCTTGAGTTCTTCTATGTGATAAGCTCTCTGCATCGCCGGGTTGGTAGTTCCGTCTTGGCAAATTAGATACGGAACAATATCACCTTTTTTGAACTTCCTTCCACTTTTACTGTTTAACCTAAGCGCTACCTGAACGTGGGGTTGTCCATTTTTATCTGCGTACTCGTTTGGGCTTTTGGTTAATTGTTTTGTTATTGTCAACATAGACAGAGGCATCTTGTTCTCCTTTAAATCATCTCTCAACTTGATCAAGTGCGTTTGAATACTCTCCACTCTCTCATCGGCCGACTGTTCCGATAATATTTGATTTAAAATAAACTTTCCAGATTCAGCAGCTAACTGGGACCAATCTCGTCTCACAATGTCTAGACCCTTCAATTCTTGGGACATTGTGAAGTCTCCATTTTTATTTTTGCTCACCAAAACAGCTGCGTATTTTTTCTTCTTTAACAAGAGTAAATATCTGAAGACCCCATCAATATCTAATTCCACTTGCCTGTATTTCTTATTAATTTCTTTTTTAATCTCATTGCCGATTTTAAATACCTGATCGTAGTCTAAACAATTTGTATTTATCATGATACTGTCAGTATCGCCATATATTACTTCGTAATTTAATCTTTGAACTAGTTCTTTTGTGTTTATTAAGATCTCTCTGCCTTTCAATGTGACGAGGGCAGCCAAGGGTTTTGCGTAGAATCTGGAATACGTGAATCCTAAACAACCGTACATGGAATTTGCAGTCAGTTTGAGTGCAAGTTGCCTTATATTATACTGCATACTTAATTCAGGTGAAAGATCTGGGACCTTCATTAACTTTTTTACTTCCCTTCTACTCTCGACTAACTTTCTTATTTGAGTCGGAAGTATACCAGGATCGGAATTCGATTCAGGTAACACTAAATCATTGATTTCTTCATCAGAAGAGCTAGTTGGATTCCTTTTGATAGTGGTGAAACAGATGTTGTATTCCTGTATAATACTCGGATAGAGAGAATTGAAATCCATTAACAAAACAAGACTGTCATAAAAACCTTTCTTGGGATCCAACACTAGACCTCCGGAATAAGCGGGCTTCTTGCGAGCCTGAGATTGTTTCTTAGATAAATTTTTACCTACTTCATCTTCATCGTTCCCTTCTTCCATTTCTTTCGAATCCTTAATGCTCTTCTTACCAATTATTTTATCAGGTACAATGTAATCTTTTTCATTGAAGGCATGCAGAAGAAGAAATTCGTTTCTCTCCGATCTTCCACCCATCAGTGTCCTAGACATGACGTTACCGGCTATCTGAGTTATTTGCAATGCCAGCGGTAGGACGTTTAATTCATACATCATCTTCAATATGTACAAAGTGTCTTGCATCGTCAGTGAAACGAGTTCGAGTAAATCTCGGCTTGTTTCGTAATATTTAAAAATATCATCAGGAATGATTTCGGTCCGCGAGCCTTCTGGCATCTTTAAGACATTGGTGCAGAGAGTTTCCAGGTCAAAACTTCTCGATCTAATCAGTTCCATTGCGGATATTTTAATATCGCAAACGAGTCTTCCTAAGAATGCATCCTTGGCTGCAAACTTTCTTAAAGGAACTACAGTTCTTTTTAGGCGCCCCAATCGGGACCAGTTGGGGATGTTTTTATCTAGAATATTTCCGATCAGAAGGTCCTGTTGGTAGCCCTGTAGATCGTGGCCGACGACCAAATCTGGATCCATCTTCCAGAACTGGACCAGAAAATAATTTAATAGCTCTCTTTCAGAATCACATTTGGTAAGCTTTGTTTCTTTGTATTGAGACATGGTTTGTTTCAAGTCCATCGGCCAAATTTCATTCGTTGATTTGGTAAACACTGAAATAAAAAGTTATAAAATAAGTGTTTAAAAAAGAACAATTTGAATTATAATATTGATCTATGTACTCGTTTGGTCTAGCGGTAAAATACTCCCCTAGTAAGCAAGTGGTAATAATAATATTGAACAATTTTTATAGTGCCATATTATGTGTCGCCTTGTACATCAACCAGTACAATCAAATTCAACTCTTTCAGGGAAACAGAGCCAATGTAGTTCACGAAAAAGGGATGTTATGTGAGAGCATTTAGAAACTCCATATATTCAGGCCTATTCTCAAAATTGCAATATTGAAATGAAGGTGATTGTTACACCAACCCTCAAAAGTAGACAGATAATTTTGACAGATTATGGTACGTTTATCTCCCTCACTCTCTCTCATTCAAATATAACACTATTTTTGAGGGTTGGTGTAACAATCACCTTCATTTCAATATTGCAATTTTGAGAATAGGCATGATTATCCATACTGCTGCATTTAGAATAGATAGTAATCTATTCAACTGAAATATTAGTAAGGGATTCAATCCTTGTTCCAGGAGATCACCAAATTAAATCAATTTTTCATAGCATGAGAATTTATTTGTTTAGTTTGTAAGTAAGTAAAAAATAATTATATGATATGTATTCCGTGTATGCATTCTTAATGAAAAATGGCTGAACCGAAATATAAAAGTTATTTTTAAAGCATGAAATTTAATGTTGCAACATTAAAATAAATTGAGTATAATCGATTTGTTTAAAAAAGAAGTTGTGCAGAAACATAAAAATGCAAATATATGTATTGATTAGAGTTTTAGACTGAAGACTTACCGCAGAAGTGCTGATGGAATGGAGGATTTGGTGCTGGCTTGTGAATCTCAAAGGCATTGTTTGTCAGACATGTCAACATGGCTATTTTGTTCAGTTTGGTTTTTGGATCCATCACCATTCTTGTATTGATCTGGAATAACAAAAAAGGTTTTAAGAATTAAGAATAATTTCACAACGCCAACCCATAAAATTTATTTTATAGATTTATGGACAGTGGCATTAAAATCAGTCTACATTAAAGTGGTTAATGTAGGTTAAGTTAATTAAATGACGTACTCTATTATCAAAAAAAATAACTAGCTGAATACTACCATTGAACGTTTTAATAATACACTGAATATAATGCTTCTAAAAATTTTACAATTGTTACAATTTGCATTATATTATATTAATTTAAAACAATGTGACGCAAAATAATTGATAAACTCATTTTTTTAAATTTCTCGACTTAGATCACTTTCAAAATAATGGGCACAATTAATTCATTACTTTCACAATAATTGTTGCTGAACCGGGTTGCGCTTCATTTTGTAATGACATACTGTCTACTCGATAACTGTCAATTATCAACATCCAAAAAGCACCGCTAGAGAAATGGCAGGAATTTCAAATCGGCTACCTTTTTTTGGAACACCATTACAATTAAATTAAACAAACACTAGATTTATGAAGCAAGCAAAAAACTAAACAAGGACCGCTGTTCCATACAGGAAACAAGGAAAAGAAGGAAGGTGATTTGCCGGTTTACTCTGGTAGCTCGGATACGATATCTGAAGTGGCGTGCAGTGGTCCAGGGGGGTCCAAAATCGTCGTCTAGTTTAGCAGCCAAAGGTCAATAAAAACCAGGTTTGGTCCAAAGACGTAGCAAAAAGTCGAAATCCCAGAAGGTCCAGTAAAATAGCAGTCAAAGTGTGGTGGATATAAATGAATCACAATGTTCAGCTTGAGAAGCACAGCGGCGAGAGAATGATCTCTGAGGCCGTCGGCCTAGTATTTATTTAATATGGACCCTGCCTAAGCGTGTGAGGCCCCCCGTTTTGTGCCGGGCCAATCGGGGTGGGCAGACAGTCCCCGCGCCACCCCGATACCGCCTGGCAACGAGGGCCCACAACTTTTGCGTCACCGCGCCAGGGCCACCAATTTTACATTTACTTTCAGTTTTTATTCTATAATAAATCAAGAGATAAACCTAGAGGCATCGCGAGTACTTTATTTTGTTCCCTATAACCTTCCTCGCGATGCCGTATATTTGTTATATGGAGGCGACTACCCAGGAATTCTTTATTACACCTCAAACATTGAAACATCAGTTTTTCACCTAAAATAAATATTGAGGTGCATAATATCTCCGGGCGATCACCCCCTTCATGCTCTTTTTTTTATTGTATATTCAAATTTATTATAAAGGTACAAGTTATTTTGAAACAACTAAAAAACTAATTTGCAAGCTGTTTCTTGGCAGAGCGGACATAGCCTCGCGTCAGCCCAGGACCCTCGCCACTCGGCGGCCCGCAGAGCGCAGGGACGACGAGTATCCAGCAGCGCGGGGTGGTGTACAAAAAAGGTCCCGCGCACAGAAAAGATCATGCCCGCGCAAAGCCTTTTTCCGGGCTGATCGTCGCAGCCCTATGGGACTTTTTATCTATGCAGCACAAGTGCTAATAACTGATGTAAATCTATACAACCTACTAGATACCAGAATCATAACGTTTAAGAAAATTCTAAAAAACTATATTACAGCCTTCCCTTTCCGGATGATTAAATATAGATAGAATTGTTTATACTTACAGTTGCAATGACAATCGGTGGTGGTGGTAGACTCTTACTTCGAAGCACTGACACATCTTCAGGTTTAAGACAGTTGGCTTCTACCTTGCACCACGATATCTTGTTTGACACATTCTCCGGATTCTTAATTTCCAACCAACAGGGTCCTTTGATCTTCTGCTCCAGCAGAAATATCTCCAATGCCGCAGTGCTCAAGCCAAATATGTGGGAGAATGTCAGGTAAGGTTTATCAGTCGGAGGCACCGGATGTGTGGCCTGGAAATAAATAACTCAGTTTTTCTAAGATACACACATGGTGAGTGGACAACACCAGCATTCTCATTTTCCACAAAGAGAATGCACGTGAGGAAACCAGACTGCTTCCTATGCTCAAACTGACAGGTGACATTTTTGTTAAGCTCCACTCAAAATCGGAGTGCCATACTTATCTCGGCAATTTTATATATTTATAATTATTGGCGGCTGCTAGCTGCATTCTGCTGTGTGCTGGCATGTACTGATGTCTCCCAGTGGCGGCTTACCACTGCTCTACTGGGTGCGTTCAAAACCATGTCCCGATCACAAATTTCATATTTAACCTTGTTACCTTGAGTCCTACAAATTGCTTCGGCACATTTGCACTTAATAATATGTAATTTCTTGCTGTAATTTTTTCTGGTGACAAATGACTTGTGAACTTTGTGAACAGCATTTCAAAAGTCTCATCATGGGAGCATACTATAAATAAAAAAGTAATCATATTTATTTAACTCACGGCATATTTAACTTCTAGATAATCGGACTGGGCTGGGATGTTTGGCAAATCAAATGAATAATTCTTTACGACTTTTCTTGATTTGAATTCTTTAATGCCAAGCCTGCTGGAAACCTTACTGTTGAACTCTTCGTACACGTCCATTATAGACACAGGGCTATCACCGTCTTCTTCTAATGTTATGGCGTCCAATTTCTGTAAATAAAAAAGATTTTAAAATAAATGCTTCATTTTCATATCAGGTTTTGGACTAAAATATGATTAGCGATGGCTTCCAGGTGCGGGAATCTAATCCTCGACACAATTTTATATCTGCTAAGTTATCAACAATAAATTAGAGATTTTATATTTCCCTGTTCAAGTATAATAATTTTTCTATGTTAATATAGCTAGATGGGCTAAAAAAAAAACTTAAAACCTAAAACATGTCTTAGACACGTGTATCATACCCCTGCACAGGCCACCTCATATACAGATCATTGTATTTTGTTTTGGTCTCTTCAAATATTATCTGAATTTAATATCAATTTCAGATGTTCTTTTGTTTTCTATAAATATTTCCTCCTCATACAAAGATATTAATTACCCATACCAACTTTCTTATATATTACATTCCCGCCCATGAACCGCCTATAAAATGTTACAGATTTTTTTAATGTTGTTTTATTATATATTTTACCCGGGAAGTCTCAAAAAATAAAAATATATATATGCTGAATGAATTTTATATTAATTCCCATTCTTACACCTTACATTAGTAAATGTGTTTTTTAATATTATTGTTAAAATTAATACTAAATGGAGAAAAATGGCTTGAAATTTATTATATTATAGAATTCTTAGGATATCACAGATTTACACTATATGTATTGCATTTTTAATTTGGAATAAACTTAGTTGACAAAATATTAATAAATATATTTTTTAAAACAACCGTATTACATTATAAAGGTTGCCTCAAAATAATAAAATGATTGAATTATACTCACATATTCTCTAGGCAATAAATAAAGTTTTCTATCTATATTCCGCACTGTCACGCAGCAGGATACACATCCACTTGCGGGGTTGGAAGGATCCACATATACCTTACCGAACAGAAACACAACGCCCGGCTTCATATATCTGTCTTCCCAAGCGTCCCACCAGTAGAATCTCAAAACCTTATCACCATTCTTGTCCATTGTCAGTGGTAAACTGGTACATTCAAAAGTTTGCGGCGAAGAGGTGTCCATTTGAGCCATACCATTCCAACCGTTGACATTATCGGATTTTATTGATATATCGTGGGTCATCTCAGGGGCTACCGCTGCAGCGGCAACCTTTTTATCAGACATATCAAAGTTTGATTCCAGGAAATCATCAGCATTCAAACCTTCGACTTCGATTGCAGCCGATTTCCCATCAGATAGTCTTTCAGGTTTGACTGGTTTTTCACTAATTGTGTCATCGAAATCAATGTCGTCAAAATGAAGGTCTTGCGAATTAAATTCTTCAATACGCTGTGTCGGCGAATCCTGTTCAACTTTTATTGTGACGGTTTCAGCCGGTGGTGGCATTGTTTTAGGTTTTTTAGGCGACGGCACATCAAATATTTCGACATCTTTGTCGTCTTCCTGAAATCATGATGACAATTTTATCAAAATATAATATAACAAAAGCAAAAATAAAATAAAAAACTAATAACAAAGTATTAAACAAAAAATTAATTAAAACTGATTTGGTTTTGAATAAATATGTTGCAATTATTTATGAAAAAATTTGATGGTAACATTATTAATCGTGCCCTTGATCAGTATTTTTAATAATTCTAAGAATTTTGTAAAAGAAACGTGGATCAATGACCCAATAAATAACAGTCAAAAACAAATATTTTCAAAGTTCAAGGCTACACTATCATAATTTTCTAATTACGTTAGAAATTGGATTTCAGAGCCGCAATCTATTAAGAAATGTTATAAATCAATATTTGAAGAGACAGTCCAGAGATGGTGCAAATCCAAACATTAGTTTGCTCGTAATACCATTTCAAATTATGACAGTTGTTTGATGTTAACTTGCAAGTTGTGTATGCTTTTTCAATTTTTCGAATATTTCGTTAGTTTTTTATGCCAGGATGCTGATATTAGGTAAATACCTTTATTTTACATTGTAGTTTGTGATGTATATATTGGTTTTGTGATTATTTCCGCGGATTGTGATTAATAAGAGCAGATACATTATCCCCATAAATTTAACACCGTGGGGGAAGTGCATCTACTCAGTGGTTGGTATGGTACCCCATATATTTTTGTATGGAAACTTTCTCAACTAGTGATGTGGAGACAGTTCCATTATTTTTTTTAAATAATTAACCAATTTCAAGAATAATCAATTTTACTAGATTTTATAAAAATAATACAACTAGATGCTCTTACCCTAAATTTGGGGTAAGTGCTTCTACTTTTCCAATTTTTATAAAATGCTATAAATATCCGCTATTCTAAAAGGTTACACTCTGAATTTTAAAGACTTAAATTAGGAAATGGTTAATGAACCTTCTATCAAAGTTTCAAAGTCATAGCATAATCTTATGAAGTTCGAGAACAGTTCAAACTTTATGTTGATGATTTATATTTCGCACTTACCCAGATTCA
The DNA here is from genome assembly GCA_031772225.1 of Eubasilissa splendida. Classification (NCBI taxonomy): domain Eukaryota; kingdom Metazoa; phylum Arthropoda; class Insecta; order Trichoptera; family Phryganeidae; genus Eubasilissa; species Eubasilissa splendida. The sequence goes on from CM062867.1 coordinate 14,255,572, forward strand.
CCTTATTATTTTTATAATATCTTAAAAAGTAAATGTATAAGAGTATTTTTATACAATGTAAATTAATGCTAACCTCTATTTTAATTATCGAATCCTTTTCCTTGGGTTCTGCTTTACTTTTGACAGAAAATGGATTGATTGGCTTAACGGAGCCGAGTTTGGGAGGACCGAGACTTTTGAAATAGTCCTGAGCCTCCTTTTTACTGTGCTGGACGAAATTAGATGATCTCAGGATATTTGTTGAGTTTTTTTTTGCCGTACTTAGAGTTGAAGACAATGGTGCATCAGATTTCAGTTCGGACATAATATCCAGTAAAATGTCATCGTCCGATATTTTGACATCCTGTCAATTAAAGAGAAAAATAATTAAATAATTATATTCAAAGAATTCAATTTACAAGGTGATTTACTTAATAATAATGCATTTATTCCAGCGTGATCGAGATTCGCCATAAAGATAATACATATACTAGTGTTCAGGCCAAAATCACCTGAGGAGCACACCTGACTGCAGGTAAAAATGTAAATTTCAATATTTTAGTCTTGACATGTACGGCTAGATAAATTACGCATTTCAGTGAAAACCGGACAAAAATCCGGCCAATAACCACCAAGTTACAAAGAATTAAACATAATTGTGTTTTTTATACCGTGCACTCGCCCCAGTCCCAAGCACACGCGCTGGCGTAATTTTAGCAAATACATATACTCAAAAATATTACCCATAATTTTTATTTGTTAATCATATAAATATAGTAAAATAAATCATATGTTAGAAGACCGGAACAAAATATATTGCACGGTTTAGAAATCAGAGCAGTTTAAGATACAATTACTATCTTTTATCAGTTTTGAAGGACCCGCGCACACGTGCTCCACTTCAGTGAAATTTAAGAACGAACCAATAAAAAGCCACAGTTAAAGAAAAAGGAACAAAATAATTTCACCTACGGATGAGGAGTTCTTTTACAAATAAAACATTAAATAATCAATAAAAAATAAGCGTACTTAGTTATAATAAAATAAAATAAGTTGAAGTTAAAATAACCATGTCTCGAGTATAAAATAAATTTATAAGGATCTTTTATGTGTTTATGGTTAATCATACGATTTATGTGAAGCTACCAGAAGATCACGGGAAACCAACACTTGCAGGAGATCATTTCAATTACCGCAAATGTTTCTCTATTATGATTACTAATTCGATTAATAAAATAAATATAAAAATGAGGCGTCTGGAGGGCCATGCCCCCCGTTAAGTTATCTTGGCTTATATATAGGGGCGCGTTAGGCTCAGCGAGTAGGGCACAAAAAATATCAAGATACTTAAGAATACGCCTCTATTACAATCTTTGTCATCTTCTTCATCTTCAACTAAGATAATCAAGTGCTGAGTTCCTGGGCTTCTGGTACCTACTGCTTTATCTGTGAAAAGAATAAAACTTGACCAGTCTAGGTCGCTACCAGCTTCCGAGAGTTTTTCTTCTTCTTCTTCTTCCTGACATGTGACCCTGCTGCTCCAACAAGTTTCCGTACCACAGGAAGAGTAATTAAACAACTAGACTACATTTAAATTACAAAATAATATTTATGTTATGAAAAGAAAAGCAGAAAATAAAAGTTCACATATATATACACAAGTATAAATAAAATATAAATACTGGATTTCAGTCACAGATATTATTGTATCTGTATCTATTCTGTTGTTGCCATTGTCCAATCATTGTTGTTTTCCATGAGAGCGCCAATTTTATTGAATAATGCACATTCAATGTTAAATTACACACAGAAATGGCATCTTATGTCAAGTGATGATCTAGTCATCTGTTGAGATACCTCGTGGGAAAACGAGAGATGAAAATATGCAGTAATGCAGGAAAATGAGTACATCCAGGCCTTTAACTCTTTCTCCTCACATATACAAGGAAGCAATCACTAAACAATGTGTTCTTCATTTAAGATAATGGACATTAATTGAACGGTAGAATCAAATAATGCACTAAGTACCATGACCGACTATCTGAGGAAAACAAGAAAAGGTGAATAATAACGTCATATTTAAGTTTTTATCAGATATTTCTTGAAAAATCTGTACTATACATCCTACCTCTGTTTTCTACATAAAAACTAAAAGTAAGTTTTCTGTGCTTGCTTCCTGTAATTAAATTGCGAAAGATAAATTTTAAACAACGAAGTACCAAACACTCTTTCTTATGAAAGGCACTTAGTCCATCGTCTCTGGCCTAGTGATGTGCCACTGAGATACTAGTTCCTTTCTATATTCATTATTTGTATTGTTTACTATTAAATTTTGTCTTGCTGAAACATAAAAATAACTAGTTAAATAAAATAAAAATGTTATATGTTATTGTGCTTAGTTTTTCAGGCATATTTTTTAAATTACATTTTTGATAAATTTTGTTCATTTTATAACATAAGGTAAATGCTACTGATGTCATCTACATATAAAGTATAATCTGTATTAAAAAATATTAAGAAAAGTAATAGATATTGGCGTTAATAAAGTTAAAAGTTTTTATTAAAATACACATAATAACGCTTTGCATTCAGATTTACACTTTATATGAAGATGACGTGAGTTAAGTAACATTCACCTAAATCTAAGCTTTATTGGCAGAGTTACCTGTAGAACTCCTGGTATTACACTTGTTCTAGGTAAAGAATCATTTAAAGTAAATCCCTTTTCTTTGATCTTGGAAGAATAGTGAAGTTGAGAAACTACACTGTCGTTTGCTTTCTTTAGGGTCACTGTATGTACCATTTCGCCTTCGTTTAATCCATACTGTATTTATTAAGCTCATCAGATATGAAGCTTGTTTTTCATTATTCTGAAGCTTGCAGAATTCGCAAAATAATGTCTGTTTTTGGTCTTCATCTATTTCTTTGCACTTTTTATAGCATTTGAACAAATTAAAATCCTGGTCAATCATAAAATACATTCATACTTCTAACTAATATTATCTTACTAGTTTTCCTACTGTATCCTTTGAATGTAGCTAAATAAATAAAAAATATCTTCAAACAAAAAAAACATTAAAATATTTATTTATTTACATTAGCGATTCATCCATTACAAATATTTACTAATTAAACTTAACCCAAGCGAAAATGTAGATATTAATTAATAATATCGCTAAACGTTAATCCAAAAACACAAAATAAATCATAGCTCGTTTACTGGTGGATTTTTTGCTGGAATGATCTTAGCTGTTGATATATATTCCAGGCCTTGTGTTTTTCTTCTTTTATTTGCACTATATTCTTTAAAACACCTTTTTCTTGTCTTTTGTATGTGGACCTCACCTGACGCACGTGACACTTTCTCGGCCATTTCCATACAAACTGACGTTAGCAGGCAATGGCATTTAGTGCCGTTTTTAAATTAACAAACCGTGGCACTTAGCGAAGACGTGGTATTCAAACAGGCATAAAGGCTGAATGCAACATTGCAGGGACTTAATGCATTATTAGGGTTATTGGCGATGACATATAGAATCAAACTGAATACTTAGTTTGAAAAATGAAATATTGGTACTTAGTGCCTATTTTACTTCAACCATTCAATTAATACATATAGGTGAGGTGGTCAGTTAAATATTTGATAAATTTATTAATATAGTCAAAATTTAATGATTGAAGATTTCTAAAAACATCACCTCTTTTTTTTTGCCCGTCATGTTACTCAGCATATTCCGTATGTTCCCTTTCGAAGAAGTTCCTCCTTCACCAAGTGCAGACACTCTGGCCTTCCTTTTCTTGGCCCTGTTGTCATTGTCTTTGGAGCTGGAACCCTTACTATACTGATCCACACCTCCTTCGTCATCGTCAAATATTTCACGGCCATCTTCGACATACCCGCAGCCATCTTGAATTGTAATTGTAACATTTTAAATCATTTCTTTTGTTTTAATAAATTATAATAATCTGAAGAAACTGACACTCGTAAAATTGAAGACAAAAGATTGAAATGGCAATCCCCTATAAGATGGACAGATAAAATAAAATGAATGACAGCCTTACAACATAAATTATGCATCCATGGATACAGTATGAGTCCGGAAAGAATGGAGAAGGATTATCAAGACAGACAGAGCAGTGGGATGAAATCTACAATGGGCAATGGGCTCGAGAGAAAGGAATTTTATTTAAAGTCTATTAGAGGTATATTTTTTCCTTTGCTGTCAAGCTGCACGCATGTGCTTAGTTTAGTATAAATATTTTATTGTATTTTCTTTAAACCATGATACTAATAAAATAGGTTTGGATCTTAAATCTTTCATTTCCTCAGGGATAATATGGATCAACATTTGTAAAAAAAATAAAGTTTATAATAGCGATGAGTTAAACCGTGATTGTGAGATTTGTGTTTGATTATAACGATGATTGGTAACTTATTATTTGTAATTCATTGAGCAATCACTGGTAAATTAAAAACAAAACCTTCAACAATTAAATCTCATTTGTCAGTCATTGTCACAATCGAATACCAATTACACAATCACGGTCACAATAACGGTTTAGCTCATCACTAGTTTATAATCTATAGTCAACATATAAAAAAAAGACAAAGAATATATCCACTTTGCATACTCAAAACAGGGCATATATATTGGTGAGTTTTATATACATTTAAAGATATGTATCTTAAACTTTGATGTAATGTTATAATTATTTAATTTAAATAATAAGTATGACAACTGTTGAATCAAAGGACTTACACTTTGAATATGAAAATAAGATGGGTGAATAATTAGATAAAAATCACAACTTTTATCGTAGAAAATCAGAGTGCTTTTCGTTTTATATACCAGATTTAAGATCCTTATACCAGCATGATTAGATCTGAAAGATTATTAATTGAAAATTGACTATATTTAACATTTGTTTAACTACGAACTTCATTCGTAAATGATTGATTCACATTTTCTAAAAAAAACTAATTTCTCACTTCACGTTTTTGATTCTTTGCCTCATTCATCAACAGCATTCAGTTACGAATAATACCTTCATAACCTTACGGCTGGAAAGCAATATTATATTTACTTACCGTCGTCTTCAATCCAATCATCATCTTGCCTCTGAAGTACGCGATCTGTATACTCCCTCTCATCAACAGTATCATAAACATTTTCCAATGTGTCTACTTCGTACTTCCTTTTTGATCCCTTCAACAGCTTTAGTTTTTCGAAAGCTGCTGAACGGCCATGCCTATCAATCTTCTGTCTTTTAGATCTTCCAGCTAAAACAAAAATAAATTAAGTAGATTAGTACTCTTACGGCCGACGTTACAATGTCTTCGTCGTAAAATAAATTGTCCACAAGGATAAAATAATTGCATACAGGAAGATGCTAATTATAAGAAAACATTCTTACTTGACGTTTCTTCCATGTCGAGGACTATATTATTGTATCAGAATAATTATATAAAAGTAAACACAACTCTCTAAAACGGAAAACACAATAACGAAACGGCACCTGGTGTTTGACAGATGAAAAGCGCGGGAGTTGTCTATGATTTCACACGTGCAACAACATTGTAAAATCAAATTAAACCAATGTTTCCTAAACTGTTTTTAATGTGGAAAAAGTCGGAGAGGGTGTCACCGCTTGGGAATATCATTCCAATCGTAAATAAATAACCAAATATTATTATACATACAATGCATACAAACAATAAAATTTAAAAGAATTCGAGACGATTCTTTTCTTTTATTTTTTTATTCTTCATTCTGAAAAGGCTTTAATTTTCCATAATTGTTTGGATATGATTGAAAACGTTTACACACGATTGCGCAACATGGTTTTCATTTGATGTATTTTTGATTAAATGAATACAACATATGTTAAATCAATCTTTAGATTATATTTTATATGATTTAATACATTTTTGAAAAACTATTGTCAAATTGAATTGTCAGAATATATTAAGTTGTTATTATTCAACACTACAAGTGCATTTCATCTGATCCCTAATAAGTAAGCTTTTTAATACTCTCGTAAAACTGAGTATATATAGTATTTTAATAGCTGCCTCACTGGGCTTCGCCCGTGCTGAGGTAAACATTTTAAATGGATAGTCAATAATTATATTTTACATAGTTGACTCAATAAATATAAATTGAGAATAATACAAGAAATAAGAAAAGAAAGGAAATAAATGCACAATATAAGGATATTTTTTAAAACTATATACAAAATTGTTCCGTACATAAATATTCCACACTTCAAGTTTTGTAGTGTACCAACTATCTAAAATAATAATTATGTATACATTTATGTAAATAAGAGGGCTATTTAGGGAACCTGTTTGTACAGAGCAGGTATAAACTTGCACCTTTAGTTGATATTATATATCACGAGCAAAAAATTTTTTTTATTGATTTTGTCATCTATTTACGTGTTATCTATTTTAGATTTTATTTCAATTTTCGGGAGTAATTTTTTGTTTTATAAAACCACCATAGTTTATAAAAAATGATCACAAATGAAAGATTTGAAAAGGGCAGCAATGCGGTTCTATATCGATTTGAGATATTAAAACAAAAGTATTTGCTTGGACGCGTGAATATCGATTAACAGTAAATCACCGTAATACATCTAGTACATTGTATTTTACAAAGATCGTGACTTGGCCAGAAAACTGTTAATTAACCAGCCGCCACAAATTCCATCCGCGATTCAGAATGGCGCCAACTACGAAACAATATTAGAAGATGATACGAGTTCGTTCACCTTCTTTAGCCTTGAGCTTGGGTCTTGCTGATGGTGAAAAGGCGACAGCGCTCTACAGGTTTGATTAACCGACTCATCTCATTTGGCATCCTGGCGTCCTGTCATTCGGCGCTTGGACGTTATTGAGGTAACACAGCCGCCCGACAATGATGTTTCCTACTTTGCCGCCGAGCGTCGCGGTTTTCGTGTTCGTTGTGAACGGTGTTATATGTGGTTACGACGATGTTCCCGCTGAAGTTGAGCCGTGGAACTCTGTGAGAAGTTACAAGCCGTTGGATTTCATGGTCGATATTACTAATAAATTGGGACTCAATGTTTTGTTTGAACATAACTTTTTGAATGATAACAACATCGCCTTTTCGCCCTACGGTCTGACCGGAATTCTCGTTGCCCTGTACGAAGGTGTTGATGGGTATTCGTCACTGCAGATCAGGGATTCCATGCAGCTTCCAGCTGACAGGCGTATTGTAAGAATTGGATTTCGAGATATACACAGGAGATTAAGGGTAAATAAAACATTGAAAATATTTTAATATTCACGTATTTTAAACGCTTTCAAATTGTTATTTTGTTTTTCTGAAACCCTTAAACACAGATACGATATATTTGTAAATGAGCTTAAAATAATACAGTTTATTTTGTCATAATATAAAAAAATATTTAATGTTTTTGCGATGCGGTTTAATTGCAATTGGGGGGAAAACTTCTAAACATTTTACAAACACTATTTTTATCACACTTACTCAGGGGTGGACTGCCAATATATTAGGTGGACCCGAAAGTATTCGCGTATTTTTTTTAAAAACTTCAAATTTACAAGTAAATTATAAAACATTTTACCGATGAGTTTTAAATGTGTTTGTACAGTAGTCCATGGGGATCTGAGTCTCAGCGACAATTCCTCGATTGTTTGTCGTGGATCCGACTCGATTAGAGATTTCAGCGCCTCATTGTCAAAATTTGAAGGCCTTCCGCATCTCGGCTCGTCAATTAAACTTCTGTTGCCCGATTTAAATTTTTGAAACCAATATTGACATCTGCGAGCTGTAACCACTTCACCATAAAGATCTTTGAGCGTTTTAGTAGTTTTTGTGGCATTCCAACCCAAATCAAAAAAAACCAGCATACAATGCCGGATGTGAACTTCGCTGGTTTCGGGTCTAAACATCTTACCCTTAACAATAAAAAAAAAATTTATGCACGAAAATAATGTTAAACCATAGTTCTACAAAAAAAAAAACTTACACAGATGTTGCCGTCACCGTGTCCAGACACGAACTGAGGTAAACATATGGTCTCAAAAATACGCGAATACTTTCGGGTCCCCCCTAATATTACCAAGAGACTCGCATCGTCTCAGAGATATTGGTTTGGGGCGGAAAGGGCGGAGGGTGAGATTAAATTTTTTATCACTTACCAAACATCTGCAAATATATTTTACGTTTTGCTAAATGATACTGGTTTGATCTGAGATTTTCTTTTCCTTAATTTACTGAGGGGCTCCTTGATTCAACTCAAATTTAACGAGCTACCTCCATCCCACCCTTGCACGTGATCTATCACGTAGATTAAAAATAAATAAAATTACGCCACAGTAGTATGAAAACCAACCACAACACTTCAGCGCACACACATTACAAAGCGTGCCAATATTTTGCGGTTGAATATAAAAGTATAAAATAATTATTAATTCTAAAAATAAATGTCATGCGAATGTGTTGCCATAAAACTTAAAGTAATTATCTTTACTTATCTCATTGTTATATCACATCATAATTTAAAAATTACAATAACTTATTTAACCAGCTGATTGATACGTCAAAAATATATATTTGCGTGTTTCTTTTATGTGTTAGCTTTTTATATGGTGCTTTAGAAATGTTTTAACTTTGGGCAATTTAAAACAACTGTTGCGGGTTGGTTTAAAATTTAAACTTTTGTTTATTTATTTAAATCCACATCTACAAATATAAATAATTTAATAATGGTTTTATAGATCTTCAGGAAAAGGTAGCGAACCTTTTTACACGCGCGTGGCAAAAATCCCCAAATAATATATATCGACTGTCTGACGTGTCGAGCAGTTTTTTAAAATGAATTTATTTAAATAACTACAATTATCTATAATTAGTTTTTTTACTTAAAAACATAACGCAAAGACAGTGTCATCGTTTAACAGCATGGTTCGATAAGATAGAATGGGATCATTCACCCTTCCAAGCAATTTTTAATTGGGGTAAAAATGAAGAAAAAGTTTTTCAAAATTTTGACACTTGAAATTATTAATGAGATGCCAAATACATTATATCCGGTTCTTATGTCGTTACATTTAGTAAAATGCATGCCCAACTGCATTCATCGGTCAATCTACTTCTTGTAGCTACTACATTTTATATATTAAATTCGGAAAATAATGACTCAAACATATGTGGAAGAGAAAATTGATAATATTGCCGTCGCTAGATTTTTTAAACAGCTAAAGATTTCTGGAGTCTGGAGTGGTGTTTCAAGTTCTTATTATTTCTTCTTTTTGATTCCAGATCGAACTTGATTGGAGTTCAATTAATTTCATTTCTATATCTTCAAGATTCAGCCACTCGAAAATCTCTAAATTTAGAGTATCTGCCGACACAGCGTCTGGATATAAAATAAATTTTGATGTCTCTTCAAATCTTCTGTATTGTTTGAATCATGAAGAAAATTCGTTCTTTATTAATAATAATGGATAATTTGTATAGCGCCATTTTCGTAAAAACTTTCACCTCAAGGGCGCTTAATTGAATAACTGTGGAAAATTCTTGAGTTAATTTAATTCTATCTGGTATTTAAATATTATTATTATGTATTTAAATTTGTTGGATACTACGTCACAATTGAATACATCTAATTTTACTTCAAATGCTTTGATCAAATCAAACATGATAATGAGTGTTTTTTTAACACCTTGCAGTTTAATATATAATTAATTTAAATGTAATAAGTAAAAAACAATGATTTTTCAACGCCAATTCGATATCCATCATCTGACTATAGTTTTCAATGATTTCCTCATTTTTCATCAATACACTTTACAAATCTTTACGAAGAGGATCCTGTTTAAATCGTTCTTCACCAGCATGTATACCTGCGAGCGAGAAATACAAGTAAGTGTCGTATAACAGTCTCAGAATTCAGTACAACTCATACAGAATACTGTTCGGATTGGCGCGTTATTGCAACGCATCTACAATGTTTACCGAAGGCCGTTCTCATGGATTCGTTCCGCTTCTGAGACATCGAATTGCGGCCGTAAAGCTGCGGTTGGAGCTTATTATTATTAGTATTATTATTATGATGACTTTTCAACAACTTAGCCATCACACGTTGTTGTTCATAAGTAATCCAATGTACGTCTACCTCTTTTAATAGCTGTAAAAAAATATTTTGCTTAATCCGCGTGCAGATATGAAATTTGCCAATTTTGTTACATGGTTCAAAATATCTTCCAGTTATTTGCCCGCTGATGTATAATGCAATGAGCGCCCAAAACTCGATGTCCAATGCGTTTGGTAAATAAATTTTTGGAGGTTAGGACGGTGGTTAAATGAAATAAATGTGACTGATGTGTGTTGAGGTTTATTATGACAATGAAAACAGATAGAAATGAATACAGTGAATGAACGATGAATTGGCGGTCTTGCTCGGCAAGCGCAAGCCGGCAAGACCGCCGTTGTGAAACGCTGATACTGGAGAGCCTGCTTGGCGGTGAATTGAGCCAGACTTGTAGCAGCAGCCGGCAATGTTGTCGCTAGCGTTGATGCCGACTGAGATGGCGGTGGATTTGAATTATGATCGCTACAAATTGATATAACCATTTTCTTTTCCAGTCACACTTCGAGCACCATCAGTGTTAACTGACACTATTTTGGAAAGATCTATTTCTCTTTCATCGAGTGCATTTACGACTGCATTGCACATATCTATTCCTTTTGTTATTGTTGCTAATGATTTTAAACTGAGCAATTTTTCTTTGATATTTTTTCCAACGCAGTAACGAATAAAAATCACTATACCGGCTGATCCAGTTCTGCCAGTGCTCTCATCAAAGCAAAGAGAAATTAATTCAGTAGAACTCCTAATTTTTTCATTCTCATATCATAATGGACTCTCAGGCAGTAGCGTAACTTAAAAAATTGAGCCCCATTGCAAAATCATTGCAATAGTATATGTATTGCATACAAGACACGAGAAAATTACGCGCTACTTGGTTTTACCCTTTATAGTAAGAACAAAATGTCTCCTACAATACTCACACTTTCATGAAGAAAAAAAACTTGTATTTTTGAGCATTTACTTGCAATAGAAAAAATCCTTGCTTCTCTTTATGGTGGTTTTCGCTTTGCGGTGATGGCTGGTCTCATATTAGCAGGGGCGTGCAGTGCATACAAACAAAAAAACTGTGCATTACTAAAAATTCTGGGAAAAAAATATAAATTAAATAATTAGATTAACATAAACGAAAACATTATTAGCACCATCTGTGTACCAGTACTTTAATTGCTTAGTTCTAAAAACTGCCACGACAACTCACCGCTGTATTCATAGCGCTCTCGTGTATTCGCCGCATCGAGCTATTCACATTACTCTGTTCTGTCTTTAAGCTAGTGAATTGCTCAAGTCAAGAATTGAAAATTCCTTTCGGTTGATCTGTTTTGTATGGAGTCGTTACCTATGCTGTTTTTAACAGAATAACATTAGAAAGGCTTACAACTGCGTGCAAATCATTGAAGTGTCCACTTCCTCTTTTACTAATTCGCAAATTTTACTATCTTACTGTTTTTAACGTATTAGTTTCATAATTGTTTTTTAAATTTGGTGCATGGATTGGTTTTTGATTTGGGAAAAACAAAAAGCAATTGGCAGAACAATTTCCCACGTTAACCTTTAATAAAAATAATTATTTCCATTATTTATTACGTGAAGGATTTTCAAACAATAAATTAATCATGTTCAGTCATAGAAAGTGTTCTTGGAAACGTCCATACATTTTTTATATGGATAAGAAAGTATTATTTCACGATAATACTTAAACTTTAAAAACACTATTAATAGTTCTCTAAAATTACAAATAAATACATGATAGGGTCGTATAAACGACCGACTTATTTTGTGTAAAGACGTTGGTTAAACTAAAGTACATATATTATATATGATTGTATAATATCATTGGTAACAGCATAACCTAGATCTATGCCTACTGCACGCCACTGCACATTAGATATGGTCCTAGATAAATAATACTGTTTTCAAGTATTTTAGCAGTGCATGTGAGAAATGATTTTTAAAATGGTATAATTTCAATTCTTGTATATTAGCAGGTGGGATAAATATCTATACAAAATTTATTGTACAGCGCGGATCTTTTGGGCCCTATCTAACTAATACACTGCATTGGTGTTGTTATGCCACTGCTTTCGGTCGTGAAATCATTTCCACTGCATTCAGTCTACTTTCTTCACTTCCAGACATTGATGTTGGTACTTACCGGCGCGCAAATATGTGTGTCACATTTTATATACAAATATAAAATGTGATAATTTTTCTTTTCCAAAATTCAGAATGATTCTGAAATGACGAAACGTAAACAAAGTACCGGATTATGATATATTTTTTTGCAATACAAATTCAAGTGCGTTGAACCGATTTTAAAATAGTACAGTAATCCTAATGGGTTCCGAACACACTAATTATTATTCCATCAATTTTATCTTCTGCTTTCATCGAATATTTGTTCCATCTGACCAAATCATGTAAATGTGCCTATCTTTTATAAAACCTTTCCTAATATCCTGTTTGTCTTTCACTGTTAACGAACGACGTGAATTGTCAGTGAAAGACAAATAGGACATTGCAAACAGTATTTATTTAATACATTCATTCTTTATTACATATTCATTTAATCTGTTCCCTGCCCACCTCACTAGGACAGGGTTCGTCTCGAGGTGGGCAGTGTTTCTCTCCTGTATCAGTAAAAGTTACAATACCTCTATCTATAAAGACAGGGTTCGTCTCGAGGTGGGCAGTGTTTCTTTCCTGTATCAGTGAAAGTTACAATACCTCTATCTATAAAGACATACGTGGTAGTAAACATAAAGTATTAAACTAACTTACCATCACGCCGTTTCCCCGCGGGGGTAGGGGTAGGGGTAGGTAGGTAGGGAGAATAGACCGCCACACTCCTCTTTCCTGACACACAATTCTCGCCTCATCCACATTCGTACATCTTCTCATACAAGCACGCCGATAGTTGAGGCTTCTAACAGAACCATCCTCCAGTATCTGGTTTACCTGGTCGCGTCAAGTCTTCCGCGGACGTCCTCTATTTCTGGTGTCATCAACACTTGCTATTTTACACTTGCACAGACTATTTATTGTACGATAATTTAGGGCCTGAAGCAAAGATGTAGATTCATAATGGAACAATTTCGCAAATATTTATTTCAAAGTACGTAGACTGCAAGCTTAACACGATTTTGTAAAAATTTCAAACAATAATATTTTCCGTAACAGTGCAGATAGCACATGTTCCTTGAATATTTTCGACTTTTATTAGTCAGGTATTCGCCCATAAAATATTGTGAACTATTTGCACCCTGTATAAATATTGCTTTCTTTTGGCGGTAGACGGCACTACCAATTACACCGAATAACTTATTAACTAGCAGAAAAGTAATCAACCGTCGCCAATTGCTTGCTGCTAGGCCCTGCGGACAGCTACTGCGGCCGATAGTGTTTCCGTAGAATCTATATTTCAATGTGGAAATCTCTTATTATACAATGCAACATGTAGTGTGGCAAAATAAAATATGAGTAAAATGATACATGCTATATACATATGTATACCTAGGGTTATTTAATGTCATTAAAAGCATATAGGATATAGTGAACATAAAGAAATGAAATAATATGGCCAGGTAAACAAAAAACTTAAAATCTTAAGTGAATACGATATCTTAATCAGTGACATTTATTACACAATGTGGAAAGATTGTAAATAAATATTAATATTCATTATTATTTTTTCTAATCTGTACTGCCATCTAGCGTATTTGTCAAGGAAAGTAATATTATTTTTATAATAATATATTTTCTTGTCCTTGTGAAGTATGTTAGGATGTAAGTTATTTGTCACCATTTTTTCCCTACGTCCAATGCCCTACGTAAATAAATAAATTTAACGTATTTTCTAAAAAGATATGTGTCTATTTCATTTTAATGTTTAACTTATACATCATTACTAAACGCGAAGTAAATAATTCATAAATTAATTAGTATTTAAATGCACAATTATTAAAAATGTTTGAATTTTATCAAAGAATTAGAAATTATCAATGAAATACGTTAATTAATATGATTTATTTCAATGCTGTTTTTGAAGGATAAGTAGAATTAGCTTTTCTTGCCACGCAGTACACGATATCAACGAGTAATCCGTGATTTATACTCGATTAGACTTTTTCAAAAAAGGACTTCATTCAAATCAAATTAAATAGATTTTGCTTCTGCATTCTCAGAGAGAACTTGACGAAGCGTTTGAAAATTTAGTGTATCAACACTGGTCAACATTTAAGGGTTCAGAAGGTCCATGCCAATGTTCTAATTTTGTATCGCGCAATTTTTAAACTTATATATTTTCTAATACAAATTAAATGCATCAATTAGAAAGATATGCATACAGATAAACTCAATTAATTGAAAAAATATTTTGGCTGCCACCGAGATTTGAACCAGGATCTCTTCCTATCCGTGGAAGTGCGATAACCAATAGAACCTATGCATATCTTTCTAATTGATGCATTTAATTGGTATTAAAATATCACAGAACCATGTTCTGAAAAATTACAACTTCTCAAATAATAATGCGTTATCTTTAAAACATACCCAAAAATTTAATAAAATGAAATTGAAAAATCTCTGGCGTCTCCTAGCGAATATTTCTTAAAGGAATTCGCAAATAAAAAGGCGATAGCTTATAAATGGAATCTAAGATTTACATGTAAGTTCAAAAATTTGTCGACTATTTACGAGGCTGACGTAGTGTAATTGGTTATCGCACTTCCCCGAATAGGAAGAGATACCGGTTCAAACCCCGGTGGCAGCTAAAATATCTTATCGATAAATTGTGTCTAATGTATATCTCTCTAATTTATGCATTTAATTTGTATTAAAATATCACAGAACTATGTTCTGAAAAAAATTGCAACTTCACACATATATATATACAATAATGTATATATTTTCACTTAACATTTACATTTTATTTATACATATTGAATTGCACATTAGTATTTTTATTCTCTCATTTTATATATTATCACTTTTAGTTTGCCTTTGTCCAGTAGTCAGTGAGTTATATTGGTTTGTGAAATATGATTTGTTTGCCAATTTGCAAAAATGATTTTTCGTTTTTGACCATTTTTTTCACTTTACATTGCGGCCCAATTGCTTTAGTTACGCCACTGCTCGTGCTGTATTCTACAGATGTAAGATGAGAGAATAAATCGTCGCATTACTGTTTTCTTCTTCTTCTTGTAATTAATCAATTAATCAAGTTAAAACTTTATTTTATAGAAAAAAGTACAATCACATTATTGAATAGATTTATATTACAAATCAATACCATTATCGTTCAAAAGTTTGCTATATATAGATTAAATGTGGCGAGTTAAGGGAAAGAAGATGACACAAGTTAACTGGGAAATTGAAACTTACTATTGACGAGATTACTGTAAAAATAACCTGTGGTCTCCTCCTCGGCACCACACTCACACATTGCGGAATCTATTGAGTTCAATCTGAATAAATGTGAGGCTACCTGGCAATGCTCAATTCTCATTCTAGAGATATTTGATATTGTTCTTTTGGAGACTTTTCTTTTGAAGAACCAGGGGGTGCGGGGAATAGATCTTTGAATTATTTTAAGCCGATTACCCTTATGATTATTTGGATCCATCCATTGTGCAGTCCAAATAGAATTCGTACGTTTTTTTTTACCACAATAACACATTACTGTTCTAGCACACATATTTCGCTTCTCCCACATTCTTTTAAAGTTTCTGAGATTGCTATTCAAAATTCCGTGTATTGTGTCACGCGCGCTGTCATCAGGTGTCAAATTACTATGCTAATCATATCATCTGCATACAATTGATTATTTGATTGTCACAGTCTTAGTGCGGATTGATTTCTCAGAAGTGATTTCGCTAGATCTTTGAGAACGTTTATTTTCATTATTCATATTTTTTATTCCTCCCGCTTGACAATAACAAAATTTCAGATGAAGAAATTACAATTTCTTATCTTGGAGAACTATTGTAAATTTCCTACCTAATATTTAAAAATATATAGATACATATACAGGATGTAACAGACTTAGTCCACAATACTTTATGGGTGGATGGATACCTGACTAAATTACGAGTCGAAAATCATGTCAGAGATATAAGCATTTAAAAAAAAATCATTGCGATTATTTTGATAAATTGAAACATTTGATTAATTCCAAATTATATATTGAATACAAAAAAATAAAGTTCATCGAAATTCGAGCGGCTAGACTATTTTTTGTTAGATGATTTAGACTTCGAGCTTAACACAATTTTGTAAAAATTTAAAATAATATTTTCCGTAACAGTGCAAAATTTTGACATATACCTTGAACGTTTTTGACTCATACTTTCGTCCGGTATCCACCCATAAAATATTGTGGACTAGGTCTGTTATACTCCGTATACGCGAGTATATATTAATGGATTCATATACTTTATAAAGCAAAACCTGGACACATGATACAGGCTCAGTTTAGAAGCGAAATTGTTTTACACGCGATTAATAGTCATTCGAACGTGTAGTAGTACATGCCGAGAAACGCCGAAGACTGTCGCGTCTCACTTAACGCGGTAATTTTCATTATCTTGTTTTCTCTTCTCAATTATAAATTTTTAACATTAGTACCTTTTATTTTTATTTTTTCACTGTGTTTCTGTATCTCAATGTCATACCTACTAGGGTTATCTATCGGGGACCAGTTGGTGTTTTGTACATTAAAATAAAATAAGTATAAAAAAAAACAAAACTATAATATCGTTGAGACGTCTGACTAGAAATTGTATTCTCTGTGGGTTCATAGATTCGAATCCTAACTACTACGAGCTTATTTCAAACCTTGGTGATTTAAAAGAATTGAATTATTTATTTGACTTGCATAATCAACAAAAAAAAATCCCTTTATTTACCTTACAATCTACCGCTACGACCGATTGCTACAACTGACGCTAACCATAAAAAAATGGCGGCGAAACTATTATATATGGCAATATATTATTGTTCGCGTTTCGCGCTTGTTGTACGTCAAATGTCAACCCATCGACCGTTAATATTCTGTTTCACGTTTGGTTGAATTTGAATCTCTCTAGCAACAGAAAAAATGTTTGTAGTTTATAGTTATCTAGGAATCATAATAGATAACAAACTCAAATGGAAATAATGTATTACTAACCTTATAAACAAAATAAGAAAAACTTCCTACGTATTTTTAAGACTCGGAAACATCTTATCACATACAAATCTGAAAATAATATATTACGCGTTTGTACAGTCACATTTGTAATACGGTATTATTGGATGGGGAGGAGCATATAAAACTTCATTATCACAATTAGAAATCACTCAAAAAAATTATGATAAAAATTATTCTAAAAAAAAAATGACTATCCAGTATTCAACTTAAATTCAATTCCGAATTTTTAAAATTAAAAATAATTTAAATATTAGTAGCGAATTCCGATCTACAAGATTTAGAGACCGAATTGATATTCCAAAAGTAAACTATATCGCAACCCAAAATCACTATATTTATCAAGGCATCAATTTTTTTAACAATCTCCCCATCACAATTAGAAAAATTACAGACTACTATCAATTTGTATCTGAAGTCAAAAAACATGTACACAGACTAACTGAAACATAAATTATCTCGTCGTATACACGAGTCTACTCTCATAGAGAAGAAATATATGTTAAAAGATATATGAAAGATATATAAAAGATGACTGATTATTTTATAAATGTATTATATCTTCTAATATTGATATATATATTTTTTTAAATACCTGGCCTAAAAAAATACTATGGCCATTACGGGGTATGGCACCCGTGGACTAATTTAATGATAATCTATATTGCCTCAAAATACTGTGTTACGCATCTCAAATCTGGAACCCATCGCAGCTTACATATATTGCGAATTTAGAACGAATACAAAGTAGGTTTATTCGATATCTTAATGTTAGATCTAATCTACTCGTATCATTAAATTCCTATTTAGATGCAGCAAACTTCCACAATATGAAAACCCTAGAACATCGAAGAACACGTGCTGACTAAATACTTCTCTTCAAACTAGTGCAAGGCCATATTGACTGACATCTAGATCGACCCGGCAATCCGCACTCTTCCACATTCCCAGAAGTAGAACATCTTACATAAAAAATTCAATACAAATACCATAATGAGAAATTTACTTTTTCAACATTAGCCTTACTACGCTCAAAAAGTTCTTCTTATGAATCAATTTTAGCCAAACATTCTACCTATAAAGACATCTTGCTCTCCCTTTACCGCAACAATAGTTGCAACCTCCCCACCCTTTCTCTCTCTTTCTCTTTTCATTTATTTTCTGCATCTAAACACACCTATGTGTCTAAATATTTTTGTGGATTTTCATTATTAGTATCACATGTTAAATAGTTATTATGTTTGTTTACACTGTCAAAATCCCTCAATAAAATAAAATTGTACCGAAATCGGTTGACCCCGTTGTGTTTGGCAACACCGGCCACCTCAATCGGACATTACGATTAATATAATGCACTTGTTTTGAAAGTGGGCATCACGTCGATATGTAATCGCTGACGAACAATATTCCGGTGTCGATAGAGACACAGGTGGCCGTTATTAACTTGTTGGTCAAAAAGCGCCCATTATTCCGACCTTGTCCAGCCATTGTGTGTTTTAGTGACGGCCCAATTACTCCAGCCATGCAATGTATCCGCTGGCCACATTAGGATCGATGCGGACTTTCATTTGTGGAATAATCGGGCGTTGAGGTATTCACCTGCACGAAATGATGTGTAAATATTGGCATACATTTTTTTCTGCATCCATCCGTGAGTCATTGCGGTCTTTATATTTGAATTTTGCGTGGGAACGCACCATAGACAGCTCCAAACTAAACCGAGGAAGATTATTCTACTACTTACTATTCATGTATTTTATGTCTATGATAATGTTTATTAAACCTGTGAAGTATCTCTTGAATTTGAATGACAACTATGAACGTACCATTTAGCAGCATTTACTGTCGGATATAATATAAATATTGTTCACGCGATCCTTTAGACTTCTAAACCCAAGAAATTCTTCCTTTTATGTGCAATTTTATGTGGCTATTAAACAGTTGATTCCGATATTCGCTTGTCAATCAGATCTGCGTGGAAGAGAAACAGAAAGGGTGTACTTTATTGGAAGACTTTTTACGACATACATGGCCCAGGGTCACATAGGGTCTGGACACCTCCGCTTTAAAACTTTTAAACTATTTTAGTAGTGAAAAATGTATATTTCAAAAAAAGTGGTGTAGTCCCTTTCATCATCACAAGTAATGAAGTATTCTCTGTAGATTCTTTTGTCTAGGAAAAAATTGTATTTTTTAATTGTACAATGTATTTAATTTTGTGTATATTTTAAATGTCAAACGATCACCTTCGCACGTACCTGTGTACATCTCGAATCTCCAATCACGGCGAGCAGCCATTTGCCACAGCATTGTTCGCGGGATGCCGCAACTAATAACAATTACACCAAGTTACATGCATTGTTTCTCCAACTCCTCGAGCGCTTCGACCGGTTTACGTTTCGGCAATCACATAATTATTTGTTAATTTTCAGAGCTATTTCATTCCGGAGGAAGGCTTCCTCGCCGGGTTGACATTCAACAATGAGAACGTCACATTTCGGAAAAATTACCGAGATATATTACAATTTTACGGTTACGATTTCGAAATGCCGAAACCTCTGCCGACACAGTCCGACGCGGCCACGACCGTCCCCCACGTGTCGGAAGCGTTCAGCGCATACACCAGCACCACGAAAACTGCAACGGAAGATGTTGAAATTATTACCACAACTGCAAAAGGTCACATTGAAACTAATTCTGTCATTCCTGCTACTGCTGAATCTGTCACTCCATTCGGATCTACGAATTCGGTAACTGAATCAACTTCGACAGTTGCGCTTGCGAGCCCAACGACTGAATCACCTCCTAGCGTTGCGTCTGCGAATCCATCGACAGAATCTACTTCAACGCTTGCGAACGTGAATCCAAAAACTGATCCCGCGACAACATTTCAATTTGCAAATCCGACAACTCAACCTGCTGCTTCCACAACTGCTTTCGCAAATGTGACAACTGAATCGACCTCAGAATCTGTTTTGACAAATCCAGCGAAAGGATCTGATTCAACGTCTGCGTATGAGAATTCAACAACTAAATCGGCTTCAGGGTCTGCGTTAGCGAGTTCAACAATTCGATCGACTTCAGCAAGTTCATCAACCGAGTCTACCTCAACGCTTACATATACCAATACAACAACTAAATTAACTTCAACGCTGCCAAGTACAAACCCAACAACCGCGTCCACTTCTACACTGGTAAACACCAGTCCAACAGCCGAATCTACTTCAACACTGGCAAGTACCAGTCCAACAACCGAATCTACTTCAACATTACCCAGTACCAGTACAACAACCGAAACTACTTCTACACTGGCAAGCACCAGTCCAACAACCGAATTTACTTCAACACGGACAAATACCAGTCCAACAACTGAATCTACTTCTACAATGGCAAGTACTAGTCCAGCAACCAAATCTACTTCAACACTGGCCAGTACCAGTACAACAACCGAAACTACTTCTACACTGGCAAACATCAGTCCAACAACCGAATTTACTTCAACACGGGCAAATACCAGTCCAACAACTGAATCTACTTTTACACTGGCAAGTACCAGTCCAGCAACCGAATCTTCTTCAACACTGGCCAGTACCAGTACAACAACCGAAACTACTTCTACACTGGCAAACATCAGTCCAACAACCGAATTTACTTCAACACGGGCAAATACCAGTTCAACAACTGAATCTACTTCTACACTGGCAAGTACCAGTCCAACAACCGAATCTACTTCAACACTGGCAAGTTCCAATCGAACAACCGAGTCTACTTCAATACTGGCAAGTACCAATCCAACAGCCGAGTCTTCTTCAATACTGGCAAGTACCAATCCAACAGCCGAGTCTTCTTCAACGCTTGCATTTACAAATCCAACTACAGATTCGTCTTCAACACCCACATTTGTCGATCGAACTATCGAATCGACTTCATCAGTTACGAAATCCACAACGGAACCAGCATCAACAGAATCATTTTCAAATCCTACAACAAAATCTTCTTCAAATATTGCTGTTACAAACGCAACAACTCAAACGACTACCACAAATGCAGTAGAAGCCACAACTCAGTTAGAAACTAACACACTTTTGATCACTAATCCTTCATCCTTAGCAGTCACAACGTTGTCAGGCGAATCCGAAAATGAAATATTTATTCTGGAAAGTACAACAGATGATACACCTACTACAGAATCTAAATTTACTCAAAATCCAGAAGTTCAAAGTACCACAAATGAACCAATTAAAATTACAAATTCAGAACCAATAACAAATACAAGAGTATCAAGATCTACAGAAGATGTGACTTCTAAATCGATGATGCTTATTGTTGAAGAGACTCTCATTTCACAGTTTGAAACGTCAACAATACCCAACACCCCGACTGCCGAAAACAACTTCGAAGAAATATCAGAAGCCATCACGGTGATGGATGATATTGGAACAACCGTTTCTGGCCAACTATTAAATTCAAGTGATGCGATAACCAGCGGACCTTCGAATGAAGGAAGTGAAACTGCAAAAGAATCAGAATCAACTACAAACATAAGAGTGTCGGAACAAATGACAACTGCAACTGAATTGATGAACAATACTGAAGAAATATTTTTTTCAACAACGCTGCAGACAACAGTCAAAGCTACAACTGAGAACCTTTCAACAATTTTAATCACAGCAGCTGACCTTGCTACATCATCCGACGTTTCAACTACTGAAAGTCAAATGGGAGAAATTCAAAGTACGTTTGAAGATAGCGACAATAATGTCACCGAAAAACAAAAACGTTCAATAAGAAAAAAGAGATCTCTACACAAATTCCAAGTATTTCAGCCAATTCTTCATGATCAGTTCGCATTCTATCGTCCGTTATTCTTAAGAAATCCCAACTATGCAAGAAGTGGTCTTCAATATCAAAGATCTTTTTTAGCCAACGGTTACAGTAAAGTGCAGATAACTTACATGACGTACGACACGATTTTGGAGTTTGCTTATATTCCATATTTGAAGTCCATGGCAGTGAAGCTTCCTCTGGACACTTCGGATTACTATCTTATGATCATTTTGCCGGATTACGAGTTTGGGGTAAATCAGTTGATAAACGATTTACGATCAGAAGAAGCGCCTAGTTTGAGAGACATCAATTATTTACTGAGCAACACACATGTTCGGGCTTGGGTGCCGAGTTTTATGCTGAAAGGTCTGATTGTTCTGACTACCGATCTACAAAAGGTGATAATATTTTTAATTGTGTTTTAAACGTGTTTTACATCTTCGGACGTAAATCTAAATATTCTGAATTTCATTTACAGCTCGGAATTTGTGACGTCTTTGAGCCTAGACAGGACGACTTCAAACCTATGACTGAACAAAAAAATATTTATGTAAGAAACATCGAACAGGCCATCACTGTCACTATTAGAAAATACATGGAACCCAACTTGGTCAAACGTGAGTATTTTTCTTCTTCTCTTATTTTGATTTTCAACCAATCCTATAATCGAACAATCGTTAATGGATTATATTATTTACTATAATGGATTATATTATTTACGTTAATGGATTATATTATTTACTATAATGGATTATATTATTTACTTTAATGGATTATATTATTTACCTTAATGGATTATATTATTTATATGTTGGTATGTCGCTGAACCTATCTCGGGTGTTTGTAAGGAGATTAGAACAAAAAACGAATATTCGCGATTTTACACAGAATTTTTTACAAAGATTATTACAATTTAATGATATAAATTATTGATCAAGAATTCCGGAGTGGAAGTCGGTGAAGCAAATTGGCTGACAATCAGACAGCCGGAGAGAAAATTAAGAGCTTTTAATGAGCCGTCAGTTGCTTCGCGGCACATGCGGCCAGTGCATTGCCATTATCCCAATGGTGCGCGCCACGACGAGTTTTGCTCGCATGCTTTACATCCGTAGATGGCGGCAGGTGCCACGTTCTAAACGTCTATATTTTCGTATTAAATAATCTATCAAATTAACTAATATACATGATATTGTTTTAAGAAATAGCATTTTTAAGTGTTTACTAGGGGAAAAATGTTATATGTGAAGCAAAAAATAACATTTCTATCGAAATTCACGCACGTAAAACACATTTTAAAAAAACTACCAAATGCGAACTGACAAATGTCTGCCAAACCAAAATGGCGACTAAACAAAATCGGCCTGGAACATAATATTAATCCTGTAGTACCAATGCCAAAAGTCGTGTCGGGCGCAAACTTTTAGGCCCCCTGTTTAATTGACTGCATTTGCGTTGTTACGCCGCTGGAAGGAAGGTCACCAACACGATGGAGCTACCTGGTTGAATCCTCGAATAAGAAGAAGAAGAAGATTAAGAATTAAAAAATATTTACTATTTTTGTTCAGTTTGTACATGATGGACAACAACATACTGTAATATTACATTGTGAGATCTGCACACTTTTTGGTCAATAATTTAAATGACAAATAAATAATTTAAGGTCAGATTATTTTTTCTTGTCCGGAAAATAATTAATATGTACTTACAGCTTTAAAAACGGAACAGCACATAATATATTTATAATCCGACACAATATTGAAGGTTAATGATTCTTTAATGCTTCTTTTAATTTCAAGTACTTACCTGCTTTAATATTTAGAATACATATATATGATACTTACGAAACGGCCGCGTGAGTTCAGTGGTTGACTTTAGATGAAAGATAATATTCATTCTCAAATTTTAGTCACTAAGGTTGATACAGTTTAACCTTTCCCTAACCATGCAGTAACACAGATCTACCACTCTAATTAAATCATATTTTAGTCAATTTAAAGGAAATTATTTGCTCTTAGAAATGACTAATGAAAAATCAATTATGTAAGGCGAATCCTACAAAAATAATTACTTTTCAATTTATTCCGTTGTAAAATTAATACGTTGACAAAAATACCATTTGTGGCAAGACAGAAAGAAATCACACATTAATTTCACTGTGAAAACAATAACAAACATACGAATATAATGGTGTCTCTTTCTCACTAATTAAATGAAGATAGTTAAAAAGGAAGGTTGTATTATATAATGCAACATCCCATACAGAACTTAATTAATATTCCAAATTATAATATTATATATATTTTTTATATTTATTGCTCAATATTTTAAGTAAATTTATGGCATTAACCATTTTTTCACATTTCAAAGGCTAATAGAAGTCTAATTTCTTACGATAACACTTATTGACACCATGGCTGCGTACGAGTATTTTATATCACGGTATGGTTAAGGTTAAACTGCTGCAAATTAATGAAATTATTACACGAAAATTTGCGTTTTAGGATGGTTTTCATTCAAATGTATATTATAATTTTATTTAGTCCATTAAGGGGTCTGTCCTAAAAATTTGTCGGGAATTTTAATGCACAGTAATAAAAATATTTTTTTCCACAACATGCATGTTCCCCACGTTTAATAAAATTATGTACGTAAAATAAAAGAAATTATCATAATAAGCGAATTTTAGAAACAAACATATATATTGTATATGAATTGCTATAAATAATTTACATAATTTTATTTTTGTATGTCCGTACACCCATCGGTCCATGTCGCATAACAACATAAAATATATATATTTGGCATCGTTGTCTTTTAAAAATAGTAAAATTCATGTAAAGTTCGCGTCCTACAATGGATATTTTTCCACAGCAAGAAATGGAATTATAACATTTAAAAAATCACTGCAAAACCACATGAAAATATTATCAATATATACCGATATATCACCGTAAAGTGACAATCGCCTTAAAGCGAAACAATTTTTTTTTTTTAAGTACATATATATATAAGTTGTATTAAAGTTAATCCAAAAATTTAATAAATAGATATTGAAAGCGAAGGTATTCGCAATACAAGGTGATAACTTTTAAAATAAAATTGAATAATAGATGCATCAATTTAAAATAGCTGCAACATATATAAGTTCAAAAATTTGTCGTCAATTTAATAGGCTGACATGGTTCAGATCCCGGTGGCAGCTAAAATATTTTTTCTATAAATTGATTTTATCTGTATGTATAGCATTCTAATTGATGCATTTAATTTATATTATATGTATGTATAATTTTATTCTTAAATTCTATTCATATAGACAATAATTACTTATTTATGGGGGGCCTTTTTTCCATTCTGCATTGGGGACCAATTTTGCCCAAGTTACGCCACTGATCACATACATTATTGAACCTCTGTACTCGTCTTACAAACTTGAACCGCCAGCACTATTCTTCTATCCTCGGTGATTCGATAGAAAGGTAATCCGAATTTTCTTTCGGTCCAGCTGACGAATCGCGTGCAGGGATAACAGTGGAGTACATTGATATCATCCTGATCTCATTCTATTTCAAAGTCCGTACCTACGCAGATTGGTGTGTTCCCTGACCCATACCATGTAGCAAATGTTACTAATTACTGGCTACACCAAAGAAAATCAAAAATTCAGCCACGCCAAGCGGAAACGGTGACTCGCGTGTGCCAAGCTCCCATGACTTGATTGTTTTTTCACTGCCTCTTCTGAGGTCAGGTTTTCAAAATAGTCAATCATTGAAAATTGATCTCGAAGGTTAGTCCTAACATTGAGCATACCTGCTAGCTTCTAGACGCGTCTAGTTCGCGATGGTCGCCATGCGAATTTTCTCTTTTATGAACTACTGACTGAGTTTCGCTTGTAACGTTTTCCTGATAGCATTGATTGTCATATTATATATATACAGGTGTAACAGACCTAGTCCACAATACCTAACCTAACCTAACATTGAGCATATCACATTGAGCATACCTACTAGCATATATAACACGTTGAGCATACCTACTAGCTTCTAGACGCGTCTAGTTCGCGATGGTCGCCATGCGAATTTTCTCTTTTATGAACTACTGACTGATTTTTACTTGTAACGTTTTCCTGATAGCATTGATTGTCATATTATATATATACAGGATGTAACAGACCTAGTCCACAATACCTAACCTAACCTAACCTAACTAAATTACGAGTCGAAAATGTTCAAGGAATGTGTGCAAGGGTAATGAAATTTTTACAAAATCGTATTAAGCTTGATGTCTACGCACTTCAAAATAAATATTTACGAAATTTTTCCATTATTAATTGTATATCTTTGCTTCCGACCATAAATCACCTAACAAAAAGGAGTTTAGCCGCTCGAAATTCGATGACTTTTAATTTTTTGTATTTAAATAATCGCATAATTACGATTTCTTTCAAATGCTAATATCTCTGACATGGTTGAGATTCGGCACATATCCCTTGAACATTTTCGAATCTACTCATAAAATATTGCAGACTAGGTCTGTTACACCCTGTATATATTATATTATTAAAAAGTACCAAATCAGTATGAACAAAACTTTCCTCATTTGTTTTTCAGTTATTCAAAATTTTTTTTTGACGGAATATCACAAACAAACTTAGGTCCCGGTATATAGAAACGTATGGCCGTAGGCCGATAGGATAATGTTTATTTGTCACATAATTTAATGTTTTGAATAGATTAGTTTTGTCTAGCTGTAATGGCCCGTGTCCACAATAATCTCTTAATGAGACATTGATCTCTAAGAGTCTGTAAAGATACGTGTGTCATCCTAATCATGGAGTGACAAATGATGAATGCTGAATTCTGTACTTTATTTAGGTGCATTCGAGTCAAATCTCCGAGAGAAATCTCATTCTTATATTTATTTATTATTATTATACACGCTCTATTCAGGCATTTAGATAATTTGTAAAATAACAAAAAATTTCATCAGAAGTGCAATACACAAAGAAAAAAACTACATAATATTAGCATGGTTTTTTATAATTAAAATTAAAAATAAATATAAAATGTGAAGTAAAACAATTTATCCATCATCATTGAGTTGAGACGCAAAAAATTGTAATAATGTAGTCCTAAAAAGAGTTAAATTTACAGCTTAAATGTAGACTACCTCCACATATTCATTTCCCCCCAAAGAATGCAATCTGGGGATTGCGGAGTTAACTAATGCGTGAGTTCTGACATTACCACGGTAATAGAACAATGAAACTAAGTTATTCTATATTATGCTTTATCAAAATGTTGCATGTTACAGTCAGTTATGAGAAGAAAAAAGAAAAAAGAAGGTAGATGGCTCTTTCAAATAATGGAACGGTTAAATGTATTAATATCAAAAAAGGTAACATATAGGTGCGAAAATTTGTCGCTAAAATATTGTCGCTGTAGCATAGTTGGATAATGCACCTTCCCCGGTTTGTAAAAAGATCCAGGTTCGAATCCCGGTGGCGCAACAACAATATTTTTCGATAAAATTGATTTTATATGTATATCTTTCTAATTAATATATTTCATTCATATTTAAAATATCACAAACCTATGTTCTAAATAATTACAACTTCACAATAAGAATGTATTCTCCTAATAATAAAGTTGTATCAATGTGTCCAAAATTTAATAAAAATGAATTGACAATTCTGGCGTCTGCTATTAGATAACTCAAAGGTATTTGAGATTCTGTAAAAAGAAGGTAGATGGCTCTTTCAAATAATGGAACGATTAAATGTATTAATATCAAAAAAGGTAACATATAGGTTCGAAAATTTGTCGCTGTAGCATAGTTGGATAATGCACCTTCCCCGGTTTGGAAAGAGATCTAGGTTCGAATCCTGGTGGCGCAATAACAATATTTTTCGATAAAATTGATTTTATATGTATATCTTTCTAATTAATATATTTAATTCATATTTAAAAAATTTAAATGGGAATGAAATTACACGTGTGTTACAGAGTAAACGAGACCGAAATTAATAAACTTGGACATTTGTATTCAAGGATACACAAAGAATGAAGACGAACTATGTGAAACGGAGGTAACAAACACACTCATAACCCTAACACAGGTTTTGTGACTAATTCTTTATTTGGGTTTTAAAATTAATTGACCGCTCCACCGCGCGGTTCAAATTTTGTTCACCCGAATGTGAGATGCACCTCGCAGGGTCGGCGGCAGCTCGAATGAAAAAGGAATGCAGCGCATCCTCGGTGTGCCTCCACTATGCACACATATATTTATTTATTCATACCTTCCAACGTTCATAAAAACTTGCGACAAATCTACTCTCCAATATATGAGTGGTTGTATCTCAATTTTTTGTTGTCTTTCTACTGATCATATTGAAGTATTATTACTTTTTTTTGTAAATACTTATTTTGGACTAATTTGAGTTATTGCGCGAAATGGGTTTTAAATGCATAATTCTTTATTTTTTCCATACACACATATTAAAGGAAATAGTATATATAAGAGCTGAAAGATGACTGATGCAGTTATCTATTTCAATTTATGGATTATTATTATTATTAATTTATAATGTTTTTATTTATTTTTAATTTCCCTCATCTCACAGTAGTCATTGATAATACTGAAAATAAGTTAAAACCTTAAAACTGGTCATATTTACGTACTCAAAACAAAATATACATGAACATATATTGAAATTCAATCAACACTTTTGAGCTCATTATCTCGTAACAGTAACAGTGTCAGATAGAACCTTGTTATTCCGAAGGGTCGATGCATTAAGATCAGCTTTATCGTTGTAATAGCGGGATACTATTATGCCACGAAATGAATCACGATTAAACAAGTTGTAAACAAAAAAAAAGTTTTTTTGCTACCACCGATATATAGAAAACAAAAGATACGTACGTCTGTCTGTCTATCAGCTCAGTATAAAATCGTACATCTTTTTATCGATATAAATCAAATTTTCCATAGTTTCTCTTTAGGACCCTGAACAAAGATACCCTCTCCATGGCTACCCCACGCATGGTTATCCCACGAGAAGACATCGAATGATTTTTATCCTGTTATTATAAATGTTCGCATCTTAGGTAGGTTTCAATAGATACTTTACAATTTGCAGAAATATGCAATTTTGTAGATAAAGCTTTTAGTATTTTAGTCACAAATCCTCTTAGCAGTACAAAATCAGTATCTCTGAAGCGTTATTCTAATCTAGTAGCGAAATACATGCGATGATGGTTCATAGAGCGTTTCGCGTTGAATTCATAATGTCTTAAGTCTATAAATTTCATATTTGCGTAACAAACACGGCTACAGATTATTAATTTCAAAATGGCGGTTGTATTCGCGAGAGACGCCTTGTCAAACTGTTTACATCAAAACCGGCAGTGTCCATTTGCTATTGAAACAAATCTGGCAGTGTTCAAATGTGGGAAACAGAAATGGCTTTTTTGAAGAAACTGAGTCACCATGCCATGATATAAAATACCCGAACGTAGCCATGCTGTCAACTTGTGTTACCGTAAATAACAGATATAAAAAATGTTTTTATTAGCTTAAATGGCTTTAATGGCACGAATTTACTGTAAATATTGAGCATTCAATTTTGAAAAAAATGATTAATAACATAATTTAGAGCACTCATTAAGTCCTATACAATGTGTTCTTCCTTCTTATGTCTCGTCATTTAATTAGTAAGAAAGAGGCAATTATATTTGTATGTCTGTTATTCTTTTCACTGTAAAAATAGTGTGTGATCTCTGTCTTTCATATCACAAATGATATTTTTACCAACGTATTAATTTTACAACGGATTGAATGGAAAAAATAATTGTTTTTGTACGATTCCCTTTTCATAATTGGTTTTTCACTAGTCATTCCTAAGCGCTAATATTTTCTCTAGGATTATCTAAAATATGAATTTTATGTTGCAAGTATTTACCGAAATATTACAGGTTTAATTATGATGGTAGACCTGTGTTACTGCACGGTTTGGGAAGGGTTATTAAAAACCCGTTTAAAATATTAATCTCAAAGCTCTCTTATATGACAGAAAAGGAACTTCTTCCAGGATTCTTCTCATACTGCGCTGTGTTGAGCTTCTTAGTTAGCTTAGTATTCAGAGTACAGGTTTCATTACTGTATGACTGAAGGAATGTACTGGTCAAAGATACCTTTCTCAAGACACAGTGGCATCTTACTTTTAAATACCATAATCTTCCACACGTACTCCAACTTAGTTTTGTTCTCCTAGTTATTTCCTCCTGAAGTCCTCCGTTCTGAGAGATGACTTACCCTAGGTGTGTACTCGTATACTAGGAGATCACCTCTAAATGTGTATATAGCAGGGACGTACTCTGCATACAAACAATAAAGCTGTGCATTACTGAAAATTCTGGGAAACAAATGTAAATTAAATAATTCATATGTTATAAACGGACAGTGAATGGTGACCCACCGCTTACCCATGACAGATTTATGAGCTCCCATATCGGTTCTTCACAGTCACCGCCAGATTGGCAGTTTTTAATACTATAGGTCGATTTTTTTACTCATTTACTGTTCATAAATGGACAATTTATTGTTATAAAGCTAACGCCAGCCTTGTACCAGATTAATTAGTGTGCTGGGTTATTCTTCATTTATTGCTACTACAATTGCTAGCCCCTGTTCTTAACCCATCGTTCTACTCAAGCCATACAATTGCTACTTACTGAATTGAAAATTCAGTTCACCTTATCTATATTGTACGAAGTCCTTACTTATGCTGTTTCTTAACAGACGTGTTAGTTTCACAATCGTTATTTGCGTTCAAGGAAAATGCAATACGTATTGTATAATATCATCGGTAACAGCACAACCTAAATCTATACCTACCGCACGCCACTGGTAGATATGTATACGTATAAAGAATTACAATCACAAACGAGATAAGAAAACATGTCGCTGTCCTCGTGTGAGTCTACCAGCGAGATGTCCACAAGGAAACAGATGTCACTGCGAAGATTGATTACACAGTCCAAACGATGCCTTCTGGCCAATTGTTTCTCTCTGTACATATTATTTGAGAACACAATGGAATGTTTTAATAACATGCGTGTACTAGCACGATTCAGCGTAAATTTCAAAGAATGCATCTGAACATTAATAAATAATAGTGATGAGAAAAAATGCTACTCTTAAATAATAATAATAATAATCTTTCACCTCAAGGGCGCTTTACACATAAACTGTTTATAGTTCTACAATTAACTATGTTTTTTAAAATTAAAAAATCGTTATTTTCACTTATGGAAATGATTTTTTGAAAAAGTGCGTTTTTAGTTTCTTCTTAAATAAAGTCTCTGATGCACTGTTTCTAATAACGGAGGGCAAAGAGTTCTACGCTTTTGGGCCTGCCACTGCGAATGCCCGTTCACTAAATTTAGACTTCTAGCAACGGCTGATCGATTCTACAACCCTTCCTGCAGCTGAAGTAGAGGTTGACCTGAGAGTTTGACGTCTACCATTCAAATTGTCTGGGATACAAAGTTCTTGAAGATATAGAGGCGCCATGCTGTATGTCGCCTTGCACAATTTAAATTCAACTCTTTCAGGGAATCGGAGCCAATGTAGCTGATGTAAAAGGGATGTTATATGAGAGAATTTGGAAACTCCATATATTATCCGTGCAGGCGCATTTAGAATAGATTGTAATCTATCCAGCTGAAAAATTGGTAGGCCAGCATAGATGCTGTTACAATAGTCCACACGTGACACCACAAATGCATTTATATGTAGAACATTACTCTTGAATCCCTGGTGTGATTGTGATTGGTATTCGATAATATCAGTGATTGAAAATTGTGACTGTGATCACAGTTTCATTACTAATTACGCATGCGCCGCACGATATCACAATACACGAAATAAATAAATAAAATAAAAACTTAATTTTAAGCATATTTATTTATATTATTCAAACTTCATTAGCGTAATAAATATATTCTAGCATTAGAATTATTAGAATAAAAGTTTATTTTTCGGATCAAATGAGTAAAGAGTTTTGGCAGAATCTACTAGATGGCGCTGATCACGAATTATGACGTCACTCCTTCATGAATATTTTCGTCTCATATATGCACATGCGCTGAATCACGAATCACAATATTTCCAAATATTTAATCACTGATGGTGAGTGTGACTCAAATATATCAGTGAGTGACTCACGGTTCGTGATTTCGAGCTCATCGTTAATAAATAATCACAGTCGCTTGACATTGCTCACAAGTATGTATATTTAAAGGCATAATTAGTCTGTAGCAGCGGCGTGCAGTCAGTACTTTGAAATAAGCCGTAATGAACTAGAGTTTCTGCGAAAAAAATCGGAATAAAATATATTCCTATCACAATTATTTCCATATTATACAGACTTTAATATATCATCATATTCTGTCAGATAAATATGTATGTATTCTTTATTTCTCAAAATATGTAATTCCGTACAGCTTATTTCATTGTATTGACTGCACGCGCCTGGTTAGTAGTGATGGTAAACCGTCACGTGTCTGTGATTGTGTCGATGATTGATAACTGAGATTTAACGATGATTGGTAACCAAGATTTAACTGTCGGAGGCTTACTTTCTAGTGTACCGGTCATTGCTCGAAGAATTACGTTAATTAGTTATCAATCATGGTTACGATCGAACAAAATCACAGTCACAATAACGGTTTAAATAACGTTTTTACCATCACTATTAGTTTTAGAAAAATATTATGTTTTACTTTGAGTCTAATGGCTCATGTACACGAAATGAGACACCGTGAGATAGATCTCAGAGATTTAAGAAAAAACTCAATTGGTTATTATCTACATACACAATTCATAGCATACAAATTAACGTTCACTGTATAGTATCCTTTACAGCAGCTATTGGCATTAATAGCCTTCATTATTTGTTAAACTAACAATGAAAAAAGTTTAAAATTTGGTGTTGATGTGAATTTCCTTTTAACAAAAATCCCTTTTAATATATATAATATATAATATAATATTTTTAACATTAACTTATGTTCATGTTATTATGTTAAAAATTCAGTTTTCGTCTTCTATGTATATATACTATATCATCAACAGCACGTAGTATCTTTTGTGTTCAATTCAATATAATTCTTTTTGGTTAATTGAAAAAAAATGTAGTTTGCAAATATATTTTATGCATAATAGTTATGCAATGGTCCTTGTATTATGACCATCGATCATTCCATTCTCTTCTCGAACCTCTACGGTCTTCGACCCCTGAATCGATCAATCTGCGGCATGACAATAAGGCATCTGATTTTCCCATGAAATAACATTTGTGTTCGGATGAGCCCGTTTTGAAAATCATCACAAAATTGCATTCTCACTATCTTTTTATTGTCTGCACAATAAATACTCGTTAACAAATAATTTATAACATATTTTTCTTATTTACTGTTTCCGAGATAAATTTGTACAACTCCATAATCACGTATGTGAAGATAAAACACTTGTTTATTTGATTTTACTCGTTTAATTTACTTGAGACGCGTTTCGCCTTGTAAGGGCATTATTAATATAAAAGTTTAACTCAACAACTTGTATTTATAACTATAACGGAAGACAGCTGTACAATTTTATTTACATGAGGTGAAAAGGGACAACATTATTCATTGGAATTCTGAGGATATTTATACATTTTTAATGCTTCTAATTATTCTAAGTAACCATTCGGTTTCAACACTAATGGTATTTTAATGTCATGGATGTAGAAACGGACAGCTATATAATTTTACAATCTAAGAAAACAATACGAAAAGGGAGACATTTTTGGTATTTTGGAATTTATATCATGTTTGCATGATTCTAGGAAAAAGTTGAACACGAATGATATTTTTTAAATTAATGTAGCAATTTTTTTTAGATAAATTAAATAATCGTTTATTTCTATTTGGTGGCTCGGCTGTCTCCATACAACTGT
Organism: Eubasilissa splendida; assembly: GCA_031772225.1. Classification (NCBI taxonomy): domain Eukaryota; kingdom Metazoa; phylum Arthropoda; class Insecta; order Trichoptera; family Phryganeidae; genus Eubasilissa; species Eubasilissa splendida. The sequence continues at coordinate 14,289,711 of CM062867.1, forward strand.
GTTTTTAAAAGTACAGTTTAACAAGTAACATTCACAACTGTCAGTTGGAGACTCATTTTTATCGTTAATGAACGACAACAAAAGAAACAATTTTATTTTACTGTCTCAATTCGATTCCATTAATTCATTCCTCATCCCACCGAGGGTTCCTTCGAGCCTTTTTGGAACATGATGTAACTTCACTGGACAGCTGCTGAGTACGATAAAATTGAATTGTCCGTTAAAAGACAATTTTTATCGAAAATTAGTACTATTTTGATAGCTAGACGACAAAATAAGTCAAATTGAATACTGTTTTCAGGAAAACAAAAACACGCAAATGAACGTTTCACAACTTTCAAATTAATGCTCTAAAGAGCAGCATATAATTTCACTAGTGCTTAAAAGTATATTTTTGCTAATAGAAATATATATATATTTTCCAGTAAAAATGTATTCGAATATGATTACTTATTAAGGAGAACACATTCTTATTGTGAAGTTGTAATTATTCAGAACAGACGGTCTGTGATATTTTAAATATGAATTAAATATATTAATTAGAAAGATATACATATAAAACCAACTTTATCGAAAAATATTGTTGTTGCGCCACCGGGATTCGAACCTGGATCTTTTTCCTAACCGGGAAGGTGCATTATCCAACTATGCTACAGCGACAATATTTTTAGCGACAATTGCTATAAAAAATGTTAACAATTGAATAAATTTCAGGTTTCCAGAAATGATAAACTGATTTTTATTTCTTCGGCTCCGGCCAAACCTTCGGCAGATTTTAGCCAAAGTCGAATGTGCAGCCGAAGGTGTATTTTTTGGTCAAAGGTGGCCGAAGCCGAAGCTTCGGTCGGACTTTAGCCACATGTCTCGCCCACTACAACCTCCTTGCTGTCAGCGTCATAGCTATCCTGAAATTCAAAGTTCCTTATCTTCCTCCATTCTCCGGTTCGGTTAGGTTAGGTTTTATTTTCGAGGACTCGTATTTAATACATATATACTATTTACTTAATGAATGTATTTAAGTATGGCTTACGTGTCAAATTGAGTAATATTATAAAGGATACGGTCAAGCGACATGGTATTGCAGACCGGCGTCAACACTGGTCTGGTTTTGCTTACTTAACCTCAGAAACGTCTGTTTTCGGTAGCTCCAATCGGAACCTCAATCGGATAAGTCAAATGATCCACGTATAACTATGACCTTTATACAACTTACATATGGGTCTGTTGTATTATTGCGTCTCATTACGATCTCTTGCGCAGTATACAATTATAATAGTGATTCGTTTAAAAATGAGAGTCTAGCGATCAATATATATTTCAAATATGAATTAAATATATTAATTATAAAGATATACATATAAAATCAATTTCATCGAAAAATAAAAACATTGTTGTTGCGCTACCGGGATTCGAACCTGGATCTCTTCCCTAACCGGGGGAGGTGCTTTATCCAACTAAGCTACAGCGGCACTATTTTTATCGACAATTAATACATTTAATTCATATTTAAAATATCACAGAACTATGTTCTGAATAATTACAACTTCACAATAAGAATGTGTTCTCCTAAAAATATATATATCATTTCTTTTAACATTTATTTCTTCTCTATGAGAGTAAGACTCGTGTATAGAGAATTATTAGTAAGACATCTATATTTTCCTGGTGGATATTCGGTAAATGGATTTTTCTATGTTTTTTGAGCGATTTAAGCGATTCCATCAACGCTTTTATTTAAAAAATTAATATTGAATATAATTAGTAATCATGTGGCGTGAAGTTTGTGGTAAGACTTAATGACCAACCTTCCATGACACACGAGGTAAATCACAATATCTTGATTTGAGATTTAATTTTTCCACATTACCTTATCCGAGTCGGTCTTCGTCATTAACTGCGAAATTTGGCGTTATCTCTTTAATGCACACCTGGAAAAGCGCACCGTCGCGTATGACGTCATCGTTGGATCGGTCGAAATTGAGAGTTTTAAAGGAAATTACGTTCTTGTTATTGTGCAACGGATGTGCGACGGAGATAAGCATTGTTCGGCGTCCAATTGCTTCGTTCTGGCCATGTTGTCCGCATTTTCCGCGACGCGCCGTGCAATAGGACGCCATCAATAATGATTGCGCTGCATGTTGCTGATCAGGGTGGGACTCGTCATCTCTCTTTATCATACCGTGATAAAAAAATACTTGTAGGGTGATTCGCCGCCTTAATCTGGTAGCTCCAGTAGGTGTCGTCCAGTGTAGCAGCCAAAAGTCAAGATATCCAGAGAGTCCAGTGGTATAGCAGGGTCAAGGCGAGGTGGTGGAGAAATAAAACACAATACCGCCTGACGACCATGGGGGATGGCCTGGGGTCGCAGCCCCCGGGTCGGCAGACATGACATTTCGCTTCTATTTTAATCGGTAAAAAATATAAAACCTTAACCTAGTTTCTGCGCCCGGCGGTCGCTCAGCGCAGTGGTATTCTGGCGCACGAAAAGATTGTGCGCCGTAAAAGATCCTTTTCAGGGCCGCGATCAGTCACGGCCGTGCGAGATGTGATCCCGTGTGATACATTAGTGGTAAATGTTACGAGTCCATTTTTAAAGTATTGTACCTGAAAATGATGTGAATGGTCGGGCAAGACAGAAACCGATAAAAGCCTGTTGTTTTACTTGACAATATTCTTATTATAACGTACAATACTTTTTAATACTAGGTGGAAATATTGGAAGATAGGAGGCACTTACTTCTTCGGTCTGCCTGATGCTGGATCAATTAAAGAATCTGAATCAATCAAAGAAACAAGATGATGCTGAATCAATCAAAGAAACAAAAACTCAAACCATTCTAGGTACCAGCCAGGCTGGTACCTAGAATGGTTTGAGTTTTTGTTTCTTTCTAACAATCTCAAGCTGATCACTGAGTTTATCTCAAGAACAAAATCTCATCACGTGTACACGGTATTGAGATGTATCTCAACCATATCTCTCCAACTTTGTGGTCTCCCTACTATGGCTCACATATTATAAAAATCGAAAGAGTGCAACATCAATTTTAAATTGCATATTCCGATAGAAAATATAAATCACAATTATTTAATGAGTCTACTTCATTTGAAAAAATTAGCCCGGAGAAGAGATGTGAGCGATATAGTATATCTATATAAAATTATCAATAACATGTTGGACTGCCCTGAGTTGATACAATTGGTTTCGTATAAAGTACCAACTCAAACGAGACAACATGAAGTGTTCTTTGTAGGTACGCATAGAAATAATTATGCTGTTAACTCGCCAATATCGCGGATGCATCAGCATGGTAACAAGTTAAATTTCGATAAAATATCTGTGAGATTGTCTCCTTATGTGGACACGGACCTTTAGCGCAGTTACACCACTGGACTATAGCGGCACGTCGAAATTTAAAACGAGGATAATAACCCAGAAAAGTTAGCACGACAGAAGGAATGATGATAACAGTTTTGCTGCAGGGCTATGAAGCCGATAGCCGTGTGTCGATAATAGTGGGACAGTAATTGTCCCGTCACTATCGACATATGTCGGACAGCCAATCTGTAGCGAATTACGTCCTTTACAAATACCGCTCGGTTCGAATCTACGCAATTCACATTCATTGCCGAGACATAGCTGTTTTCCGGCCTGGACTGCGCTGTTCAAAATCATTGTTTATTTACAACGATTGGTGTTCTCAAACAGAATTAAATAAACCGAAATGAAATATAGATGTGACAATAAAAACAAATAAAGTTATTCATTTGGAAATAATAGTACATCTACCGATTACACCAGCAATTAGCGTTTATTATTTGTATTCGAGAAGGAAGAAAGCAAGACACCGTGCAAAATACTTGCACTTAATGAATGTTTGGAACAAATTGATCAGTGTGTATATTTGGGAAGTATGTTTGATAGAAACGGAAAGGCAGGAAACAACGTGAACGGCGTTTCGAACGGAATTATAGCTAATGGGAACTTATCAACCGAAGCAAAACTAGCGGTACACAATGGAGTCCTGGTACCGACATTGATGTATGGAAGTGAGGCCTGCAGCTGGCAGAAGAGGAACGAAAGTAGACTGAACGCAGTGAAAATGAGATCGCTTAGGCGTATGTGTGACAGATCAATTTATGTCAGAGAAAAGAATGAGGAAATAAGGAAATAATGTAAAGCTGATCTTAGTATAATGAGTAAGATTAAGAAATAATCACTAAGGTGGTTTAGTCATATGGAACGGATGAATGAGGAGATAATGGTAAGGAAGATATATGACGCAAGTGTTGATGGCACCAGAAATAGAAGATGTTCGCGGAAGACTTAGTACGACCAGGTAAACCAGATACTGGAGGATGGTCCTGTTAGAAGCCTCAACAATCGGCGAGCTTGTATGAATGTGGATGAGGCGAGAACTGTGTGTCAGGACAGAAGAGTGTGGCGCTCTATCCTCTCTGCATATCCCCGCGGAGAAACGGCGTGATGGTAAGTTAGTTTGCTAATTATTATTACTGTCGAAAAATCCTTATTGTTGTGACATTTCTTTAATTCTGTTGTATTTACTTATTTTTGTGTATTTTTATAATTAGTTTTATTATTAAATCGCTCAGAAAATAATTAAATAAAGCTAAATATGAACGCGATAAGATTAGTTAAATGTGTTATATAACCGTTTTGCAAGCAAGTACTGAAAAGGCTCAAATTGACAAGTCATCGAAAGCACTAAGGAGAGGTTGTTTGATCATTCAATTTGTATGTATTTTCGCCTTCTTTTACTTTGAAGCGCAAATAAAGCTTAAATTCCCGTTAAATAAATAAAGCGTCAATGTTAAAATGTTCAATGCACTGTATGACTAGCAAATTCCACAAATCATTAATTATGTACGAGGGCTGTCTGAAAAATTTCCGACCTCAACATGAAGATGACAGCACTCGTCAACAAAACTTGGGGAACATATTTGCACATGCTTTGATAAGTACTCACCAAAGTTTCAGCCATTTTGGACGCGCAGTTGTTTTTTTTTTACAACCGTTTGAGTGAGTCGATGTGAGTGTTTTTATGAAAATGGTAAAAATCGAGTATTGAGCTGTTATTAAGTATTTGTTTTTGAAAGGCAATACGCCTACACAAAGTAAAAACGAGTTAGACGCTGTGTACGGGGACTCTGCACCATCATTCACCACGGTGAAAGTTTGGGCATCTGAATTTAAACGTGGCCGTACCAGCTTGGGTGATGATGAACATTTGGGACGGCCAAAAACTGCAACCACTGACGATAACATCGCTCAAGTTCACCAAATGGTGCTGAACGACCGTCGAATTAAGGTAAAAAGATAGCAGAGGCTATGAACATGTCCAAAGATCGTGTTTGTCACATATTGTTGGGTGCTGCGTTTGCTCACTCCGGACCAAAAACGTGTTCGAATGAACATTTTCAACGCTCTGTTGGCGCAGTTTAGGCGCAATAAATCAGAGTTGTGGCACCGATTAATTACTGTAGATGAAACTTGGATACACCATTATACTCCAGAAACATAAACACAGTCAAAACAGTGGACTACGAAGGGAGAATTAGCTCCAAAAAAGGCAAAGGCTATTTCTTTAGCTGGGAAAGTGATGGCAACTGTTTTCTGGGATAGCCATGGAGTTATCTTAATCGATTATCTTGAAAAAGGAATAACCATTACAGGAGTATACTATGCATCATTACTTGACAGGCTGAAGGCAAAAATTGCAGAAAAACAGCCGCATTAGCAGAAAAAAAAAATTGTTTCACCAAGACAATGTGCCATCTCACACCTCAGCGGTTGCCCAGGCGAAAATCTACGAATTATGGTTTGAACTGTCATCACCTTCGTAAATAACTATTTTGCAGAGAAAGACTCCAAATACCATTTGGAGAGGTTAAAGGGATGGGAGCATTGATCCCCAGCAGGAGTTAAAATAAAATATATGTTTGCACTTTATGCCTTGTACTAATGACTAATTGTACAGATCTTTGGTCGTTTTAGGTAACGTTTGTGTTCATGTATCGAACTTCACTGTCAGATACACTGGTTTGAGTTTTTGTCTCTTTGTATCAATCTCAAGCTGATCTCTGAGTTTATATCCTGATCAACTCAACATGTGTACATGTATTGCCTTAAATTAAATGTTTGTATATTTTTATTACAGGGTACGTATACAACCGACCGCCCGTGGAATTTGCCGCAACTCATCCGTTTGTCTACTTCGTGATGGATTCTTCCCTTCACGTTGCTCTCATGGCCGGAAAGATAGTTAACCCGCTGAACTCCCGGATTTTGTGATACGCCGTCTTCCTTGCTGAAATTACTAGTCTGTTTTTTTATAGATTTAGTGAGAAAACAAAACGTGGGTGAATTCAAACCCCTTGTCATGTGTTCTGGTGAAACTCGAGTGTCCGAGGTGATGTAGACTGAAATAAATCAAGCTTAACTTTAGCTACAGCGCTATCCAGGTAGGCAAAGGCCTTGAAACAGAACATTTTATACAGCCACAGTAAAACGCCCAATTACTAACGATGAAACTGTGATTGGTGTTAGATTCTAACAATGATTGATAATTGCACAGGTTTGTTTCTAGTGTACCAATGAATGCTCACCGAATTACATTTACCAATCATTGTAACAATCGAACACCAATCATTGTTTACCCCATTACTAGTCTGTTAAATCCCAGCATACCTAATAAGCAGTTTAAATCAATTACCTAATAAACTGTCACTGCACAAATAGTACAATTTTTCCATATTAGTTTTATTAAATCAGTAGTGTTTAATTCTCAGCAATTCACCTTTGTACAATAAAACTTATCTTAAATTTTCAAACTATACTAGTAGCATTATTTATGAGCTCATTCTAAAAGTAGTTTTTCCAGTGTGAAATAAATGTGGTCCTATGTTATTCTCGTATCAATATCTCATAAGAGGTAAGAGCTATTAACATGTAGATTTAGTTTTATTTTTACCTATTTATGATGTAAATATAATTTTAATAAACAATACTTACTATTTATTTGAATGGTATTCTGGAAGTGTATAAAAACTACAAATTATATATGCACCTCAAAACTAAAGACACCCCAGGAAGGTAAAGGTGTACCTAACTTTATTCTTGTACATTCCAGTGCATAAAAATGATTTACAAGGATTCAACTACCACTCAATTACACCACCACCTGCGCATAAACGTCCTTACATATTCCCATGAGAAAAGTATCAGATAAAAAATATATATATGAATAGAAGTAACATGTCGTATTAATCTCACTTTTTTCAAATTAACACATCCAGTACTGAAAATGCCTACAAGCATTCTTACAAACTTTTGCCAGGTTCTGTAAATGTTCAGCGTTCCATTCCTTAAAGGATATAATTAAACAATAAGTCGCAAAGGTTGGTCATTTTCGTTCCTTTTGCATTTGTTTCATTTGCAAACATAAAGTTCGCTTACACCACATTTACTTTATTGCGAGTTATTGACTTTTCAAATAAAAAAGTGTTGAGTTGGACTATTTTTATATTAGTACAGGGTGAATCCAGGCCGATGTTATTTTTGAATAACTAGGAAATGAAACACAATTTTTTAATTTGGTTTTTATTTATCGATTATTTGGTTTATTACACCTATGTATGGAATATGACATCGGCCGCCTCCGGCAGTGGCACAAATGCATGCTCTTTTAACCATATTTTTCATAACATTCTCGCATACTGTGCGTGTCATTTCAACAATTTCTTTCATTTTGAATATTGTCCTGAAGCATCAGAATTGTTAAATTGTTGGCTTATTGGCGTAGACCTTTCCTTTCAAGTACCCCCACAGAAAAGTCACGAGCCACCAAGTCAGATGATTGAGGAGGCCAGTCAATATCACCACTTTTTGACATTATGCGGCTGAGAAAAAATTCTCACAAAATCTCATCTTCGGTTTGTCTGCCAGTGTGTGTAGTTTCAAAATTATTCACTACACGTTGAATGGTTGACTTGCCTGGCACGAGAACACCAAAAAAATCACAACTTTCTTTGTGTATTTACAATTGAACGATTATTTAGATAAAATGTTTTAATGACTTCAAAGCTAGATGCTCCATAATTAATTGTTATCAACTACTCTAAAAGAGTAGATGTAGACGACTACCATATGCGAACTGATAAACCAAAATCACCTCAGAACATAATATTTACCTGTATACAAATTCTTTTACAATTTGTGCGTAAGACACTTTTTAGTATAACAATTTTTACATAGTATATTTTTTAACTTTCAAAATACATTTCTAAGAAAATTTGTACGTATCTATTGTAACCCTCTTGAATTAAGACAATTTTCTACAGAGACAATATAGCAATGTTCCATAAGACATTTTTAATATTACATAAAAATTGGTCTACTATCCTCGTCAAAGCTTCCTAGAATAACACTAATCTTGAAATCAATAAAGATCACATGGTAGAGTCAATTTGGCTATCAACCACTGAAGACATCAGCAGTATACCTTCTGCTTCAGGAAGATGGTTCATTTCGGTTATTGAACCTTAAAGAGATTTTATTCTCAAGAAATCCCAGATTGAGTGAAGAAAGGCCACGGCATGAACCAATTGACTACTTTAGTTTAATTTGCAATGTTGAATTTTATTCTCTTAGGACCGTTTGTGTAATAAAGTTACTAAAGTAAATTTTTTTGCGAAAATGGGTTGATTGTTTGATCGTTGGTAAAAAAATATTTACTTCTCGAAAGCACATCCCACAGTAAACTCATTTTACTCTCAGATATCCGATAGTAAACATGAGAATCGATAGTTAATATGGCAGACTTTTCAGTTGTTCCAAAAGTCATCAGACACATTGATACTTCAAAAGTTGCACTATATGACAATTAATCATTTAATATCCCGCTATTTTAGCGATGAGAGTTTGTCCAATGATGATTTCGTTGTTTAGTATACATTAGCACATAATACGAAAAAATTTCATTACCAAAGTAACAAGTTTCGAAAGCCTAGATGAAAAAATCCATATTTCATGTTTATTTGTCACGCCTATAGAGACCGCCATCTATGCTTTGACACTAGTAAATTTGAGGTTCGAACAACCTGCAAATGATTTTAACCACAGGTGTTAGTAAAAAGTTACTACTGATCATACAACCGGCCCATAGTGAATCTCTGAATTCTCATACCAATAACTGCAGAGTATTTTATAGAATATGGCCTTGGTCTTTTGATGCACATGGGAACCATTAGACTGAACAAGTTGAATGACTACTGGTAAAAATCATTTCTTATTCAATATAAATGTAGTGTAGAAAATAGAAAGTCTAGGAAAAATAAAAACAATTATCAACTTCAACAATCGAATGAGGACCTATATACAACCCCTAAAAAAATTGTTGTAGTCTTGACTTCATGAGGGCATATGACAATGAATTATACCTGCTCTCATCCTTTTTAAGAATTTTACCAAAGTGATTCAGAGGTAATTTTTTGGCAGTCAACGTGATAGCTAAGAGCTTGTGCAATGAAAACTGGTGCTTGGTGGTCTCCCTGAGCGAGGCTCAAACTCTGACCATCTGGTAAACAGGCAAGCATCTTACCATCAGGGCAAACAAGCACCTTATATTTTTTTTTTGCTAAAGGGTCATCTCTTCACTACAATGATGCGAGCCAAAATGCAAGGAATTGAGGATGTTAAAAAGAAATACAAAATGTGTGTGATTAAAAACTTTATTCACTCCATGTTTTCTTATTTTTATACAATAGTTTGTAGCTTATTTTGCCTTCTTAGACTTTATCTTCCTAAGGTAGAACTCCAACTCCTTTCCTTCGATGATGTAACCGTCAGCTCGGCCGCACTGACCGGGGCGGGATCTCAAGCAAGCTGGAAACATTAAACCATATTAATGACAATTGAATTTAGTTATTGATGCATTTCATACGGGAACAGGAATTATTAATGCTTTATAGTCCCTACACAAGAGGAGCCTGCAGTAGAATTACCCAAAATTTTCTAAAGCAAATAAATCTATAACATTTTAAGTATTGAGATTTTTCTTTTTTTTTCTGTTTGATGATATTCAATGTAATGTAGATTTTCGAGTGCTGCATATTTTAGGATCTCTCAGAGTAACTATGACGTTGCTGATCATGTAATGCCTCAAGATGATGTTCAAAACAAACTACATCTTATAGAGAGCTCAAGCATTTTGATCATCATTGAGATCGCTAGTTAGCATCCACAGACAAAATAAACATTGTAAAATTATATACAAAAAAACTCTCTAAATTGTTCAAAATTTCTTGACCCAAATTATAATTTTATATGACAACATCACTCATTAAAAAAAAAACATTTTTATATCACATAATTTGATAACAGCGTGAAGTCATTGAATTTGTTTAAATTTATCCATTGTGCAATTTATATTCCTGACGATAACAGCACAAGCTACAGTAGAAACAGGTTTATTCAAAGTTCAAGGGACCAAATTTTTTTTTGCAAATTTACCGATGCAATTACGTTAAAAATTGCAAGTCATGAAAAAAGCTGCTAATTTTGTGAAACGCATACATATTTCGCGAAATCATCTCGAAAATGCAGAATTTATTATGCTAATACAAAATCTAGATGTAATTTATATATATATATACTATTGAATCTAATTAGGGTGAATATTAGATCTATTTCTCGTAATAAAGATTTTGCCTTTAAATGTTCTCGGGAAATTACACAATCATTAAATAAAATACACAATAACTATAACACTTACTTAAGAATAATAAAAAACAAACTTAAACATTTTTAAGATTAAAATGTCTCATAGAGACAAAGCTATTATTTTTATATGAGAAGTATGGAAGTCTTGGGCATTACAGGGCTTACGACCTGTCATCGGCTGGCTGAAGTGATCACTTTACACAAACGTTCACCTATTTACCTATGCAGTAATTAGTTCTTACAAAGATTTGAACATACTCAAAATATATAAACATTTTTAATTGTCAGGCATGTCTCGGCTTGAAAAAATCATATTTTTCTTGTCTCAATTTTTGACACTTCGTCCAAGTAAAAGCAATTAGCGCAAACAATTTATCTCTATTCTATGGCGCTATCCACGCAAATTAAAGTAGCAAACTATAAAAAATTAGTGCAAAATTTTCAAATTATTTGAGGAAAAATGTACTGATTTGTGACTGAGGACTTGAAAATTATTTAATACTACACCTTAACGAGGTTGATTAGGTATGAAACTGACAATTTAGATTTCAAGTGTTTGAAAATTTTGAATTACAAATAAAAGGGGTTTGAATTAACGCAGATCTACTGTATTCATTGGAGAACGGGAAATTCTGTTTGCTTTGCAAATAATGGACGCCAACCTTGTGTTAAATCCAGACGCCCATAATGCAATACAAACACTCAACTCCAATTGTTAATAATTTCCCCATCGCCAGGAGATATTCTCATCTTTAGTCACTCACGTGGAGTGGTATTATATAATTTATGCAAACTTTAACACGTCGCACGAGTTAATCCTTTTTGACTACTGGGTTAGTACAAAAAATATGCCTACTGTATAAAAATCTAAAAAAATGACCCTTGTTCGATGAAGAAAAATTTATGTATTATTTACCCAATAATCTGCCAGTGTGGAACTGCTCTTCTAGAGCAGGTTCTACCTTGGCTGTCCTTTGCAGAGTATTGTACTTCTTGGCAGTCTTCTTGTTAAACTTCCTGTTGAGGATTTTCTCCTCGGCTTCAGTCTGAGGGGGAAAGAACACTGTTATGGGGACTGCTTTAAGACACAAGTGTCACAGAGAGATATCATAGACGCATTTCAGAGTTGCAACACTAATCACTAATGATCATATGACACGCAAATTTTCTTCATGTTGAAAGGCTCGAATGGAAGTTATTTACAACAGTTTTGCTAAACAAAAACTCTTTTTATATTTTCTAAGACAGTAATTTCTCCAAATGTTATATTGCAATATGATGGATTGTTTTGACAAAATTTACATAATTCACAAAAAATAAACTAGAAATTGCTATTGGTTGTGAAAATATAGTGGTTATTTTTTAAAATTTTGTACTCATTTACAGCAAACTTATCCTTAATTTTTTTATGGCATTCACAATTTATTCTCTGATATACTTCCATCACTAGAATTTTTTATGAAACTGACTGACAAACGTTCGGTAAGTACCGGTCATAAAATATTTCTCAACATGTTTAAAAATTGATTTTATTTTGAATTTAAGAATATAATATATTAGAAAAAGTTATGACTGGCTATAAATAAGTATTCAATAAATGGAATCAGGTCTCACCAGTTTAGCTCCCTTCTTCCTGCCGAGGGGCAGAACGTAGTGGCTCTCGTACCACTGCCTGAAGGGGGTGGCGTCGATCACCACGATGGCGTTCTTCACCAGGGTCTTGGTGCGGACCAGCTCATTGTTGGATGCATTGTACACCACATCGATGATACGGGTCTTGCGGGTGGTGCCTACGGGGGATAAGATCATTGCATATTCATTCATAATTTATTTAGATAGGGGTACTATTTAATCTACGTCAAATGTATAAACGAGTCATCTACAAAAAATTGTTATATTTAATCTCTATAGGATTATTAGCCACACAATGCATGGTGAAAAATACTTATCTTAACATATATTAATTAAGCCAAAACACATACAGTATTGCCATCTGAACGTCATAATAGATAACTTTTTGAAATAAAATAGTCAAACACTTCTCTGCATACAAAAATCTTCAAAGGATTTAGAATACAAAATGAAATATCATGAACCATGAACTTTTGGCATAGACAATTTTCCATGTGTACTAATAACTCTAAAATCCACTACAGCAAGGGAACTATAAAATTTAGAAAATCATTTCCCATCTGTTATTACGAAAATACAAAGTTAAGTTATGTTAGGAACCATACCATCGCCATAAAGAATAATGTGCATATAATAGAAATTTAGGCTTAATAAAAAAATTTAAAGCCTCTGTAAATTACCAGTAAATGAACACTACACTACTGTAAATAAAATAAATAATGTCATAGGGCAAACTGAATACAATTGTTTTTATATGAACTTAAAAAAACTTTGTCGATGGAGAAAATCTCTCAGAGTAACTATGACATTGCTGATCACGATGAGTCTCAAGAAATAATTCAGTACGAATCACGTCGTTAAAGAGACGTCAAGCAATTTTGATCATCATTGAGAATTTTCAACATAAGATAGCTTATATATAGAATATAGAAATCAATTTCACTTTCAAAAATTACCAAAAAAAACACAAGTAATTAATAACTATGCGTAAAAACTTACATTCTGAGCCCCATGCGAAGTTTCCGCCTTCCAATCGGAGAGCGCGATACTTCAAGTTACCTCCTCGGGTACGTACAACATGGATGCGACGAAGACCGAGCTAAAAATACAATAAAAACAATGTCATACAATTGTATTCATATTCCTAGGTGACTGAAAATATTGAAACAATTAAAAATAACTACAATTTGTAGCCACTAGATGAAAAATTATAACAATTGATTAACGAGCGACTTTGCACAACCAATCATCAGCAATTTGAAGCAAACATAAAAATAGTAAATCAAATGACATGGGTGGATAACTAAATTATGGGAAAAGGTTATATTTTAAACTAACCTTAGTGTTGGCTGCTGGGCGACCTAACTCATACTTCCTCTTCTTGCGCATAGGCTTCCTCTTGCCTCCAGTCGCCTTCCTTTTATGCCAATGATCACGGCTGATACCTATAACACGAGTTGAGAATTGGTAAATGGTGGCACTTAAGTGTCAAATAACCTTAAAAACGTATAAAAACATAATTTCACAAGACACAAAATAAACTAATTTACTTCAACCATGTTTCAGCAACTATATAGATCTTTTAAACAGCCACAAACGTACGAATACTTGTGAAAAGCTAATGAAAGAAAACTGTCACCGGAAAATAGTGCCTCTCGTTACACGAAAATAACATGTTATTCGTGCGAGAAATACCAAAATTTAATATATATATTCAAGAAAATGTATCACTAAATATAAATATATTAAAAACACTGGCATTTCTTATTTGATTACTTTGATGCTTTGAGATTTATTTTTATAATTTTACAACACGCACTCACCCATATTGCCGACGAGCTAAAGAAAGAGAATAGACAAATCACATAACAGAGAAGACTTTCAATGGCATAGATCCAAAAAATGACAGGTTATTCTTAATAATTCCGGGGAGGGTAGTTCTATAATTTCGAATAATATTTTAATATTTTCTTAAACATTTTCATAACGTACAAATTTTATTTCACTAAACGCTCTTAACCTTAAATTAAAAAATTTAGAACTCTTTTAATTTTAATTATTTATTATTATATTTATAAATTTTAATGTTCAAGGATGCCTGCGCACGGATGAAAATCGTCTCGAAAGTCACATGAAGATGAATACGGTGTTAAACGCGGAGCGAGCTCCCATTCCTTCTTCCTATAAAATATATATATAAGAGATATTATTCATTGTAAAATATAAGAGTCCTCAGAGGCCTATGAAATAGTGTGTTCACTGAAAATTGATTGCGATACAGTCGATACGCTCATTACAACATCGCAATCCTCTATTCTGCTTCCACGGCACGAATTGTTTTCCTTCACTCCTTAAGCCTTGTTCAATGCAACATTTAGCGAAACTCCGGTTAGTGAAATAAATTACGTAGTAATATCAAAAGTATCTTTAATATTATTTGTTATATCTTAATTATATAAAAATAATATTTACTATATTATTTATGTACTTAATATTATTTTTTATGATTATATTCACAGATATAGATACGGTAAAGATAATCCCTAACGATGCCTTGAGCAGTATAGTTGCGAGGCCTGAGGTACCGAAAGTGGTTGTAAAAATTCCGTTAATTATGTGCTATTCATTCACAACATATTTCTAATTACCGATGAAAATAAATTTGGAATTAATTATTTTTTGTGTTGCATATGAAATAACTATGCAAATCACTATCTTTGACTAATATTTTTGATTCGCAAATTCGCAACAATAAGACTTCAATGGCCAAGTCGCACTGATACCGACAAAAATGCAATACAATGCTATGGAACATCCGTCTTCATTTGTGTCTTCGAACGAGGACTTTGTTTACTTTTTGTAATGCTAGGTGTCTTGAATATTGCATTAAAAAATATATATTTTGAAAAATCAAACGCCATTCTTTTTTTTTCACCGCACTGTAAATCGAATTTATTATTATGTTGATAGATTAAAGTGTACATTATTTTGTACTATACCTTCATTTCTTTTTCATTTGATTTAAATACAAAATTAGAAAACACATTAATTTCACCAATTCCGTTTTCTTTTTAAAGATCAAATAGACTTAAAAAAAACATTTCTTTTATAATTATGTTTCCAATAGAATAAAATTTGTCGATATGAATATTATTATGCATTCTGAAAAAATATAAGAAAGATAATATAAAATGTATTTCTTCACCATATTAATAATAAATAGAAAAATTTGGAATACGGTAAGTAATTTTCACATTCTTCTACTTACTTAACATCATGCCGTTTGCCGCGGGGTAAGCAGAGAGGATAGAGCGCATTCTTTTATAGTAAGCAATATACTCTTATAGTAAGTAAACATGAGTCGTGAGAAATTTTGAATAAGTAGTAAAATTAAAGTATAAAAATATTGTATTTATACATTTCTATCTGTATTAGGTGTACCACCTTATTTAGGAATGCGCCACTTAACAAATAATTTTTTTTTTTTTTTTTCCAATTCCTTAGAGTCTACGATACTCTGAGTACTCTACATGCGGCTAGACCGCCTAATCTACAAACTACAAGTGCGTCAGCGCTAATCACTTTGACACTTTTACAAACTACCTTATTATTATAAACATCTGAGTGTTTTATATTAATACATGAATTGGAAGGGTAAAAAATTAAAATTAATATACATTATTGTACTTAAGTTGTTCAACTTTAACCCGATAATTAACTTATTGTTTTCTATGATAGCAACACAATAAAAATAGTTGAATGACGTTTCCGTTGTATTTTTGTCTATGATAAATCGAAACCACCGAAAATGGCGGACGCTCCGATGGTTGACGAAAATGATGACAACTGGCTCTACGGTGATTCAAATCCAGACGCTCCGGAAAGCGAAGCGGATAAATTAGCAAATGGCGATGCAGCACCCGCTGAAGCAGTAAGAAAAATTTCATTCATTAGTCATATTTTTCAAAAAGGTTCAACATAACCTATGAGGTATCTTATAAATATGTTTTTAAAGCAGTCTCATTTTCGTTTCATATTATTGAGACTGGTAGCTCAATACAGTTTTAGAAGACTTTCATATGTTTTACAGTTTTCTTTTCAGAATATACTAATTATAAGGAAACTAGAACATATCTAGGTTGTTTATTCATAAGAATTCATTAATTTTACAGGAAGAATCTCAGGATAAAGAAGCAGATCAGACTGCAACGGAAGATCAAGAGAATAAAATTGACGAGTCGCACTTGAATGATGAACATTTTGAAGAAGGTGAACAACCAGATGATGATCAAAATGGAGAAGGGCAAGAAAATGGGGATTCGGATTCAGATGACAGTGAAGACGATGTTAAAGTTATAATTGGAGACATTAAATCTGCGCCCCAACCTTACCCGAATTTAAATATCAAGGTAAATTAAATTAAAACATTATTTGTTTTTAGTATATTCGATGAAACCCAGTATTAATGACCTTGGAAATAATGTCAATACTTGTGCAATGTCACATTAGTAATTGTGTAATATATCTCAAAAGAGTTTTTTGTATTTTACCTCAGATATAATGTTTGTCCGCCCTAGTTAGTAATAAAATATCTTTGTAATTGCTTTCAACATTCAATTCATTGTTCCTAATATATTAATATTGAGAACATTAAGGGGGACCTTTCAACTAATGTTCCCTCTAAGGCGTGCTGGTGTGCACACTCGCACGATTTGGCATCATAGTGCACACAAAAAAATATAGCCGCACATAATTTTTAACCATACTTCTTCCTTGTGTGCCGCCTTCTATCGAAAGTTGGCGACCATGGTGCAGTTTATTGATTTATCCTGTATAAGATCACCAACATTTTTGACATTGAACCATTTTCTAAAATTACAAAGTCAAGATAATTTCTTTTTATCTACATCTCTGGTGCCTTCTATCTTCCTCTGCACATGAGTTGTAAATTGTCATATTTTTAATTGCGGAGAATGTATCCAAAGTATATAGATTACTTTGATAGTTGTCATTAATTCCATTGAGTAATTTATGCATCTTCATTAGTAATGTGTTCAACCTAGGCTCTACAAATAGCCTTATAGTTATATAGTTTTTCTTATTTTCTTTCCCAGCGCACAAATAATAGCAATGCTCCTTAAAATTGCACAAAAGATTTTTTATGCGCTCACCGTTGATCCAAACTTGCTTTCAACCCTGATTCACATTTTTTTATGAAAATATAGATTTTTATTATTAATTTATATCAGAAGTTATATATGTACTAGATACACTTTATTTAAAACATAACTTAGATAATGCTTTAGACTAATGTAAAACTAATAAACTGAATATTATTGGTCATAATTATAACAACAGTATAAGAAAGACCGCAATCATTTTGTGCCAGAAAATTGCCTTATTATGGAAAATTCTTCATATACGAAATATATAATTCTAGTCAAGAATACGGAGAGAAATCTGTGCTTACAAATTAACTAAATGATGCAAATTTATAGTTGTAAACTGTTAAATGAACAAAACATTATTAAATTTTTTGATTGTTTTAAAACGCTTTGTATTGTATTTACTCGCATGCTTTGGGGTTTAAACTACTATTTAAAATCAAGTTTTATATCAAAAACACAATATGTAATTAGTTTTTAAATAATATATTTTCAGTCTTGTAAAATATGATTATTTTAGTGTTTATTCGAAGTTCAATACGCCGCTGAATTCGGCTAAAGTGGATGTGGAATCTGTCACTCTTAGTTTCTGGTTGAATATGATAAAATATTTTTTTACGCATATTTTAACTATAATATGAATTAATACTGTTCCTATTCACAAAATAAGTTACAAATTTTGTAACGTGTCACAGTTTTATATTCCATATATATTTTAGCACCATTGTTTTTTAAACATAGCAAAACACTTCGTAATTATGAAACATACATATCACAAAATAGCAATGTGGTGTTTTAAATCAAACATGTTAATCAAAACCACCAAACGCATCTGACACATTAATTTTGAATGCCCCTTAAAATAATTTTAAAAACATTTTTCTTTCTTATTAAGAATATGTTTTGATTACAGAGAGGAGGACTCATTGTGCAACAAAATCTTGACAAGCAGAAACAAACAGGAAAGTTCAGCGTTGAGGAATTTGAATCGGTAGGAACCATTAATGGAGTTCCAGCGCTCGAGTTTAACATCGACGTACTGGAGGACAAACCTTGGAGAAAACCCGGCGCTGATTTAACTGGTTGGTTGTCATTTATATTTTACAGAAATGATTTTCATTAAGACTTATGGGTATAATTGAAAAACTAGACACTTTCACAAAGTATTAAAATTGGCTTTTGGCAATTTCAGAAAAAGATTTTTAAATAATAAATATTAGAGTGGCATCCATAAAATACACGGGAATTGTCTGGCATGATTCGAATTTAACATATAAATCTTCTCAGTCATAATATTTATTGAGTTCTTGGTACAAATTTACACTTATTAGTTATGTTACTTGTTACATACAGTAAAACCCTGTTTATTCGAAATTCGCCGCAAGTTAAAGTTTTAGAGCAGAATGTGGTCCCTCTGGAGAGATTTCATACTAAATTGTGCTTATAAATCGAATATCGTTATTCGAAGCAATTTTTGGACCCTATCAGATGAATTTGTCGATCTATTTTTCGCGTAATTCGATTTTTTTTGTCAGATGTCGGCAATCTGGAAAATACACATGCTCTACGCGATGTGCCTGTCCAAAGTCCAAGACCATCAAAATGGGTAGTTCCGCCCCTATACCGATTCACGACACATAAAGTTAATTCTCATTGTTTGTTTTCTCACTCACTCTCAGTACACTAGAAAAGATGTCAAATATATCTTGTGCATCCTCGATTTGAAATATTTATTTTTTACTGTGACGCTTTAACTTAAGGTCGCATGCTTTTCTCTCTCGCTCGTTTACTTTACATTAGAAAAAGATAGCAAATATTATCTTTGCACCCTTATAGGTAACGCAGTTCTCTAGTTCTCCCAGCTGCTAGCTGCGAATGTCAGTGCTTGCCAATCTTCTGTTCCGTATTATTACCATCATTATTTTTGTTTACGTAACGTTCATCCATGAATCAAATAAAAATTATGTTAGGAAGCAAATGAACCCACAATACTTTACAATCATGCATTCATTACATTGAACAAATTGTTGCTTGCCAGACATAGCATGCAAGGTCACCGTTCTAACTAGTAAACTTTACAAAGTCCAAAAAGGGTTATTTTATAAGTAAAGCACTGAGCTGCTGAAGCTTATAACTCCCATATATTATATTCTTCTGAGTAGTCTAAGACTATATTGTGAATTTAAGTTTTAAATAAAAATCTTGATTTTATCTGGTTTTTTTCATCATTATAATTGTGTGAAAATTTTGTGACTGTTTACTTAATATTTGGCTTCACACTAGAAAGTCTGCTGACCCCTGGTCTAGGCCAAGAGCAAATTAATATATTATTTATTTTATGTATTTAAACAACTACACTACAAAACCAAATGTTTTACACTTTGTAAGTTATTTAGACATGCACTTGAGGTGCGTCCATATACAATACTATTTGCTATTACAAGTAAGATTTCCCTAAACTAAATTGCATAATTAATTATTTTCTGATGTTATTAAAGCCACTCTCTGAATCCAGATTACTTCAATTATGGCTTCAATGAGGACACGTGGCGTGCATATTGCGAGCGACAAAAGAGAATGCGTGTCCACGAGTCAGGCGTGGGTCTCGGTCCGCTCGGAGGACCGGTGGGAGCGCTGGGGGGCAACCAGCAGCTGCGACAACTCACGCCGATTCTTAATGACAACAGCAAGTACACCACAGTTGGAGCGCCCGCCGTCAGGAAAGCAGGACCCCCGCCTGGTTAGTTGATCTATATTTTGTTTTGTGATATTAGGTATCAACCGGGGAAGAGTTTTCCTAACTAACATCACACCATTTCTCTGCGGGGGTAGGCAGAGAGGATAGAGGGCCACACTCTTCTGTCCTAACATAATTCTTGCTTGTCGATTGTTGAGGTTTTTAATAGGACCATCTTCCAGTATCTGGTTTACCTGGTTGTGCTAAGTCTTCCGCGGACGTCCCCTATTTCTGGTGCCATCAACACTTGTGTCATGTATTTTTCTGACTATTCTCTCCTTATTTATCCGTTCCATGTGGCCAAACCACCTAAGCGATCCTTTTTTAATCCTATTCACTACGCCAAGATCAGCTTTACATTTTCTCTTAATTTCTTCATTATTTACTCCTTCAGTTTTCGATTATTTGATTTTGAAATTAATCAAATAACAAACTTTCCCAATTAAAACTATATTATTACCATAAATTTCAATATTAATTTATTTCGCTAATTATTTAGAGATGAGCGAGAAATGCTACGATTAGTTGGAAATACGAATTGTTAAAGGATAAAATATTTCACTTTTAAAGCAGTCTGACAAGTGATATATTTCTTGACAACATTTGATTATGAGAAGTCATATTAGCACTAGACGAAGTAATTGTGTTATTCTTCTTCACTCTGTGCCCCGGCCCAGATCTAATCTCTTGCATATTACGATGTTGATTACTTTCCTGATTTATGGTACATTGATACCTAGCATTAACTAAAACTATCACTTATCTTCATAGTAATCAAAAATTACATCATTCTAGTGTTTAATTCAGGTCGCAAGATGATGGGGCCCATTGACGTTATCGGTGGCAGAAGAGACGGAGTACCGGAAGACATGAGTACGGAGCCGCCGCCGCTCAGCTCGCCCATGCAAATTCCCGTAAGGGAGAACGCTATCCAGGTAAATATTATTAAAGAAAAGTATGTTATCATTTATAAATTTTAAAACAAGCCCTGAGCACCCTCCACTGTGAAAATAGGATTACTTTATGGCTTTCAGGTGCGAGTATCGAATCATTGGCCAGATACACCAAGCCGGCTTATGTATAAAGATTGTTTTAACAGTTGTATGTGCATTCTCAGTAAAGCGGAGCTAAGCGAGAAATATTTTTTATTCTAGGTGATGACAGCAGACAGGCGCGAGTATTCTAGGACCAAGGGATTCCCCGATATGAGCCTACCCCCTCCGCCTGGACCCGAGTTCTTCCACGGTCCTCCCGACCAGCAGCCTTACTATCCCCCGCCGTATCATCAAGAGGATAACTGGGGTAACTATCTAATGCTGAACTCTATTTTCATGATATATTTAGCCATAGCTAAATTTGTAAAGTAAGTTATAAGTTTGTCAATTAAATTAATACCAATTTTTCTATAATACGTAAATATAAAAAATAATGTTCTGGTTGTTGATATGAGTTATTTTAAAATAACTGGCAGAAAACGACTTTTGTCAGAGTCTGAAATACTGATCAAAATACACGTACGTTATGCGATGTACCTGTCAAATGTCAAAGTCCATCCAAATGTGTAGTATCCGCCTCTATACCGATTCACGGCGCATAAAGTTAATTCACATTGTTTGTTTTCTCACTCATTTTCAGAAAGAAGAATTTTCTAAAGAATTCTCATTTTCTAAAGAAAGATGACAAACATATCTAATGCGTCCTCGATTTTTAAAGCTTTATCTTCCTTACTGTGACACATCAATGCACATGCTTTTTTTTATCGCTCGTTTTCTTTACATTAGAAAAAGATAGCAAATATTATCTTTGCACCCTTATAGGTAATGTAATTCTCACAGTATCTGGGAATGTCAGTGCCTGGCAATCTTCTGTTCCGTATTAATACCATCATTATTTGCGTACTAGCGTTTGTACAACAAAATATACAAACGCTAGTACGCGGTTGAGTTCCTCAGACTTTTCCGTATTTTATAAATTATTTAATTTGTACTCATTTTAATACAGACATTTCTATTTAAGTTTAGTGTCAAGGCATTTTGAAGAATGTTTTCTCATATCTTGTTATTTATTTTATTGCCATTGTTTTACATGTAAAGACAATTATTTGTATTTTGAAATTCGCAAATGCGTGGTTTGCGTTCCTCAGACTTTTTCGTATTTCATTAAATTTAAATTAAAACATTTATATGATTTTGACTGATTTTATAATCTCAAAAATAGCACAAAATGCCAACAGTTACTAAAAAATCAAATTAATACAAGTGATTGTCAAAAAGTATTATCCAAAACAAAATTAACATAAGAATACACGACCCCATTAATGACGTTGTCGACAGTATTAAACATGATGACAGATAGAACTTTAGCGTTGAAAGGCTAGAAATGTCATGGAGGTAAAAGGAGTAAGGAAGCGAAGATTGAAGAAGAAAAAGAGCAAGACGTTGCAGGCGAGTGCGAAATGCCACCGCGACCACTATACAAAACAAAGTTTTAAAAGCGCTGGAAACTTTTTTGCTATCTTCAATTCAATAGAGAAATAGCAGTATAGGCAAGTTCGACTATTATGTCGTTATTAAAAATGGCGTTAATGACATTGTGATTTGTTTACGCTGTATTTTGACAACTTGTTTGTTATTTTAAAATGTGTGTATATAGGTATGTATATATAATTACTTCGAGTTAGTACCTATGTAAAAAAAAGTCGAATTTTTGAAATTTTTATTTTCATTATTGAAACTTTTTTCTTGATTTTCGGTCCCCTCAACTTCGAATAAACGGGATTTTACAGTAATTAGTTTGTAGAATATTAACAAATGCTGATGATATATTTACTCAAGCACATAAATAGGTCATAGAGGTTGCCGGCGACATACATAATGCAAATGGTCCACCCTTGGGCGTAGGCGGCACCTAGCAAGACAACATAACTACGCTCATGAAAGTGATGGACAGTGTTTTTGTAATTTCAACTTTATTTTTTGCTTTTAATTAAAATTGCAATCCCAGAAATTATATAAATATCCCTATTTACTTCTTAGGACCCGAAGCGGGCTGGGCTCCTGGAGATATCAAGGAGCTCACCCCCGGACCCATGGCACCCCTGGGGCCCCCGTCCATGGGTCATCCCGGTCCTCCCGTGGGCTTGGGCCCTCCGCCCGGCATGGGACCCCCTCCTGGTATGGGCCCTCCGCCTGGCATGGGCCCGCCACCGTCCCTGATGAGCCGCCCACTCGGCCCCTATGGACCTCCTCCTCCGCACCTCTATCCCCGAGACATGGAGCACAGGGATAACAGGGAGAGAGACAGAGATAGGGAGAGGGAAAGAGAGAAGGATGGAGAGGTAAAAGATAACAATACATACATATCATCTAAATTCATACACTAGAGTAGGCTGCGGGTCAAAATCAACAAAAATTATTATTATTATATTATTAAGAAAACGGTCCGGGTCAACGGGTATTTTCATTTTAAAACAGTCCGTTAATGAATAATAAGATAAATTTTATTGAGAAAACTATTACAATATGCTTTTAAACTCTTTGTAAACTAAACATAAAAAATTAAATTCTAATTCTTATAAAAACAAATAGTCAAGTTATAGTTCATTAATAATGTATATATAAACTTTATTTATAAGCGTTTTCTTGCGCCACAGGCACAGGCCCATTGACCCACGCGTGACAGATGCACGTGCGCCTTTTAATTAAAGGATTCAAACTATCGACCACACTACACATGTTTATATATTATATTTTATTTGCGGAACTCAAGTGGGTTACAAATTGCCGATGCCTGCACTAGAGTGTGACCGAGAACATTAATATAACAGTCGTGAAAAAAGCAAGTGTGCATCAGAACTCGAATTTCAAAGAGATCAATTAATTGTTTCTAAGCGAATGTTGGTCAATCCGATATTCGCTTATAACTATATTAAAAATTGCGCCAAAATAGCACTTATTGGACGGATACCATTTTGTTTAAAAAATCTTCAAACTTCAAAACAATCATTTGTCTCAGTCTATTATATTATTATAGAATTATATAGATATCATCATATTTAAAATAAATTTATAATTAAGTTTCTTAATATGACTTTAGGATAATAACATGTTGTTTTTTATCTTTAAGATCAAATCAGTGCCTGTAAAATTGATTTATTTTGTTTATAAGAAATTTTTTAAATATTTGTATATATAGTTATTTTAATTTGCCAAAATAATATATCATTTCATAATTTTTAAATATCTTGTATCACTCTTGGTATATTCTAGTAGTTCCGTTTGGTTGATAAAATTGAAAGGAAACGTTCCTCTAAAAAATGTTTTTTTTTTTTTCAGGATATGAGAGAAAAAGATGACAGAGAATCAATAGAATTACGGGATAGAGAAAGGGATAGAGAAAGAGACAGGTCTCGATCCATAAAGCCTGACAGACATAGGGAAAAGTGAGTACTTTCTCTGCACCTCCCTATTTCTGCATTCAACACTTCTTTAATATAACATTAACCGAGAATGTAAACACCCCCCGCTTGCAGTTCAGCCCTTTATAATTCACCGAGTATTTATAATAAGTTAAATAATGTTAAAGCCGGATTTGAATTATTCTTATTCAAACCCTGCTGTTTTACACTTGTTTAGTGTTTTTACACTTGATTGATTGAAACACAATATTTCTTAGGATGCTGACATTACCTGCCAGATCATATTTATCAAAATCATAGTTAAATGATAAATTATTAATTAAAAATTCTTAAATGTTTTAAAATACATATGTCAAAGAAAGATGACGCAATAACGTTTTTGAAACTAACACATAGTACGGACACATGGTGTGGTACTTTTTAACATAGGCAAGATGCTTTCAACACGATAAATGGTGTAGCATTTTCGTTTCTTGACTTTTGATATCAATTTAAATACAAAATTATAAATTTAAAAAGTGCTTTTTGGTTTTTAGTACAATATTATGAATCACCTTAATCAACTTTGCAAATAGCATTTGTTTTAAATTGTACAGTAAAACGTGAATGTTATTTTTAACATGATACTTTTCTATTTGAAAATATATTTTATTATGAGGACACATTCTTATTGTGAAGTTGTAATTACAGTAAAACCGCGATATAACGAAACCCGATATAGCGAAAAATGACGTATATCGAAAAAAAAATCGAAATTTAGTCCCTAAAACCAATTTTTCATACAAAAATGCATTTATATAACGAAATCCCGTTAATATTTATAACAAAATCATTTTTGTCCCGTACAAAAAATTCCAATACATTTACGTAAATTTATAACGAAATAAAAAAATATGAAAATATTATTTCGCACTTACAAAGCCGCGCCGCTGCATCTGCCGTATGCGAACGGAAACGCCGCGCACGGCCTTTTCGGCGCTGCGCGGCGGTCTGCCGACAAGGTAGTTCAAACTTCAAACTTCTTCTTGGGTTCATAGTATCATATTTTGAAGTGGTTGCCGCCGTTACCGGTAAGTACCTTCGTAATTTATATACGACTCATTTTATAAAAATGCCGCGATTCAATTGTCAAATTTTTATTTTTGAATTATTTTTTATGTTTCATGCCCAAAACTATGTTTGAAGCGGTTCTACATTTAAAATATTGTTTTGTGTTTGCAATATTCTGGAATTTACAAAAATATCTTCCAATTGGTGTTGAATAGGTTCTGTTCTTAATTTAATTCCTTTGATTATCCATTTGCTTATCTGTTTTAATAACAAAACTACTAAAAATATGTAGGTATTCAGTTCCCTATGGCCTTCTTCCTCCTTTGTTTGCAGAATTTGCGATCTTTTTTGAAGCCGCGCAACATTTTTTTGCGACGGCGCGTAATATATAGTAGGATTTTTTTTATTTATTTCGTTATATGTGGGAATTCGTTATTACGAATTTTTATTTTTTGGTCCCTTGGATTTCGTTATATCGCGGTTTTACTGTATTCAGAACAGACGGTCTGCGATATTTTAAATACTAATTAAATGTATTCATTAGAAAGATATACAAATAAAATCATTTTTATCAAAAAATATTGTTGTTGTACCACCGAGATTCGAACCTGGATCTCTTTCCAAACCGGGGAAGGTGCATTATCCAACTATGCTAACTTTTTGATGACAAATTTATAAATTAATTAATTAATTTAATTTTAATAAAAGTGAATTGTTAATTCTGGCATATGCTATTAGTTTACTCAAAGGTATTTGAGATTCCGTAAAAACAAAGTAGATGACTTTCAAATAATGGAACGATAGATGTATTCATTTGAAAAAGTGTAATATATAGGTTCGAAAAACCTTTACTTTTAAAGACAACATGCTCAAAATTGTTGATTCAAATTTAATATATTAATAATAATGATTGATAAATAATCTAGATGTCAATATAATATTATGATTGGTGTTTTCTGTTTAGATCCCATCGCCGGGAGCGCTCTCGATCCCGGTCTCGCCGACACAAGTCTCGTTCGCGCTCCCCCAACTCCAGACACCGCTCCAAAAAGAAGTCTTCCCACCGCAAAGACAAAGAGGACAGCGAGTAGCAGCCTCATTTCTCTCACGGTACTATTATCTTCCCTCGAATACCCTTCACTGACACCCCTACCGCTCACTTTTTATTATTTTTTTATACTACAGTAGGTTATTGATTATTCGGGATTGCAGAAAAAAATATTCAAATAATCCATAATTAATAGTATGGTAAAAAAAAATTGTGTTGCCAAAATTTAATTAGCTAGACACGGTTAGAATTTAGTTCAATTATTACTAATTTGGTTCAATTTAGATTTGTCTCTGTAATCTTGGCTTCAAGATTATAAGAAAATACATTTCGTATTTGCAAAAATTTTCTATACTATGGCAATTTTGTGACAGGTTGAAAATAAATTTAATCTTTCTTATAATGCTTATATTTTCTTAATTATGGCAAATAACTAACTAACTTACCATTACGCCGTTTTCCGCCGGGGTAGGCAGAGAGGATAGAGCGCCACACTCCTCCGTCCTGAAATACAATTCTTGCCTCATCCACATTCATACAAGCTCGCCTATTGTTGAGGCTTCTTACAGAACCATTCTCCATTATCTGGTTTACCTGGTCGTGCCAAGTCTTCCGCGGACGTCCTCTATTTCTGGTGCCATCAACACTTGCGTCATATATCTTTCTTACCATTCTCTCCTCATTCATCCATTCCATATGACCAAACCACCTAAGTGATCCTTTCTTAATCTTACTCATTATACTAACATAAACTTTGCGTTCTTTCCTTATTTCGTCATTCTTTATTCTGTCATAAACAGATTTGCCACATATACGCCTAAGTGATCTCATTTTCACTGCATTCAGTCTACTTTCGTTCCTCTTCTGCCAGCTCCAGGTCTCACTTCCATACATCTGTGTCAGTACCAGGACTCCATTGTGCACCGCTAGTCTTGTCTCGGTTGACAAATTCCGTTCAAAGCGCTATTCACTTTATTC
This sequence comes from Eubasilissa splendida, assembly GCA_031772225.1. Taxonomy (NCBI): domain Eukaryota; kingdom Metazoa; phylum Arthropoda; class Insecta; order Trichoptera; family Phryganeidae; genus Eubasilissa; species Eubasilissa splendida. The sequence goes on from CM062867.1 coordinate 14,317,476, forward strand.
CCTGCAGTCACCCTCTTTTCAATATCATTCACAGCCTTTCCGTTTCTATCAAACATACTTCCCAAATACACAAACTCATCTACCTGTTTCAAACATTCAGTTTATTAGTTTTACATTAGTATAAAGATTTTATATAAGTAATAGTTATAAAAAAAGTCAAATCTATTGTATAACTGCTGATATAAATGAATAATAAAAACCTACATTTTCGTAAAACATGCAAGAATATGGATTATTTTTTAAAGCACGCCCTTAATCAGTGCTGATTGTATGGCGCATGTTTTCTTCCACCAAAGCTTTCAATTGGTCATTTTCAATAGTAGCAAGATGACTTCATCTTTAAGACTCGCATCTCCGTTCTAAACATTTCAAACTTACACCGCTGTGTTCATTCAGAAGTGGTTCCTTCACCCCTTGGTTGACATTGTGTGTCGCTTTAGATGGACAATGTCCAAGTTGAAATTCATGGAGAAAATTACAGTGCTCTACCCTGCTGTTTATTGGATTATTTTTCCTGAAGACTTTTTAAATAAATCTCACTTTGCCCTCTATGATTATATATGTATTAAAATTAGCCATTATTTTAGAAAAAATCTAATATTTTTGTGAAAATTTTGGATTTTTTTTTCCAAAAGAAGTTTTACTGGGAAACTGGTTTATAATCATGTCCAAGATTTTTTATGAACATCTTCAATATTTTTACCCTCTTTTTTTCATATGAATTAACCAGAAGTAATACATACTGTGATTTGTGGATAAAAATGATTGTCCAATGTCCACTTAAATATAATATATCCTTGTGTGCATAAAAATATTTCATCTGTGATTTCAATTAAAAATTTCTTAACATTTCATAATTTGTGCATTTTGTTGTGTCATTGTGACATGCTTGCGGTCTAGTGGTTATGATACTCGCCTAGTGATCTAGTAGTCAGGGGTTAGACCTATTTTCATAGTGCAAGGAAACCCTTTAGCTTAGTTTGAAAATAGTTAGTTAATATTCTGTGTATCTATATTTTTAAAATTAAAAATTAGATATATATTTTTAAATTATTCATCACTTAAAAAGTGTTAACTAACTCATAATGTTCATAACATTGGCGACATTGATGCATTCTTATTTGCTAGAAATCAATGTCAAATATAATGAGTTGGTAATACTTTTTTATTACTAAATTACTATTACATACTATACAATTAATTCATGTCTCGTCTCATCATCTTACTTGTTTATCTCTTCCAGGATTGCTCTTACGCAGCGCGGCGCGGTGCGATGCAGATGAATAAAATAACACACAGCAGTGCAGAATGTTTCAGCAATGCATTACTTATCTGAGTGTTGTGGCTGCGTTGCATATTCCGTTCACCGTTTTAGGTTCAAAATATTGTATTGATATTTTTCATAAGTGCTAGTTTGTAAAGTATTCTTGTAAGGTATCTATTTAAATTTAAGGATATTGATAAGATATTGAATAGTGTTATTTTCAAAATAAAAAATAATACTGTGAATATTTTTAAATACATACAGTTTTTTTTTATTATTATTATCCTGTTATTAATACCTAAATGTTGTAATGATAAATTCACTTTTTCCAATTTTTTTTCTACTGGCGAAATCAAGTACGTATAGTCCCTCCAACGTAAATTGGCGGAGGGCGCCACTGTACTCATAATGGACCTTATGAAGAGGGGAACAGCCGCACGCAGACGGAGGGAATGTTAGTTTGAAAAGTCACCGCTTGCCAATTTACGTTGGTTTGGACTATAATAGTAATCGTGTTTATGATTTTCAAGTGATCACTAAAATTGAATTGATTTACAGTTGAGCCACTTTATTTTGATATTCGGTATAATTACAAATGATTTAAATATGTATGTATTCCACCACCTAAATGATCAATTTCAATCCTAAATTAATTTAAAATACAGTCAATTTCATTTAATTGGGGCACATTGGGACCAGGATAATTGGTCCAATTAAATTACTGCCCCAATTAACCGAAGTCAGCATAAAATTAAACAATAAATATTTTTCTTTAAGTATAAATAATTTATTAATAAATTCTTGAACAAAAATATTAATTATATGAAAATAATATAAACTGTAAAGAAAAAATAATAATAAATTCAAAAATAAAATAATAAGTAGGTACATTCAATTTAATTCTGAAGGAATGCATTAAATGTGCTCACTGTACACCGATGCAATGGGAAACATTGAAGTTGTGTGTATTGTGATCTTAAATTAAATGTTAATTCCTTGGTTTAGTTTCCGTTCCTTGAGATTTGGTCCAAATAAGCAACTGTCTCAATTAAGGGGCTGATGATCAGATGACCATGCATACATTGCGATGGATATCATTTCGCGTGGAAAGAGTATGATAATTGTGGAGTGATTTAATGTTTATATTTCTAGAAAATGCTCGACTCTAGGGAAGAAACAAAGTGTTCTTTTAAATAATAATAATAATTACATAGGATAAATTTTATAGTGCTATTTTCGTAAAAAAAAATCACCTTAAGAGCGCTTTACACATGAACTGTTTAGTCCTACACTGGTGGTATCGCGGTATACGTCCTTAATCCTCAGACTTATACAAAACAGGATGAATACCAAACGATTTTTTCCCATATGAAATAAAGAGAAAATGATTTTAAAAATTCTATTATTATTGGCATATTATAATATACATTGATGGGGTTGTATAAAATAATTTAAACACTGGAAAAGCGATTAGATGAAATAAATGAAAATTTAACAAACTTTTATTACCTCTTTTCCCTGCTTAGACCTGGTTGAGGATCATCAGGTATGACATTTATGTATTAAAAATCTGTCCAAAGAACTTTGTTTCTGCCTTCTACGTCCGGTCATTCCAGACAATGCTATTTCAGCTCGTTTGGGCATTGTTGGGTTAGTACTTCTCTGCAAAGTATTTGACATCAAGCATTTGGCAAAGATTTCCTTGATTATAGAAGTAGGGGCTTCCTCTATCTCTTCCGAGTCTGAAGAGAGTGTACCTATCGTTGAGAACACGGACGTAAGCGCGCACCATTTGATGCACACAAGTCATATTCCAAACAATGGTCTTATACTGAACAAAAATTTTTGCATCCAAACTGGACGTAATCAAGTTTAACTTATTCCAAAGCGGATTTATCCTGAGGTACCATTGTATTTTTGTATTTAAAATTTAAAATTATTATTTGAACTTATAGATATGATTTTTTTGAAAAGGCACATTTTTAGTTTATTTTCAAATAAAGTCTGATGCCTTGTTCTTTATGACAGGTTAAATATAAAAATGCTTTTGGGCGTGCCACTGCAAATGTCCATTCACTAAACTTAGATTTCTGACAATGGTTCGTCGGTTTTACAACTGTTCCTATGGCTGAAGTAGAGGCTGACTACCATTCAAGTTTTCTGGAATGCAGAGCTCAGAGGCGACGTAACATGGCACCTTGTGCATCAACCAGCACAATTTAAATTCAACTCTTTCAGCCAATGTAGTTCACGCAAAAAGGATGTTAAGTGAGAGAATTTAGAATGTGGTGTTTTAAATCGATAATACTAAACAAAACCAGAAAATGCATCCGAGATAATATTTTAAATTTAGAACATTGATTTAAGCGACCATCTAAATATATGTACTTTGTCTGATTTCAAAACATATTCATTTTTATATATATGAATTGGGTACTTCGATAAATTATTTTGTTTTCGATGGATTAATTCAAATGACAACACATATTATTTCATTCCATAATATTAATATGAAAAAACGTGGAAAAGACTCTAGATATGAGTTATTTTTGACATTTAATAACAAATAACGTCATTGAGTATTTAGGTGACATTTATTAGAAGTTTAATTATTAGCTCCATTTTCAAATAAAACGTACTATATAATTCGCGTAGAATTTCTCGAATTTCAAATTGGAAAAATGAAAGTACGCTACAAAAACCCTGTAATAAATTGGAACTATTTTAAATCATGCCTAGATTGAATTTGATAATTGAAGAGTTTGGCCGAATAACGGTCTGTTATATTTTTTGCATTTCTATGTAGCTTCCACTACATGTTCCTTAAGTAAGTTCCTACAGAAACCAACAGATGTCATTGCTATGACACATTTACACAGCTGGAATTATGAATTTCAGAATTGGAACAACGGTCTATCTCACAGTTGCATTCATTGTTTTATTTATTGTTACATTCACACATTGGCCCATTACAGTTTTGTTTATGAAACTGCTGCATTCTAAATTATGGTATTCATTTTTTCTTGTTTTAATAAACCTATTGACATTCTGTCACAATAAGTGAAACTGAATAAATTAACCATAATGAAGAATAATACTCCCTGAAAACAATGACATAAGTAATGTCAATGCGATAAGAGTTTGAAGGAATAACGGTACTTCCGGGCAAAAAAGGTGTTTCCCTAATTTAGCGATGACTTTTATTGTGTCCCTAAAGTTTAAAAAAAAACACAAGACAGTTATTCAGTTGAACTCTTCAAATTTAATAATACATTTAACAAGGCTGATATCAAAAATAAGATCAAATTTCTGAATCCAAATAAATCTATTGGACCTGATAAATGTTCCCACAATTTTTCTCATCGAGTGTATCTCGGTATTGACAAGCCCTTTAACAAAACTTTTTTAGCTGATGAAAACATAGTTTTTTATCCCCTATTTACGAAAAAGGTGATAAATCTGATGTCTCCAACTATGGACCAATTTGTTAACAATCAGCTATATCAAAATTTTTTGAATCAATGTTACTAACTAAACTTAACACCGAAATAAAGAAAATTATTTCACCGGCTCAGCATGGATTTATTTTGGGTAGATCGACTCTTACAAATCTGATGATACATCAGCATCGACCAGTTGAAACTATTAATAATAGTCTTCACAGTGTGTACACAGAGTTTAGCAAAACATTCAACAAGGTTTTTTGAAATATACTCATCCATAAATTAAAAGCCTTGGGTTTCACTGAGAATATTTTAAAGTGGTTTGAAAGTTACCTATTGTCCAGGGTACTATGTGTAAAAATATTTGGTTATACATCGACTCAATTTGAGACTTCTAGTGGTGCTCCTCGCACCTATTTGATAAAGGCGACATAATATTTGTTGGTAACTTTAAGATATTTAGAACAATTGAGTCGATAAATTACTCTTATTCTTCAATCTAATCTTAAGAAATTACATGAACGGTGTGTACACACACAACAAACTTTTTTGGAGTATTGATAAATGCCAATCTATAACGTTTTGCAGAATCAAGAAACTCATGGTTTTTCACTACAGCATAAACATCATTATTCTTAAAAAAGTATCTCAAGTTACAAATCTCGGCGTATTATTCCATGAAAAACTTTCATTCATTCCACACATTAAGGAAATTACAAATAAAGCTATGAAATGTCTTGGTTTTGAACACATTCTCTGAAGAGTGAGGCGGGTGTATTTCGACGAGCACTACACCAATCATGATTTTGATTTTTTTTAAAAAGAGTTACGTGCAATTAGGTAACGATATGTGATTATGAGTTCTACAAACTTACCCTGGAAACAGTAAGATAAAAACTATTAATGCTTTTGCAGCAAAAAGCCAATAATATATAATTTTATAGTGGTGTTTCGTGTTGCATCTTTAAGCTAAAAAATATTCTAAGAATATTTTAATAAAAGTATGATATAATGTGCAACGTTTAAAAACTGATGGTGATAAATAGATTGCCAAAACCAAAAGATGAGTTTATTATTTTTTTCTAATTTAGCTACATTATTACTTAAACATTATATTGTAAATATAGAGGATCGTTATCACATTTTTCATAATAGGGGTAGCATTTTGAAATTTGCCTAAGTGTGGCACATCACTGGATAAGATTTCAACCAGCTATGTATGTGGCTAGTATTATTGCATTATTTCAGTGTATGTATTATTATTATTGCTTTTCTTAGTAATAATGTTTTTTCTATGTATATACATATTTGTTAATTTTCACAAACTCTTAAATAACACATAATATGCATGTGTAGTAAAGTATAATCAAGTAAAATCACTATAACAAAGCTAGATGCAGTTGATTTTGTTTAACACAAATGTTTTATATTAGTTGTATCAAAGTTTATCTAAAATTTAATAAAAATAGATTTATTTAATTTCTGATATTTGAGATTTTCGCAATAAAAGGTGATAGCTTTTAAATTTAGAATAATAGATGTATCAATTTGAAAATCTGTCGTCAACTTACTCTGTTGGCGTGGTGTAATCGGTTAACGCATTTCCCCAGATAGGAAAGGATCCAGGTTTGAATCCCGGCAGCAACAAAAATATTTATTCGATAAATTGATTTTTTCTGTACATCTTTCTAATTGATTTGTATTAAATGATATTTTGTTAGAAATTTTTTTTTCAGTAGATAGATTTTTCTTATATCTTTCTAATTGATTCATCTAATTTGTTTCTCAATATTATTTATTAATTATTTATCATCATTTACACTATACTAATATATTACAAAAAACAGAAAGGAAGGTTTGCCTCAAAATGAAAACCAGTTGGGTTGCCGGATTAACTATTAATGATGACAACTATAGTGGAGTAATTTGACCAACTAATACTTTTGTACAGATAACTTAGTGCCAATAGTGCAATGGTAGTCCTGTAGATTGACGTCGTGATGGGGATAAAATAAAATAAGAATAGGTTTAATTATTACAGAATGCTTTATTATAATGTTCATAATAAGTAGTTCATATAATATAAATGTTAGCTAAGACAACCTAAAGGTGTAGACACGTGTCCTGCTGTACAAACTGCTATACAAGTGAAACAGTTGCCCGCACTCGGCGCTCCAACTATTGTACAACTTTACAATCCTCCAATATACAGGCTGAGAGGCCGCCGCGCCCCGCCGCCGTCCAGCGCGGACAAGTGCACTTACATGACATTTCATACAGTCTTTCATTTTTAGCATATTAGTAAATTAAACTTTAGTTTTTCATACATTTAGGTTACATATTTTTGTACAGCCATATACAATAATTTTATACCATATTATTTTAGAAAATGGGATTTGTGTTGTGATTTCGCTAACCTGTGAAGTTTGACCTCTTGATTTTGACAATAATTGTAATTACAAATGTGCACAAATTTGCTAGTGTTTCTGTAGCTGTAGAAGGGCCGCTCCCGATGTACCACGGGGCAACTGTCTTGGACACTACACGCAACACTTATATTATTCGCTAACATCGTGTGTTCTACTAACTCACATACAATTATATTATATAAGATCATTCCAGACTATGAGAATGAATACAAAAAATATGCGTTATATTCAACTATGTATCCAAATTATTTAAGTCCAAACTAATAAGCGATAACTTAAATGCAAAATGAATAATCATAATTCAAGCATATATAATAAGTGTGTTTATAGTCTTCAAAATGCACAATTAAAACTATGTATTACAAATATGAAAATGAATGTTGCCATTACGAGGCTAGAAATAACGCCAACCGGGACGGTCGCGCGAAACAATAAGACATGATACCGACTGCGAACACCGGAAATAAATTAATAGAGACAAAATGATCACTGCACACCTTAATTCCCTTAGTGGAAAGCTACCATTTAACGTTGAAGAGAGCTTACCAATAGTAAGATAGAATACACATGCAGATAAGGAGAAAGTGCAGAAGAGGCTGCCGGACTATCCCGAGTCCCGATCGCAGGTCCCGTGTCAAATGTCGTAGTATAGGTCCCCTAACCCAGCTAAACATCTAAAAGCTACTATACACTGTTATATCGACGGTTACAATAAGTCATATTTCACGGTTCAGCCTAAATAGTTAATATTTATAAGGAAATGTCCACTCCTCCCGCGTTCCCTGTCTCGTCCGGTCTGGTCTGTCTGTCTCGTCTAGTGTGGCGGGCTAGTGATGGGGGAAGGGAAACTCGGGAGACTCGAGACCGCTGACCTCGGTCTAAATACACCAATATTACACTTTACAAACAATTGTTTTCCTTTTTAAATACTTATAATCCAATATGTAAACTGTATTTTAGTTTAGTTTTTATTTTTCTACAAAAATGAAAAGTTTTGATAATTCGATAAGTTAGGATTTACACGCTACTATTTTCAATACAGGTTCTTTAAATAATGAAACTTTAGTTTTTCTATACATCAGTCGGGGTGCTGTGAGTGCTGAGCTCTACGCAGGCTGAACTGACTACCCACTCTACTATATTAAACCATATTTCACAAACTTAAACTAACAGATCTGTTAAATGCAGGCCCCAGTCAGCGCAGGATGGGCCACTTGTGTTTCTTGAACGAGAGAAGAAATAATTCATTCAGCCTCTGGGTGCGCAAAAATATTCCAGACAAAATATTTACGCATTTTTATAGTCCAATAGCGAAAATATACAATTTCATTTAATTACAGTGAACACTTAAACACCATCAATATTACAATTATTAAAATTAACCTAAGGATATGAACTAATATTAAAAGTAAAACATACTAAACACAATAGAAATTAAAGACTATTCACTCGTGTCAAACCTATAAAATACGAGATGAGAACTTAAGCGTTATACCATGTAGTGGAAAGGAGCGCAAACTGTTCGTAGCATTATAAAACGAATGGCTGTACACTTTACAATGTTTATATATATTTTGATACAATGAATATGTATAATTTAACAAACACGCAAAATACTTGAAGAGTGGGGCGTTGGGGATGTTATTCAACTACTTCCAAACATACCAATTATACATTGAAAACTATTTCTAATACATACATTATCTTCTAAACTGAACTTCACACAAGCGGGATTAGTGCTGCCGACACGGCCACAAGCACGGTGAGTGAAGGGAGGCTAACTGCTATTCGCTATCGGGTTCCTTAACACTATCCTTGTAAACTACTGTTCTACTAAAATTTGTTACGGAAACCACTTTGATATGGGCACTTTGTGAAGGCTGAGAAACACCATTGGCCTTAAAACAACGGACAATCCAAGGCGTTGACAAAAAATTATCCCAAAATTTACACCAGGAATCGTACGTTTGTCTTTTGAGATTGTATTAGGTAATTTAAAACAATGTAAAATCACTTTTCACTAAAGTTTGAGGTATCAGTATCACAATGTTGACACGGCCCGCCGCCTAGTTATTTTGCGGGGTCTAGCGGAACCAACTGCACACATACATATTATACATACAGCTCTACGTAACATTGATACCATGTTATAATCACAAACATCTACATTTGCAAAGTTATTAAATATCTTTCTTCTTACAAATATGGGGGAAACACTTTACTAATCTCAATTGTAGATTCGGTGGTTACGACTGTCATGATCTCCGTCTCCTTCTCCTTCTCATCAAGTGACTGGAAACAAACGTGTTTTTCCATATAAAATAAACGCAACGATAATTTTTCACATTATAAACATTATTACTTACATTTTCTTACGAAGATACATTGTGGATGTCAAATGAAAACTTAAAAGTAGACTACCACCTACGATACAAAATGTACTTACATTGCTCTTATAAACAAAGTTACCACTCACTGTCACTGTGTTACACGCCAACACTCGGTCCGTACTACATCCACAATACAGATATTTTTACACCGTAACATAATCACAAATTAATCATTTTCCAAATTGACTTAATGCGAAATTTTCACAATTTCTTTTTAAATATGTTCAAAATACTAAGAGTAGTTTATCATCCTTTGTAAAAAAATAAAACTGCAAATATAAATTGAGAAGAGTCGTATTGTGAGATTACACAATGAATACTAAACTAGGATACTCGACAAATTAATTCTAGCCCTAATTTATTACGCAACTGCTGAAATGGTCCAACCATCATGATTCTGCTCCAAGCCCGAGGGAACCACCACGATTCTACTGTCAGTAGCGAGCCTCGGCTTATTTCACACTACCTGGCTTTAATAGTATAAAGTCGATTCAATAAAAATGATATTATAATTAAATCTTACATAAAATTAAAGAGAAATATTTCTACTCACATGATAATGGAAATAATACTTTAAGAATGACAATCATTGCAGGCATGATGCGGTTAAGTAAGAAAATACAAATATTTTAATTAAACAAATCAAAAAATCTTCTATCTTTGTAAATAAAAAATAATAATTCACGCAGATCCATTTCTGCATTAAATCCGGGAGACTCGACACATCTCCCGTTATACATAGCTTACCAAGATATACATTTGTCATCAATCAAAAAAGAGATTTAAAATTATGTTAAAATTGTAAAACGAAGGAGATTTTAGGTATCGTCATGAAATTGCCTCAGACACAAAATAGTGAAAGGGTTTAAACTACAATAATCAACTCAAGTCTGGCATTCCAGAATAGGATCGCGTCTCTTCCACAATATCCGATTTGTATAATGTACAGTCAACGCGCGCGAGGCTTGTGTTGTCACAACGATGCGCGCCTTCACGTCGATTGCTGCATGGAATGGTAAAGGTGGTGGTAGATGAACACGGTCTAGAGGACCCCGTTCGGCGGGGGGCCTATGGGGCCGAGATCTGAGGCGGCCTTCATGAAGAACTTCTCCAACTTGGCGATGATGTGCTTCCCATAAGTGTACTTGCGCAATGAGGATAGATGCGGTCTGATCTTATGCATGAGGACCTTGCGCTGCGTAGGCTCCGAAACATCTATCATCTTCTGCACCACGTAGTTGGCGTACTGATCCTTCATCATCACATGGAGGGCGCTAGAAATACATTCAGTTCTAGTTATTGAAACGGTTCACTTTCCACTTGTATTACGCAAATGTTATTAAATTATAGAAAAGGTTGACTAATCAGAATTATAACACCATCGCAGTTTCAATACAGATTTTTTTCTAGTCAGATGGGCGTGGTGCAATACATATTAACATTTAATTTAATCTGTATAATAAATAAATATAACATTATAAAAAGCTTCTCATAATTATTTAATGATCCAGCATTTATATATTGCGAAAAACAACACATATCCTTAAAAAACAAGTATCAATAAAATTCCATAATCACAATTATCGATGATTTCAATTATGTTTGCGATGCTTTTCTAACTGCTTTACATCAATCAAGGAAAATGTTTAATCAGTACTAAAGAAACAAAATGATCAATAACTTACTTATCATTGAATCCGCAGACTTCATCAATGAGTATGGCCCTCTCCTGGCGAGTTGCGTGCGTGACGCACTTCTCCACCACGTTGCTGGCGAACTTGTGCTGAGACAGCGGAAGCACTTTCCCTCGCACCCCCGCTATGAGCACTGCTTTGTCGTCTGCTGCGCCATGCTCTGCACATGATAACTCAATATTGTTATACAGGGAAGACTGAGTGAGAAGAGTTCCAACACTGTCGGAAGGTTGAGGACAGTATTCTTCTCCCGCCCACAAGTTTTTTATTGGAAAATATTAATTTTTGCTTACCTAAAACATGCTGGATGACATAGTTTCCGTACTGATCTTGGATTAGTTGTTCCGTGTGAGAGTGGAGTTCTTGCAGAACTGGAGCCACCTAGAAGAATTATCAATATTATAAAATGAGGGAACGTTCTCGCCATTACGACAGAAAGTCATAGGTGCGGACTAACTCTAATGCAAACAATTAAAAAGATGCACTTGTTGGAGAAGTACTGTTTGTTAAATTAGCTTGAGAAATATTTAATATAATATTATGTGGGCCACGAACCTGCTCAGGTGTGCAATGTTCCAGGATGCGCTGTATGACCCTGCAGCCATACGGGTGCGTGCTCAGTGCGTACACTTGTTCCGAGAAAGCGTTGATCACAAACTGCAGTGCGCGCGGCTCCACGCACTCGATGCATTTCTGCACCACGTGGTTTCCGTTCTGATCTTTCACGCATTTCAGCACGTGTCCGTCTAACTCGCGCACAACTTCCTGCTGTTGTTCTGCCGGAATGGACTCCAGCGCTTTCTGGATCACACGGCACCCGTACATCTGTAGTGCTAGCGAAAGCACGTGACCGCGCAGCTGCAATACAATATTTTTATTTTAAATACTAACAGTCACAGGCGATTTAATTTATTGTAGATTCTGTGTTACCACTGAACACCGTCCAAATACAGTAAAACCTTTTCATCAAAAGGAATTAATTTTGAAAAGAATTTTGATATACGTCATTTTTCGGTATAGTGGGGTTCGTTCTTACTAGGTTTTACTGTACTACTCATTACTTTGACAAGGATTTTTTAACATCTCAAAGTAAAACAGTTCATTCGACCGATGATACATTACTTCAAGAGTGCCAATAATAATGAAAAAGTAAAAAAAAAAAAAAGGTAAAGTATCCAAAAAAACATAACGTACACGATCAATAAGAAATTGCTTTATACATTATTTTATTCGTATAAGATTGGCATTTATGTAAAAGAATTGAGCAAATATAAATAAAGATATTTATTTACCTTTTGTGCCAAAGTGGTTTTCTGTTCTGGTGTACCAAACTCGAAGAACTTCTGTATAACGTAATTGCCAAACACATCAGTCATCAGATTATAAGCTGCCCCCAGGATCTCGCTGAACACCAGTTGTTTATCCAAAGCAGTTGCTCGCTCCAATTTTTGTTGTATAAATCTAAAGAACAGTCGAATGTGTTATAAGACAGTTCTTAACAATAAATTTCTTAATACTGTGTAAAATTATAAATGGACTTCCGTTAATCAAACAATCTTTCAAAGTAGGGGGGTCAAAAATCATTAAGGTGATTAAAAAATTCATAGAGTTTCTAAAATAGTTTTTGATTTCTTGTACAGCGGAGCAAGGAACCAAACAATCCAAATTAATTATAGCTCGCAAACAAATGTTCAATTATTAAAATACAGAGCTGAGCTAATCAGAGACATTATAATTTTAGAACTTCACCATTACAAATAATATTTTATTGTCTTCATGGAGGGACAAAAATAGAATTGATCAAACAATTAAATGAAACTTGCTAGCAGAAAACAGTACTACCAGAGAATAAACATTGAACCATCAATAGTATGTATAATGTGCTTACCTAGATCCGTGCTGGTCCTGTGAGAACTCCACAATATGGTTGGTGATGTCCCTGAGCTGTAGGTTGGGGTAGCGATTGTTCCTGAAATCCTCCAGCAGCCCAGAGCGTCCCGGGGGCTTCTCCCCTCCGACAACCATGGGGGCCACTCCTGCTGTAATAGGCACCGTAATATATTTATTATTAGTTACCAGATAAGAGTACTAGTGCTCCACAATTATTAGTACTTGTATAAAATATCTGATAATAAATAAAATGTAAAATAAAAAAATAGAGATGCATGTCACATGTCACATCAATATTCTTACTATTTTCAAACTAGAAACTAAACGCTTGTGCTATGAAAATAGGACTAACTCGCTAGTTTCCTGGAACGAGGCTCAAACCCATGACCATTAGATAACTAAGCCAGCATTTTAACCACTAGACTAATAAGCTATTCTTGAAACCGAACAAAAGTCTCAATGACTAAATAAATATAAGGAAGACGCCTTATGATTTTTATTAGGGTTTTTCAGATGACTATGATGCTATTAAAATAAAAATTAATCATAACAACGAACTATCAAATTTATCTAGGCATTAATATTGGTATAATTAAAAATGTATTAAATACATAGACTGCTGATTATGCACATGTCTTGCTAGGTGCCGCCGACACCCAAGAGCGGACCATTTCCATACATGTTTATTGGCATCGTGTATTTTGCCAGCATCCCTTGTGATGTGACCTGCTACTTTTGTGGAGGATGTGTGCTTGAGCAATAATATATAATCGACATTTGTTAATGTTCCAGAAAAGAACCTGCAGTTAATGGATTAAAAGATTGAATTTTTTTACTACTTTAGAGCTTTGTTATAAAGGGAGGGTAATGTACCTCTCACTCCGGTCAATACTCCTCCGCCCAACTTGTTCAGTAGTGAATTTGCAGAGCCAAACATCCCGTTAGGTGTCAATCCCTGGGCCAGACTGCTTACCGCCCTAAAAGGAAGATCAATGTATTATACAATTACGATAACAATCATCCAGTACATTTTTTAATCAACAAACCTATTCTGAAAAATAAACAATAATATATAAAAAGGGTATTTATTATAAACAATGTGTGCCTAGAAATGAAAATATCAACAATTTACATGATTAGTGTTGTATGGGATTATTTTGGGTGATTATTAGTTAGTTACATGATTTTATATGATTGCATTATGATTGTAACACAAAACATCCTGATGTATGGTATGTACACATTCCACTTTTATACTTCCCTTCATTATGCGTGTCTCACACAATTCAAACAAACACTAAAAATTACGCAATGCAACTTACAAAAGGTAATAAATATATTTTACAAATTGTGGCCTAAAAACATAACATTAAATACCTGTACAACACTAATAATATTTTGTTACTTGTTCACAACTAATAATATTTTGTTACTTGTTCACAACTAATAATATTTTGTTACTCGTTCAAAACTAACAGGCAAACAGTGGTTATAATTATAAAAAAAGGTCAGAGTATGCAAAGTATCAATACTTTATTTTTGATTCTTCGATTTAACCTCTTTTAAACTGATACTTCCAAGATACTAGCCATATTGCTAATGTGATATATAAAATATCTTTCTGGCCTCTTCTGGCTTGCAGCCCGCCTCATCCAATATTCAGTAACCAATTGTCAGCCCGAGAAGTGAGGCTCATACAAATGAAACCCATAAACTTTCTATCAAGGACCCGGCTATTAGATAAGCCTCAACTGATGAAGCTAGATATGAAGATGATTCATAATATTCCTCACTTATTTGATTTAAATAGATTTTGGTTTTCAACTATTTTTGATATACTTAGGTATTATATTATTGATTAAATAAAAATTCAGAAGATCTTTGTCAACTGCTTAAACTAAGGCAGAAGTTATTTAAGACGCCCTTGATCGGAGGATCATTGGGGATTGCTCATATCTTCTGGATTAAATGGATGTTAAAGGAAATTGCAAATTTAAAAAAATTCCAATACTAACAAAGCAGTAATTTTCATAATTGTCACAAAGCACCGTCTGCTGTTGCTTTCATATTTCTTATATTTGGTTAATCTACATCCTGCAGTCTGCATCAGAGTTGATTACATCTGAAAAGGAATAGGGTGTGTGGAGGCAAGATACTGACCTGTACTTGGCCGCTTCTGCACCTGGTGCAGCCGATACGAGTCTCTGCAGGCCGGCTTGCGCGCCCAGCGGCGGGGACAGTGGTGCACCCGCCACCCACTTGCCACGTGCGTACTGCTCGAGTGCGCCCGGGCTAAAGGCGCCACCGGCTACGCCCGCCCGCTCCAGGCTGTCGCGCCGCTGACCACCGCCGGTAGCTCCGCCAGAGCCGAGCGTCACGCCTGCCGACACCATCACGCACAATATATACAATGTGCCCAGCGAGAGCGACGCGATACAAATGCAACCCGCAACATATAATTTATTTTGCAAATATCACAAAACAAACTAATTTAATGTTTTTAATTAATGTTCTTAATTATTGAAAATATTGCGGGTCGCATGATCAATTCTTTATTACAACTAAAATACACTTAAGCAAAAATTATAATACAAAACAAGAAATGTTATTAGTTGAACACAAATCCACCATTCGTCATTTAGTATAATTGATTAATTTTAAGTTAATTAAATAAACAAACATAATGTATGCATGATAAAAACATTCTCCCAATTTATAGGCCAGAAATGTACAACAAATTATATTTTAAAAGATCTAAGTAATGATATTATGTTTTTACAGTAGATTACAATATAATCTACAATGACATTAACATCAATATTGAAGTAAGTTACTATATATAGTATGTACATTACTTGTAGTGATAAAATCTACCATACATACACAGTGGTACATATATATATACATACATACAGGATTCAAGTAAGGACTGGTGGAATACATTTTTAAGATGGTGTACAAATAACTTCCAAAAATATATTCCATCTAATTTAAAATTAATATCCCCACCCATAAAAAAAATTATATACTTAAAAATATATATTTACAAAACTAATAAATTGTTATACCCTGTATGCACACAATATGCAAAATTAATTTATAATTAAGTTATATATGTAATATAATAGAACTCATACTACCAAATGATTTTTTTACAGCAATGAAATAATTAATAAGAATAAAAATAATATTGCAATGCTACAGAAGTTAAATTAGTTAGTGTGAAGGTGATTCAGGAGAAATACCAGGTGGCTCAACATTCACCAAAGTCAAAACTGCACAATTCATTTTGCATCAAAAGGAATTTCATTCTAATTGCAAATTGACATTTCTCAGATCCACTTTAATTGTTAGTGTTTAACAATTATTCCCAGCCGACACAGTTACCAGTTACACACATGCTCTCCACAACCGAGAGTATGTTTTCCTCGATAGACATGAAAATTTCATTTTGCATTGAGTGATTTGAGCCATCAACGGTATGCAGGAGTATGACTGGGTTTCCACAAGGACAGTATGAGGTGTGAGTACCGCCTGTGTCAGAGTGTGCGATAGAGAACAGACCTGAGAGCGGAGCGGCGGGGCTGCCGGCGTGCCCGAGGGTGGCGAAGGCTGCGGGGAACAGCCCCGAGGACTGCGACACACCTGCTCCGCGAGCGACAGGGGTTAGTGGGGGGTATGTTATCATGTGTTTATTATCGTGTTCTGACAAAGCTTCGAATTAGTATTTTATTACAAATCACTTTAAAGTTCAAATTAAATAGTCGAAAATTGAAAAAAAAAAAAAGGTAATTATACGAAAGAAATAATAATTAAATCAATGTAAAGCAAACTATACAATGGAATATAAAAAGATTAAAGAATTTATTTATAAAATATAATGAAAGCTCGCGAAACTGAACACGTCGCCGGTTTCGGCTGCGTGATTTATTCGGTGATTGAAATACTTCCCTAGTTTCGTCGGAACACGGGGCGGGGGGCGGGGGGCGGGGCGCGAGGCGCGGTACACTAGCGCAGCACCGGTTCAATTAGCGAAACTCAAACTTTATCGCCCGTGTAACAAATAATGTCACATTACTATTATACCATGTAATGATTTCATTAATAAATGCCGAGTGAAAGATTTGAGAAGCGCTGATCGGGTGAAGTAAAGTACAATGACAGCTCAGAATCGAGCCAATAATATTGAAACATGAAAAAATATATATGTACAGATATTAATGCGTTGTACAGCAATAAATATTTACAGAAAAGAACAAAATCGATATTCTCAAGTGTAAATAGAGGTGTATTTACAAATAAATTGCTTGCAATGTATAATATATACCTAATTATGCTGTACACCTTCGATTATATTCATGTAAATATTTGATATTTATTATATACTTGGGCTGTGTCATGCCGACAAAAAATACAAATTATTATTTACAACATAATTTCGTTTAATAACGAATATTACTCATTTATGAAGATGTGCGAGATGAAATAATCGAAACGGTAAATGATCACCACGTAATAAAATATTGGCGTAAATTGCATTTTCAATTTAAAAAAAGAGCGATTTCAAAATCACGATCACAAAATGTTATTTTCTCGTAAATGTATACTGGGTATAACAGATGGAATTTTCAAGGAGTATGTACAAATTCTGTACCGTTACGGAAAATATTTTTGTATGAGATTATACTGTGGAAATACTACTTGGATATAAATATTAGCGAAATGGATCCACTATTATTGTACATATTTCATAAATCATCTAACAAAAAATAGTCTGGCCGCTCAAAGTTCGATGATCTTTCATTTGTTGTATTCAATATACAATTTAGAATCAATAATATATTAAAATTATTCGATATAATCGCATAACTTTTATGAACTGCTTTCATCTCTGACACGGTTGAGATTATCATCTTGAACATTTTTGACTCGTATTTTGAATGTCATCATAAGAAATACATAGTAACGCCTCATTTTTTGGATAAGAAACAAAAAGCGGTACATATTTGTAATTGTCGGTTGGCAGGTTAGGCGTTAGGCGTTAGGCCGGGCAGGTGCGCGCCGGCTTCTTGATAATGATAAAGCGGCGAAGGAGAGAACAGTTGGCTCCACTTCATCACTCACCGGGAGTTTAAAGTGGTGGCAGCTCATTTAAATCAAGGAGTAAATTCCACCCAAAACAAAAACGAGAAAAAATACAACTAAACTAAAAGTTGGGGGAAGTTTGTTCCAAACTTGGACCGTCGGCGGATGCGCGCCGGTACAGTTACGTAGGCGCCATTCGCGTCATTTTATTTTTCTTTAATTGAGATAAAGCCGTCATCTATTGAAAATTGCAGGATTCACCAGAAAACTTTTCACTTGTGCGCAATCAATTTATCATTTTCTTTTTGACAGAAAACTTTTCAACACAATTTGTATAAATAGAGTCAGCGATGTCCCAATGTAAAGTGCCGCCTCCCTTGAGCAAATTTTAGGATGCTGCCCCTACAATTTTTAATTTACCCCTAATCTATTCCTATAAATATGTATTGTTTAAATTCTCGTTACCTTCAGAAATTGTATTGTTTTATGATGGGGTCCATTCCATTAGCTTTCTGGTTAAAAAATGCAATGTTGTCGATTTTGACGATTGCCGAATTTTTACACCATACTTTTATAGTTTCAAATTTTCCGAACATAATTTTTGTGTGTTTATTTTTGCACAATTCTGAGTAATGGACCCTTGAAGTGCCCCTTAATTTTTTTTTATATGTTAGACGATAATTCTAATATTTATAATCCGCTGCCAATTCGCCAACTCTGAATACAGTGGAAATCATTAACGTGAAACCTCGGGGACTCTATTGCTAATTATTAGCTGTCGGACTAAATTGAAAGTTGCGTCATAAATAGTAAACAATTTGGCAGTTGATATACAATTTTGTTCTACTAAGATGAGAAATCTTTTCGTGTTAAGTGTTTTAGCTTCATGTTTAAATAACATGTTTGTATGTATATGAAATTACATACAATTTTGTCGGGACCAGAACATTTTTTCATTTTAACAGATTTTTCTTGTTAAATGTTTTCCAATGTACGCGAAAAAGTAATGTCGCAGCTATAAAATAATATTATCGATAAAGTAGGAATATTCAGTGGACCCGGTTATTGTAGGAACGCTCAAGACACAATACAAACACCCTGGCCATTACAGCGTCCGACTATTGAGAATAATATATTACACTAGGTAGCACTCGGTAGAAAGTACGCGCTGAAGTATTCATGAAAATACCGCTTTAACATTCATTTCGGCTCCGAAGATTGACCGAATTTACACAATTATTAACCTTTTAAGAACGAGAAGTGTAAAAAATCGGATTAGATGGAAGACGAATTCAAAAATAATTTCGGGAAGAGGAAAAATAATCAACGGGCCAATTTTGAACAAGTCCGGAATTAAAACGCCATTTTCTCGGTGGGCGGGTCCCGGGCAGTCCCGGCGGCCGGGCGGGCCCGCCCCCGGGCGGCCGGGAGGGAGGTACGCGGAATTAGGGGAAATCAAACGCGAGGAGTCGGAGTGCGCTAAGTTGTGGACATAAACGCTCTTTAAATCTAATTCAACAAGTCTGTTGTGTCGAGTAAATAACCATTTTCTTTGATTATCTCGAGACAGCGGCGCTGCATACGTTTAACATTATGTCGTTATAACAAATGATTTACAACACTTATTACAATTAGCGGCTACTGAAAGTGCAGGGCGATGTTAACCGAATCACACATGACGACAAAAACGTGATATTCGGTTTACATGAACTAACATGAACTAAGGAAGTTGGTGCCATTTCGTGTATTTTTATTTATTGTAGTAAATCGTAAATCAGCAGATCTCTTGATGGATAAGATTGTGAAAAAAACAAAATACAACGCGCTTTAGAAATGAGTCTCCGAGACAAGTCTCGTGCGTGTACACGCTCCATTATAGATAAATACACTTTTAATCGGGTATGAACTTGCGCACTAACCATAGCGATACCTTCTAATCATCTTCTTTATGCGTCAATCCTCGATATTTTTTAGAAAAAATGATTATCCACCTATTTCAGAAATAGTCATTTAAACTTTCATAACTCCAAAATAACAAGAGACGTCGGAAGGCGACTGTCGACGACTGAAAAAGTTTGGTTGCATAATATAGTAAAGGTGGTAATTCTCATGTTCATTCATTCCATGTTTATCGAACTAAAAAATGAAGCCATTGTTTGACACACATTCTTCTGTGCGGAGTGTGTTCATTCTAAATGAATCAATCGATTATACGAATCTTCAGAGTGCAGATCATTATATCGCACATCAGACAAGTAAACAAAAACTAATTACAATTCTGGTTTAAGGTCGCTCTCTAAACATCGTTAATCCGTCATTACGTCATGCGTGGCCACACTCATTATGTGTTAGCCCAGGTCGGTATGCAGGGCCGGCGCTAGGTATGGCCTTTGCCTGGTGAGTAAGGGTTCAGGTTTAGAGTACACAACTGTTACAAAATCAATCGGTTCGGGTTTACTGGCATTATTGTTTAAGTAGATATAATACTTCACTCGAATGCCGACATGAGACCATCATTGTCGGAGTGAACGTTCAACAAAAGTGATGGGCCTAGAAGGAAAGTATAAAGTTATGGACAGGCAGCCAACACGGTTTCGGCATCTTAATACTTTTGCAAACAATCAGACGAGGGTGTGCAGAGGGAAGGGAGGGAGGGAGGGAGGGAGGGCGGCAGGTAGCAGCACCAATGTAAACATCTCACTACCGACTGGGCCCGAATCTCGGTGCGCGGGGTCAAGTGTCTCGCGGGGGGCGCGGGGCGCGAAGGAGGCCGGGACAAATTAGATTTCCCTCCTCGAGAAGATGAAGTGTGGAAGCATCCAGGGAGGCGGCAGATAATAGCCGGGCGAGGCCGGAATCATAGCAGGGTGAGCGACAACAGGTGCGGACGAAAAATATATTTTATTTTCTTTCAGTTTTCCCGTCATCCATCGACAGAAAATCTTCAATGCTGTCGGGCCATTCGTTTCGAACCATAAAGCAGGGATAATAAGAATTATTTAACGAACTAAAAATACGACATGCGATGATTAACAGCGCCTACCTACGACAATATCTCCGCTATCAAAATATTCTTAAAATAAAACGACATTCTTTCGCCTCCCGTCTCATTAATCACGATGACAGATCTGAGTCGTTTATTAAACCACGAAATTTATAAACTTCACCGAGAGTTGACAAACGGCTCTTTTCATTTGACCGATGGCCATAAATAGTGAGTCCTCGGAGTCGCGAACATCCAAATGAAATATGGGGGGACAAAAATGAAACGAAGGTGCAAATAGACGTACACGACGAGTAGACGCGCTTATAAAAACCATTTTGATTCATGACTGGAAAACGGGCCATTCGTTAAACACAAAGTAAATAATATATTATTACTCAATATACAAAGATTAAGCACATTACTGCGATTGCCGTTGTAAAAATTCGAACGTATATTATTTCTTTCAAATCAAGGAAGAAACAAAAGCTAATCTGAACAATTCCCGTAATCTGCCCGCCAATGTCTATTGACTCATTTTACAAGAATTATCTTTTGTTCTCGTTCTGCTATGGATGATTGATTATTTATACATACACTCGAGCAGTCCATTTGTTGTTGTCGTAATCATTACTGAGGTTCGGTACACTAGTGATCATCTTAACCCGTTATGTAATGATTTTCTTTGATTTATCGACAACGGTCAAGGACCGAAAAAGCCACGAGGCAGAGGAATTTTACACGCGCAAAGAAAATACTATTCAGGACATGAGATGCCGTCGGTTAACGGTAACAGGGAGAGAGCTATGGAAATGTTATCAAAATAGTGGCCAATCTTAACTTGCATTTGAAAGAACGTGCAAAATTGTCTTTGCAAATTATTGACAAAATTACATGACAAAAATGAAGATTGTCTTCTTCGAGTAATTAGATTGGACAGTGTATGGAAATACCTTAACCGGCACTGCTGACTCATCTATCATTTTCAAAGTTCCATCACTATAAATTCGTAGAGACACGGCCGATGTCATCTTCCTACACAAAGTAGCCAACACCAAAGTAGACTGTCCTGATTTACTCAGAGGCATATCCATTCGAGTGTCACCCAGGTCAGCCAGAACTAATCTTAAATTTAACCTTGCACATTGCAACACCAATGCCAAGCAGAACTCATTTTTTACCGAGCCCCCCTTTATTTCAACTCACATTTAAACTAACAAGACATTTTCAACACTCCAGTTACCTCAATTAAATCTAAATTCAATACATAAACCTTAATGGCTTTCGTTTTATTTTTATCACACGGATTTTATTCCCTATCCCATTTTACTTTTCCTTTCCTTTTTTCTTTAACTTTTAACTTTTTTCTACATTAGAGGAGAAAGTACATAATAGTCTTAACAAGCTATCTATATATTTAAATCCTTTTTAAATTGTCCTCACTGTTTAAAGTATACTAAACGTAATGTAGAAAACATGTAACTGGTTAAATGATTGTTTCATAGATAAACTGTATGATTTCCTAATAAAATAATAAAATAAAGAAAACTAGAATCTCTCCTCACGTTGCACGCAGCCCTGGAAGGAGGGAGAGCTCGCAGGGTAATGGAGTGCGGCACCGAGAGCGCGGGGTGTTTTTATTGCCGCGTTAATTGTTTGTACACCGAGTGTTTAGATTTGTCTGCCGACTCGAGGGCGGGCGCCAGAAAAGGGAATCGGAGAATGAAATTGCGTTATAATGTGACGAAGAACAAATTGTACTTTGCGAAATATAATTTGCAGTCGAAACGGTTGTCGGAATTGAGTGGCCGTGGCCACCTGTGCCGAGTGGCGTTGCCGGGAGATGAGATTTTCAATTGCGGAGTAAGCGTTCGAGAATGCCTTGTTCAATCAGAACCTAATCAGCTTGTCTCGCAGCTCAAACATTAAACGGGCGTCAGGCGACACGAGTTGACCCAAAAATGCGCGGAATTTCAATGGCAGCGTACGTACATTTCATATTTTTATGAATTCGACGACGCTCGCCAATGTTCAAGACATTGGACATAAAAATAATAATATTCGTCGGTGAATTTCAATTTGGGTGACGTTTATTCGTCAATTGAATACATCTTAATAATAGTTTATATATCAAGTTGCACTTCGAACCGTATTAGATTAATACACTAAATAATAAATTCAATTCAACTGTTTCCTGCTAGGTTGACCAGATGATATTGATCGATATTTTTATTGACATATCAACGATACATTCGATAGGAAATAATAGATGACCACTAAAATAGAAGGAACGTACCTAAAACAGAAAATTCGAATAAATAAATGGTTTACTTAGTGTAGGTAGGTAATTCATTCTCCCGGAAAAAGAAATTTACGGGCTCGTGTCGTGGTGGTTGGTAACTACATATATATAATTCGTCTAATTTGTTTTAATAGATTGTACCACTCAATTAGGCCTAGGCCTGTTGTAGATAGTATGAGTGTGTACATAATATGACTGAAATTAAAATAAGAACCACTTAGTTTTGTAATACAAAGGAAACGTAGTCCTAAGTTTTTAATTCTTATACATAATCATTTAAAAATAGGGTATTAACATTAAACCTAAGATTTTTAATATGATGGGCCAACTTCCAACACGTGTCACTGACGTTATAATGGAAAATCTAAAAATATCTTGTATTATTGTGTATAATTAAAGCATACAATTTACAATGTGAAAATTGCGAATAAATTTCTAATTTACCTTTGCGAATACCAACTGAAATAGGATTTATGTTTCTGTACAGTCGCCTTGAAAAAAAGTTTGTTTTTGATATTTGCAAGAAAGTTACGTAAAGATGATACAATTCAAGAGCTCCATTACAGTAGATAGTTTGTATTGTATTATAGAAATACTGTCACTGAACGCCAACGAGGATACGGCTCGAGTAGGTAATGTTATAAAGTCTACACTAGAGCAATATAAATACATATTTATTAGCGTACACGGTCATAAACCATGTTTTAAAAACACACTCACTGGAAAAAGCGCGTACTGTGTTTGCATAGTACGGCTAGATGGTGTAGCTAGGGGGTAGAAGGAATTAGAGCAGTCCGTAAACTGACGATAAAAGTGAAGAGTTTGTGGGAAATCGCACCCGTAACATAAACACACGGGTACTTCAAAAGAATTAGGTTTTCAGAGGTGCGAGAATATTGCTCGCGCTCTTTTAGGCCGGGATAACAAAACCTCCGCAGTGGCGGGAGCCTGGAGCCCTGCCCCCCGTGCCGGGAACAACGCTCGCAGGCCGGGCGTTGGTATGTAACTTGGAATTAATTTAAACAGATAAAAAGCAGACTTTTCATAAAAACAGTAATTATTTAACACGGAATACCTGCAACGACGAATTTTTAAGAGTCCTAATACATGTCATTGTTTTCGTTGAAAATTCTCAAACGACTACTTTGATTATTCAATTAATTTTAGTTTTAACACCACCTCTGATTATATTCGAGTGAAAAATTAAAAACTCATCCCGGTAGCAATAAAAATATTTTTTCGATAAATTGAATTTTCCTGCATATCTTTCTAATTGATACATTTAATTTGTATAAAAAAATTAAAATATACAAAATGCGATGGAAATACGATCATAAAATTTCATTTTGTTTTCCTTAAAAAAATCTTAAATATAGTCACAATAATTTTAACTGTTGAACCAAATTATACAATAAATAAGTAAGGTACTTGTACACTTCACTATCAATCAAGAAAATATGTGTAATCTATAGAGAAAATGACAAACAATATAATACGAGTATAATATTATATTATAACATTATATCTGGTACCTACCGATCACGAGATGTTATTAGAGTTGTCATTTACCAAATGGCAACATTGCACCGCGGAAAGAAATTTCTCTATGGTATTTTTCGGTGGACGGCGACAGAGCGCGTAAGCTGCTGCTTGTCATACTGTTATCAAGGAGATATGATTTCATATTTAAACAAGGAAGGGTGAGAATAATCAAATATATTGGGCATCTGTGTTATCCTGCAGCATGTTAGTTGAGAGTTTTTCTATTTCACTTGTATATTTGCAGGATGTGAAGCATCCCTTCCTTACTTGACGGCAGAAGGTATGATGTAGAAGACAATACTATTTCCTCGTGAAGGATTTCTCACGAAATGATCAGGGCGGGGACACGATTAGGTCCCATCTGCTCTTTTTACTCCCTATCTTAACTTATTTTACAACAAAAAAGAACGCAAGGGTTCTGCGCGACTTCAAAAGGAAGCAGATGACCCAGCCTTCCTGACGTTTTGCCACGGGAGGAGACACAATATTCTACGGGTGCCTCGGAACATCAAAACGAGACGAAAACGGTGGATGGATCCTGAAGAGCGAAAATTCTGGTGTTTGAAATTGTTGTAAAGTAACTTATGATGTGGAATTTTGAAGATCTAGTGTTTCATAAGGTTTATTCTCACATTGATTCTAAATGCTAATTTGCTCATTTTGGTATTGACGATTTGATAAAAAAAAATCTATATTTTGTTGAAGAAAAATTTGTCAAAAATCATGTGTAATCACATATAAGTGATATGTTTTTTATTATATTTTAACCGGGTAAACTCATACGTTTTCATATTTGAGCATGCTCAACTTTTGTAAGCTTAACAATTTAATTATAATATTGTAAATTTAAAACTCATTTTATTATTTTTTTCCCTGAGAATGATAGCTAATGTGGATGAGAGACGACATGGTGAATTATGTGCATCAGAACCCCGCACCTCATGCTTTACACTGAACGAGCCGGAGAACGTATAAAATACGACGTCACAAAATGTAAATCGCAATTACAAACAATTAAATATGTTTAAAAAATGCATAGTAAAGTGATAGTTTTACTGAAAGCATTTTAGCGGTAAATAAGCTAAAAAAATAGAATCAACAGATTAGAAGGGCATACAGACATGCTCCAATGCAGGCGTCTAAACGCATTCGAGCATTAAGATGGTTCGAGCGAATGGAACCGTCTAGAAAGCGACAAGAAACGATATCCCAAAAATATCTGACTCTGTTGGGTTAACCAGGTTGATAAATACAAGAGTCTGCGCGGGGAAGACAGATATGTGGCATTATATCTTTTAATCCAACGGCATGTTGCATAATTTGTTTTCTATTTTATAAGTATCAAATATGTTTTTACTTTCGTCACAAATCGAGCAAAAAAGGAAAAATGACACATGATAAATAATTTGAGTAAAGTAATGTGTGGCATTATTTGAAGTTCGTGTACACGGCGTTAGTCGTTGCCACTCCTAATTCCTAACTTGGCTCCGACAAGGGTGCCAGGATGCCAGGGTGCCAGTCGACGCATGCAGTACACTATTACGCTGATGAGAAACACTCGAGTGCACACCCTCGGCAGGTGGAAACACTCCAGTGTGTTGAGGTGCTGAACATAGCACATACACAAATGGAAAAGTACAAATAAATCCTTTGTCCACGGCCTCCTGGGTCAGTTGTGCCAACGGGGATCTGAATGAGAAATGAGAGCGGTTTTAATCTAACTAACTGAGATATTCTTCGTAGCAGTACACAGCGGCAAGGACGATTAAAATGAAAACTAAGAGAAAATAAATGCTGTACGCGCATCCTAGATCTTTGATTGTGATGGAAGGATAACTGACTATAGAAATAAATTCTCTTTGTGTGGGTATATTTTTTACATTTCAGCTGAGTCTTATTAATGATTTAAAAACATACATTTTCATTACACGCCATTAATCAATTGAAAATATAAAACGAATTGACACATCTCAAGCAGAAAAGTGGTCGTTTTTCTTTTCACCGTGTGTCAGTTAGCAGCAGAATAGTGTCGTTTATTTTAAAAATAATATACAAGACGGGACGGGACGGTGTGACGATGTATTACAACCGAGATTAGTTACTTACTCTGTGGCTATGGACAATTTACGTAACAAGCGACAAAGCTGAGGACTGTTGCAATATAATATCTGGTCATTGAAATAGCTCATCTGTCATAGATAATAAAAATAACCTTGGCAAGAACAATGGAACAGCTGGGTAGTAAAATCCACCTATTGATAGTAAAAATTTAATACTACGTAGATATTTTTAATATTTACAACGTTATTTAAAGAAATAACTTTGTATGAACCATTTTGGTATTTGGAGTCGACCGGTTTCGATACTACTGTATTTTCGTGTGCTATCCGTATCCTAATGATGGTACAATACCTATACCAATATTAAAACCTGCCAATTACTATACACACAGTTTTATTAGCTTGTATGTGTTTCATTTAGCAGTGTAACAAAAAAATAAAGTTAGTAAAATGACAGCTAAAGGATACTTTTTTTATAAATCAATGTATTTATTGTGATTTTTTGTTGATAAAAGTAAACAAAATTGAATTGACATAAATATTTGTTATTGTTTATGATGATGTGAGTAGCTGGTGCGGAGTCAACATTACTCTATAACGTTATGGTCGGTCTCTCGCTTCGCACTGGACGGTATTCCTGACCCCAAATATGAACAAATTCCTCCGTTGTCGATAATCATGAATAATCTACGTTAGTGTATTGGATAAAGCACTCGCAATTATTACGTTTTGACTTGTTGTTAATTATTCGCTTGAAAATGTCATTACGTGGAAACTGTAACATTAATGGAAATGTAAACTAAATAAGAAAATGGTTTAGCTAAAAATCAATACCAAATAAAAAAAAACCATCTTTGATGTTTGTAGCGTTAACTTTGTGGTTAGACATAATTTAAAATTGTATTTATATTCATCTTTTTTTAAACCACTGTGTTATTTTTAATGTAATGCCTCACTAAACTGTAATGACTGGCCGGCATTTTATATAGGTAAAAAGGCATGTTGTTTTAATACTAGAATAAAAGAACACTTAAAGTGCCTTAACAATGATATCTTCTCAGAATTCTCCAACCTTCTTTTAGAGACAGGCCACAATGTTGTAAAAGAAAATGGCATTGAAATTTTACACATTAATAATAAAGGCCTTAGATGGGATAATTTAGTAAGTCTAGAAATCAAAAAGTCTAATATAATTAATAAACAATTAACCAATAACCTTACAAACAAACCCTCTATTTAATATATTTCCTATTTCTATGTCTCTCTGTCAATTATCTCCCCACTCTTACCAAGACTCCGACTACACCCCGTAATAAATGTCGTTTAATTTTTTACAGAGTAGTTCAGTTGTAGAAGATACGTTAGTATCGAAACCGGTTGATGTAAAAATAACAAAGTGGTTTAAACAAAGTTAAATATAAATACAATTAAAAAAAAACATCAATCAATAAAAAAAAATTGGATTACTCTAAATTAGTTTATTATATACTGGCAATGCTATATCACTCTGTTGAGAGTGCTTGACATTATGTGATTTGCAAATCTAGCCAAATGTAACGTAAAATCGTTATTATTAAGGCCATCCATCTTTGAAGAGTGATTTGTGCTATTTAACAAGATAGGATATATTAAAAGCCATGAACAATATTAATAAAAGCGAATAGAATAAATCAAAAGTTAATATTATTTTTTAATAAATTTTTTGATATCATGATATGGACATCACACGTGACAAATTTAAAAAAAGAAAGTGAACACATGTTAGCGTTGACCTCAGTGATGCAGGCATGGTCGAGGGTCTCCTCTTACTACTCACTACTCACACATCGGACTGTCTATTAAATTTAACCTGATAATATTAATATAGTACTAATTTTCAATAGTGCACAAATCTAGACAGATTTATTTTTAAACAGCGCCAAATCCATTTCAATTAATAATGTCATCGCAAAGGCAGACTTGTGAAGGTGGTCGGTAGGACCACACGTTCGTTTTAGGCTGCCAAAAAAATAATGAATTTATATTAAAATCATTAAATGTCCCATTTTCTCACTTTGTCAGTGTATTTGATCAAATTGAAAATTAATTCCTGAAATAATCTTTTGTTCCATAGTTAAAGTATGTTTTAACACATACTCATAACAGTACCGTTAAAATTTTGAAACTATTAACATTATTGGTTAGAAGCCTTTGATATTTAAGAATAAACCAAAGGAATATAAGAAATTGTTGGCTTCACGAAACAAATAAAACAGAACATAACCATAGAACTATGTTCTGAAAATGCAACTTCACAACAAAGATGTGTTAATTAATTAAAATAGAAGATGTTCGAAAACAATTCGTTATTTTAGCGAGAAAGTATCTCGTAAATAAATCAGTGCCCTAAAAATATTTTCCGCAAAAGTGATTCCAAATTATGTATGTATGTACATAAATATAAAATTATTAATTTAGTACTCTGCTATGAAGTTAAAATGGCAAATGCATTCAACGTGGCAATAGATGATGGATGTGATGAGAGGTCCCCTTGAAAGCCACGTTGATTGAACAGAGGTTCGACTCCAAATATGCACAATCATTATTTTCCCCGGTACAGATTCATTCTCAGTTGAAATTTGTAAACAGAAGAGTCCCGTGCCCTCTCCTCGTGTAACATACGTCGCGAGTTAATCCCGCGTCCCAACTACCCAGATGTTTGGCGCAAACAAAAACATCCCCGGCCCAAGTGAGAGCAATAAAGTGGAAACTTAATTTAACAAGTGTCCCGGGTCAACAGTTGGTTAGGGGCGCGCCACCCCCGGCGGGGCTCGGGGAAACGGACGAGGCTCCTGGCTGCTGACCGAATATTACTGCTCTACGACCGACAAGTTGACGACGTTCACATTTTATGCCGCGGTGATCATTAGATATTGTTACTAGGATTGTGATCTCGTTTTCATATTCATAATATAAACATTTAAAATAAAATTATGATTTGTACATAGTTAGTGAATAGGTTAAGTGATTCCTTGAAAAGTATACATTCATAATTATGTATACACACAACCGGTACTGTAAATAATTGCAATTTTATAATGTACATGACCACCGGAAAGAACTTTAAGTGGAGTTAAATGTTTAGGAAAATTACGTGTTATATCTGTCTAAAATACAGGGTATTTAATTTTTTTTCTATTATTAGGTATTTATTATACAACTTGGGACATAATAATTAATCCAATTCTCATTTAACTCGACTTTCATTAGAAATACACATTATTAATAAGGTATATTTGAGCGGGGTCGGTATTCATGTTACACGATAAAAAGAATAAGGAGAGGTAGTTACCGGTGAGCTGCTGCTGTTGCTGTTGGGCTTGCGCCTGCTGGGGCGCGGCGAAGGGGCGCGCGGCCGCCCCGCTCGTGAGCACGGGCGCCGGCGACACCAGCCGCAGCGGGGTGCCGTTGCGGCCGCCCATCACCAGCGAGTTGGGGTCGTACGGGTACGGGATCACGAACTGCCCTTGCCCCTGGAAGGGAAAACATCATTACAAAATCTCGTCTTCGATCTCGCATTCCCACATACTCCCAAATCATGCGCGTAACAATTCTGAACCCGAAAGTAACTAACTCAATGTGTATTAAATCTGTACAGTTCGACACATGTTTTATTTTTCCAATAACTTGTTAGTTATTGTTCAGCTAACGTAATGTTAAAAATGCTGAGATGCATTTGAAGCGCCGCCGTATCATCAATAAGTTTCGTGGAAGAATGCAGCTGAAGCTACCTATAGAAGTGCAAACTCATTGTGATTTCTATGATCTGCGAGTCAGTTAACACAAAACTAAAATGAATGTAGTATTGCATTAAAAAATAATGAGTACGTAATCTATATTTATATAAATAATGAGTACGTATCTTCATTTAGCTAGATTATCTATCTAATGGATACTTACCTAATTGCATGAAAATGTAAAATACTCGATTACTACAATAAATTGGGGATTACATTACAACTTTTTTATTTTAATAAACAAAACATAATTTTTGTATCACATGTCAGTGTAAAGAAACTCATTTAAAACAAAAATGAAAGTATTCATAATTTACAAAGTATCCAGTAATGATTCAATTGGAGAGTTTGTAAATAAACTAGAGCGGTGACAAATGAGTATCGGATTATCGCACGTTAATTATGACTCATGATTTGGGCTGCTGAACGTCGCTCATGAAACTCTTCAACTCTCTTCTCCGCCGGCTTCAATGTTTTACTGAGCTGTTATGGAGTTAGCTATTGGCTGATACGAGTGAATACGACGTCAACTTTGCGGAAACTACTCACGTTAACCTGCTGCTCCTGCTGCTGGCTGGGCGTGAGCGGTCTTCTCTGCTGCGCGGTGGGCTGGTGGGCGGGCGCGGGCGCGGGCGGCACCAGCCCGGGGTACACGCCCCAGGGGGCGGCCACTCCGTAGTACGGGGGCACTCCGGTGATGAGGGTGCTGACGTAGGGCGCTCCATCTTGCCCTGCGAGACATACAAATAGGTGACAAATAAAATAATATTTATTTCAACTCAATCCGCTTTGGGTACGACGACCGGATTAACATTATGGAATATACACTCATTTGAACGGTAAGTAAACTTAATTTAAGTAAACATAATTTTCACAAAAAGCCGATATGCCTAGGTACCTATGTTATGAGATATAAAGTAAGTCAACAATATTTTAAACAAGAAACATTCTTAATTTTTTCTAAACAATTTTTGGTACTCATTTTAACTAAAATACATCTAAAAAAACCATATCAAATGTACTTGAATACCACAGGAATGCGAGATCCCATTACAGCAGTGTACATTGTCTTTATTGCCAGTAAGAAAAGTAATGTTTCTTTCTATCAAATTGAATGTAATCGTATGTCTTGTTTGTAGATTATTATTTCTACTAGCAAGTTATATAATAATTTTTTATACACATAAGGTATTGCTGATTTGTGACGCAAGTATAGTAAATTAACGCAACTGAAGAGTAATGCAATTTCAAAAAAAAAACATACAATGTATGTACTAATGAAATTAAAAACATATTTTATATTGCATATTTCTTTATCTTAACTTCATTAAAAAGACTACGAATCTTGGAAAATATGTAAGCTTTTTAATATTAGCAGAAGTCGGACTCACCTGTATTGATAACGTACGGGGGCTGGGTGAAGGCCTGCTGCGCAGCCAGCTGCTGTATCTGGAACTGCTGCTGGAACTGCTGCAGCTGGAGGGTGGCCGCCCCGGGAGCGCCGGCGCCGCCCGCGGCCGCAGCCGCCGCCGCCTGCTGCGATCGGAGCACTTGCTGCAGGGACAAACAAAACAGCGTTAGTGAGCTCGTATTTTTTCTTATCATCGGATATCATCGAGTGTTGAGATTTAGTTGCAACAACAATCGCCAGAAGAATGGGCCTTTGCCGGTCGTAATCAGAACGGTCAGACTTAAATTTAAAAAAATATATATATTTTCACAAAATCGTATCAATAAGTTCACACGACAATTTTAAATTTTAAACCTACAGTAATATGACTAAAAAGTTTATGCACAAAGTGCCCTTGAGGTGAAATTTTTACGAAAATAGTTATATAAATTATCCAATCATATTATTATAATTTGATAGCATAGCTTTCCATTTGATTTCTCACGTACCTCACACCTTCTAACCCGCTATATTATATATACCTTTAACTTGTATAAACTATAGATTAATATAAATAATCACGATTGAACTGGTAAGAGCGTAAATCGTGAGAAGCATTTCAGGAATTGTAATGTTTTTGATTCACAAAGTAGAACTGAAGCCATCGTAAACATTTATTCAACTTTATAAATATGTATACAATAGAAAATAAGGATAGCATCTGATGATTCGATTTCGTTCTTGAATCAGATCGGTAATGTAAAATGATTTTGTGATATATGTATAAACATCACAAGAAAACTACGGCTGTCTCAAACACATCGAGCAATTCGTACCTCAAAATCTTAGGCAAGGACTTCGATTTATAAAAGAAGTCACATCACACTGATGATAGTAGTGATGTAAGTAAAGAACGCAAGGAAGAATTCCTCATGACTCATCGTACGTTATTGAAATTCCTCATTTGATGACTCCAACACATCACTTTCATCAAACTTACAAATTATTACATCGAGAGAACATTCCGAATAGTTTACGACCCGAACCCACCCTCGGCAAGATCGCCCACCTGCTCGGCGGACATTAATACATCCGATACATCGCCGAGACGTTGGAGTGGATGGCGCCTCCTGGCACAGAACACATCGCGGACACGCACACGCGCACACGCGCACTCACGCACTCACACGCGTCAACAGGTTACACAGTGCAGGAGCACCGTCACTCTGATCGAGCTCAACTAGATGAGCGGCGGGTCTAATTCACCTCGAATGATCGGAGTTCGTAATGCTGCGATTGAACCTCTCGTCAAAATCCAAAAAATATTGAACACAATTGAAAAATAGGGTTAGTCAGATTCTTGGACGAAAAGTCATAAAAATACAAGTGAAATGAACCAATTAGAAAGATACACAGAAAATATCCATCTATCGAAATAATAATTTGTTTTTTTACCGGGTTACCACAGAACTGCTCGTATGTTCTGAAATTGAAACTTCACAACAACCAAAAAATTGATTCAAATAAAGTCACCCTTCATTCGCAAAAATAGTATTTTCAATACAAACAGTCGTCCAAAGGAACATAAAATACAAATTGTGATAAATCCAATACGTCACCTTGTTTCGTTCATTTATCAATTGGCTCAACTGTGAAAGACTGCACATTAAATTAATGTCAAATACCTCAGTTTGAGTTGAGTGTTAACACATTGTTGCAGAACACCATCCAATTTGCGAACCGGACAACGGGAGCATATGTCACAACTATCGAAAACACTTTAAGCACGAAGTATCGCCGTTCACGGTGCAGTTCTAACAATTTATGACCAACGCTGGTGATGGACGCCAATACGGTCCGAACGAATAGCTTTCCAGCGACTATGGAAGAAGACAAAACACTGCAAAAACAATATATTGCATTGAAAATGTGCAGAAACCGTCGTTGATTTTGAAGCCAATGTCTCAGTTTAATTAAAATAAAAAAATAACTTTTTACATAATTTTAAAACTCGCATAAATATTATAGAATAGAAAAGATCAGCAAAAATCTTCAAAGTTGGTCGAGTAATGTAACATTTTTCTTATTAACGTAATTATCTTTTGAAAAAGCGTGAAATATGTACCTAGTATTACATTCCCGCTTTCGCTATTTACAGAGTGTGTTCGCAATGTTTATGTTGGCGCTCCGAGTGGCGTGCGCCGCGCCGCGCCTAGCCGCGCCGCGCCGCGCCGCGCTACGAAACTAATAAAATGCGACAAAGAATCAATGAATCAAGATTAGCCATAAAAATCCGATAAAGGGGGACATGACACGAACGAGCTTTATGAGGAGCCTGAAAAACGTGAACCGGCAATGTTCGCCCATTTTATTAGTGTGACAATAGAAAACGGTATCTGTAGTGCGCCATTTCCTTTCATCAAATATCCATCGAATAATATATTAGTGGTGCGACGGAATCGTGTATTTGGTATTTCAACGAGATGATGGATGCGCTCGATGTTTGGCTGCGAGGATTGTGGGCGTAGTGGGAGGTTCTTTCAACTTTCGGCCGATAAGGCCATCGCGCGTTTCATTTCAAGAACAAACTACCGCTTCCTTTAAAATACCGAGCTGAACGTGTATTACTGGAAAGTTGGCGAGTTATCAGAGACTAGAATCAAAGACAGATATAAAGAAGCCTTTAAAATCTTGTAAATCTACGGAATTTATTCCCCGTGGCTCTTCCGTGCCTCCGCCCCCGGGGTTGGCGTGACTGAAATCCGATCTGGATGCATCCCGGCGGTTCGAGCAATCGCCAATTAGGCGAAACGTAGGCGCTCCGTCGGCCGCGCTCCGGGGATCGGTCCGCGCTCGCCTACCCGCCGCCCGCTTTGCTCATCCTCGGCTGGCGCGGCCGGGCCCGGCACGCGACTCCTTATCCGCCGATCCCCGGTTCGAAGCCCGCGAGGGCGCATCGCACCCCGACTCCGCGCAAGGCTGGACTGAGGGTTCAATATTCTGCTTCTAATTGTTTACTAAATTGTGAGGAATATAATCATCCCTAGCGGAATAATACTATGCTATTTTTAAAGATGACGTAACTTGTGAATATTGCTGGACTAGGATTGTAAACCACCAGATAGGCGGAATACCCCCGTGTGATTGTTTGATTCTTTGCAGATCGGAGATTAATATAAATTTATGTACTATTTTATTATTAATTGCATATACGATACAATTCAAAACCTATTGTAAAATTCATGATTGGCAAGTCAGGCAAGTCTGTTTTAGGGCAAGTCGGCAAACAAATCATATTTCATAAACCAATATAACTCATTGAATAGGAGCTAAAATACAATTAAATACAAGCTAAAGTAAAATTGAAAATATAAAGGATTAGTGTAAAATCAGAGAAAGATATACGATAATAAATAAATGAATGTCCTTAAATTTGTTATCCAAAGCCATACCATATAATGTAGTTATAAGAGTTATTTCATAATATACAACAGTTTACTGTCAGTACCTAATTGTAACCAACTATTTAAAACATTCTTCCTAAAAGCTTTAATAACACTTTTTATATAATTTCCAATTTAATTATATATTCTGGGAGTTTGAAAAGTAGTTTCCATACTTGGAATGATTTTAATAGTGGGTTTTCAGAATTTCAGTCATGGTTTTGATAAAAAAATGGGATGGTTAATTTTGCATGTAAACGGTAATATTTTGGAATCGTTGGGGATAAATAAAGCGTGTAACCAATCAAAGAATTATAAACAACCAACTAAATTTATTATTTAAGTAATTATTATTTTTTTAAATAGATTCGGTTAAAGAAACAATAACATATGTTTTAGATTAGTATTGACATCCTGAAGAAGTAAATGATATTTTTCGAAACCGGTAGATGTATTTAAGCTCAATAAGTGGTTAATAAAACAAAGTTAACAAATAAAAATAAAAATAATTTGCTTTTGTGGGATAATGTCTTTCAGTTCCCACAAACGGAGCGCTTATTTTACTATGAAAACTAGTTAGTATATTCAACACATCCAAAACCTAAAATTCCCTAAAAAGTGGCTCTGAGGGTAACGAAAAGTCACAGCGGTGTGTTAATCCGAGTAACGCGCACTTGATATATATTGTACACCTGATGCACTCCCCCATAGTTAGAGATGGATTGGCACTAAGCACAGTACACAGTTTTCGTCTTGTGTTTACTCAGAATATATAAATTAATTTTCGCAATCTTTTAGCCAATCCATCTCATGTGTCTATTAATAACTATTCCTTATTAATAACTATTAATAACTAGCACAATTATAACCATTTAAATATTTACAAGAACTTAAGTGTAATTTAATATTATTAAAATGTTTGGGTTGTTCTACCTCTGTGATGGAGAAGGGCATTTTGCTGCATTAAGAGGCTTAATAGGTTTTTATCAGCAAAAGTTATTATTTTTCCCTGAATTTTCAAATCACATAAATCATTGATGTATATCACATTTATGTTGCCTGCACCTGTTCTGTTCTGCAGTTTGGCAAATATTGAAAATTATAATGTATATAATAAAGTTGAAATAAAAATAAGTAAAAAAGCACTTCCCTGTGGGACTCCATATTCGATCTCTTTCTAATCGCTTACTACATTTTCACATATTTGGTAGGTTTTTCTTTTCTCCGAGTAACTTTTAAAGAACTCGAGAGCCATACCTCGTATACCTAATAAAAACATTTTCCTCAGAAATATTTTATGTGACACCGTATCAAAAGCCTTAGCAAGATCTAAGAATATTGCTAATGCCCTTTCTCCAGAATCCACAGATTCACATATATATTTATTCAAAGAGTTTATAGCATTTTGGGTACTTTTACCCGTTCTGAAGCCAAACTGATTGAAAAACCGGTTTGGTTATCTAAAGATAACATATTTTGTTGTTCTAAACAGGAACATGGCAGCTTTTTCAATTATTTTAGGCAATGTACTCAAAAAAGAAATTGTACACATTGTTTTTTTCTCTTGATTTGAAGATGGGTTAAACAATTGCGCTAAGAAAGGTAATATAACCTTTCTTAAATCTGGCTCTTCTACTGGTGAATATGTAATCTGCAAATATTTTGAAGAAGGTCATAGCTCATGTTACTAAACCTCTATCATCACATATAATAAATTTGTGTTTCTTCAAAGGAAAATTCTTAAATGTCCCAAAGAGCACAATTGTTAGACCCATATTAATTATCTAATTTTTACATAATTGGTGTAACATAAAAAGAAGCAACAGGTGCATTTTGACGATTTATAACCCTCACTAAAGAATTCTCAGATACTGAATTTTTAACCAAAATATCTAGAGCATATCCATTCCCACCTCCACACAAAAGTAGTTAAAATAACTTGCAACCTTTTTTGGTTCATCCGACACAGTAGTTGAATGTCCTTGTATATTTATTTAATTTATTAGACAGCCTTTTGTGTCAATATGAATTGTGGGTAGTTCTCATCAAATGAAATTTGTTTATAAAAAACCACAATGCATTTGACATCAAGTTGACACCGCTAGACAAAAATAATGGTAATATTTATTTATTTAATGAGTTACATTGGTGTATTGTATGTACTATGTGTGGAAATTTAATTATATAATAATAATTGAATGAACAATAGAAGTGTGAATACAAATAGAGATATCGGGTATATAAAGACGATACTAATATAATATCTCATGTAGGTACCTGCCTACATTCATTAAACGGCAAAACCAATCTCAGAATCTGTTACAAATAGTACTTTTACTAGCGACAATAATGTTTAAATTTTCAAACATTTATCAAACAGTGTCCAAAATAATTGTTTTTGCATTTGAACGCTTCTATACATTATTATTATGCAATTTTTTTAAGGTTTAGAAAAATAAAAATATCGAAATAAATTTCAAGCTCAAATAAATGACGAATGAAAAACTATGTACATGTACATACCGACCGCGGCATATTGCTTACGTTTTAAATACTATCTCGACCAAAACATACACTAGTAGTAATCACAAAGAAACGAGGTAACGAACAGTATCATGAAGATCTCGCGGTCAGCGAAGCGAGGAAGACAAAGTTGTGGCATTGACCCGTACCCGTGTGTGGCGTTGCTTCTTCTTTCCGGTACAGGGAGGATCCATCGCGGTTTTATTCTTTGTTATAACAAATGTGTATTATAAGGGAAATATTAAAAAGTAAATTCAAACAAATACTTTGTTCCTTAGAACGAATTATTTGTGCAAAAAAATAATAAAAATTTAGCAAGGTTAGGTTAGGTTAGGTATTTTTTAATTGAACGAAGATATATTTGCATTATTTGAATATGTCCAAGATCACACAATTACTGGATTTTTACCAACAAAGGCTCTGTTATTAAACAAATATCAGATATCGCATAGAGACAAAGCTATTTTTTTATTATATTTAATGGAAAATATATGGAAGTATGGGGTAATCACAGGGCTTACGACCTGTCTTCGGCTGGCTTAAGTGATCACTTTATATGTATAACGTTCACAAATTCTCAGCCCTCAATCTCCACATTAATTTATACGGTGCTAAATAAACTGATGTAGGATATAAAACCACTGATTTGTAGGTGAAATGAAACATTAAATGGCGAGGTTATTAAACGTGATAAAATGTCAGGACTACATTCAGGACGTGGTAGCCCGGAACTTCACACTCGGCTTGTAGAGCGCGAAAGTTCACAGTCGACTCGGGCTCGCACCGTGCTTCAAATGGCGAGGGTCTTCTGCCAATATTCTCAATATCCAAGTAACCGCACCGCATGCACTAAGTGTAGCCGTGGTGAAATGTATGTTCAAAATACACAACAAACAGTTCCGATAAGACAACGGTTTTTCCTTATGTAGCGAATCAATGAACGGGGCAAATTCCGAAAAGAGGAAAAAAATTAGAACTAAGAATTCGCTAAGCCCTTACCCAGCAGGGACACGACGCCTCACTGCGTACCATGTCTCAAGCACGCTGATCGAATGTAAGTGAACCGATCACGCCAGGTATATCGCAGACACCCTCTCCTCTTCCTGTTCATCAACACTCATATCGTATATCCGCAATTGTCTCGTTTATATTTCGAATGCAAAATTCATACAAATAAACAAATAATACTTATTAAATTCACTGTGTTAATATTTCAATCGTCTTATTATTTAAAACTGGGTCCGAATCATCCGATCTTCAAAAATGTAATTAACTTACAATGGCTGCATGGAATGGAGATTGGGGATCCAACCGACGATTTTTGTATTTATGTAAAGAAACAATTAAAATAGAAGTAATGTTAAGGCTATGTATACCCGGTTAGATGAACCCGCGGACTTGCGGCTCTGTTGAGTAGGCGAGTAAAATCGTTAATCGACATCACGCGAATAAGTAAGGTACTCGGTATGACAACAATGAATTAGCTGTAGTTGTGCAGATATAAACATTTGTTTACTCATTTATTATGGACAATCATCGCATAGCCACATCTAACGAGTTAACTAGAATCTCCTCAGCAGTCGTCTCCAGTTGCGGCAGATGGAGACGCCACCGCCCCTGGTGGACTGGTCAATTAGGCAGGAGTGGTTCCGCATCCGTAGCCGCGAGAGCGTGAAGATGAACAGAGCCAGGCACGAGCGCTTATGGAGAGGCATGGGTATCGTCAAGAATTTATCAGCGTTGCTTCAAAATATAATGATTGTCACCACTGGGGTTATTACCTAAAACGTTCTTGCGACTGCACGACGCGATGACCAATCATCGCTATAATCGAACACCGATCTCACAATACGATCACGGTTAAAATAAGGGTTTAGCCCATCATTAATTAATTACCATAAATAATAGGATTTCTCTCCAGAGAAATCCAGTCAAAGTTTTAAATGAATAGATAAAAATATGACGGATGACAGGCGACTTTCAAACATATTATATTGTGTGATTGATTACACCATTGAATATATAATGTAAGATGATTCAGGAATTGTCAAAATATTACAATTATTAGAACAAACAATTGAATAATTAATGGTTTGTCTATTTGACACCAAGCCGCGGCAGTATCCGGCTCCGGGCAGTGTAGTGGTAGTGCTTTAAACAAATAATGTTATCTATTATAGTAGAACCAAATTTGACGAGGGTTCCATGGTGTTGTATAGTGCCACGGACGTTCCTGATTAGACTTTGATCAATGGCTTTGACTTGATTTACCCGCGTTAATTAATAGCGACCTACGAAAGGACCGTGAGAAAACTACGCAATTTTACGGTACCATCATGATCCTTCATGATATTAAGCATGGAAACGCAATGCCAATTTCATGACTTTCATTTTTCCAGATTTGCACATTCAGTTTAGTTGTAAATCTAGTATTACCGCACATATATAATTAATAATGTGATTCCAAAAATAGCGCACTAGTAGGTATATAGCACTTTTGAATTTTTTACTGCGGAGTTTCCATCTGTTCACGCGCTAAACGATAAGTTGTCTTCTGCTTCGGAATCGAAGTTTCTACAAAAAAAGAGCTACACGATAAAACGTTTTGCGCCTTCATTTTTTATTTATTTCAGTAACGCCCGAGCAGCGCACGTAATACATATAACACATAACCTCATTTCGTCCGCATTAATGAAAACGTCGTCGGCAATTGGATTTCAACAAGCAAAACGGCGAGCGGGAGAGGAAGAAAACAAGAAAGAAATCCCGGACCAAAATCGCGAGTCCATAAATCAAGAGATTGCTTTCGCTAACGTGCGGCCGCACGGCCCGAGCGGGCGGCGTCTCCATTAGGAGCCGCGAGCCGAGCGGAATACAAATTATTGCCGGAAAAGCGAGAAAATCAAACACATCACTCGCAACACAACACAAACATACTATTACTGTGTCCGCTGCCCTCTGCCGGCGGAGAGTAAATCCGCCAGTTATGGAACGGTCTGCAAAATCTGCACAGAACACTAAGCGGCGGTTCAATTAGCCTAAATGTATTTATTTACGGCCATCTCTACAATGAATAACATGATCACAGACGACAATGCTCGACAATATACTGACGGATATCAGACATTGTAGGCTATATTCTGCTTCAAGCCGTGTTCTAAAGGCAAAAGCTGGTCGTGCGAGGACGTGTCGGGCGAGCCCCGAAGCCGCACGCGTGACAAGCGACAGAATGGTTCCAAAACCCTTCCAGATGCCGCTAAAATATTTAAAAGAAGGTATTTAAACTTCCAGTGAGGATACCTTGTACACATATTATATATATTAATTGTCAACAATAAATTTAAATACTTTTCTTTCAATTATTGTTGAAATGTGAAAATAACATTGATTTATTAGTAGTAGACTCTTGACCTGGCGACTTTGTGGCTCCGCCCAGTTCCGTAAAAGCTCGAATATGAAGCTTATACTTGAATTATACGAAAATAATTGGTACATTAATTTTCTATACACGCGTATCACTCAATTTATTACTGGAAATATTTGCGCAAGAAAGCGAAAAACAATTTCTTGAAATAACTAATTTCATTTCTCAACTTTCTTTATCTACATTTGGTAACAGGTCCCTGTGAAAAAAAACCTAGTTGGTTTTAACGCGAAGGAGCGATAAAGTGAATGATTTAGCTACCGATGCCTGCGGAAGGATTCACACGTACTTTTCTCCAACCAGCGCCAGCGAAGGCTTTATTTGGATTCGGGGCCATCTCCTCGAACGCCCGGGCTATATCCGGAGGCATTACCACACACCGGTCACGTGACGCGAGGGATGCAAAGTCACCCCGGCGGGCGATAAAACATCAACAATGCATGGGCCGCCGGGCCAAGTACACGCGGCCGATTCAATTCTTACACCGACACCACTGTCTATTTTTAAATATTGACGCCCGTATGAAAGTTTATTTTGAATATTCAAACGCCAGGCTCGGATACAGATCGTAGGTTCCGTAGTTTGTGGCGGTTATCAGAAATTGATATCTGCAACTTAAATATTACCGATACGTGCAAACTACAAAATGCACTCCTGGTCAATTTTAACATTATGATGTTTTAATGCAGATTCAGTCCAACATCAGTGGTGGAGTCTTCACGATAGATTTAATTATTTATTTCTACACAAATAACCTTAGTACTACACCACATAAGGTGTCGAGTGTCCGAATAAAAAGCGTCACGTAAATAATGCAATGATTTGTCTGATTTTAAGTGCTGACACCCGACATCTCTAAATTAAAAAGAGGAAACAATAGAATCGTATTTACCGCAATTGATTAGTGGAAAATGGATAGAATCAGCGGTAAATCAAGTTAAAAGCACGCCCAATAATAACACAGTGAGGTCGGGATGAAAGTATCATAATACAACAAAACATGCATATTATAGAATTTCATTATGTGTTTTAGGATACAACACAACGATATGAATAATTGATATTGCCGTAAAACAAAACGTCATCATAAAACTGCAAGTGCAATATGAAATGCAATTTATCAATATAATCAGAAATAATTAATTTAGCTGGGTTGAGTGCATCCTATTCTGAAAAGAAGTCAAAAGAATGAACTTGTCGTGCTTACATCTCTATATCCCCGTAGACGCGTCTCTATCCGAGAGATGGCGAGCCTCGCGATGTAATACATAATGTATTGGGCGCATTCTGGCGCTATTCACTAACCCAAAACCGTGCGAGCTTCGATAATTGGAAAATTCCGAACACGAACATGCAGTCATATTCGTTCACAATGGAAATAATATAACGGTGGCATTCTTCCTTCACACGGTGATCGGTGGTCGGTGGTCGGTGGTCGGTGGTCACTACTATACTAGCAATAAGATATGGCTATAAATTATACGCATGGTGTAATACTTGTGTACTAATATTTTATAACTTACCTAATCTTTTTGAAAAAACGACAGACCTAATGGCACTTTATAAACTAAACACCCCCTCAAAATTCTCACAAACACACTTAATATCCCTGTACGATTAGTAAGATTTCTAACCCTATTTCAATATCATATATAAGCAACATCGATATCCGTCCTTTCTCTCCCCTGCTTAAAATGCTACAATACTAGGAGAACACATTCTTATCGTGAAGTTGGAATTATTCAGAACAGACGCTCTGTGATATTTTAAATAAGAATTAAATATATTAATTAGAAAGATATACATATAAAATCAATTTTATCGAAAAATATTGTTGTTGCGCCATCGGAATTGTAGCATAGTTGGATAATGCACCTTCCCCGGTTGGGAAAGAGATCCAGGTTCGAATCCCGGTGGCGCAACAACAATAGTTTTCGATAAAGTTGATTTTATATGTATATCTTTCTAATTAAATATATTTAATTCATATTTAAAATATAGATATATTCATCATGCCACAGGCTCAGTTCAAAAACGAAAGTGTATTATAATTCACGGTTAATAGACGTTCGAACGCGTAATAAGCGTTTACTATAAACCAAATGAGCAATATTTATTTTAGCGCTAAGAACTATCGCATGTT
Organism: Eubasilissa splendida; assembly: GCA_031772225.1. Taxonomy (NCBI): domain Eukaryota; kingdom Metazoa; phylum Arthropoda; class Insecta; order Trichoptera; family Phryganeidae; genus Eubasilissa; species Eubasilissa splendida. The sequence goes on from CM062867.1 coordinate 14,361,257, forward strand.
ACGTGATTAAACTTAGCTAACTTTGGAACCTACGCACTTCTGTACCTGCTGCTGTGAGGTAGTTTTAAAAATATTTTTCATTCTTCCCAATTGTCAATTTGCAACATAATATTTATTATTTTTGAGATTAGCAAAATCAACTTTGTGGTTAAAATCCATTATTTATGCCACTAGTCAGTCCCATACTAAAAAAATTTCCTAAAAATTACTGTAGTAATTTTGTATCAAGTAACAATTTAAGTTAGGTACTAAATTTATTTTTTAAATAGGTTTTGTTAAAGAAACAACATAGCATATGTTTTTGATTAGTTAATGACATTAGTTAATTAAGAAGAAAATGATGTTTTTCGAGACCGGTACATGGATTTTTAATTCATTGCGTGGTTAATAAAACAAAGTTAACAACTTAAAACAATAATATTTATTTCCATCTTTTACTGTGTTTTTAATTTCTTTCACATAAAATAGGGCATTCGGTATCATCTTTTCTCCTAACTATCTTTAGATGAATTTACATTACAATATATATACATCTTAATGTCATACTAAGACTATCTATCAAGGTCATTAACGACCTGTTGTTAAAAATATAAAATAATAGTAATATTGTATTGAGTAATTACATTAAAATATTTATGAGGCATTGTTTCCATTAGATAAATAACACAAACAATAATATTTCGTCAGTCAAACAGAGACAATAATGACGCTGTCGTCATAGACCAGCAATAATGTACGCGACGCTCGCTCGGCACATTGCAACGAGGCGGAGAAAATATTCGCGGCCTAACTGCGCGTGTCTGCAAAAATGAATGACTGCAGAAATGATTGGGTAACCGAGTTTGAGAAATCTCCTCGGGATGAATGGATACTGGATGCTGTGTGCGGGCGCAGTGGCCGCAAAACACTTTTCATTCATGAACCGCTTAAAAATAGAACAAACAGTGACCTTATATATTCTTAACAATTGCCGTACCAAAGACATTCGATAATATCACCACTTGCTCATACACGCGGCACACGATAGTCAAGTAATTGATACTATATTTGTTTTAATTTAAATTAAATCGCAATTTTTATTTGTGAAGACACATGTAATTTTATTTCATTTTTCATCTATAAATAATCAACTAGTCGTTGATGACCGTGACAGAAAGTTCTCTAGTATGATAGTACGTTACAAGTAAATAAATTTTAAGGGAATTTTATGGTTAAGTTATTAAAAAATACTGTAAAATATGAAAATAAAAGTTATGTTGCAAATTTAAAATTGAAAAGAAAGAACAACATATCGTCGTGGTAAATACAATAGGCTGTATATCAAAAATACCAAACTTTGCAGGAGAAAAAAAACTACCCCATCTCATTGATTCATTCGCTAATTTACTATCTTAATTGAATTAGCTCTCTGCTAACGGTATTATCACCGTTTTGACCTCTCGCAGGTTGTACGGTTCACTGAGCTGATCACTACGGTGCAATAAACCGAAATTGAGATTTTTTTTATATACAGCCTATTGCATTAACCACGAAGATATTTAAAACTAGTCTAATCGAAGTGACATGCGACAGTTTTTGAATTTAACGAATTAAACGCGAATAATGAGAACTCGGTTTATGGTATGCACTATGCACGTATCGAACGACTATTAACCGTGAATAATGCAAGTTTCGTTTTTGAACTGAGCATATCTCACGAAGAACACATCCACGTTAGTGTTAATCGATGCGATATTGTTGTAGCAGGGGAGAAAAATAGCCTACGTTGGTATTGTATTGCGAAACTTGGTGTGTAGGGTTGGACGCTTCATCGGGGACAAATATATAGCTCACTTACAAAACGTTTATAGATAAAATTTGGCGACTTCTGAATGGGTCATTGTAGCTAAACCTGCATTCGGTTCCCGGTGATGACTGCGTATTTTTCTGTATATCTTTGTGTAAAGTGATTTATCTAAATATGTTTTTATATTTATTTTGATCACGTGTTATCAGGATATTATACGATGCATGTTATATTTTATTATCGGTGATGACACCTTAAATAAACATGTAAACTCATTAAATTTATGTATGCATATACTATAATGCAATGTCAATATTAAATAAATAAATAATAGTTTTAATTTAGAATACAAATAGGCGAGATGTAATATAATAAAAAAATGTATGACTAACATGATTACGAATGCGAAACACATTCCAGTGTATACGTATAAAAAAATGTGCTGACAATCCTGGTGTCCGCCATCAGTGCAGGGTCGTGTAATTACAAGAAAAATCCAACAGCTATTAGAGGGAGGGCGTTAATTACCGCCCGATGCAATTTTAGTATTGAGTTACTCTGGACGGTCGTGGAATATTGCACTGGGGGTTGCATTTACGGGTCCGGCTTATTACGGAAGGAAGGCCTAATGGGTCGTAATCACCGGCCAGTGATGAATGTTATTCTCAACAATTCATTCCTGTAATTACACCTTCGGCACAGTAAACATTTTTAAAACATACGTACGCCATAAAACCGTCCAACAGAGTAATTTTAAAGAGGAAGCATTTTTATTAATTTATTATTCATTAATATAACTACATTTTACTAGACTAGACCTATATCAAGGTCCACATCGAGAAGAATTACATTACAATTAGGTACAATTAATTACATTACAATTAGTTACAATGAATTAATTACAAAAACCAAAAAATATAAAATGCTCATAAATAAAGATACATCGAACTACGATACAAATGACCGTTAGCAGTAGAAAAGTAAAAATAATGTCACATAATTTATACTTTATATTTAGATACATTAAAGGTCTTGATTTTTTTTAAATGAAGATATTTTGGACCTTCCCAGTTATCTGCTAGCCACGATTTGTTATAATCTCTCCGCCACTGTCTATTGGTTCACTATACACAGTTATCTTTTATTTTCGTTCTAATACGGATGATTAATTGTTTATATGCTCACTTAAGTCCAAAAGTCCATCTGGTTGGGTTAGGTTAATTTTTTTTTCCGTATTTCTTAAACAGTTTGTAAATAACTATAAGCTATCTAAAGTCATTTTATATAACAATCAGAACCTAGCAAATCGTGGCGAGCAGAAAAAGACAAAGAAATTAGTCAGAAATTCGCCTAGTCCGTCAACAAGCAGTCAAGTGATATGTTCAAACATGTAACGAACGTTAAATAAATTCTTAAAAACGATATATGAAAAGTGTTTTTTAAATATTGAAAATAAACTTAAAAATACATTCCCGAAGACCGTGTAACAGATATCCGGCACTAAGTAACGTACTTTTCTCGATATCTTCGCAAAGTTTTGACAGGAGATGAACTTTTTATTTGAACACGAGTAACTAAATATCAACTTTGTTGAAAAATGATATCAGTACCGAATAGGCACGGTGCCAAACAGAACAGCCGACTTCTAACGTTATTTGTCAGATTAAATCTTTGGGATATTATTTCATGGATCTAAAATTTAAAAATATTTCTTTTGAAATTTAAATGTAGACGATGTAGAGATTTGCAATTTTAATAAAGTGGAACACTTCTCCGATATCTTCCGTCACACGATTTAAACGTACAGTTCAATTTGCATTCCGAGTAGGCAACTCGACACGATATATTTTTGCCGACATCTCGATACGTGTAAATAATCAACGCGTGGAATCCTCGCCGACATTTACGCGGAATCTTAAAACGGCAATAAATACGTCGTTTGTCGTATCGACTCGTGGCGGGTCCGATCTGCTCGCCCCTATCGCGAGCGGTCTCGTACCAAATGGCTACAGTTACTCTAAAGCAGTTTCAGCTGTGTTGAGCTATATCGATCGCTTCATATGCAATTATTGCTCGCAATTGTATTTCATTTCTGTTATTTTACAGTTCGCTGTTATTGTACAGTACACTAATTTCCAATGTTATTTTTTGTTGTTTAAATTTCTTATAGTGTTTTTAAAGTTTCTTATAATATCACGCAAATGGTTTGTGATGTTGAAATGTTATCATTTTAGAAATAAAAATAAAGCGATTAAGGCGGTTGAGGACTGTTATTCCTAAATTAATATGAATTATAAATAAAACAGTCTGTGATAAGGCAATATTTAAACTAACCGAAAGAACTTTACATAATTTGCGGCATAACATACATTCAAGAATAAACAAAGGCTGGACCATCACTTGAACTCTATCGTGACCCTGACATCACCGAGTTATTAGATACAGCACAGCGTCTCCATTGGATTGGACATTTGAGACCATCCCTACAACACTGCGAGTGCAGATCTGAGTTATGAATGCCACAATGCTATACGAGTACATTTTATATATTGTTTAATAAAACAACAATATAAAATAAATTATATGTCCATGAGAAAATATTCAGTACCCCCAAACAGTTTGACCCTTTTCAAACCAAAGAGGAGACGATATGTTGCAAATTAGAAGATAGAGAGATCGATGGTTAGATGGAGTAGATAAGGACCGTCTAATATGTCAACAGTCAATATATCTCAAAACAGGAAGGAATGAAGGAAATCTGCTGGAGGCAGGCAAGGCCCAGCCCTTGGATGTAGAAATATGATGATGACAATCAGGACTGACTATCACTTGATAGCATTCAAATGAGGCACATTCGAATGACTTGACTACACTTGAAATTATACGCCACAGTGAATCTGGCGGGATGATGCGGGAGAGAAGAGAAAACAGAAGGTGGATGAGAGAAACATACTTTCAGGCGGAGGGTAGGGATTGGATTCAGTAGACGTCAGCGGGAAGCCTTATAGCCCGTGATTCAGTTCATGACCAGGTGAGTCGAATAAGAGAGATAGTTGAATGTGTCTCCTTCGTTAAATAACCAGATTAAGAATCCCAGGGTTACGCTGTTAATGTAAACGAATGAAAATTCCTTCTTGCGACTGAATTTCGCAATCGGTTTACGCAGATAATATTTGCCCAGTTGTAATTTTACAACTAGCTTTGTACGTGATATTTTTGCAAAAAGTCTGTTTATCGACGATGTTAGTGGAATTAGATAATAATTATGAAACTCTTTGCCAATTGGAATACGGATCAATAAGGTCGTTCTAATTTATAAAATTATAGATAATATGTAAAATCAGTCTAATTATTTTCAAATAGAGCGCTGATTATTACAAAAATACTGCACAGTATTTATTGTTTCTGTATTCAATTTTTAATGATGTAGTATGATTCTAATCTTTTTTTGTTTAAAAAATGTATACAATCGCATTGCCGACCATTTGAAAACTTGCTAAAAGGAATAATAAAACTTTTATATTTATATATTTGCCACAGATATTACATACTCACGACTTTTTTTTAAATATCCACAATGGTCACATTAAAGTCGCAAGACTAAAATGTATTCCTTAGATTACTATCGACGCTTGCTAGAAAAACTGCACGACAGAGACTTAGAAATAATTTTTTTGTCTTCCTGCATTTCTGTGTTAATTCTTTTGTTCATTGAAAAATTCTATAAAACAGTGTAAAAGATAATGACAAAGCACTCATTGTTTTAAATTAGTTCGCTTTGAAACATGACATTGGATCGACATAAAATAATAATTTGAATAATAATGTCATGTAATTTCGCATGAGAAAAAATGAAGAAAAACTTTCATAATCATCGATGTAGGCTAATCTCAATCTCTCTTTAAAGACTGACAGTAAAAAAAATGTATTATGCTGTAAATGTTGTGTTTTTCAATCCAATTGTCACTATTGTTTCACGATAAAACAGTTGTTTATTATTCAGCTATCTGCGTGTGCCGAGATACCGAGGTACCGACTACCGACGGAGCTAAACAGCCACCGATCAAATCACCTGTTATGTGCGGAACAGGGCCCGATTACCAGCACTCTGTATTCAGGGCGCGCGATCCTCACCAGATGGGGATAGGGAAATGAGGTCCCCGCTATAGGAGAGTGTGGAGGCTTAATCGAACTAGGCATATGATTGCGATCTATCGATTGCGAACTCGTGCACAAATAGAAAACGCCAGTACAAATTAATATTTTGATTGTCAAGAAAGTGGATATCGATGGCGGACGATGATGGAAGTGGCACAGTCCGAATTGCGGGTTTATCTATGACCAATCGTGTCGCAACAATGGCTAAAGGAAAAATTTAACTGCTAATATAAATTTTTAGTATCGATCATTACAATAAAATAAACCAGAAGCATTTCTTTCTTAAGCAATCCAAGAACAAAGTTTTTTTTATGGATTTTACTCCAAAAAAGTTCATTCTGGGTTAAGAGAACATTCAACTTAAGAAAATAAAAGATTCATAAATTATAAAATTCTACCAAAGCGCCGAACAGTCGCTTTAAAATGACATTAATGATTTATGGAAATTATAATTAAAAAAATACCAATTAAAGGCTTTCAGCTGATTATATTGGAAACTAAGGATAACGGCATTTAAAAATAATACGCATTCATTCGCAGAATCTGTTTAATGTAATTGGACGGTAATTTTAAAATCGTGGCATTTTACTTCCTAGCTTTACATAAAGAGTTAAGTGTGCTCCTTGAATATTCAAACTATTTGATTTACGGTCATTTTATGAGCTGTCGTGAGTATTTTACAGCGTTATTGCTTCAAAGTCAAGATAAAAAAAACAAAGAAAGAATTCGAAGAAAAGTTATTGTAGAAATATCGTATATATAAAAAAAACTGCTATGTTATAAAGGCACTGCATTAGGCATTTTAACGATGCAACTCGTAATCAATATTTTCCTAAAGTCAACGACTTTTTCTGCAGATAGATTATGAAACACTCGAGTTTGCCACTACCTATGGACATATAAGTGTAGGTGTGTGTAAGACGTAAAGAGTAATGTTTTACTGATGCTTACAGCATTGTGGATAATTAAGAAAACATTTCAAGTCATTGAATTGGCACTTATTTCTCGCAGTAGAACTTCTTATCTCATTCATTTTTTTAAATTACAAATAAAATGCGACAAATCATACAAAATCTTTTCAGATGCAAGATTGAAGAACAATTTACTTGTATAGAGCGCGTAAACAACCCAATTCATATGGTATACACTATATGCCGCACTGGGGAGCGACGCTTCGGCTCTACAATTGAAACGCACTCATTTGTCTTCGCGGGGTGGAGTTTACCCTCGTCCCCCCGCGTGCTTCGGCCGCTGAATATTTCATGGGATGGGCAAGAATGCACCGCCGCTCGGTCCGTACCCGGACTCGTTCGTCACGCGGTACCGCGGGTATGCACTCGGAACTGAAAGCGACGAGGGCTTTTTCATAACTTTCAGTAAGTCGCCATTAATCGACTCGGTGGGTAGACATTTACACTTGTCAAGGAGCCAACTCATTAACTTGGTAAATGATTGGCAATAAGACTTTACTCAGATGATTATACTACTGACATGAATAATACTTCCAGTTTAACCATAAAGTAACTGCCGTCGTCATTAATGCCAATAACGGAAAGAGAAAGCACCTTTCTGAATAATTTTATACATCATTTTACAACTTAGGTACCTACGTATTCATAAATTCTAAATTAATGTCGTTCCATGATACAGAAATCTAAACATTACTTTACTTCACAGACTACCAAATATATAAACATGAACAAACGGAAATTCCCTGTTTCAATATTTTCATTTTGGTGTCACTCACGTGATCACTTTGGTACCACTTACGCAATCAAATAGTTCCGCGAGTTTTTTTCATATATGACTCGACTGGAACGAAAATTTAAACTCTGACAATGTAGTATGCATTAATGTAAATCTTGTTTACACACAGATTTAATTTTCGAAAAATAAATACTTTTACTGTTGCATAAATGTGTCATAAACTATCGGAATTATGTTTCCACAAATAATGTGTGTATAATGTCCCTCGTCCCGCGCCAATCTTCCGAACTCCTCTCCTATATGTACACTTTATTTCATATCTGTTCATTTACTGGTCTATACTTTACTTATAGAAATCAATTGTAGTTTGCTATATGAATTTAATAAATTAATAATAATGAAGGAAGGATAAAAGAATAAGATGAAATAATTATATATGTATTATTTATAAAATGAATATACCTAATGATGAAGTAAGGGAGAAGGAGAACATGAGCACGATAGCCAATAGACAAATAGTATATGCTGCACTGCAACTCGACATTATCATTTTTTCTAACATAAACAAATGTGCCCATTATTATGAAAGTGGTCTAAGTGATGTTTTTTCGTTTCGAGATAAGGAAAGGTTTGCGTTTGAATTGATTAAAACATATTTTTATATTACACAACACAATGTTTCAATATTTATTTAGTCTACTAGATTTATCATTTATTTCGACATATAAATGTTACATGTAGCTTATAAGGAAATACAAAATTTAAGGTTGAAATTACTTACTCTATTATCAAAATTAATACAAATATAAATTTTGACTTGGACCACATTCATAATAATAGGCATAAATATGTATTTGAGAATAACTACGTGACTCCTGTGACTCCATGCAGTTTCCCGTAAAAAATTGACTGACCGACAATAAATAAACGTTAATCGACATTTTAAATAAATTACGTTATACCTGGTTATAACATAATTCAAATATATAAACATAACGTTGTTACATTGAATATTTACAAGAATTGGAAAAAAAAAGTAAATAAATTATTGAATTTAACCAATCTCCGTCGACAGTCGATAGTTGGTACTAGTACCTTGCGTTTGGCGGCACCTACACTTTAGGTAGGTCCTGGATTGAAGTAACATAAGCCCGTGTTTAATGATTTAATGTACCCGTGCAAGTGATAATGTATTCGGACATTCCACCTAATGCAGTATTTTTATTCATTCTAATAATGAATGAATGAAAAAAGAAGTCATTGAAGTTATTAATGTAGCCTTACCTTGTAGAGAGTGTAGCGAGGAGGGAGGGAGGGAGGGAGGGAGGAAGGGAAGGAAGGGGTAGGGCGCGCCGTATTCAGAGTACGGTGATGAATAACCTTCCTTTTCGGCGCGCGGATCAGCCGAATCACCGGCTCTTTTCAGGCGCAGCATCAGCGCTATTCTCTTCAACTTCATCAAAACACGTGGCCATTTCAGAATTCAGAGGGAAAAGCTGCCATACAAATGTTACAAAGCTAGGAAATGATAATTTCTTTTCTTTTATTCGAGTCCAAATTTTTATTCACATTTTGATATTAATTAACGGCGCGAAATGAAAGTGAAGTACAGCGTGGCGCGGAAAAACATTCGTGTTTCATTATTACTACAATTTCACCATATATTTGATTATGATTTATTTTCTCCGGTGTGCTATAAAATGTTCAGTTATCCCTAAAAACAATGTGCGGACTTGACACGCTTTTTACATCCCCAGGGGGAGAGGGGCACGTGGGGACGGGGACCTATACAAATATGTTAATCATCGAAAATAAGGGAATCGCATTAAACAGAACTCAAAAATAGCATTTGAAACGAGGAGATCTCGCGTTGCATTGGAACCGAGCTTTGTAATTTTGACTAAAGAATGAGTTTCTCGCTACAGCGATATTTATCTGTTTTGCCCCTTTATCCACCTCTGAGCCAGACGAATCCTTTCTCGTCGGGTTAAGTGAAAGAAAGAACTCGCAAAGCACCGTATGCCAGGGATACGGCGCATTCATTGAAATAGAGCAAATGAAACAAACGACTTGTATTTTTCGAAACATTTTGCAATATAAACACGGAGGTTCCGAAGTGTCGGGAATAAATAAAACAGAATTGCGTGTGCGTGTCGAAGTTGTTACTCAGATTTTCTATTTATTTTATCCCATTAAACCGACCGTTGATGATTGGATTGTGCGAGATTATCGCACTAGTTAACGAGACAGCGAGACTAGAGATTTGTCAGGAAAATTAACAAGTCGTTTAATAAGCATTCCGGGGAGATCGCGGGTGCAGCCGGCGAGTGCGGAGTTATCGCCCCGCGCGCGGCTGATGAAGTCGCGAATAGCGCGGGATAAAGTAACAAATGTCAGCCGAAAGGGGGATGAATCGGCGGAGTGCGAGCGCCGCCCCTGCGCACTCCTGACTCCTGACTGATGAGGACGCGCGGCGCCGGGCGGGGATATTGCCGCTCGCGGAAACATAAAACACTCCCGAGGAATGTATTAAATCGATTTCGTCCCCCGACTTCCGCACCCGACTCTGGTGACGGGTGACGGACTGAACATTCATCCGAGAAGTCGGGTGTTGGAGGTGGATTCCATCCGATGAATCGAGACGCAAGCTCTAAACTAGGTTTAACAGTTTATTTCGGTTGCTAAAAATATTTATAAAATAAAACAATTCAAAATAGGTCATAGGATTCTCTAATCAGTTAAATGTAATCCGAAATTGAGCTGCTCAGACGGTAAATGACGAAACAAATGTTTTGCGATGTTGCATTTCCAATGTTTGTTAACGTGAAAGAGTACATATTGAAAAGAGAATGTAAAATACTTTTATTGTGAAACCATAACAAATTTATTTTAACATACTCTTTAATAAACATCACTATTTTATATTACTAATTTTCAGTGAAAGTGAACATCTGAAAATAACGCCTTGTTTCCTAAATGAATTTCCTTAGAATAGGATACGTAACGGGATAAGTTGGAGATAAAAAGCCACAGAAAAGTAAATCTCTCTCTCTCTCGTTCACCAATTGCGCGTGTACCACTTACGCTATAGAACAGAGCATCCGCAGAGCGCAGATAAATGTGTTCACCGTTATATCGAAGAGCAGCGGTAGAAGTAGTACCTATATCCCGTTTCGGTTCACAGTCGTATAAGGAACGGCACCCTAGCGGAGCAATAAAGGCGAAATTATGATTCAGTTAATTAAATTTCCTCCTAGAGGCAGTAAGAGTAAGGTCGGAACACGAGGCGCCGAAGATCGATCACGGTACAAGGGCGTCGCCGACGGTGTAAACCACCCTCGCCGGTGTCGGAACAACTGTGCCCATGAAGTGTGTAATACACCTACTACACTACACTACACTGCGCGAGACCTACTCACCTCACCAGGTAACTCTTCCTGGAGATTTACGTAAACTACGCTTACAGTATACGCGAGCACAAACATACAACATGTCCGTAAAGAGAATTGAAAAGAAAATCACGGACGGTTCACGAGTGGAAAAGGCTCCTCAATTCAAAGATCTTTTGAAGCGAGTTGAGATAAACAATGAAGTTGCAGGATGCACCCAGGATTTCCCGGATGCTGTTTCAGCGATCAACTCGGAGCCGGAATAAAAGTACATATCTAGCGATTATGTAAAACGTCGGTATACGTTTGCTGAAGTGTGTGAACTGTAGAATTACACTAGCAAAGAATTATTTAAGGATTAAAGCATTCGTGAAAGAGCTCAGTCCAGGCAATAGAAACTATTTTACGTCGGAGGTCACAAAATCATAACTTTGTAAAAAAAAATGCTCTATAAAAAACTGGACTCGCTTCTGTATAAATTATTTATTTATTCCGTGATTCTATCGAAAAACGTCAACCTTCAAAATTTGGTTTCGCGAAGGCCATTGATGTTGTAACGTGCAATAATGTAATTTGAACGTACATACATAACGACATTCCAGAATGTTTTATCGAATGAATGGCGCCCACAGACAGCTCGCACGTGGGCAGCTCCTCCGTCGCGCACGCGCACTCGCACACGCGCACACGACCGAAATGAACAAGTGCACGCAGATGTACAGACTAAAAACACCCGGTTTAATGAAGCTTTGAACTAAAAAGCTGTAGGAACAAAGAACGCTCCGAGCGTGAGATATTAAAAAAGCGCCGCAAAGCGTGTTCGCTTTAGGCGAGCTGTATAATAACGCATGTTTAAGCAGTGAATTTTCCTCCGAGATTGCAATAAGATTGATGCACTTACTCATTCATTGAGCTTCCACTTTCTATTCAACTGTAAAAACGACCTATACTCACAAATTATTTATCTATTTGTTCCTATATATTGTTGACATAAAAAATACGTATTTATGACTCAAAAGTACTTAAAATGAACATGTATATTTGCGAGAAAATATAAGGTGCGTATTATCAGGTTCTACAATGCTAAAAAGTAATGACTGTGTATTAACCGGCCCCTCAAACCGCATGATTAACGTTGCACATTGTAATCTTGTTACGCGACAATTCTTCGTGGTTGCCTGAAATTATTTTTGAGATTGTAGGAGTACAAAAAGTGGAAACGGCTTATTTGATGTGTTAAAATACGTATGATAATAACTATTGTAACCACATACTAACAAATATAAAGACATAAACTAACCCGAATTTTTTGTTTCAATATCTTGAATTTGGTGTCACCAACGTGATCATTGTGGTACCACTTACGCAATCAAATAGCTCCGCGTCTTTTTTAAACCATATGACACGATTGGAACGAAAATTTAAACGTGCGCGATGACTAGGATTAGGTATGAAGTCAGAACGTAAGCAATTTGGATAATAATTGAACTGTGCCAAATGAAAACATTATATTTTCTGCCGGCATTAATGTGTGACGCCTTGTTGAGTGATATTACCAAGGTTATTTTTCCTTTAATATAAATAATAATATTATTATACTTCGTCACCAGCGTAAACATCAACAAAACCGGTTTCTTGTGCGCGGTAGTCAATCGTAGGAAACGTATTTCAGATGTAAATAAAAATAGATACTGAGTTCCTTTTCATCATTGATACAAAATGATAAATGTGTGCAGTAGGCACTTGATTATCCGAGACAGTAGAGAAAAAAATACTGCGAATTATTTCCGTCAAAAAAATTGGAAAACAAACGATAATACAAAATTGAGGATACAAAAACAATTAAAAAGTCAATAATAAACTATACACGCAACAAATTCTTAATTTACTGTTTGATTCTATTTGAATCTAAGTGCGCTCAAATAATAATTTACGGATTTCTGATTTTATTTTCCGATACATTTTTTATGTCGTGTAATTTTCTGGTAGGCACATATTATACACAATGAAAAATTATTTTAATTTATTAAATAATATTTGAGAAGTGTTATTAAAAAAAAAAATCGGAATTTTTTACTGTCTCGTAATTAATATGTGACCCTCTGTATTTATAACTCATGAATAAGTTAATAATGTAATATTCAAATACGACATTTCAATAATCACGCGGACAATAATACAAATATAATAAAATCAACATAAATTCCTTTGTCGGTCACAATCACGCGAGGATATTCCGTCCCCCGACTCACACGAGAAAACGGCGTTCACGATTTCATTCTCAGAGGTGCACCAATTAACAGCCACGATCTGATTGGTAACCCGCAGCCTCGCCTTCCAGCGCGGGTCGTGGGAAGTCGACTACTTGAAAAGGAGCCACAACAGTTGCTCACAATAGCACCGATTAACTGATCAATTGTACTTTGTAAATAATATTATAATAAATACTGTAAAAAAAATGAACTGGATTCGTGTGCTCCGAGCTCATGCGAGAATGACATCAAATTCCGATGGACTTGAAACACGCAAAACGCACCTCGTAAAACAATAAACAAATTGCAGGAATTTCGTAAATAAAACGTTATCGCTTGTCGAGTACCCGAGTCAATTTTAACGTTTTTTTTTTGCGAAAGTTGAATCAACGAAAGCATCACATTGCGATATTTCGGAATTGTTGACGTATCTATATATCCATAATTCCACGAGAAATTGAAACATTACAACATAATTAGTTGTAGACCTAAAACACTTGTTGATGTTTAAGGTATTTTATTGATATCATAAACAATTCTTCTCGGAAAGGCAGCTAATATATAAACTACCTTGACTGAAGTAATTTTATCATCACAATAGCAATTTATAATAGCGTTACATTCCTGGTAAAACACAAACATAAATTTTGTATTGTTTGTAAAATAAACTATTACATAACTTACATAAAGAAACTGCAAAAATCAAACTTATCTAATCTATTGCGACATTTGGGTTTATATTAAAAGTCAGCGATGTAAACATTTTATATATTCTACATAATACGTTATATTGAAAATCCCAGTCAATTTTGAACCCGCAATATAATACATATGCAGATCGAAAGAACGCAACCTCGCTTCCAGAAAACATAGCTTGGTGACGAGTCGGCCATTATTAATGAAAGTTGCACATCAATTTTAGAATTACTGACAGACGAGTAATTTTCTCTATCCCACCCCTCCTCATACTTAATGTAAATATAAAATGTGCGATAAATTATTTTGTTGTTTGATTTTTATGCTAAAAGTAGGTGTCTGGCATAAGATATTAACGGTATGTTAGCTTAGTTAGATGCAGAGCGTGTCCGGTTGGAAAATAATTTACAATCAGATCATGTATCTGTGAAAACGTTAGAATCGGTAATTGATTCTGTGACATAAAACCGCCAAATTTACATAACTCTGTGGGTGGTATGCGTCCAAACGGTGCCGATTAAACCTCTCGCGACTCGACTAAACTAAGACAGGTATCGGCCCCAGAAGGCTGGTAAGGCTGGTAGTCCGGGTCGGGGGTAAGCCCGAGATCACACCTAATTAAGGTGACGGATCAAACCGCAGACGAACTGTACGTGCTCCTGCAGCGACGGGTCTTAGCGATTCTGCTTTCATCTTCATCTTACGAGAGGTGACTTACTAACGTACTGCACTGTTCCGCTCGCAAAGATAAATAATATTAACATTATATCTAAAACTTATAATAAACAGGTTTTAAATGCTCGTCAACTTTTACTATGCAAGTACGTAGTAATTAATGGAGGTAATAAATTAAATGCGTGTAATGTACACATTTCCAATTTAATTTCCATAATTCTCCAACAAAAGAATAACGGAATGACAAAAAATAATCTCAAGTGGAATAAGAGAATTTGCATTCAATATAATTTTTTTAGACAGGGTTTGAACTCAGGCGAAGATCAACAATAGAAAATGGCACATGTGGAGGGGCGGGGTGGAGTTTCACCGTGTGAATTGTACGAGATCCAAACTCGTAAATATTGCAATTGCTGACTTGGGTGACTTGGCACATAATTGGTACGAACTAAAGACAGCGGTTCCGGTGTCCAGGTTACGCGGATACACCTGGAAAATCTGATGATTCAATCGGTCAATGTCTAAGCCTCGCAGTCGTCCAACAATAATTATCATATTAATGTAGGGACTGACCATCACACTAAAGAATAATACAAAAGCGGCACCGATAACTAACTATATAGAAATAACAACAGTTATTTTTTTAAAACCTTGAAAATGCAACAAGTGGCAAGCCGATAGTGGATTTCCAAACGTTTTAAATAGAATTCCTCCACGAATAAGATTCCAGAGTACAGAGCGAGTGAGAAGACCGGGGCTAATTGAAACCGCCGCGCGCCGGAGGTGATCCCAGCATTTGCCAAATCCGCGACAAAGCCCCGCGGAGTCAGGTGGGATATTGCGAGAGGAGATGTCCCCCACCCACCCATTCCGGTCGCGGCCGCCGTAAAATGGGAATAGTTTTACGAAAACGAGACCATAATAATATTACTGCTGAAGCCGAAAAATTCTACTATTGTAAAGGCGTAAATATTGTTAAATATGCCAATAATTAATTGCGAGTACCCGTGATAATTTATTCATTCTCATCATGAGACGTGTCAAAGAAGTCCATTGTGATATTATTCAAATTACGAAACGTCCAATAATAATGACTTGTGAGACTTGCAAATGATTCGGCAAGTTTTGGATATAAGAATATTCAAAATACTCGGCATTTTCTTTTGTATCGCGGAACACAATTTTGTAAATACACAAAGACGGCAAAAATAAAAAAAATATATTACTGGCATTTATAAGAATTAAAAATATTACCATAAACTTATATTAAAAATGTGTATACACTCGGAGAAGGGTCGGTACCTGCCGAATAAGAAAAAAAATACAAAATGGTATATTCTATATCTAAGTGATAGGTGAGTGGGTGTGTTTCCAAGAGTTGTACGCATAAAAGCCATTAAAAAGACGGATGGGAGGATAAAAAACAAATTTTACGCGGAACTTACAACGTGGTCATATTTTATGTGTCAGGGTGAATATTCCTTACAAATTTGTTTGATATACGAGGAGCTGCGAATGAGGCATGAAATTGAATTGACCGGATCGTATGCTCAATATGCACTCGCCTGTCGCCTGCCAGTCAGTCACCGATCAATAGAGGTGCGCACCGCACCTGTCACACGGGGGAGGAGTGCACGAGCGGCGGTCGGTCAATCGTAACAAGATTGCGGTAACGAAACGATTGAATTCAAAAGAAATTTAGACCAACGCATGTATAGAATTGAATCATGCTGTAGGTCATTATTTATGTTCGCTAGAATATTTTTTATTATATTTGATGCCGGGTTATCTGGAAGCCCCATTCTTTGATATGGGCATCACGTCTAGTAAACAGAACGAATGTACAGGAAGTGGAGAGCGTAGCTATCGCCAGCGGCAGGCGAGTTCTGGGCAGAAAGACTACTATCTGCAGGATGTGTGGTGTGGTGTGGTGTGGCGATAAGGCAGAAATGAAGGGAAAACAGGAATCTGTTTACTCAGACGGGCATCAATAACAATACTTCTCTACAAGTTAAATATCACTAATTTATTCCTTAATATATATGTACGTACATTTACATAAAACTTAAAAATACGCCAGCAGAATGACGAACGATCATATGACTGCAGATCAGAGTCCGTATCGAGACGGACAGACGGACAGACGGACAGACGGACAGTAAATGCAACAATAACTCGACCAATGATTAACGAAGACGCGGTGATTATTCCTTACACTGTTCATTTCGGAAATATCAATCACGTTGTTTCGTGATACTATTAATACTACAACATTGAACACGATAGTTAACATCGTCCATACATTTGATGTAGATATTTAGCACTCACACTATACAACAAAATAGAAGTGACCTATTTATTTGAAATGTGGGTTAGCTGCGATCTAATTGTCCAAATAAATATAGAGAATTATGTCTAATTGTTGAGACTTTTCGATTGTACAACAGAGCGACATTGCGTCACCTTGGCTGGGAATGTCCGAATTTCGCGGAGAACATAATCTGGAATCCACCTCAGGCCGCCTCGCTTCACCTGTTCGGCCGAGGAACTTGGAAGGGAGCCAGCGTACGCCGGCTATATCTGGACCACCTTCAAACCCACTGTTCTCCTCAGGTATTGTCGGTGTACTCAGCGGGAAAACTGTGTCACAGATACGGGGAAATGCAGCCCCGATTTGCATCGAAGAGTTCCAATGAAACCAAATAAATAAAAAGAATTCACTTTCAAATATAGACAAGATATCTTTTAAATGCGAAAGTCACCACGATAAATGTTTGCTATAGTATAATCAGTTTTGTAAACTATTCTAGGCCGAATCATCTAACTATTTTTACTATTTAATTATCATAGAAATTTGGAAAAAGAGACAAATTCGTCATGCGGAATTTTCAACGGTCTAACTCCTACTCGTTAACAGTAAATGTACTTTTCGGGCGCCATTTAGCAGGTTCTACCTAAAGGTGCATGATACGTTGCAATATAAAGATGGTTGTTTTCAATTGGAAAATATAGACGTCTCACTAAAAAAGTAACAAACTAATCAAATCTGGCGGTAATGATACCGAGTGGTTCAGCGCAATTGATTAAATTATTGTACATTTGAGTACCAGAGAATATATTATCTGATTTTTAAACCAAATTTAATATCCAGCATCCAGAAATCTGCAGAAAATAAAATAACTTCAGTCTTGATCAGACTAAAACGAGAGGCAATAAAAAAATACAACTCACAGTTGATGTTGTGTACAATATGAAACTACGTCGGGATAACTAAATATGTACTGCATTACTTACTTACATATTTATTAGATCTGTACGTAAAAAGTACATATCTGGAACCAAAAATTCTGAAATTTTCTGCGGTCAATCGATTATGTTATGGTGTTCTTATTTGGGAGGCTGTGCGACATCCATAATTGATTACGCAAGTACCCAGCAAGATGCACCCATCGAGCCCTCCTGCGAGCAACTTAATGACTCTGAAGTTCAACTCTGCCATAATCACGTTACCGCATTTCCGCATTAAATAAATTAATCAAAATAAGACTATATTAACAAATTCAGCCCTTGACATAATCATCAAAAGACCTTATATTATTATTACTAACTAGAGTTGTTAAACCCTGAAGACAGTTCCGTTGTAGCCGCTGCGCGGTTATACGGTACTTGCTACACGGCCACGACCAATGTCACATAAGATTTATATTAAAAATCAACCGGTTTTTAATATAAATCCATTTCGTTCATCGGGTTAATAAAGACTAAATTCAAAAACAAAAGTATTCATTCGTTTTTAAAATTCTAATTATTTATTCATTAAAAAAATATTTATATTTAAAAAAAACAAATCAAGTACATGGTTATAAATATAAAATACAAAGTAATTTGTATAATTTTTTTAGATATTATTCCCGCAAAAAAGTGTTTATTTTATAATTTAGGAAAATTGTTAGGTAATTGAATAAATCATCCAAATGATGAAACACATGAGATTTTTTTTAATGTAAGATTAAAAGTAATTTACCTTGAAATGAAATCCGCAGAGTGAATAATCGATGTGTCACCGGGGAACACATCGGTAATAGTAATGTAGTTTACATTATATATATATATATAATGTGTGTGTGTGGTATACATCACGCGGAAAAGTTGGCACGACACATCTTTACGCGGCGAGCGGCGAGTCAGCCTCCCATTGTGCACCGTGACACACGGGCGCGGGCTGCTGTGCTCCACTGTACTACGGCACGTGTATAATACGGGGACAAATATAATACGACAGTTTCAAGGCGGTCGTGTTCATTTGTCAGTTGGGTCGGTACACACATTTGTTCTTTTACATCAAAGGACCGGCTATATTCTTAAAAGTAGACCACGGGCACTAACTTGGCCATTCTAAATATTATCCACTCGGTTGTGTTTGCCTTCTGAAACTCGCCAAGACGATCTCGTTGTAGTGGCGCGTATTCACGGATGAGACTTGTCTTCGGAAACTCGTCTAAGGATAGTGCAAGGCTGAACACGGAGCGGGTTATGATTCATCGCTCGTTGTATTTTGAACGTAAAATCGTAGAATGACGCATTTAATACATAATGCTCTTGGCCGACTAATCTCTTGAGATGAGAGATCAAAGTCTCATTCGTGTACACGCGCCATAAGGATTTTAGGTAGGTGGACCTATGTGGAGAATAATTTTAAATATTCAATTAATTAACTCCCGGGTCTGTCCGAAGCGTTCTAAATTTCGTCCAAACTGAAAACAAATATTGCAAAATTAGGAAAATTTAACAAGAATCGTCCCAATAGCGCAACATTGTAGATAATCATTTTAAAAAATCCGAATTCTAATAACAATAGATGTCGCATTATTTTCACTTTTGTAAATAAAATGGGCGCGTGCTGTAATAATTTAATTATAAAATTGAAATCATTTATTTGTATCTTCCTGTGACATGAATAAATAATGGTCTCAAGCAAAGGTTTGACATTCCGCTGTCAGTTGATGTATTGGGGGAAGATATTGTTTGTACTTAATGCTTTTTTTTATTGGGAAATTAATGTAGTCTGTTTGTAAGGCGCGGATTATTCGTTTGGCGTAACGAATATTTATAATTTTTCAGAACATTTACATTAGATAAATCTGGTAGCCTGTGCGCAGACCGCTGATACTATGAACTAAGCATCAAACCAACATAGTGGAGGAAAGTGTGCCTTTTTGACAAACAGCTTCTCATATAAACAACGTACGGTCTGTATATTTCGGAAGATCACGTTACACAAAAAAGTAACCACTTGTGCAATGAAAAACATTTGTAAAGTCCCCGTCGCCTATAAATCAGTCGTCGGCGCTGTTTTGGTTTCGCAAGAGGGAAGGAAGCTCATAAGAAATTCTCGGACGATACAATTATAAAATCCCGCACATTTGTCAGGATTGAGTCGACTGCAATAAAAGATTGCGGAGAGCCGGGAGAATTATGGTCACAGCATTCGGAACCGAGAATAGAGAAACAGAATAATGTCCGTAGTTTTACAGAAGGACCCGCATGCGATGAGCCAAGGCGAAATTATTAAATTCGCACACCCACCCATCGCTATCTGCTTAAGAAAAGCTTATTTATTAACTTAGCCTTTTTGATACAATAATATAAGTACATAATGTAAGAAAACAAGACCGAAGTCTGTGCTAAAGTGTCAGGTACATCCGTGAAGTTCTGTTTCCGTGAAAATAAAGGATTATATTATAAAATAATCTTGAGAATGGATTATTGGGTAACTGCTAATTGTAAGGGCAATTTTCCCAGCTCCACTCCAACCCAAGATCGCGTAGCTAATGAAAGACTAACAGAGATAGGGAAATATAGTCTTTAATACACATTTCTCTAGTTAGAAAAATGTCAGCTATCTTAATTTACGCAATTTGTGACTATTTGAAAGGTTTCTAGGATAATCGGTGAAGACAAGAAATTTGGCTACCTACTAAGGTTTGATTTGAAATCTGAGTTCTAGTACTAGAGGACAATCGAATGAAAACAGTTACACAGACTCGAGGTTCTGAAATATAAAAGTAGACGGAAAGCGTGTCGAGAAATTTTTGGAAATATAGTTTGTAGCAGAAATGAGAGTGTAGTGAGAGTGAGGAGAGTGTGTGCGATTGTTCGGACGGAACAGCCGAATGCGGCCAACTATCGAATTACAGCACCGCCGGGCGAGTATGTCCGTTACCCGAAGCCGGCGTAATGAGAGATATAGAAATGATAACACAATTTTCTTCAAAATAGATTGATCCAATCAAATGTGGCTTGGCTTCGCTTTATATGACACGACGTTTAGATTTTTATTTAAAGGAAAAGATAAATGGAACGAGCGGAGAAAATGGGAGATGGGGTTACAAACAATAACAAACTTACTTTTGTGAGAACGTCTCGCCATGCTTGGCCAAAAAGAGCTACCAAATATTGTGTCTAGTTATTTAGTCTCCACGGAATGGAGACACGATGGGATAAATCACATAAAGTTATTTGTGATTTTCATCTGGAGATCAGATTGAGATTGGTAGAAAAATTGAAAACTCAAACCCGCCTGCGTGATGTTTGACAAACTGGACATGTGCGCACAAATGACACCCATAACCATAGATACCAACAAATATTTATTCTGAAGAGTTAGACAGGACGGTATTAATTACAATAATTTATTCCGTTTTAACAGCTTCTGGGGTGATTCACTCAACTGACGATCGGAATATCAATGGTGAATGCACTGACATTTGATGTACAAAAAGCGTAAAGTGAGGTACGATACGGAAAATTTCTGAGACTTATTTTCACGGTGGACTCCGAAAGCCGACAGCTGTCTCGAAAGTATCTCATGGGAGCGTAATCCCCGGTCTGATTGTTTCAAGTCGAAAATCTCATCTGTGGTCACGTCATTAAAATTAAAAACAATCAACAGTAAAACGATGCACAGACTTTATCCAATCATGTTAAATGAAAAACTATATGCGGTATAATTTTTTAGGTACGACATACAAAAATAATAAATATACACAAATATTATAATAATTTGGTCAATAAACATACCAAAATATTGTGTCGTAAGCAGTCGTCTTTTCTTCTCAAGCCATAAAATAATATTCACAATCTATCTCGAGACTCGTTATATCAAAAGCTCGCTAAGAAAAGAAATGAGCGTTCAGGCAAATGTGCAAAACGATTCGAATTTTTAGTTTATATTCTCACTATCTATTATCTCTGATTTAATTTCACATACAATACAGTAAAGTGTAACTTACACTTAGATGGAGAGGACAGACCTAATAGTTTCATGAAATAAATCATTTAAATTTCAATTAAACTAAGGAGCAAAATTTACTTGATTGAAAAAACAACAGATAGTTTCAATAATATTAAAAGAGAATGCCATCACCGCTGACGCAAGGAACAACGAATTCGGCTATTCAAAAAAACATCGGAGATAGCCAGAGGATGACATCATCTGCACAAAAGAAGGTATGTTCAACAACGGCAGATTATTGAGCCACGATTTGATCTCCTGGCAAAATACAACGTTCTTATGTGAGCAGTAAGTCGTGATACAATAAGGTCATCAAGGCATTCGTATAAAAAAACCAGCTGCAGAGAACAGAAGAAAAAATCCGTAGTCATTGAACAAGAACCACCAATGTATTAATAACACATATACAATGTATTAATAACACATACATACTTTGTTAAGAGAACACATGAGGTCAAATAAAAAAATCTTCATAATGCGAATCAAAGAAAACCTCACTGACCTTTGCTTAGCCATTGAAATTGGAAACAAAAATATTACATCAGTTTCTCAATAATTGATACTGTCATTATAATCTTCATAATAATGTTGTGTGTTACAAAATACTCAAAATGGCCAATTAGTAAAATTGGCGTAGTTAATTTTGAATGCAACGAGCGAATATTTGCGAGGAGATTTTGACTTGAATGTAAGTAATATCAATATGACCCGAATATTTTATCCCCCAATTTACAATATACACCTGATGATGAGAGGAACTGCACCCCTCGAAACTATTGTAGTGATAAAAGTATAACTTAACATGTGTGCAGTGCAAAAATTTGATTAACTGAAAGAATTAAAATGGAGTAAATTGACAAAACAGTGTAATAGAATGTCACATCATTGTTGCCTAAGTGATGATCGAATTTTACTAACCGGTGACATTTCCGTTTGGAATGACCAAAGATAATAACTCACTCGGCGGAGTGACGAGGGGGTGTGGATTTTGAAGGCCATAATGAAGAATTACACGCGAGCAATCCAATTACACGAATGTGAAAGCGGCAGTATTGCCGATGGGTACGGTATGATTGGGGATATTCTAAACCAGTATCTCGGGCGGTATCGTCGAGAGGGGGTAATGTGATTAGGCAGCGCGGGCGCGGGCGCTAGCGCCAGGGCAGGACCGGACGGACCCCTAATCCGTCTGTCGAAATAAAACAAGCGTCAAACCCAGGCCGGGCTCATATTAGTCGGTGAAATGTCGCGCCCCCCCGTAACGGCCAGTTTCCCGGCCGCAGGTGTGGCGACGCGACATAAATTATTGTATTAGCGGATAATATTATCGCCATGTAATTGCGTTAACGGGACCGACACACGATACGCAATTCCCGAGGAAATTAATGCGAGGATAAATAAAACTAGAGTTCCATTAAGGTCGCATTGTCGGAAAATGTATGGGGGGGTGTAAAACGACATTATTAGTGTTCACGGCCACTAATCATTGTGGAAATTACGCCGTATTTTAAAACTAACCCAAAGATTGTTATTATTTTTTAATAAACGAAACTTTGTACTTCACATACGTTGGGTTATTGCGTTACCACAGGTGCAGCCACTCTCATCATCGGGTGGGAACTAAACCGAATATGCAGAGGGGATTTCAGTCGTTAATGGGAATAAAGACAGTAGAGATGAAGTATTAAAGAACGCGTTACTCATTAGTGTTTTATTCGAATTTAAATTCTTTCGTATTTCGAAGGTTTCGAAGACATTCGTTATTAATCCTTTATAAGGACCGAGTAAAGAAGTTTTAGTTTGAATATCGAAATAATGGTAAGTTTTCATTATGTGATTAGAAATTCCGAAAAATAAATCTATTTTAGTCAAGGGCGGTGTTCCTTTATTCTCGTACTTAGGTTTCTCGCGGTATGACGTATATTTTTGTTGCGATCTTCATAGCTATTTCGTATTTCTCACTTTTTTCTAATACTAATTCAACGACACTAGCGCGCGTCGGCGGCGAGGTTGCGGCGCGATGTTGACTGATGGCTGTGGAGGCGACGACCGATTGCAAACGCTGTTTGCAGGCAGCCAGATACGCAGCAGTGTCCGCTCCGTTTACAAAGCGTTAATCCAGCGCTTAGCTAATGAAGCGCACGGGCGTGATTAAAAGAGGAGGACGGCGCGGCTCGGACGGGAGGAGTGGCCGCATCAAAGGCCCGGCCCGGCCACGATCGGATAAGGCCCGACCCGCCGGACCGGGTAATGGTAATCTGCTGAGCCCGAAGCGCAGAACCGCAGAACTGCAACCCGAAGCAGACAATCGCGTGATTACAGGTGCATGGTGTTAATTTCAACCGCCCCGCCGCCGAATGGTTTTCGCCCATTCACATCTACCGGATTGAATCGAATCGCGGAGTCGCCACGGGGCTGCGAACCGTTCTCGTCGGTACGCCAGTAAGTAATCCCGCCGCTGTGCTGTGCTATTAAACGCGTGAATTCATAATACGGGACAAACAAAACAACTCCAGATAGAAATAACAGAAAATTAATACAATATTGTGTAAATTACCTTAATTATTTACTACTGACACGTATATTAGTATTTTAGGATACGCCCCTGTGGGACGGCGACACTTGGCGTGCCTTCCGCCCCCTGAACCAGTAAAACCGGATATATTAAGGAAAAACTAAAAACGAACCGAAGACGGGTCACGCAACTAAGGGAGGGAATGGAAGCTTTTCCTATCTATTCATATTTCATTCGGCCGACAGGCGCCCGCGCTTCTCAACACAGCACTCACTTTTCCCACAACTTTTAACAAATCAATTTAACGTACAATTATATAAGATAAAAAATAAGTAACAGGTACCTAATAGGTATACGATAATTATTATATATTTGTTTCCTATCAGAGACTAAAACAGTTGCTCAGTCGTAAAGAATTCTCTTCTTCAATATTCACAAAATTACTTTGTAGCCTCATTTTATATAAATAATTAAACAAAATGCTTTTATAATGCACTACTTATTGATTATACTATATGTTTCGATACCTATAAAAACAAAACAATAAAGTGGTGAATAAGTAAGAACTAATATGAAAACAAATTTGAAAGATGACTATTTGCAAAGAGGATTTGGTTATTTATAATATTTAGCTTGCTATTAACACTTTTTTTAATTTCTAAAATTTCAATATCAAGATTTTGTCTAATTATTTATGTAACGAATTTGATTTGTGCCCTGCTGTAAGGTAACGGTCAGCCCTGACTGGACATAAATAAATGGATTTTGAATTAGTAAACGATAAAAATTAGACAAAAAATTATTAAAATAATTAACGTGTAGAGAAAAATTCATCAACAAATGTGTAGAATCATAGCATGGGAAACGTAGATTCTCCATCATTCGCTCTCGTTTTAATATAAAATGATTTATATAATATATTCAAACAATCAAATAAAACTTTTTTATTGTAAATACGTGTTGGATGTCAATTCAACCAGTTTGATCAAATTTCGGGACACACCTAAGTCAAAAATTGACGGAATGTTTCGTACTTAATAATAAGTAAAGATTAGATTAGTACATTAGTACTTTACTGCATTACTGCATTAGTCGCACGTCGTTTGATTAAGCGGACTAACACCCAGGATGGTTGATGCTTCTGCGTTCTTCTATGTCACTCACTATTTTATTGAATGTATTCAAACTTCAATTAAAAGCATATTTTCGATGCCCGCGGGTCAGGATAAAATTATACAAATATTTTCAAGAAACTGCTTATACAGTGTGTCCCAAAGCCGCGTCTTTGGGAATTCAGTCGCTATGGAGCGTGGTCATTACCAATTTGTTTGTGAAATTTTCCCATGAAAATTGATAGCCTATTAAATAATTGAAATTTCCAGGGACTGTACATAAATGCAAAATAAACATTTCCTTCTTAAACCTCATCAATCATTTTATTACAGAATTTTTATTGTGAAAAAGACTTTTGGTACAATAGACAAGAAAACTATCAACATATGAAAGAAGGATAAACTAATAAGAAGTAAAGTATATGTTAACAATAAATAACAGACGACATCAAACAACACTGCGTGCACATGGATCTCAAATACAAACGTAAAATAAGTCAATGCACACCCGTCATTAATATAAAGACATAAAAATACGAACCATTTTGGAATAATATAAAAATTGATAAAAGTTATGACGGGACCTATGTGTATTTATACGATTAAGTTAGAAAGACAGATGATCCACTGTGTCGTGAGGCATAATAAAATGAGTATAAGCAATAATGTCAAATTACCTAGTATAGTTTGAGTGGGCACAAGAATTGAGTTATTCCATGTCCCAATAGTGTCGTGGGATTCGCGGGCGGTGCTTTTAGGCAAATTAAGTGGGGCGGCAGAGGCAGGTGCGGCCGCCGGCGTTCACCCACCCCGGGCGGGGCCACAGCTTGAGAAGCGCTATTACAGGATTGGCCCGAAGACTCAAAACCACAGCCTAACCTAAAACATAACCCACGTAAGATGAAACGCAATCCGGCTCGACAATTGAGCATTTAACTACGGTTCTACAGAGATCGTTCACATAACTAAATAAAACACTGATATTTGATAATCATAATTTTTTTTTTCAAAAATCATACATTGTTTAAAATGTATTTGTATTGTTAAATTGTAAAAAATATAAACGTGATGAATAATAAAGAAGGCGAAGCTGCCGGCGCGAGTATTATTATAAAAACGCGGGGTTTGCAATAATTGACATTTGATTCCAGCGCGACAAACTGAACTGAATGATAATTGAACACAATTCGGCTTTCAAGATGTCCAAAACTCGCAATTGAATATTCAAAAGGTTCGCGAAAAGACAACACGAAGATAAGTTAAGTAAAAACACTGAATCATTTAGATGTTCGTGAAAGCCGAACTAGATGAAAGTCGGTAGACTGTGGTGTGGTGGCATGCACCAAATTATAAGTTCCGAGAAGTGCTCGCAGTCGTCATATCTACGGACGCGCGATTTAAATTCGCTGAAGTTTAGCAGACAGTCCCGCTCCCGCCCCGGCAAACTCCCGATACAGAAATAACCGAGTTTCCTTCGGCGCAACATGCCACCGGCGCCACCTTCGCACGGAACGGCTAGGGGTGATGGGTTAAAAGTCGCATAAATAAACTGGCGGGGTGTCATGAATGTTGAAAAAGGCTATCCAAAAAGTTCAACGCCGGGATGGTCATTATGATGATATCAAATTCATTTTGGTGGATTTTTGACTTCTACAGCGTAGATACCAGCCAATCAATCATAATAAATAATATGATTTTTAAAACAAATTAAATGTATCAATTAGAAAGATATAAAGGAAAAATCAATTTAACGAAAAAATATTTTTGTTGCTATCGGTATTTGGGAACATGGATCCTTTCCTATCCGGAGGAAATCTTTATAATTTATACATTTAATTTGTATTATATTAAAATACCACAGAATTATATTTTGAAAAACTGCAACTTCACAATAATAATGTGTTCTCTTTAATAAATGATTTTTTAACAAAATGTAAAAATTGTATAAGTTTATTCATTTTCTGATAATCACAAAAGTAAAAAGATACATACTAGAAACGTTTCAAATAATATCAGGACAACCTACAATCACATCATAAAAATGTCTTTGCCTATAAATTATTGTACTCTACCCATCCACAAAAATATTCTACAGATAATGTCGGATAATAATACCATTTTTGCATAACCAACTTACTGCTGTTAATAATGTTTATTTTGTAAAATTAATTCGTAATTTTAAATTTATAAAAAAAAAATATTGAATGTTATTTTGGTCATTCATTCTTATTCAATTGTTAGTTGGAAATGGGCCGCTATAATTTAACAATTCAACATTCGCAAATTATTTACAATTAATATAAAATGATATATTATATTATAGTAAATAAAGAGCAAAAAATACGCGGTACACGTAATAGGAAGTATTGTCGAGAGCTGACTGTTGAAGACACCAGACGAGGGCGGCGAGGGCGGCGAGGGTGCCGGCCACGGAAAGGGGTGTGGAATGGATCGGAGGAGGTGCAGGATAACGTTTTGAAAACCAAAAAGCGGCCTCGCTGACTGCCGGTTGTCACGCGACCGCCGCAACATGAGACGTACCGAGCTAGACAACGGATTGTGAACACTACATACACCATGTCAAATACATAGCAAACAAAGGTAATAAACGGCATTGTCTAATTAAACAACACGATACACAATTACAATAGAAACACACTCTAGGGGAAGTTATGAATATTTCAGAAATTGGTGACGAAAACAAAAAAATACACCATCAAATATCATTTAACGACAGTAAGTTCAGTACCAACATATTTATTCCTCGAAAGTACATCCAGCAGTAAACTAATTTTACTCTCTGATATTCGATAGTCAAAATGCGAATCGAAGATTAAATATGGCGGACTCTTCAAAGCTGTTTCAAAAGTCATTCGTCACAATTATACTTTGAAAGTAGCAGTATACGACAATGAATCATTCAATATCACACTATTTTAATGATGAGAG
Source organism: Eubasilissa splendida (assembly GCA_031772225.1). Lineage (NCBI taxonomy): Eukaryota > Metazoa > Arthropoda > Insecta > Trichoptera > Phryganeidae > Eubasilissa > Eubasilissa splendida. The sequence goes on from CM062867.1 coordinate 14,389,790, forward strand.
TTCGTCCGATGATGATCTCGTTGTTTAATATACATTAGCATAATCCGAAAAAATTTCATCACCCAGGTGACTGGTCTCAAACGCAGGGGCGAATTAAGCCACAGATAAAACATATTTTATGATTATTCGTCTTACCACACCGAGAGGCGAAATTGTATTTGACCGTAGTAAAGCTGACGTACCAATAGTACCAAAAAGTAATAATAGAAAGTTACTTTAATGGCAATTTATTGTTAATCCAATCAAAAGTAACATAAGTGTCTACGAACACGGTTACTAGTGTCATGTATCGTGCCGAAACCGTCATATTTACTAATTGGTCACGCACATTCCCATCCTTCTGGTGCCATCAGCATTCGTATCGATCCACATCACACGATCAGACCACGAGGGAGTTCCTTTCTTAATTCTGCTCATCATAATTAAATCATTTCAAAGAACAAAATAATAAAGTACAATATTAATTGTCTACGTTCGGCGGCGTCGGTCTCTGCTCGAGTTGGCGCTGGCAGGCCGGTCGGCCGGAGTTGCACTCGAAACTTAGCTGATAGGTACATTATTGTACTATTTCGTCGCCTTCACTCTAAGCAAGTAAGTAAAGTAGACTTCAAAATTAAAAGACTTCAACAAACTTCGAAACATTAAACCAAAATGTCCAAGTTTTGTTTAATGTTAAAGAAAATCTGCTTGTCGAAGTAACTGAATCAGAAACGAGTATACGCGATGCCTTCTGTGTACAGTTTTCTGGGTTAATCTGCCGGATATACCTGACCTTACTGGCTGACGTTTTCGGTGCATTGCAAGGTTCATCATCAGGGCTGATGTCACCCAGAAAACTGTACACAGAAGATTCTGAACGGCCGCGAAAACCTAAGAATATTTTTATTGCGATGCCATAATAGGTATTTATGGATCACCATCCTTTCTTGGCACGAAGAACTTTGCCGAATCTCTTAATGAAGTGATACTCACATATCTACATTGATCATCGACGATCCGATGATCGGAATTACTTATCTTTCTTGAGGTGTTAACTCGGCCGTCGACAATCCGAACATGAAGTAATGCATGCTTCGACCATAATATATTATTATTTTATTTTATTTGGAAAATAAACAGTTAATCGATATAAACAAAAATCATAATAAAAGTGTAACAAAAATAAAAACAATTACATATTTTCTCAGAATTAAAAATATATTTAACACAGTAAAGACAATTATTTGAAAAATGATTATTAAATATATAAATAGTTTATTCAGACTTTATAATATGAAACGAATTTTAAGCTGCAAAAAAATTTATGAAAAAATAAAAACTTTATCCTCTATTGCAGAAATACAAAAAATAACAATAAAATTAAGAGAAGTAAGAGAAAAAGTAGAAAACAACACGGGCACAAACAGGACGGGAGGGTGAGGAGAAAGGTAAAGGAAAATGGGATAGGGAATAAAATCTATGTGATAAAAATAAAATTATGGCACAACAGATGTTTAAAAAATTTCAGAATACGTTTAACTGAAGGATGTTATTATTATTTTTAATTATGATCTTATTTGTTATATGTATTGTATATAATTGACAAATAGGTTTTAAGTATATAAATTTAATGTTAATATACAGGATTACAAACCCGACTTTAGGAAAAAATCATCATGAGCGACGAAGCTCATTTCGACTTGGCGGATTTTGTGAATAAACCAAACAGCCGTTATTGGAGCACTGAAAATCCTCAATTGATACACTGACGACCTTCACACCCCCACGCAGAGCAGTATGGAGGGAGCGTAAGGTGCGCCATGTGAGCCAGCGATATCATTGAGCCCTATTCCTTTCAGGATGCAATGTTGTAAATACTTCTCATGTGGTTTTAACATGATGGTGCCACCTCACGCACAACCAATGAAACAACATCGGCCTGGAACATAATATTCACCCAGTACTTCAGGAATTTAAAATAATTTTCATTTTTACATGTTTCTTATACAGCAAATGTTATCTGTTCTCATCTAGTATATATTTTTTGTATCTGGTATTATGTAAAGTTACAATACGACATTATTCTTAATACAAAAATCGAAGAATGAACCGGTAGCTATTCATGTAACCCAAAAATGACACGACCGTGTTTTCATGTTCACATTAATAATAAAGAATACAAAAACTTTCGTCGTTTCATGATCCCAATTGATGTTAGGGTTGGACATTAATATGCATACGGACCGTGTGTACTATTATAATATATGGCTATATATTATATATAAGTAGACACTGCAGATGGAATATTCCACGAAAAAAGTTTAAACTTAAATAAAAGCAAGGACACGAAAGACAAAGTCTGTGCGGTGAATCGCGAGTATTTTAAAGAGAGTAAAGTAAATAAGGGAATGGGCATCGGTGGCAGTGGCGAGGGATTACGCCGTCCTCGCTGTACGAGTAGGAGAGCGTCCGCCTTATAAATCAAGCGGAATAATCCGGCGACACAACACACTGCGACCCCCGCCCTCGCGACCCTCGCGACCCTCGCGAGTCGCGCCCCCGCGAGCCGCGCCCCCGCGAGCCGCGCACTAAGCGCCCCCATTAGCAAAGTCCCTTTAAAGTAAGCGGTTTATACACTGACCGTTACACTCTGCCCGCAGACGTGGAAATTAACATTATGAAATCAACATTTATTCGAATATTGAATTCATATTAATTTAGATGATAATATATATTTATTTCAATAAAATTAAAGATGGATAAGTGTTAAAGTACACCTATTCTAGAAATTTGAACATTAATAAAATCACAATTCACAACCTCATTTTTTCATATAAATAAGCACGTAAAACTATGCAAGTGTTGATTTATTAAGCTAAAATGATAATATTTTAATAGAAAATATGTTGTAGAATTTTTTTTAATATATGAGTAAACGAGTCGAGGAAGATGAATAGGTTTATCTATTTTATAGTAATTTATCTTCTAATATTTACTTTATAATATAATCGACACATTTTAACTACTTGGTATATTTCTGTTTTATTTTGTATCGATACATTAAGATCAAACGTTTAAATTTATTTTCATAAACTGAAATACGTTGCAGAAGGTTTTCTAATAATAAACGTACCTTAACTACTCATTATATTTCTATTCGTGAACGGATGATAGTTCATCATCTTCGTATGTTCCCGAATCATCATCACTTGGCTTCTGATTGATTATAATAACATCTTCAAATTTTTGGAAATATATACATTAATGATAAAAAAAATTGTAATTATTCGAATTTCAACTGACAACGTTTAAAGTTATACACAGTTAAAGTGCGAGCCCAACCCGAGCTCATGTGTTGTTACTTTTTCGCATAAAGACAGTAGAAAGGTGTTTGAAATGAGTAATTAAAAAGAGTAATTTAGCAAGAGCAGGCAAATATTTAGTAAACGCGGCGCGCGGTGGGCGGCAGGGTAGAGTGTTTATGCGGCGGCACGGAGTTCGCCGGCAAATTATTACGATGTGACAGAACTGAGCCTCTCGCTCTGCGACGAGACGTACGAAATGAAAGGACGTCATCATACGATGGCAACATTTTCTCGGGCAGGGTTTTGTACAATTTTCCCACCATCGGCAACGTCGTAAGTCTTATATAATAGAATATATATATATTTTTTTATTAATCCTTAATCTAGCGCATATATGTGTATTTACGAGTATATGCTATAATATAAACATTAAAATAACAATATTTCCATTTTTAAAACCCAACTGTAACTTTAATTTTGAATGCCGAGGATCCTGTTTAAATCGTTTTTCGCCACCATGTATACCTGCGAGTCTGGTCGACGTACAACCGTCTCTGAATTCAGTACAACAACTCATACAGAATACTATTCGGATTAGCGCGTTATTGCAGCGCATCTACAATGTTTGTCGAAGGCCGAGTACATGGATTTGTTCCGTATCTGAGACACTGCTGGCGTAAAGTTGAGGGTTGGAGCTCAGAACCAACACTTACTGCAAGTGGCGCTCTCATGGAAAGATGGCTCCCTGACCAAAGAATGACAACGTTTACAGAATAGCTACATATACAATAAGAGCTGTGACTGACATGTAGTAATTAAATTATATTATATATATATATAAATGTGTAAACTTTTTTTAATCTTCTTTTTGCCTTTCTTTTCATAACATAAATATTATTTTGTTACTTAAATGTATTCTGTTATATGCATTATCTATATGGCGAATCGAGTCTTCATAAAAAAACCAAACCCGATCACGCTGAATTAAACGCATTATTATTATTATAAATATATTTTCTCCTCCTTTTTAATGCATTTCATTGAAAATGTTGATCGCACTGTACATCTTCTAGTTGAATGCCGTCTAATTATGTCTTCCTCTCGAGTGGTGAGTGATGAGTGATGAGTGATCATGCTCACGCCGATTTGTATCCACTTTTCTTACAGACTCTACTGATATTTGTTTAGTGACAATACATAACATTGAAATACATTTTCTGTTCAAAAGTCATCAGCTTAGTATATCTATTTATTCCCAATCCAATATTATAATAAGAATAACAAGATTTGAAAATACATCTATACATTTATGGTAGATATTTGGATGAATATTTTACATAATTAAGAGAAATATTTATTTTATTTAAAATAGACACACCCCACAGTTACATTTAGATTGGCAATGTCAAAAATATATGAGAAACTCGCTTTATTTTTCGCGATAGGCCACGACTTTCGTCGCCACCTTCACCGTGAAGTACGGCCCGCGAGGTAACGACTATTTTTATGTTCCGCGTTATCTTCCCGTTGAACTCACCAAAGGTGTTGTTGCGGCAGAGCATAGTCAGAGCGAGCAGGCAGGCCGCGCGCCATTGTTACGTTCAATGTAATGAACCCGTTACAATCTTTAGCGAAATAATACATCGACAAGATAATTCGTTCCGTTTTATACACGCGCAAGATGGACGGTAATTAACTGGCGGTGGTGCGAGCCAAGGTCACTGTTTCGTCGTAATGTAATAAAACATTCAACTGCGAATCGGTTCATATTTGTAATCATGGTAACAGGTTCTAAATCTAAAATACCTAAATGCGTATAATACGGACTGCTTTTTATCCTCTGTGAGTGAATTTCGATTTGATAACGAATGTACCCGATTTAATAAAATTAATCAAACGTTTCACTTTTATTTTCGTGAAATAATTGTTCATTAAAATAACTTTCAAACTAAAACACATACTTCATACTTCACACAAAACACAAACTTCCCAACACATCACTGAAACAACAAATAAAATTAGTGTTTGACGAGAATCGCACCCCTACCCCCCCGTACCGTAGTAAATTAATACGATACAATTAATCGACAAGAAGGATCAAAGTAATGGGTAAGGTTTTCAATTAATATATTACTAAAAAAGTAATTATACATATATATATATTTTTATTACGCACACTTAGGATAGATAGATTGGTCAAAATGGATTCATCAAGAATAGAAGTAACAAAGCAAAATTTTAAGGTTTTCTGAATTTAATGAATATGTAATTACTTACTTAATTTTTTTTTCATATTTAATCTGATAGCTGAAGAACCTGCTATGCTCAAAATATTCTAAAAATCCGCCCCTCTCATAATATTTCATCTGCATAACAATACAGTGTAATGTATTCAAGATAGTGGAAGTGTGGGGTGGGGCCGGGGATGGTGAGGTAAGAAAGCACAAGAGAAGAGCTTCGGAAGGGTTGGAAGGACTGCCGGTGGAAAAAATAATTAAGTATCGTTAGACTGGGCCGGCACGCAATCCGCCCATTGGTCGGGAGGGGCAGTGGGGGGAGTGCGCCCGACACTCAATCACGACCCGATACTTTATTTTCCTCTTGTTGACGATTGTTACCAATTAAAACGTGTAATATGGTATTTGAGTTCAAATTTAAACTTCGTAGAGGGCGGCTACTAATGTGCACGAAAATATTGTTCATGCACATTAGTAACACTGCAATTGTAGATATAACATTGCAACTTATATTTTGATACCATTTTTAAACTAATTTAATGGACACTTCAAAATAAAAGTCATTAAAATATATGACTTGTCGTGACAAATTAAAAAGAATTCAATCACGTGACGTAGAAGATAAACAAAGTAATTTTCAATTGAAATGTCCAGCTGAAAAAAGTACCAAGTCACATTTTGCACCTTTATTAGGAAAAATTTATGACTGATTCAGCCTACTTCTTCCTTGTTTGTTTCGACTGGACTAATCTTTTAAACTGTAATTGTGTGGGATTCATAGACATCAAATAAAGTGTACGTATAGGAGGGGGGTTTGGAACATTAGTTATGGGACGAGGAGCATTCTACACACATTCTTTGTGGAAACATTTATGTAACAATAAAAGTATTTCGTTCCAATTGAGTCACATATTTAAAAAAAGTCGCGGAGTTATTTGATTGCGTAAGTGGTACCAAAATGACCACGTGGGTGACACCAAATTGAAAATATTGATACAAGGTATTTGCGTTAGTTCATGACTATATATATATATACATATATGGTAGTCTGTGGTTTCAGCATGTTTGAAGCTCGGCCTGTTTGACAACTTTGTAGGGCCTCTTAAACACTACACAACTGTATTAAACCTCACATCACCCATAAAAAGGACTTTGGGACATCTAGTTTCTCTGGAATCTTTAATTACTAAATGCACCAAAAAATTCTTTCGTTCACCTTTTTAAAATTTCAGTAAAATGGTTTTTTTTATTAAGACTTTTTTACCCTTCCAATTAATGTAATAATAAAAAACACTTATAAATAAAGTAGTAACATTTTACTATGGTAACACTTTACTTTAGTAACTTTTTACTAAAACCCGTGGTTAAAATCGTTTGGGGGTTGTTCGAACGTCAAATTTACTATTGTCGAAGCAAAGATGGAGATGTTTATAGGCGCGACAAATAATCATGAAATATGCTTTATTTTATGCATTTTCTATGGATTTTGTTGCCTCTGCGTTTGAAATTTGTCACTTAAGTGGTGAAAATTGGTCGTATTATGTGCTAATTTATATTAAACAACGAGATTATCATCGGACGAACTCTCATCCCTAAAATAGCGGGATATTGAATGATTCATTATATACAGTAACTTTCCAAGTATGTGTCAGATGACTTTTGAAACAGCTGTGAAAAGTCCGCATATTTAACTATCGATTCTGGTGTTTACTATCGGATATCGGAGAGTAAAATGAGTTTACTACGGGACGTACTTTCGACAAGTAAATATTTTTTTTACCAACAACCCGCTTTCGTAAATTATTTTACTAAAATAAAAAGTTACTACTGATCACAAAACCAGCCTTTAACGTTTAAAAGAGAATGCGAAAATAGCCGCATGTAGAGTACTCTAAAGTATCGTAGATTCTAAGGAATGAAAAAAAATGTTACGATAAAAATCCGTAATAGTGTTCCTTATTAATTATGCTTTAAAAAATAATCTGAAAATGAGAACTATAAAATTGAATGGAAGCAAAACTTGAGGAGAGAATTAAGTAGTTAATTAAGAGTTATTCGAAGATTAAGAAATCACCCACCATAATTCGATGTTAAGTGAAAAATGAGAGATATTCCCGAACTCGAGTGTCTAGCGACTAGACGGACTAAGACACGTGTATGGCGGCAAGAATGAATAATTCAATCAGCGTTCCTCTAATATTTTCCTGATTTTCTCGGCGCCGAGAGCACCCCGGATACTCGGAACTCGGATCCCGGATCCCGGATATCGGAATATTAAGAAGTACGGGAAATAATAATCATCGACTACATTGTCAAGAGAACAAGTAATCGCGAAAAAGGAAGAAGAAAAAAAACAACTTTCCAATTCTGCACAAGTACTAAGTACTAAAATGGAAGATTCTTAGATGAAGGCCGCTCATCGTCTGGGTTCGCGCGGGTCGCGGGGGCGCGGGGCGCGGGAGGAAAGCTGTCGTTGTTTTTCCGTTTAGCACAAAAGAAAGCGGAGAACTGTTTTCTTTCTCCCACACAGCCGGTACGTGTTTTTAATTGCTCAATCTTGCACAACTTTCGCGGGATGCGCAATGAAAACAATTATTATAATCGCACTAATTATTGTCGAGCGAAATTGTCCAACTAGGAAAGTCGTTAGGAGAGTCGTTCGGCATTAACACGTGTCAGTGTTACATTTCTGGGGAAATGTCGCGATGGTGTTTCGAGAATGTGGTAAAAAATTGTGGACTAGAATAAATTACAAGTTTCATTTAAATCTAAAAGCAATTAAAAATAATTTAAAAATGTAACGAGTTTAATATTATATCGAGCTACCGAAGTAACTAAATGGCTATATTTCAGCGTATAACTTATTCTTAAAATATGTTGAAACCCGGTGACAAAATTTGAAAAGAAAAAATATCGGTTTTGTGTACTTTCGCCAAACAGGAATGTGATTAAATAAAAAAGGGAAATAAATCTTACAAAAAGCATTCGGGCTTATATTCCGACCGCGGGAGGAAGCTCGCTAGCGCCCGCGACGACAAACTTTCATCGAAATAAAACGTTTGCAAATTGACTTATATTATCCGGCTCGCGGCTCGCAGCTCGCAGCTCGCAGGAGGTACAGCAGGTACAGGAGTACAGGAGGCGCAGGAGGTACAGCAGGTACAGGAGTACAGGAGGCGCAGGAGGCGCAGGAGGTGCGGGCGGGCGCGCGAGCCGCCGCCGCGCTGCTTATTAAAATACAAAGGTATTCCCGCACATACGGTGAAAAAATATAAAATACGGACTACTCGGCCGGATTACATTAAACTTCCCTTTCGGCGTGAAAAATTAGAATATATTATTTATTATAGCCTGGCGGCAAGCCGTACGGCACGCGTATAAATGCAAATTGGCCGAACACGACGTCACGGTCGGCGGGGCAGGGGCGGGGGCGGGGTGGGGGATGAATAAATACGCATTAGTAAGCGGCCCGCTGGACGGAAGCGGCGCGCGGTGACACCGCCCGCTCGGAACGTTCGGTTTATCGTCATCGTCGTCGATACACCGCGAACTGCGAAGGTATCGACTCGCAAACGCAAGGAAAGATATTAAGCGATTGTTTAAGTAAAAAAGTAAAGGTTCCCTAAGCTCGGAAAAAGACAATTAAATTAATCCGGAGCGTTCAGAGTATTATATTTTTAAATACACTGTACGAGCAGCTACCAGTTAAAGTTGGTGTCTGGACGGTTCATAGCGCTTATACAGCGGGAGTGTTGCTAAGGCTTCGCGGGACCCGCGGCGTTGCGTGCGCGAATGGGGAATTGAAACTCGCTAATATTTTTTAATTAGCATATCCATAGGGGATTAAGATCGTTAAAAGGAAAATACTTATAGCACCACGAAACAGGTCCGTCATAAAGCCATTAATACGGAATTAAATTCGTGCGGACTGTGAAGTGAAAAATGCCACACATAATACAGTAGGTGTGAGACAGGTTTATAATGTAAACAAACTATTTATCGCATTCCTTCCTACATAGATATTTGCATATGAAAAATGATCGACAATAAACGTAAAACGTCCGGCACAGGGACAGGTCGCGCGGTTACCGCATTCAAACGGTGTATCGATTTATGGCTAGCCAATTTTTTACATGCGGCTAAGTGCCGGGGGTGGTGTTTATAAATAAATAAATGAAACGGTAAAGGGAACATCACTTTATGTAAAACGATCCCATCAAAAAAGTAATACGAGAGGGAGAAAGCCACGGTCGAAGAGTTGTACAACTTTCAATGAAAACACTCCGGCAACTGGGCGATCGACGGCGGACGGAACAATAATTAAACTCTCACCCGCTGAAGAATGCCGCTGCAGCGGTTGACGAGAAAGCCGCACTGCCGTGTAGAAGAACGGATCTTACCTGGAAAGAAAAGAAAACATGAAATCAGTCGAATGAAAGTAATGCCAAATAAGGTCAAAACATAAAGAGAAATAAAGCAACACACACAGTCTATTGGAAAAGTTACACAAGTCGAACAGCGAAATGGAATATTTCCTTTAAACATAGATAGCGACTGCACGCCGGTCCCGCCGGCGAGCGAGGAAAGCCAAATTGTTGTCGGGAAAGATTTCTTCTGGTAATGTTTCAATCCCCAAAAGGTTCCGGGCGGGAAAATTGACTTGCAAAACAATCAAAACGATCGACGGCCGGCGGAGATCGCCGTGGCCGCCCAGTACATGGCGGGACCGCTGCGGTGGTATGCTAATTTCGCCTCTGGGCTCGACAAAAACAAATAAACGCCGCTGTACATTAACAAAAAAGAAAAAACCTTAAATCAGATTTATTCAAAACTATACCGTAAAAAATAAGACGAACCTTTAATTCCTTCGAAAAATTCTAAAGAATCGTACATTGATTCTTAACTACCTCACCATCATGCCGTTTCTTCGCGATGGTAGCCAAAATGATGGAGAGTCACACTCTTCTGTCCTGACACAACACTCGCCCCATACACATTCATACATCTTCTCACGTAAGCTCGTCGATTATTGAGGCTTTTAACAAGACCATCATCTTTCAATATCTGGTTTACATGGTCATGCTAAGTCTTTCGCGGTCGGTTCATATATCTTTTTTACTTATATTCATATACCTTATTCATTCATTCAACGTGAACAAACCACTAAAGTGACTCCTTTCTAATCATATTCACTATGCTAAGATCAGACTTACATCTTTTTTTAGTTTATCTCTATCATTATTGGATTCTACTCGGCTGACAAGTTCTTTACAAATTATTGCATTCAAAGCGCCGTTCGCATAAATCAGTGATCACCTATGAATGTGAACGGTGAATGTTTATATTATTTGTCTCAAAAAGTTATCAATATCTTAGAAATCTTTCTAAAAATGGCTTCAATCCACTTGAAAATAAAATAAATTTAAAGGGACTCCGACATTGACGTTAACATTAGTCTTCTCGGTGACTAAATATTATATATAATGTGTACTTCTCATGTATTGTATTTAAAATATATTTTTATGTAATATATATGCAGCATGCATATGTGGACATTCATTTAGCAATAGCCCGTAAGGGCGTAGATATAAATAAATTAATGATCAATTTCTTCGAAACTATAATAAAGAACGAATGTTGAAATAATTAAAGTGTATAAATTAATGAGATATTGTATTTGAATGTAGAGCAATCTTTTCCAGATGACGTGGTGCGAAACGATAGCGAAACGTCCAAAGTAAAACTAGAAAAATTCCCAACGCGTCAATATTCGTTAACAACTTTATATATATATATATATACAGCACCGAAATACACCGAGGATACAGCATTTATGGTAAAGCCCATATCGCGAGAAAAATAAATCCCCGCTCATCCTAAACGTACGTGGCGGGCATTGTGCGATCTCACGACATCGGCGGTTTCGCAGGAATGTAAATACCCCAAAAGTGTCGAGGATCTCGGGAGGCAAATCCTGGCGTCGCCATCCACTGGCTTACCGGGGCCGCGCGGGCGTGCCGGGATCGTGCCGGGAGCGTGGCGCAAACATTCCGGCACGTTAATCCCTAGGGGGGATATTTCATGCGGGCTTTGACGGATCGACAGTGAGGAGTGCTATTGTTGCGAGATCAAATAAACAATATCACGACACGCCAGATTTAAATACAGATATTTGAGAACATATTCCGGAATAGTTTCGAGGCAACCAAATAAAATTTAGGATGAGCCACGTTGAGTGGAAATATTTCGGAAAAATTACATTATTATAAGCGGAAATAAGCATTCAACACCGGCTTACGTACTATTTTATTCCCCAAAATATAATATAAATATGTATTCAAGCACAATGTTCAAATATAAAATTTTTTTTTTTTTTAGATACCAGAATCGGATAGAAGTAGAATTTTTTAATACTATTTTATTAGCATATTTTTAGGGATGTTTATTTCTTTGAAAGATCCAAAAGAAGATAGAAAAAAAAGTTAACGTTAAAATTTATCTGTAGCGCCAAGGTATTTCTAGCAGAGTTAAAACATGATTTTAGAGATATGGGATTATATTACAAAAGTGTGAATGAGAATAAAAACAATTATAAATTAAAATTAATTTATTTTCATTAACATCTCAATTATTATCGACACAGAATAAAAATCATCGGTTATAAAGAGTGAATTTTATTAAATATGTTTAATATATAAATGCACCGCGGTCGTGACTCAAATAGGTAACAACGGTATTTTAATATTATTTAGCGATGGCAGATTCAGATGCGGAATCGCGATCGAGGTTAATGAACTCGAGAATATAACATTACGACATCGTGGTTAAGTAAAACCGTTCGACCATTCATTGTAACTGTATACACATAATAAGTTTCAGAGTTAATTATAGCGTCCAATACTTCAGCACAAAGTCAATGCTACATTTGAATTCAATTTGTAGGGAATCTAATAATTTTGTATTTTTCTACGCTATTTGTAGAAATATCAGAATATTACCTCAATTGTATAAGTAAATAAATCAATCAATTTATAAACATGGACCCCGAGTACAGATGCTTGGTAAATTATAAGTGCAACTAGGTCTAGCTGGGTAACTGTTCGTACGTTAAGTGCACAATATGTATAATACGAGTAATATCTTTACCCAATGCTAATTGATATACGATGTCATTTAATATGGATTTTTTTATGTTTTCTAAAGTGTTGCATATTAGATGTAAGAATATTATTATATATTTTTTACAACTAAACATAAATATCAAAACATTTTAGTATTAATAATTGTATTATTCTCAGTTACAACACTTAACCGTAAGTCCATTCATTGGTCTTAATCTTGAGTAGGATACTACCGACAGTTTCAATATTACCACAAATACAGTTTTGAAGGTACAAGTACATTTTTTCAAAGTCTGTCGCTGTGACTTGTTTATGGTCATTTAAAATGCTGAACATATAGGAAACTGTCGACTTTTCAGTTTGTAAGGCATATTTTTATTAAAAGGACTAGGAGATGCGTGACATGAGCGCAGTAGATATCGAATGACGGGTATCCAAAGGGTGAAGGTGAATAATGCGGTTTAGTCTCCACCGGCTCCAATATTGCTGCATCTTATTACTTCCACTGCTCACCGACGGAGCTGATGGATTATAACGGTTCATCAGGCCGTTGCACCAACACAAATCGGTAATATTAACTGTAACAGAGAAATGTTGACTGAAGTATTTAACAGTTAGAACGATTATTCGGTCGCTTAGTAACGAGACAAGTTTTCGTATTAAAATAAAAGCAGCGAAATGAACTGGTACTTTTATTTCATCATTAACACCGAGATTTATTAATGCCAATTACAAAAGAAAGAATTATTAAACAAGAATTTTTGAACCGACATTTTTCTTGTAAAAATCCAAAAGTAATCTCGTATCCGGAAATGTATTTTCGCGAGACAATTCAGGTAATAAAATATCTTGAAATAAAATAAGAGTTTAGAGTCTTCACTGCAAAATTACCTGTAGCTTCAGTTTTTTTAAAATATTTGAAACAAATTTTTCTCGGTAAATAAATAACATTGCACTATGACTAGTGTTCTTTCTAGTGCACTGTGACGAGACTTCCTAGGAAGTCGTTCAAATGTCGATTTTTCTGAATTAAATCTAATTACATTGGTTACCAAACACTTTTTGATAACTAACAAATAGAAGAGTTGCGAAAAATTGATTGACGATATTTGATAAATAATCGTTATGGGCAGGATATTAAATATAATTACTCACCTACAAAATATTCGTATCATAAAAAGTATTGCCTCAATTCCAATTCTCAAATTTTTGATAATATAGGACACTCTTGTTGACAATTTTGATAAAATGTAACTTCAGAACAAAAAGGTCGCATAAACCATATTAACTTCCTTTCAATGAAATGTATGATTTTCTTATTACATTTTTCATTTGTGACGTAAATACATTAGCGTACATTATTAAATGATAGATTAGGATTTTATTTATAAGATGATAGCGCGTAGATATAACTAGAAAATAAACACAGCTACAATCAAAAGTAAAAATGAATATTATGAAAAATGTTTGCACATGTACAGGCGTGATGCCGGCCAGGAGAAATGACGTCTCGGTCCGTTACGGAGAAGATTTGTCTGTCGCTTGACGATTCGAAACATCTAGCGGAACCTGATGGGAATATTTGACATAAGAAGCTCGCCAGATGTCCGAGGAGACATCCCGCCGTAGCGTAAATGTCACCGGCTCTCGGAGCTGATGCGGAGCAGCGTCAAAGAATTAGAAATGGCCGTACGGCAGCTTTATTTATGGGGCTTCCGATTGGTCGGTGTGAAATATTCGCATTTCAATTACGAACAATTTTGACACGATGATTAATCGCCGGTTTAATGGAGTGGGTAACGAAGTTGGGCTGCGGAATTAGGTGACAGGAAAAATAAATAATTATTGGAAAGTTCAATTAGTCAAGAAATCAAATCAATTTGTCGCGTCATAGTGATCAGTTATATACCAGAATATCTCATAAGAAGCACTGGAATACCAGAATACCTCAAAAACAATCAATGGAATACGCCAATCATATAATAAATTATTTGGATAATTATAATAAATACATGGTTGAAAAACAAAGAAAAATTGGCAAGAAACTGTTAGAAATTTAGAGAATTGTCTAGTTCAGCAGCAAATTATTTCTCTTATAGAATTAAACTGTTGTATATAATAAAACGCTGCTAAATAAAAACTAGAAGCCCCATTCAGAACCTTCAAATTGCAAGGAATTGTTGATAAGATAAAGGCACTCATGGCGAATGAAATTTGAGTGACTGGAATTATTTTCCGAAAATTCTTTGAATCAAGAAACCTGAAAGATCACAATGGCGGGAAAATTTAAAATAGTTTTCCATAATTGTAGATCTGTGAGACGAACGGAAAAATGTATTATTTTGTTACTTGAATGTAATTATATTGTATATTATTTTTATGGCGAATAGGGTTTTGCACTAACAACCTGATCACGCTGGAATAAAGATGATATTATTATTATTATTATTATGACTAATTAATTACAGATAAACTAATGTTATAATTTGAATTTGACCATTACTGATACGATTTTATGGATTTTACTAAAATTGATACTCGTGCATAAATAAGGATTTAACCATTTCTGATACTCAAAGTCACTATAATAGCCCTTTGCAATTTACATGGTACTAAAAACGCTTGGCGTTTACGTTTTTCTAGTGTTCCGATTGCCTACTATGATTTGAATAACTTTTATACTCACGTAATGTAGATGTAGTGACAGATTTTGATACTGATACCATTTTCTACATGTTTTTAGTATGGATATCGATTTTATTTGATTGAATTTGCCAGTGCTAGTTGAAAACATAAAATATTTTTACACATATAAAGTATTTTAAAACATTTTCATCACCAAGTAATTTTATTCAAAGACAGACAGGAAATCTACAAAAATGAAATAATGACGTGGGCGAAATATTGATACGAGTGATATAATCTGATTCCGCACATCACTGCTAAACACACCTTGGCCAAATATGAAAATAACGGGACCTAACGAAGATCGAAGGTATTGCGCAATATCACCGGAGAAGAGTGAAGAATACATGTGGAAATACCGGAGAGAGTGTCGGGCAGACCGTGTGACATTCCCGCCGGCGGGCTGAGTCCAAAATAGAAACTAGTGTCTGACTTACAATACCTGTGCGGACGGGAATAGCACAGCACAGCTGGCGTGCCGCTGAAATTGCGTGGTTAATCACCCCGAGTCAAAATACGAATACTACTCGCATTGACTAGTGCCGAAACGCACAATATACTCCACACTCCGCGTACATGACGTGTCGTCATACCGTCCGTCAGCAATTACATGAGGATTTTGCATGCGTTTGTAATTTATGTCAAGTACTTGTAAAAATTTGGGAATATTTAGTTTTGTGAAACGGGCTTTAATAAAAAAGAAAAAAAATATATCGTAACCACAGACCACCAAATATATAGACATGAACTAACGTAGATTTATATTATTATCCCAATATTTTCATTTTAGTGTCACCCGCAACCACTTACGCAATCAAATAGCTCCCCGACATTTTTAAAAATATGACTCCTTTGGAACGAAAATTAAAACGCTGACAATATAATATGCATTAATGTAAAAAAATACGTCTTGTTAACTTTGTTAACTTGTTAATTTTCGAAGAGTAAATACTTTTATTGTGTCATAAACAATAGGCTTTATGTTTCCACCAAGAGTGTGTGTAGAATATCCCTCGTCCCACAACTAATGTTCCATACCCCTCTCCTAGATGTACAATTTATTTCATGTCTATCCATTTACTGGTCTCTGCAACGTTTTTTATTAAAACATGACGCTGGAATTTGATTCAATTTCTAAAAGCACGTAATAGACCCAAAATATTTTTTATTGTTTTCTTAAAATGATAATAAAATAACCCAATTAGAAAGTCGAACTACATGTTATGTATTCATTTTTGCAATTTTTTAAACTGTTGAGAACTTTCAGTCTCTATACGGCGCTCGTCTTCAATGGTTCTTTACGAAGTTTAAAAATCACGATGGAGAATAATTAAATTGAAGTGATTTGCACTCGGCTTTTATATGTTGGCTATACGATTTAAACGTGAGATTTGTGAGCTTCTAAAAGAGTGAATAATTTAGCAAAATTTTACTTCCTGAAATTTCATAAATATTTTTGTTAAAATTTTTATAAAATGACAAAACCAAAGTAATTAAGGACCAAAATATACAGTTTTGTTATTTAACATATTATCAAAATGCATTTTTTTTACCATTCGCAATCAACCGTAACTTTTTTAAAACACATTTTCTCGAAATGAAATCTCTCGCCACATTACACGAAAAATGATAACAATTTAAATGGCGATTAGACGCAAATAGTCAATGTATAAAAAATATTATTATATGGTATGGCAACAAAAAAACGATCTAGAGGACACTTTAGGTGTCTCGTGGGGTAGATGAAATTATCGAAATAGTAGGTGTGATAATGCAAAAATTTGCAGAGAATCGTGGAAGAAAGTGTAAGAGTAATGGAAAGCTTTCATGTATGAGTTGTCAGTGGTTGATTATTAGAAAACAACAATATCCACAAAATCAAGAGACGTGTTGGGACAATTCATTCTGAACCTTGTCCGGGCGGGGCGGGCGCCTAGTTTTACTGTTTATTACAATACATTGAAAGTGTGAAAAAATCAATAGAAGCACGTCTAAATTCGGATATGAAAATTCAGAATAAATAAAAATGTAGTGGTGAAAAATATTAAAGAAGATGGTAAAGATTGCTTCGCTTTCACTAATATGCTAGAAGACAATACCTATTACGTACGTAACGGGTTGCACAGACAGGAATGTTTACTTTCCAGTGTTTCTATTATTTTTACCAAAATAAATAATACAGTATGGTGATATGGTACAAATGATTGAATTGTAAAATCGGTAATCAATCAACAGTCCCTACTAGTACCAGTAGATATAGACGTACTAGCGAGCTCGGGTTCGCAGGTTAACGGCATGTAGAATAACACAAATATCAACTTTTGGACAAAATAATTAATCGAGTTCAAGTAAAACTTGTTTCACAATGTCGAGTTACGATCAATTTATAATGTTCAGATAATAACGAGTCAGACAATGCGCCATTTAACTGTAAAATATCAATATTTTTGTACACCGCTTTCAAATTAGTTGCGTTATTTATAAATTGATCATCTATTTAATCTTAATACGAAGCCGTCGAGTTACGATTAATTTATAATGTTTATGTTCGAATTAGGAAAATGCGTAACTCAACAGTAAAATATATATATTGTCGTACACCATTTTCAGATTAGTCGAGTTATTTATATGATGATGTGTTTCATGCGGTTGGCGATTTAAAGTTGAGTTTGTTTCGAGCTAGATTATATATATAGCATGTAGAATAAGGTAGATTAATAAGAAAAGATTGAAAACTGCGGTTACGAATTCGAAAGTGGTAGATTCGACCTAAAGTTTAACTCGAGTTGCATTCGCTTCGCGTGGAAAATCACAGTTCCAAATCGGCGGGATCTGCAACTTTATAATCGCGCCGAGAAGAAAGCCGCGAGCGCACGCGAGGGTCGCCAGCGAGGCATCGGGAGATGAACTGAAAATTTAACTCCAACTTTGTTCCATTCGACGCTTCCTCCGTAACAGAACGTTCACGCTTCCTCCGTAACAGAGCGTTCAACAAGCTGGAAGAATGTTCTAGTCCAAGTTAACAGCGGCGGAAAATCGGGGAAACCACCGAGAAATAGGAACATAATAACAGACTAAATACACATTCCCTAGAATTATTAATCGAAATGCAGACAAACTAACTTCATCAAATCAAACTTGTGTTTACGGAGTAAATTTATTCTCGGGGGTTTTCCAAACTTTTCTTGGCGCAATACATTCAAAATAATACAACTCCGCCAGCCGTGGTATTACAGAGAGGAGGCGAAGGTACTCACCGATATGGCGCGGGACAAGAGGCGTCATAAAGCTAAATCGCGTCTGCAATAATAAAATATGCATCGCGCTGGCGAAAGCTCCAATCGCTGGGCGGCTGGGCTGATTGGCGATTGTCACCGCCCATTGTGCGGTTGCACCGAGGCGGCGGCAGACCGGAACAATTACACCCGTGCGGCGCCGCCTCGTCAGGCGTCAGGCGTCAGGCGTCAGGGCGCGGGCCAGGACCCGTGACCCGCGCTGCGGTACTATTAGCTATTATTCATTAACCCTGCATATAACCAAGATTTTATTCACTTTCACATTCTTCATTGGCGACATTCATTAAAGCGTAAAGCTTTGCTATCTCTCGCTCGACGGACGTATTAAATCGTTATAGGTAAGACCAGTGTACACTATTATTGTAAATTATTGGCCCCATCCGCCTACGCGAGACGGCATCTATGTTTACGTAGGCAACTGTGGCGGGCGGCACGTATTTTGGTAGCTGTTAAGTCCAATACGAGACCCAGAGCTGGAAGTTCTCGCAGGCTGCTTGCTTATGTCGATATACCACGGTCTTGACCCTATTAACTCTCTATATTTGGTCACTATTTTGTAGTAGACCGTCCTCTCGCTCGCTGTGCCTCAACTGTCCCTGTAATTAGGAACTTTTCCGGTAATACATCCAAAGTATACAAGAATCTTTCTCCTGCATATTGTCCAATGACTTTATACGATATAATGTTATGAAGAACACACACATATACTAATATCATTCTCGCTATTTTTATAATATCATTTATATGTGTAGTGACTGGCTTAAAATATCATAATTGCATTGGATATTAGGCAAAAATGATAATTATCTGATGAAATGTGTAACAATTTGTGATTTCCAAGGAAGCACCGCAACCGGACGCGGGCTTGTAGGAGGCATGTATCGAATATCGTATTCAGAGTTAATGAATAAATTCTTCGCTTCAATTCCAGTTTGAACATACCTAGCCATATTAATAAATTTACTATAACTGGGTGTTAATCGCCTAAAGAGAAAGGTTGTATAGAAATGCCTGTAACACCGGATGATGGTTTGCGACTTGGCAATTTGATAACCGATTTTGTCGGCACGTGCCAAATGATGGAATCAAAACATTAAACTTATTTTGAACGCGACGTGAAATATTATAAAATTACGTTTATTACGTAAGATCCGAGGAGGCAAATTTGGTTATATGTAAAAAAAAATATCACATAAATAATATCCAAAGTCAGCTAAGAGTGAGGACACCGGGCACTGAATATATTTATTATAGTAGTCCTAAAAGGGAAGTACAGATAATGGCCAACGTGCATACACTTCTTCCCTAAACTGCATGTGTGTGCTTGTTCTCCATCGAGAGCGACGTGCGGCGGTGGCGAAATAAGAAGCCCGAATAAATAAATGATATTTATTCCTGTTACAAGGAGGATACCCTGCACCTAGATAAGCGAATAAATAACAAACCGATATTGCAGCGAGATGAGAATCTTCCGAACAAAAAACATGGTGTGTTCTCTAATTAAAGTCACAAACGCTTTTAGTGTCCCTCTCGGGCAGGGTCGGCGCAAGGCACAAAGGCGTTGTCGTTAGTATACTTTATTCTTTGCTTGTTTCTGCGACAAGATGTAAATGCCGACTACCTGTATCTAAATAATAAATCCAAAAATTTCATTTAAAAATAATTCTACTCCCATAACTCCAAATGTCCCGTGAATGTCTGCCTACAAGTCGATAAATATCCGAAAACCATTGGAAAGCGATTGATTACAAGTTTTAACATAGAATATGTTTAAATTTGAATTCTATTAAAAGTATTGTATAATGTATTATCTTTATGGTTAAAAAAAAACCGATCACGCTGCAATAAACACAGTATTAATATTATTATAAAGGCTGGCATTTTTTGTAATTTTGTTACACACATGCATTAATTACGTTTAAAGTAAAATTTGTTACATGTGGAGTAGTAGAAATAAAACAACATTATGCTAGTATATAAGAAGAGAAATGACATGCATGAAATGTGAATTAAGGAATAAATAAATAAAATGAAGATCGATTTATTTTTACAAAATTGAAAAAAGCCAGAAAGCCAACGGACCAATAAACATATATAACATTGCGGAGGTGATAAACTGCGTATGACTGTTTTTGTTTCCTAATTTCATAATATGATAGTTTACTGAGGGATTAATCGGTTAATTAATCAAAACGTACAGTCGAATATTATCATTGTTCATAAAATAATCGAGCTAATTATGAAATGCAGGTCGCGATAGCTCGCGAAGTGAACGAGCTCAATTAAGTTGTCCAGTTTGTTTGACAAGTACAAAGCGTCGGATCCAATATGTATCGCAGAGTGCGTGCGCCTGCGCGCCGGCAATCCGCGAAACGCCGGACGGGCGCTGTCGGCAGCGGCGCGCGGAGCCGGTAATGGAGAGCGAGCAGCCGGCTGGGGTGAATTAAAAATGAATTCCACTTTTAAAATACCTCAGAGGGAAAACAATTTCCCGCAGTTGGAATTTTAAAAGGAGTCGAGCGAACGCTCCGACAATGGAGAACAGCGCATTTGCATTAGATAGCGACGGAACTGTTGAGACTCGTCGTCAATTATTTAACATACACTGCAACGCGGGCTACTGACGACGCGCAGCACGCCGCACCTACCCGAGGAGGTGTACTACCTGAACAACGCCAAATGCAAAAGATGATAAAATATTCGATTACAATTATTACACAGTTGCAAATGCGCGTGTCCAGGGCTGGTGGGGTACTACGGCCCCCATTATAGATGTACCCCGTAACACCACCCGGTTTAATGTCGAAACAATAAACAATCGGAGACACTTTTACACGGTCGGCCGACAGGGATATTACCGCGACACAAAAGAACATAAAATATGCGCTTTACGCTGCGCTGTTAATGCAACCCCTTCTTCACAGACACGGGTGCACTAGGAATAGTGAGGTAAAGGGAAATACAATGTTTAGAACCCGAGTGTTGTGTCGCGAGCGCGTACTGCATATTAAAAAATATTCAAAGGCTCCACATTTGAGCTGAAAAATAATAAAAGTAAAGTAATCACGTAGAGGTCATTTGAAGGGTATATTAACTAAGGGTAAGTAGATATACTCGGATCAGTGCAATGCTGAAAGTGTTGAATTTATTTTAATATATTTTAGTATTTATTTATAAAATCCTCAATAAGAAAATATTTTTTATTCGGAATTTATACGAAAAATTGATGCAAATTAACGTGAGCACGAGCATCGCACAAGAGGAAGGGATAGACTGAGACTGAGACTGCCATTTAGGAAGAAGACCAAATCTCAGAAATCGATGATGTATAGTGCGATGAAGATTTTTAATGAAATGCCAGAAAACATAAGGAGGAGAAACTGACCAGATATGTAAAAGATAAGTTTTTGTAAAAGAATAGACTTTAATATTATGTATGCTTATGTATGCACTATGTTAAGAATTAAATAAATACAACCGTTACTATCCAATTGACGGAAACAGGGAGTGGAAATGGTCCTCTAGCAATTGTGGCAGTTTTTCA